>OZ012638.1:11113271-12313271 GCA_963942525.1 Ptychoptera contaminata | reverse complement strand
TTACTTATATTTACTTAGTTTATATTTTATAATAGATTGGTTGCATGACTTTTTTTTTGTTTTTGGATTTCGTTATTTATTTTCGTATAAAAGATTTGAATTATATCGTTTGCTCATTTTTATTATTACACTGAACATGTTTTGTATAATTAAATAAATAAATAAAAAGTATTTTTTTGCTTTGGGTATTACCCAAAGCAAAAGAATTTCATTATTTTCTTAAAGCATTGGCTACGCCACTGCCTTAAATATGACAGGTGTAAGCATTATAAGTTCATTATATTTATTCATTACCAAAGGGTTTATTTAAGTTATTATAATATATATTTATTATAATATTAACAATAAGCAGGTGATGGAATTATAATTAAAAATAATAAAAAATAATTAGATTAATAAATTATTATAATGTTGTAACCAACAGTTTTTTTTTTATTTACTTTAATTGTTAAAAACCGAACCGAAAAACAACAACAACTTTTAATATGCGTCATAGTTTCACAACGGTTATTAGTAATTTTTGCCACACATTACATTGTAAATTTCGTTCTTACCTTTAAATAAGAAATTAAAAAAAAAAACAAATAATAAAAATGTAATGAAAGAAATAGAGCTGCAAATAGTGCCAATGGCAAGGTAAATAAATTATATAAAGTTTTGAACAATCTTATTGCACACATTACACATTTATTTAGTTTAATATTGTAATTGGGTAAACAGAATTTTAGGTTTAAAACTCATATTTAATGTTTGTGTGAAACCACTAGCAAATCTTTTTATTAGACTATGAATCATATCATATTCGAATAAAATAATATGAGATTCTACGGTATACATATAGGTTTTTGAAATTATCTGCAACACATATAAAACAATAAGTCATATATTTTTCTCTAAGCATTTCCACAAATATCTGCACAGAACATATCCAAAATGTCGTTTAAGATTATTAACAAAAAAAAGAAGAAATATTCTATTTTTTTTAATACATTTAAAGCAATTTATTATTTTCTTTTAAAATGAATAAATATATATAAAACATAATATCATAATAATAATGATATAATTCACCCCCTGAAGACAGATATTTTTTCACGTTATTATAGTTTTTATATAATGCGCAACAACAGAGCAGCCAGTATTATCCTACTATCTGTTACATAGAATATACTACGAATAAAAAAAAATATATATTTATTTTCATTTGTTTCATTTATTTTTTGCACAAACTATAAAGAAATAGATAAATAAATATATGTGAAAATTATACAAAATAAAAAAAAAAGTATTTTTAGTCGTCTTTAAGTAACTACAAGTGAAAAATGAAAGAAAGAAAAAACGAAAAAAAAAAATCTTAAATTGATAAGGAAGGATAGCGAGAAAATTAATAAAGAAAAAATGTATCACAAGAAACATAAAAAAAAATATATACTTTTATTAAATGGGAATAATATTAAGTGTAGTATAGAAAAAAAAATACTTAAAACGAGGTGGTAATGATGTTGCTGATGATGATTGCGCGTTCTTTTAATATTTGTTTATGCTTCAACTTTATTTTATTAAAATAAATAAAATGAAAATGATGAAATGGAAATTTAATTTTATTGCAGAACTAAATTTGAGTCTGTACTGCAGATAAAAATGATACTAATAATAAATATATATAAATATAAAAAATAAACTGACATAAACATTAAGATTCCACTTGCAAATAGATTAAAATTTCTACTGCGTCAATCTACTTACATTAATAAAACGCTGCGGCGAGTGTAAACGCATTGCAACGCATTACTTTTTTATAAAAATAAATATTACGTTAAAGCTGTTATCATCCGTTCTATTGACTCTTCAAGTGTTCAGATAAAATATATATCAAATACATATTTTTATTCCTTAACCCCACCTTAATAACAAACGGTTTAATTTTTTTTCTCTACTATTTCTTTGCAACCTTATACAATTTCAGATATCCACCCTTCGCGTTTACTTTTTCTTTTATTTTTACAGAGTGTGAAAACGTCTGTTTCAAATGTTTCCTTTTTTTTATTATTATTTTTTCTTTATGAAAAATATACATTTTCAAGTGGCGAGTATATATGGTGTGGTCGTTTTTTTTTCACATTTTCCTTATTTTTTTTTCCTTGAAGTTTATTATAAAAAATAAAATTCGTTGTTATTATAGGGATGATCAG
Source organism: Ptychoptera contaminata (assembly GCA_963942525.1). Classification (NCBI taxonomy): domain Eukaryota; kingdom Metazoa; phylum Arthropoda; class Insecta; order Diptera; family Ptychopteridae; genus Ptychoptera; species Ptychoptera contaminata. Next base: position 12,311,079 of record OZ012638.1, on the reverse strand, counting down.
TACAAGCACTGTAACTGTTACAGAAGTAACAAAAACAAAAAAAAAACTCAATTGTTTTATACTTTAAGATATACACAAAGAATTATGGCGCCCTTTATCTTAAGAAAAGATAAACTCAACGGGCTACAAGAAAACTAAAAGAAAAATATATTGTCTATTTACTATTGCATAACAACACCACAAAGAAGATACATACGGAGACGTAACAGTATTATAGATTAAAAAAAGCGCAAAAAAAAAAAAAACATCAACACATTATATTAGATTTATTTATTTTTTTCTATTTGTTATTTTCTCAAGAATGTTTGTTACTGAAAGTTTTGATAAGTGTCTAGGATTCATCATGGTTTAGTTAAATGGCTGACAGTGGATTTGTGTGTGAGGATTTAAATTTTATAATATTACGTTATGACTTTTAATTTGTTATGCTATATATATATATGAGTTTAGATTTTACGTATATAAAATGCATTTAAATTCCTCCCTTTTACATGCATTGAAATCTTTATGTGTTTATGTGCTTGCATATATTGATTGTCTTTGATTTGTCATTTGTTTAATTAAAACTTTAATACGGTATTATTTAGTATTCTTTTTATATACATTTCTCTGGACATTCATTTATATTTTCTTGTTTATTTCTTGATAGAAAGCATATATTTTTGGTACAATTTATATGAATAGAGATATAGAAAAAGGTGAATAGATATTTTCTTTTCGGATACAATTTATCAGCATGGAAAATTTAAGATGTTCAGTTTGTTTTTGGCGAAGCATTCATTTCTAAGAACGAATATAAAAACAAATAAAAGTAACAAACATATAAGCATCCATTTGGTAAGGTTTGTTCATGTATATATATATTGAATTGAATTACAAAAAAATAAAGAATAAAAATGTATTTTGTTGAAAAGAAAAAAAATTAAGACGATGAACGGAAGGAAGGACATTATAGTGAGGTCACTGTATATAAAATTACCACGCTCAATATAAAATAAAGAAAATGTTATGATGTTGCCAATGCAGTACTATGTGACCGACAACACATGTATTTTCAAGGTGGGTGGTCACCATTACCAACTCTAACGTCGTTATATAAATAGAAAAATATAAATGTTAAAAAATAAAAGACACCGTAGATAAAACATAAGCAGAAATACTGTTATAAAGTGGGTTGTGTATCCATTTGGCTAGCCTTACAAGACATAAAGAATATGTCATGGCGAGGTTTTTCTTTACTTTTCTTTACATTTCTTTTTTGCCGTTTTCTTAAAAAGAAAACACATTCTTTGATATACATTTATATAAAAAAATAATAAAAACAAAGCTACGATTGGATATGAGAAAAATAGAATTCTGCAACTTTAGAAAATCAAATAGACAATGGACATTGTTTCTGTATATAACTGAAGATTTTACTTCTTTTCTTTTTGCTATCATTACTTGAAAATAGAAAATTGCTCATCCTTTATGTAATACATAGCTTTTTACTACTGATAACGTTTAGTGTTCTTAGCTTTATTTACGTTACTTTTACGTAAGTTTATCTGCTTATTAATTATTTTAAAACGAAAACATATTTTAATTAAGCAATTCACTTCTTTTTTTATAACAATAAAAACAACAGTAAACCGATAAATTCAATAAACATGACAAACAAAATAATTTAATTCAAAATATACAAGCAAATTTAAGAAATAAACGAAATCTTATATATGTTATATATAAAAATCGTATCATATCTACATCACATGTTTGATATCCAAAATAATAATAATATTTAGTGAAAATAAAAAAAATAAAGAAAATTATTGAATAATGCATGAACTCTTTTGCTTTTTTTTTTGTAGATAAATTGTATTAAAAATGCCGACAATATTGCTGTTATATTATTGCAGTTGTTATTAGTATTATAGGTAACCATTGTCATCTCTTTGCGTTCTGGTCATCATCAATACATTTGGTTTTTTCGTTATATATATTAAATGTTTACGTATTAAAACAAAAATGATAAAATTCTGTTTGATTTTTGTATCTCATCATTTTATTTATAGAGTAAACTTTTTTTTTTATCATCAGTTTTTCATTCACTCTTCTTGCTGTTTATTTAACTTATTATAACAACAGAAATAATAAAATGTATTTAAAAAAAAAAACCTTTTAAAGAAACCGCTTGCTTTTATTTATTTTATATTTTTTTTTTTACATAATTATGTAAATGTTACTTTGTGGTTGATTTTGTGAAATTTTGTTGTTATTTTTTGTTTATTATTATTTATTAAATAAACGAAAATTGTGTAAAAATTTCTAGAAACGACATAATTTTGCCGCAAAATGATGTGATTTCAGTTTTCTTTTTTAATTTTTTTTTTCTGCTGGATTGTCATACATTGATGATGTTGTCTAAATTTTTTTTTTTAATTTTTGGTACACTTTTTTTTTATTTTAATATTTTGACAAAAAGGAGATAATTTTAATTCATTTTTTTCTGTATTTTAATCGTTTGATGTCGAAGTTTGACTGGAGCATGAAAAAAAAAGAAAAAGCATGAAAAAAAGTGAATTAATTTGAATTATATTTTACGGTCGAATATAGTCATTTTTTGTTTTGTGTTTTGCCATTATTAATCGAAAATAGTTAATTTATTTTTGATGATAACAATTAAATAATTCATTTTGATGACTTTGTAACATTTTATTTCATTTATTTTGTTTTTATGACACAATCACTTAAGAGTTTTGTTTTTTTTATTTATTGTTTCTTGATGTCTTCAATACAAGAAAAAAACTATTTCATTTTTATCAATAAAACATTTATTTTTTGATAATAATAATTCGTATTTATTTGTTTGTCTTAAATGATTTTAGTTAAAATCTAAGTCATGTTGAATCAAAAATAAAAAAACTATTTACTTAAATGACAAATCATTGACTTATCAAAAATGATTGATTATTTGCTTATTAGCAATAAAATTCATACATCTTTTACAAAAATAACGCATACATTTTTATTAAATAATCAATAACTTTATTAATTTTGTTATGTTTCGTTTATTCTTTATTTTATTTCTATTTTACGTTACCTTTATTAACCCTCAATTAATTATATTTTTATTTCTTAGATATAGTTTTATCTTCAAAAATATTAAGAAATATTAATATAATATATAGATAAACTTATTAATATTTATAAGTATGAAAATAGAAAATAGTATTTTTATAGGGTAGAAATAATTATTTTTCTCTATATCATTTGATGTTTTACTTTACCTTGATTTCTATGTGCTTTATTTTTTGCAATTATTTATTTCTGTTACAATATTTGAATTGAAAAAATAAAACGCAAATATCGAAGAAATTACTATGCAAAAAAATAACAAAATAAATAACAAAAAGAAATTAAAATAAAATTATAAAATACAAATCCTATAAGACATAATAAAAATCCAAACTAAACTTTCTTTAAATATTGTCCTGTCGTTAAAAATAAAACAAAACCCATCCCTTCAAACACTTTGATATAAACAAAGTAAGTGCAGAATTAAGAGTGTGCACTGTGCACAAACAAATAATATTAAAAAAAAACCAAACGAAACGAAACAAAATAAAATCAAACTAAATAATCCTGACTCGAGAATATTCAAATTTTTCATTTGAATAATACTCAAAAGTTGATGTTGTTATTGTTGTTGTAGCTTTTCTAGCTGTTATTTACTAAAAGATGAAAAATAAATAAAAAAAATATTTGTGTAAAAAAAGGAAAATAAGGGGATGCTTGATGGTTCCTGTGACTTTTAAGTGTACTGACTACTATAAAACAAAGCAAATAAAATGTTCTAACGCTTTTGAAAATAAAAACAAAAAAAAGAAGAAGAATCTGTGTGATGTTTTCATCATCAACGATTGCTGATTGTGTATCCACACGTGGACTATGACTTTGTTGTATTTATAAATTTTTTTATTCCCAATTTTATATATAAAGGAAGAGAAAACAAAATAATTAATATTAAAATTCTTTTATATTTTGATAGAAAATTGTACTTTCAACCAACCGTACGTCGGTCCATTCTGTGTTATTCTTATTCACTGAACGCCCACTCTTCAACCACCCTTAAAAAAAAATTTATCAACTGTATACACACACCCATAATCATCAGCATCGGTAAATAATATTTTCCTTTTTATTTTTATTTTTTGCTGGTTATTTAACTAAAAGATCCAGTAAACACTTACAAAACTTGGGTACGAGTTTAATTATTGGACTCACTTGAAAAGCTTTTCCATCGTTTGATGCTACGAATAGAGAAACACCACCACCATCATTTTTGCCATTAAAACAAATATTAAATAAAGCAAAAATTTTGAGGTGTGCTGTGTAGTGTTAACAAAATGAAAAAAAAAAAAGAAAAAATTATTGTTAAAAAACAATTCAAGAATACGTGAAACAAATAATTCTGGAAACAGCAATATTCGACCAGAATTATATTTGTGACAGAAAATGAAAAGAGATTAGAAACATTCGTTATTTTCAGTGTGGTCTGAGTTTTCCATTTTAACAATGCTGATTTAAATTTTTCATTATGAGATTTACTTTGATTATGAGAAAAACTTGAAACAGAGAAAAAAAAAAATGAAGAATTATAGAAAAATTGGGCGTCCACATATTTTATTATTTTTTTTTAATTCGGAAAGATGGATTATATTTAAGTGGAATGTGATTAAAATGAAATCTAAAAACGATTTAAAAAAAAATATCACAAGTATACAAATTATATTTTTTCAAATTAAAATAAAAGTAAAATACAATGTAACTGAAATGAATGAAGAAAAACTCTTGAAACTAATGAAAATATGTATTTAAAATATCAGAGAATACCACCATTTATTTACTGGGTGCTAAGAGTATTATATTTTTTAAAAGTAATATTTAAATTAATGAAAATAATGTTGGTTGTTTTAACGTTGACGTGCATCCCACCTTAAAGATGTTACCACCTAGTCGCACACTTCAACAGTTCAAAAGTTATGAATATGGAGTATAAGATTAATTGCGATCAAAAAGATGGCACCGAGTAACAATACGACTTTTATCTTTAAAGATTTTTACTGTGCATGAAAAAATAAATAAATAAAAGCGTGGAAATAACGAGAGAAAAAGGGTTTAATGGCCATCAAATTATGTATATACAACAGGGATATAGGATGAAAGCACAAGTGTTTTCATTTCTTTTATCTTCTATATTCTTTTGATTATTAACCGTTTTATGTTTTTAAAATATTTAAATTCCGATTTTTTACTTTTTGTAAATATTTGATGAGTATTTGCCGTTGAACATTTATTTGTTTAAAAACGCAAATATTATTTTGTTTTTATTAAATCTTATGTTCAAAATGCAGAAAATTTTCTATTTTTCTTATAATTATGCAATATTATGATTATATTTTTTAAAAATAATTATGTTTATTATTATTATTATTATAACAGAACGAGAACAGTTAGAGCGTTAATGCAGGTGCTTAAATATTGTTAGTACTTTCGGTTCCTTAAAGGAAAAAATAAAAACAACCACAACTAGAGTACAAAAAAAAAACATAAAAATAGTAAAATAAATAAAAACAACACTGCTTATGTAGGGAAATGATAAACATGTGGCCATATCCTCATCACAATTAAATTCTTATCATAACATTATTCTTTCGCTTCATATAATACAGTTGTTTGGTTTTTCTTATAACATAAACAACATAATTTAGTTTTTATACTTTTCTTTAATATAAAAATAAATGTTTAAATATATAAATAAGCTAACAAGCACAATATTAAAAATCATAGCACACAGCATCATTGCTTAATATTTTGATGAGAAAATTAGAAAAAATAAATTACGCAGTATTTTTTTTTTTTTGAAAACATGTTACCTTTTTATTTGCATAATTTACCTAAGTACACACGGTACATATTCTTTTTATCATTATATAGTAGCTAATACTGAATATATGGCCAACGACGAAATCACAATGTGTTTTATGTTACTAAGCAATAAAGCCATTAATATAGGTGTCATTAAATTTATTGAATCTGATTAAAAATAAGTACATTTTTGTTTCATTATTAATTTTAGGTGGTATTTTGAGCTATTAAACAGAGAAAAAATAACATTTTTAAAAGCATTGCGTCCCTGATAATATCAGTGCTAGTTATTTTTAAATCGAAATTATTATCCATTTCCTTTTCTAATAATCTTACACTTCACAATTTTCTGCACATGTTAGTCTTAATTTATTAAACTTTTAATAAATAATTATGTTCTGTCTCGAGTTAACAAGTATTTCGTGTAGTCCGCGCTTTCTTATAATTACTTATTGTTTTTTTTAAATATAATCTAAGAAACTATTTGTACATTACTCACGTAAATACCACATTAATCTGTAAATTTCTTATATAAGCCCTAACATTTATGGATAAAAATATAACACCTTACCCACTTAATTATGTCTTGCATTCAAATTTTTAAGACGCAAGAGTATTTAACTTAATAAAATTTATTTTATGTATTTAACTAGTTTTAAATTGCTGATTTACCGAAAATTTATTAACAACAAAGCTTGATAAAAGTTACTTCATTTTTATTGGAATACTGGTTACCATTAAGTAAACCCATTGTAATAAATAACCGAATTTCTGATGATAATTTTAAATTAAAAACAAAAAATATAATTTTTCTTAGTATTTTTTCCATTTAACAAGAAACCATTATACATATATTTCTTATCATTTTCAGCTAAAAATAATGTTATTTTGTGTTTTTGTATTTTTGCAACATTAGCAGAAATATATAAATCTAAGCGACAAAATTACATCTATAAAAATTAACAAAATGTAATGCTTCTTCAGCCTACCTAATTTAAATGACGAATAATTAACAAAAAATAAAAAAAAAATGTAAAAAGCACAAAAAGAAAAAATTTAATCAAATAATCCCACTAATTGCATTGTTAATACGAGAATAAATTCTTGGGTTTTAATTTTTAATCACACTACCATACAACAATTATAAATGGTGTTAGGTTGTGCGGTAACATTTATTTAAGATATCTTATATAATGCACGCGATATTGTAACTGTTATAATCAAAAGACTACTATAACCGCCTCCCTATATTACTTGCTTTTGTATATATATTTATAAATATATCTATTTGTTTAAGGTAAAAACTATAGAGTAAGAGTAGTAGTAAATGAATTTAACCCTTCAAAAGTGTTGATATTAATATTGTCGAAATGGTTTAACATTAAAAACGAAAAACAGGGGTGGTTTGACGATGTTAACATTTTCCATTAAATTCATCTTTTTATAAACCCTTTTTATGTTTTTTAAGATACAAAAAATGTGTTTTTTAATATTACTTCCATCTTGTTCTTCTTTTCTATGCACAAAATATTCTTTTTGTATAAAATAATTTCTTCATCTATACACATTTTGGCGACAATTAAGTATTAATATTTTAAAATAAGATTCTGTATAGTAAACGATTTAAATGTTTGCAATTAATGATCATAAAACAAATTACAGTATAGTAATACGCCCAAAAGTATTTTTATTTTTAAATTTTTCTTGTTGTCAAATTCAATAATTACCACATAATTTAATTATTAAAATATTTATTTTTTTAATAAAAAAAAACTATTTACTGTTGTTTTATTATTATTAAAATAATTAAATATTTCTGCATATTTAATATTTTAATTTTTTTTTTGTTTATAAAATTCACCATATTTATCGTAGAATTGATAAGAAAATTTCCCACATAAAATTCACCACATGCAGTACATGCAACAAATACATTACCTAGTTATATATAATTAAGGGTTGTTAATAAAAAGAAATAGAATAAATAATAATAAAAGAAACGAATAAAAAAAAATTCACTTTATCCCATGATTATTTTTTAAACTTTAAAAACATTTATATGTGGTGACTATTCGCGCGATACTAATTTATGCAAGATCAACGTCGATGATACATAAAATTTGAATCTATTTAGCATTAATTAGCTTTTTATTTTATACAAAAAAAAAATTAATATATTTAAGTAAATTAAATTGTGTGTAACAAAAGGGAAAACAAATGTAAGATAATGATTATTGCCTTTTAGCATTGTCATAATGACCGCGCAAAGAACAGTAAAATCGATGCTTTAGGCTTTAAAATATTTTTACATAAATTTGATAACTATATATAAGTGCTCAGTTTTTGAGTATAGAAATTTAAAAAAAAAATAAAAAAGACTTAAATCATCTTAAACAATGATAGGATATTTAACAAAATAAAAAAAAAAAAAAACGAAGGAATGATATCAATCAAGGAATAAAAATCAGTCATATGAGACGAAAAGTTACGTGACGTGTCCACCTATTTTCACATTATTAAAATTTTTATTAGTATGAACAAAATTATTAATAATATTATTTTTAAATCATGAATATTCATTAAAGAAACGGTTTTCACCAAATGTCGTTCGGTTATTTTACTTGATGTTATTATTATTATTGTTTGAGCGGTTTATTTACTTGTTGTATCAGCTGCTTAGCAAAGTATCAATGTTCAATTTTATTTTTTTACTTTTACAAATATTACAAATATTAAATAACAGTTTTTGTTTAATTATTTTAAATAATTTTACACTCTTTGTAATTATTTTAATTTAATTAAAAAAAAAATTAATTTTATAATGTATATTTTTTTGATGTTCATTTCTTAATTTTTATTTATGTATTTTTTATTTTACTTCATTTTAAGATGGTTATGATGGTTAATGATGTGTTTATTGAAGTCGAATTATAATTTAATAATGGCATTGAACTTTATCAAGAACTAAATCGTTATATTTTCGTTATCTTAAGCAAAATAAATATATAGAAATAAAAATCATAATAACAATTAAAATAAAACATAATTAGGGTAATAAAATCATAATAAAATTAAATTTTAAATAATCCAAAAAAAAAAAAAAAAATATTAACACTGAAATCACTTTTTATTTATCCAATTTTAATAAAAGAAATTAAAATAAAGACAAATATATGCTTAATTTTAATAAAATAGAAACAAATTTTTATAAATAAAATTAATAGAAGCGAGAAATAACTGATAATAAGAAAATTAACGCATTAAGCCGCAACGAAATGAGTATATAGCGGCTAAAGAAATTTAATTAATAACCAGTACATTAGTTAGGTGATGGCTGCTGTTTGTATTATTATTATTATTAAAATAATTAAAGAAAAAAACAAGTCTGAATCGTATGCAAGTACGTCCAGCCAATGGTACACATGAGCGTGTGTTTGAACAATATAAAATGAAAAAACCACCAACAGCAATAACAATAATAATAATAAAAAAATAAATAATTAAATTACGTTTAATAGAAAAAAAAAATCGCATCTTAACTATGCTACAATTTTTTTTTCATTTTTTCTCTTGTTTTATTGTTTTTTTATGCGTTTTATATATTTTATTAGATTTTTATTATTTTATTTGTGATTATTATTATTATTATTATTATTTTATATAATTTTTTTTTCCTCTATTTATTTATTTCAAAGTTTTATCAAAATATTTTGAAGTCACGCAATTTCTTTACATTAAATATTATTTTTTTTTTTTTACATTTTTAATGTGTAAAATGTGTAATATTTTTATTATCATCATTATACAAAATATTATATATATATTACAAGTAAATAACTAAATAAATTTTTATATTTATTTTGATTTATTTCAATTTTTTTACTTCTCTTTTCTTAGCAGTTGTATAGAAAAATTCAAATAATTATAACAAAAATTCACTTTACTTTAGTAAAAATGTGTGAATTTACTATAAAATTATTAAGGTTACATAATTTAGAATTTACTAAACTTTAATTTATTTATTTTTTACTTTGTTTAGTTTATAATGCTAATTAAGTCACATTTATTAAGTATATACTAAGTTATGGCTAATCAAATTGAGAAAGTTAATTAGTTATAATAAAATTTTAGGTTGTTTTTTCGTACTTTTATTGAGATTCTTATAAAAGTTGCATAAAATGTGATACTTATTTCAATTTGTTAGGTAATTTCCGGTATATTATAACTTTTTTATGATTATGTAAGATATAAGCTCTTTAAATTTAATTTGCTTTATTAGTAATTACTTGTTCTTTTATAAGTTGAACAGCTAATTTCATAGAAAATCTAGACTAGGTTTTTATGTATTTTCATTAACAATTAATTAACCCTTATTATTGCTACTTAAATAGATTTTAATGTTTAATATTGAGTTTAGGATGTTTAATATTGAGTTTTAATGTAAAAATGCATGTTATTATTAACATTACACTGATTTTGTTATTTTTTGTTTTTATAATTACAGAAATGTAATATAAAAGACAATTATTACTACATAACACTAAGTAAGCAAAAAGTATTACCAAGGCTCAACCAATATTTCACATTTCACTTTCAAATCAAAGAAAAACATTCCAATATACAAGTAATATAATTAGTACAACAAAGTACTAAAAATAGAATCAATGCTTCCCTGTTACATTAATAACATTATTATCCACAAAGTCCTAAAAATGGAAACAGTTTACAACAAAATTATAAAGTTTGCAAGTAGTTATGAAAAACGACTACATTATCATGTGAATGTTGAGGCTCCTTGACACAACGAACTAAACTCTTTTATGGCGGTAATTTGATACCTCAAAATGAAATTTGATTAGTTCAATTTTAGAATAATTTAAAACAGGCATGAATTAATATAATCTTCAAAATCAACATGTAGTAGTTTAAGATATCATAAGATTTTTTATGGGTTATTAGTGGCCAGAATGTAATATCTGAAAATGTCGTGAAATTCTTTAATTTTAAAAAAAAAATTCATTTTATAAAGATAAAATTTATTAAGAAAATATTTATAATAATAATTATTATTTCAAATAATTGAAAAAAAAATTACACTGATTTGCCACTAAAAGCCGCACATGGGTTGATCTAATAATTATTAAAATAAATAAAGAAATGTTAGAAATAAATTATAAAATGGTTTACTTAAAGTTAAATAAATGAAAATATGTAATAAAATTTATTTATAAATAAATGTAATGAGAATAACTATTGCAAATGAGCAATTTCTGCAAGATGATGGAAAGAAAATAAAGCACGCACACACATATAAACTATGTACGTTTCTCACGTGAAAATAATTTATCGTCAAACATTTTTGTCATCCTACATTAATTGTTTAATTATAGTATTATTATTTTTAATTATTATAATTAGTACTATGTTTTTTTTTTATCTGTTTATATATTAAGATAATGAGATAATTTTTCTCTATTCTATTTAAATTTTCTTTTGATTTTTTTTTTTTTAATATTAAATCATAATTTTTAATAATATTATTACATTGCTCATTGAAAAAATGCATTGTTATTAAAAAAAAAAGAAAAGAAAAAGAAAATTAAATAACATCAAAAGACATAAACAGCACAATAATATAGCGTGTTTTTTTTTAATTCTGTTTGGTGCAATGAAATCATTCGCAAATGATTTATAATTGCTAAAAGAATAATAAAAAAAAAAATCACCAAGAAAACAGTAGTTTTGTTAGTTTAAGTCGCGTATAATTCACATTGTTTTTATTTTTAGTTGCGATTTTCATTATTTTTTTTCCTTAATAATAATTTCACGTAATTTTCTTATCAAAAACAATGCATCTGACAAGTTGTGCGCAGCAAAAGAATTAAATAAAAGACAAAAACTTATTTTCAGAATGAAAACCGCAAACTTCATGAATTATTTATTTAAAAGAATAAGAAAAATAACGCAAAAACTAAAGGGAAATATTTTAACATAGTTTAAGATAAGTTTTGTAGCCTGTTTTTTATTTTTAATTGATGTAAATATTCTTTAAGGAATACACTGACCAGAATTGTTACTTGTTTTATCCAATGATTTATTAAGGGTAGTTTATAGTTTCTACTCATTAACTTAAAGTATTTTTGTTTATCGCGAAATAAAAACGACAATAATAAATAATAAGTAAAAACTTTTATTTAAAAAAATAATAAGAATTTAATCTTGGACAAAAATACCATTACCGCAGGTGTTAGCTGTTAAGTTGATTAAAAAAAAAAATTATAAAATTTTACATCACTCTTTGTCTTTAAGTGAAAACGGTTTTTCTTTATTATTAACAATAAAACCCTCTAAAATTAATATTATTAATATTTAATTATTAAAATAAGCAATCAAGTCAAGGTAAAAAGTTAAAACAAATCTACGTCGTGTAAAAATTTAAATATTACTTTACCGAGTATGCACATTTTATTCTGCAATTATGTATTCTTTTTATTATTTCTTTTTTAATAATAATAATAATAATAAAAAAATTATAGTTAAAACTGTATGATATTGCGTCGTTTATTATTCACTTGCATGCAACAACTAAAAGGAAAATTAAAAAAAAAGAAGAAGAAAAAAAACCCAGAGAATTCACAGTGAAAAAGATTATTATCGCCTTCAAGGTGGTAATGATATAAATTTAAAAAATTAAAAAAAAAAACTTTAATTTTAATTGTTTACCTTGAATTGTTTTTAATATGACAGAAAATCATAATTTTTAAGAAGGAAAGTTAAATCCGAAAAAATCAAAGTGTTTTGAATATTGTGCTACGTGCGCCCTACTTTATATGCTTTGTCTTTCTGTTTACTAAAATCGTGGATAGATTTTTCTAAATTCGAACATATTTTTCTGAACATTGGAATTGTTCTAGTAAAATAAATTATGCAGAAATTGTTGTTAAAATATATGCCTATTTGTATTCACATAAAATTTCACTGTAAATACATAATTTAGCATCTTATACAATTATTCAGGAATCGAATCATAAAAATTAACAACTAATTTTATAGTGAAATAATAAAAAACCATTTATAAATTGTTAATAAATTAAGGAATGCAAAGAAAACGAGTGTCAAAATATTTAATTACTCTTTGCGCGAAAATCAAAAAAAAAAATCATCGGTAATTTTAATACAATTTTTAATAATTATTTAAACAATAATAATAAACAATAACAACAATTATAATAAGCAATTTGATGGCAGTATTTTTTACAAAGTGTCTATTTAGTATTATTAAAAAAATATATATATTTTTTTTGTTGCGTGTGGTTTGTAGCCATTTTGTTTCTTCGCTTGGCTAATCATCTGAAAATTATTTACACACCAGAGAAATATAATAATAATAATCAGAATAATCATAATAACAACAATCAAACCTAAATTAAGCTATGTTCAAAAGCTAAACAATAATATCGTGTCCGTCTATCATAGATTTAAAAACATTAAAACATAAAAGAAAGAAAAACACTCGTGAAAAAAAAAAAAAAACATAAAAATAGTATGAAAGGATTTCATTCAAACTACATAAATAAAAGCATAAAATAACCGGGATGTGATAAATATTTTTAATAATTAAATAAATAAAAAAAGAAAATAAATAAATATAATTATAGCAACATCCCGCCATATTAATAAACAAGCATCAACCAACAACACCATCCGGAGTAGACCCCAACAATATTTTTTCGTTTTCGATTTCATGTCACAATAGCGTTTGTCGTGTATATGGTGGTTTTTGTTTTTCCTCTTTATTTTTTTTTTAGTTAATTTATATTATTATTATTTCTGTGTCTAACGACCCAAACTATAGTGGGTTTGATTATTAAAACAAAAAAAAGTTATAACAAGCAAAAGAAAAATTAAAAAAGGCGTTAATAACCAATCAGATGACTTAAACCTATGACAAAATTGAGTTATTACATTTGGTTTTTGAGGTATTTCAGATTCGTCAAAAGTTAATGATTTCTTGTAACGCAAATTAATCTGTATAAATGCATTTTTATTAAGCATTTTTTTTTTTGTTTATCATAGTTTGTTTTGTCAGTTCGATAAGCGTGTCACACAATTACAATAAAAGCATTTTAATTGCCACGAGATAATAATATGTTACATGTCGCTGATTTTATTATTCTTTTTTTTTTTATTTCAATTCGATGATAGGACAAGTAGACTAAAATTATTACTTTTTTAAAAATTACTTTCTTTATGCGTCTGTAAAACTACACATAAAGTACTTTATAGGTAAAAATAGGTACAATAATTATACTTCTTTAGATTAAACATTTTTTTTTGTTTCTATTTTTTTTTATTAAGATTATTATTATAAATAATAAAAAAAATATTATTACTTTTGTTTTAAGCCAGTGAATTCGAAAGTTTATATATTTTCTAATATTTCTATAGTTTTTATTTTTGCGGATAAATACTTTATTTATGTAAATGCTTAATCTTGTTAATTAAATATGATAATACGCGTCAAAACATTCATTTACGCCTAGTTAAGTCATATATTTTCTGTTTTTTATTTTTTTATTGCTAAAATTACAAACGGTATTTAATATTAAAATAATAATTGAAAAATATTTTAATGTTGAAATTTAAGGATATATAGTAAAAAGTTTCTAATTAACTAAAAGTTTTTTAGAGAATTTTTTTTATTAATTTAAAATTTAATTAAAAACTTTTTCTAAAAACTGTTAAAATCCTGTTGTTATTCCCTAAACTAACTTTAATAAAACAAATTTCATAATATTGCCCCAATATGCCACAAAGGATAAAAAAAACAATAGGAATTCCACCAATTGTAAGTTTATCAAGACTCTCTGCTCCGCCCGTTATGCCATCTGTTGTTTAACTCTGCTGCAAATGAGCCACCCTTTTTATTCCCTAACGAATATTACTAGTTTCAGCTTTATTGAAAATTTTATCTGGATACATATAACAAGGATAATAATTCAGGTAAAACAAACGTCTTAAAGCCTAATAATTTATTATTGATGAAAAATATTTATAAAAATTAACATTTTAACTGAAGTTTTCTTTTTACTTTGTTGCGACATTTCAAACGAAAAAACAAATAAAACACAATATCAACAAGAAAAAAAAGGTAATTTCAATTGTTCTATGAGAGATGAAGCAAAGGTAAAAATATTCTTTATTTTTGACATGAAGTCGTACTATGTTTCCGTCATAAATTTGACAACGTCGACAATTTTTTTAATGCCAAAAGCAAAAAATAAAATAAAATAAAATAAAAATGCCAAAGTATTGTTGATGGTGAGTAGAAGACATTGTCCCAGGAAAAAGTGTTTTTTTATTCTTTTTTATTTCTTGTATTCTGCTGTTCCTTCATCTCTCTATGAATTTTTCAATAAAAAATATTTATTAAAAATAAAATAAAAAAAAAAATTCACATAACTATTGTTCTACCAAAATCATATCACAATTGTTTAAAGAAAACACATAAGATTGAAAATAAAAAAATATTACAATTTACGCGCAACAAACACGAAACCTTGTTTAAACACTTCTTCTTTTTTTTTTTTTATTCATTATAATTATTTTAATCATTTTCTTTATTCATTTTTTTTTCTTGTTTTGTGTTTTTTTTTTCTTTTTTGATTTATTGTGAGAATACATTTTTCGTTCATTTTATTCATCTTTTTTTTTGTTATCTTTTTTTCGTTCATTTAATAACTCTTCAGTTATTAAATCTTTATAAAAAAAAAAAAAACATAAAATAATAATAATTATAATCAAAACAATTGCAATTTTTGAATTAAAATTAAAATTAAAAATAATAAATATGACTTTTTCTATAAGAACAACAAAACAAAACAAAAAAAAAAATGGAGAAAAAAATTATGGTTAATTTTCTTTAACCACGCAAACACGCAATAAAATGAAATGATTAAAAAATAAAAAAAAAAAAATATTATTATCTCTGCTTTACACACGTTTTTCATTATTATTATTATTTTATTTTATTTTTTTTTACCATTTTATGTGGTTTTTATTTTGCTTTGTACTTGCAATTAAGATGCAATTAATAATTTAATTAGGAATATTTGTTTGTGGAGAATAATGGCTAGGAAACAAATGAAAAAAAAAAAAATGGCGCATATAAGATAAAACAAACGTGTATATAGATTAAAAAATTTTC
This sequence comes from Ptychoptera contaminata, assembly GCA_963942525.1. Classification (NCBI taxonomy): domain Eukaryota; kingdom Metazoa; phylum Arthropoda; class Insecta; order Diptera; family Ptychopteridae; genus Ptychoptera; species Ptychoptera contaminata. Next base: position 12,294,962 of record OZ012638.1, on the reverse strand, counting down.
TTTTTTATGCGTCATTTTGCTGATATTTAATTAAGTTCATTTCCGCTTAAGTTAATTTTCTTCTTTAATTTAATTTAATAAATAATTATTTACTTGAAACACCAAACGAAAAACTATTTCACGTCCAATAACTAATGAAAAATAAAATCAACACAAAACATTGTATTTTAATTATTATTAATATATTTTTAATTTCAATAAACAATTAAAAGTGATTGATTAAAAATAAACTTATCTTAATTTAAATTATTTAATTGAAAAATAAAAATATTAAGTACATAAATAATAAATCATAATTAACGAACAGGTATAAAAAAAGAGAAAAAAAAAAAACTAACAAAGTATTTGCATAAATTAAAATTATTTTACAACGATTAATTTTAGTATAATATAAATTTAACTTTTATGCAAATATGGAAATAACATACATGCATACATACGTTGTTCTTTGAGTTTTTTATAAAGAAAGAAAGAAATGCATTCCACAGTATACAATATATTAATAAATTTAATTTTATTTTATTTCTGTTTGTTTTAATAATTGTTTTTTTTTCTTCTTTTAATTAAATAAGTTAATAATATTGTTTTGATTAATTTTTATTTAAATAAAAACAGCGCGTGATATTAATAATTATTATTATTATTTAATGAAATTAAAATTAAATTTAGTTAATTAATTTATTGAATTAATCAAATAATAAATTAATAAAAATTACTTTCACCCTAAAAGTTATTATTTTTATTGCATTATTAACTAGTTGCATTTTCTATAACTATTTATAATAATTAATAATAATTATTTATGAAAAAATACTTAGATATTTTATTGATTAACATTTAATTAAATATTAATTACTTAATCCATTATTTTTTTATTATTTTAAAAAAACATATCAAAACACATCGAATCAAATTAATAAACAGTGTTTATTGCATTTCGTACATAATAAACGGGTTTTTATTTGTGAATTTTTACTTCATAAATTTTAAACACATTAAAACATATGTATAATATGTATGTAAATTTAAATTGGCTTTATTTTATTATTTAATAATAATAATCATTATTAAATTATTTATGTTATATTTATTAGTTGTAATCATTTTGCATATAATTATAATTAATTTTATTTTTTATGTATACAAATATATTATTATTATTATTTACTCACTTATTTGCTTAGTTATATGGAGTAAATTTATATTTTTATGAATGAAATTTGTATAAAATTATACATATTTGGCGGTTTATTCTTAAACGGTATAAATAAATGTATTACGTTTATTTTTTAAGTACTTTTATATAGTAAAAACATATGAAAATAATATAATTTATGTTGTTACTAATAACTGTTATTATTTTAAAATAATTTTATTGCTTATTTAATTCTACAATAAATAAGTATTCAATTTAAGGTGTAATGATACATCACCTGTCATAATATTATTATTAATTAGGAATATTAATCATTTAATTTGCTAGAAAATTTTTATTTATATTTCAATAACTATTATGTGATTTTACACTGCCTGAAGCAAGAACATGCGTTTATGTCTTTCTGGATTATCAGTCAAATTAATCTCATCTTTGATTTTAGTCGTGTTAAACGAATTATTCTTTAGATTGAATTAACATGCGTTATTAATTTATAAACCAGTTAAATTATTTACATTAAAATTATCACACATATTTTCAGTACAAAATTTTCTTTAACCTATTTTTAAATATTTAAAAAATATCCTTTATCGATTGAAACTATAACCTGCTTAAAAAGGAGATTTTTATTGATATTATTCAATGTGATTAAGAATAAATCAAATTTAGCATTTAGATATTTAGAATATTACAAATTATTGATGTGTTCTTTTTATATAAAATAATTTTTTAGTTATAATATATGGAGGTTTTTCAAATTTTAAACTTTAAGCTATTGATGAAGGCTTGATGCCACAGATGAAGCAATATTGATTTTAGCGCCTTTTTTACGAATATCAAAGCATTAATACATCTCTGATTAATGATTATTGAGTACGCAATAGTTAATCTAAATATTTAAACGAACTAAAGTTGAAAGATAATATTATGTGTGGAATAAAAGAATTTTAGTTATTTTCTCTTCATATTTTGTGGTATACGAATAAAATGAAACAAAGAAAATTGGTATGTAAAGTATATATTTGAAGGTTATACAAAGCTGAAAATGCAATCAAACAACACAAAATATAATAAACAATAGATCAATTGAATTATAATTTTAATTATTGTATTGATAATAATAAATGCATGAGTCAGACTAAACGAATAACGTTTATTTTTTTATTTTTTTTTGTGATAATAATAAATGCTTTTTTTTAAATATTCCATTGACGTATTACATATTTGACCTTTAATTGTTATTTTAATTTAAGTAATTTAATTTCAAAATAAAAACAACAGAAATTTAAATACCTTTCTAATAACGTGATTGATGGCATCATGTTTGATTAGATTATAAAGTCACGTGCTATCGGTTAACCGGTAAAAAAGCAGCAGTTATTTAGGTTTTTTTTTTCTTTATTTTATTATTTTTTTAAAAATTAAACTAACATTAGAAATGTCAACAAAAGAGAAAAAAATAAATAATAATTTAAATTTATTACTTTTTCTTATTTGTTTCTGTATTAAGGATATATTAAAGACATTTGTTAGTTGCACCTGACGATTAATTTCGTTTTTTAATTTTTTCTTTTTCATAGCTCGTTGTTTTTTAAACAGGAGACGTAACACCGCCACGGATCAGTGTAGCGTTACAATTTTATTTTTTTATTATTAAAAACAAAGTGATATCACTAATAAAACATTTTAAGTAGTTTTAAAATGACCGAATGAATTGTTTCTTCCTTAAAAGATAATAATCTAAAGGAATATTATTTTATTTTTTTTTTTTTCATTTTTGAAATTACATATAATATTGTTAATAACTGAGTGTGTGCCACGATAATAATCTTTTTTATTTTGTTTCCCTGTATTTATATTTTCTGTTTATGAACAAAATTTAAAAAAAAAATGTACTTTTATTAATAAAATTATACGGAATTTATACGCCATTTGTGTTATTAACAATAAAAATTAAAGACGATGACAAAACAGTCTAAGAAATTTATTTACAGTGAATTAAAAAAATAATAATAATAAGAATAAGCTTTTAAAAAGCTAAAACTAAATAATTTTCTTTGTTTTATAATATTAACTAAGTATGAAAAAAAAATACCTTATTGCGATTATTATTATGATTATTTCCAGGTATTACAGTTTTATAAGTAATTATTTTATCAATTTTTCAAAATCGCACACGTTTATAGTTTGGTGTAACGCATATTGTTTTCATTTTTTTCTGTCTTTCTTTCTTTTTTTTTCTTTATTATAAAAATTTATTTCTTTGTCTTTAGCTGTAACAGACATTTAATGAGTGGATTAAATGTTATAAGAAAACATATTTATAGTGTAACGTCATCATTGTCATAGTCACTTCACTATGCTGCTATGTTATGGCACCGTAAAAATTTATTAAAAAATAATATATATATTTTGAGCAGTAATAATAATAATAATAACAACAACAGCAACAGCAGCAGTTACAGCAATAAAACAAAAAAAACGAGACCATAACAACGTAATCACCCATTAAAGTTCCACGATGATGAACAAGAATAATTGACTTGTGTTTTATTTATTTCGTTATGGTAGGTGTAGCAATTTGTTGTTGCTGTTACTATTGCTGTTGCTGTTATTATTATTATTATTATTATTATGATTATTATTGTTATTATTATTGTTGTTTGACCGCGCTCATATTTTTGTTTGTTTTATTTTTCTTATTTATATGAAAAAAATAGTATTTTTTTTCTGTATTGTTTAATTGCGGCAAAATTGAAATAATAATTTAAAAATTACAGTAAAAAAAAATGTTAAGAGATTTTTTACTTTGAAAAGAAATTATTACATTTTTTTGCTTTCTTAAATTCATTAACAATAAATACATCAATGTTATACAGAAGAAGAAAAAAAAATTAAAAACTAACTGAAGATGAAGCGAAAAATGTCGAAATAATTGTGATTTAACATAAGCAAATATTAATTATCATACATCAAATATATATTTATTTAATGATTTATCAGTTATTAGATTATGTGTAATTATTAAATGCTAATAGAAATAATCAATAAACTATATTTAATTTATTCATATATCAATAATTTATCAAAACAGGTAGAAAATATATTGAAAATTTAGAAAATTTATTTAATTATTTCTTTTTTAAACTATGCTCTGTTTATGTATATACTTTTGGAAGAAGTAATTCCTTTGCAATGATTTATTATCATTAATAGATTTTAATTGTGATTAGTATATAGTATTTGTTGATATAATAGAAAAAGTATTGATTTAAATAAATACCTTTTATAAGGTAGATGACAGTTTTTCATATTTATATTGCAAATATGCTATCATTCTTAATAACTGTTAAAAAATTTCATCAAATTAAAATATTCTTGTAGACTGATTGCAAATGCATGTTGATTTAAATGTTAAACACAATATAAATTAAATTGCAAAATTAATTAAAAAGCAATTGCAGTTGCAGGTGCAAACTTTAAAAAGACGCAGAATAAATTTGGAATTTTTAAAGAAATCATTTTGATAATATATTAACCATTTTAATTATTTTTCGATCTATTGCAAATACATAATAGTTAATAATTTAATTGAGAATTTAAAATGTACTGCATTTGTTATTATTTTTATTAAAGACTTTGAAAAAAATAAATTATAATTTTAAATACCGTGCCGCATAATATTAAACCAAATATAAAAAAAAATCATAAATAAATAAATAAAACAAACAAACCACACCCACCTAATTTTCATAATAATTATTTTTATTTTTTTTTTAAATTTTAATTAAAACAAATAATAAAAAAAAAATTCATTCATAAAAACCATTAATTAAATGAATTTGTTAATTAATAATTAATTAAAATTTTATAATTGAAATGTATTTAAATTAAACGAAAAAAAAAAACATTTATAAACAATGACGTTTTTGTTTTTATATTTTTGCTTTGGTATTTCTTCTTTCTTTCTTATTTAACACTTGTTTAAAGAAATAAAAAAATAAAATCTACATAAAACAAAAAAACTGATTAATATTTATTATTATTATTATTTTTTTTTTTGTTTCTTTAAATTGTCTTAATTAGTAATATATACATATATAGTAGATAGACATATATACTTTATATAAATTAAAAAAGAATTAAAAAAAATTATCATATTACTAAAGTGTGTGGTGTTTAAATTACTGTTGTTGCTGTTGAATCGCTTAAATGTTTTCTTGTTTTGTTTGCTAATTTTTTTTAATTTTACTTTTTTTGTTAATTTGAATAAGAAGAGGACAACGATCTCATTACTAAAACAAACATAAATGTTTCAAGAAAATAAATGGATAAACCAAACATAAAATGTTGAGTAAAAGTGAATTTATTTTTTTTTGTTTTTCTTCATTTATAAATTAAACTGCGAAATTATGAATAATTAAGTAAAATTTTATTATAATTTTAAGACTGACGGTAGACATTTTATTTAAAAAAAAAATATGACATACAAAAAAAAAACATGACGTACCAGAGAGCACAAGAAGTAAACGATGAAATAGGTAGATGAATTCTATATAATAAATGTTAAATAATGTAAATTAAATATATGCAAAAGTTTTTTTTTTATTTTATTTTAGGTGAATAAGAACCGTGGTAATGAATTCGGTTTTATTATGTTGTTGGTTGTTTTATTTTTGTACTTAACTTACATAAGAAATGTAGTTTGAAAATGTATTTAAAATTTATGTGTCAGTAGACTCTGTATTTTTTTTCACTCCTTTTAAGAATAATTTAACGATTTTTATTTTGTTTTACTTAAATATTCAATTTTATAAAAACAAAATGCATAACGTTTTAACGCACGTGATAGAAGCCGAGAGTTTTGTGTGTGTTGTTTTTTTTTAACATTTATGCTACACTGTTTTTTACCGTCGTTTTTTTTTCTTTCTTCAAAATATTAATAACACTATCTTAAGGATAATAAATCTAATTATTAATATTTATTCACAAATCATAAGCTTAAGTTGCGGTTTTGCAAATTAAAGCGTTAAAAGGAAGCATGCTAAAAGACTTATGTCTTAATCAAGAATCTTTTTTGATTTTAAGAGTAAACTGAGCGTTTTATAAGAATAAAAACATTTTTTCTCATCTAAAGTTAAAGCGAAATTCATTTTTTTTAATTGTAAATAAAAGTTAATTACTAAATTAATTATTTTTGAGTAAATAATTGTTTTTGAGTGATTTTTTCTCTTAACAAATAATATGAGAAAACAATATATAAATTTTTATTGTCATTTCATTTCTATCATGTGCATTGTAAAAATTACACCAATTATTTTACTTCTCCTTATTATTGTAAATTCTTCTTTATCTATACTCTTTTAGTGGTACTTGAGAGATGCTGAGTTTTATATATTTGTACTAAAATAAAGATGGTGTATAACAATGCAATGCGATAGAAAGAAAGAAATTTTTTCTGTTTTGTTTATATAAATAAAAACACACAACCACACATAGTGTATATATATGATTGTTACATATTTTGTATCTTGCATGAGCGAGCATTGTGAATAGTTTTGTAAAGAAAAAAAAATAAATAGAATTTGTTGTTTGTTTATATCAGAGAAATCAAAAATTATAAGGTGGTGGAATATATGAGAAAATTATGTGGTGGGTGTGGGGCGTTACCACGCAAACTCCATATATTTTTTTATTGTTTTATTTGTTTTTTCTATATAGAAAGAGATACATAACAAAATGGCCGTATTAAGTAACGCAATAGCCAACAGATGGCAATACATGTGTCAAAAAATTTTTGTTTCTACTATGCATAATGTTGCTTTTGTTTTTTGCTGTTACATTTTCAATTCTACTTTACATTTACGTGATTTTTACCGCACATTTATTTTACTTTAATACATCATAAACATTAAATTGGCGACGGTAAACACAATTTTATTATTATTACTAATATTATTATTATGAAGTAATTGATTTAACAGTATTTACTTTACTTCTTTTTATGTTTTTACTATTTTTTTTACTTATTTTGCTTGCCAAAATAAAGGATTTCTTATTTATTTATGTTCTTATTTATGTTTTGGTTTATTTAAGTAATAAAGAAAAATGGTTGTTTTTCCGCATTTTACTGGCTCAGAATTAGTCAATCTTTAAGGAAAATACAATACATTGAACATTTGGGCAAAAGTAATTGGTTTTTTTTTTGTTTCTTAGATTTTGTTTTTCTTATAAATTTTTTTTTTCGGTATTTTACGTGACTGCTAGGTGGATGATTTTTGTTGGTGTTTTTTTTTTTGTTTATCAAAAGGGTGGACAAACTAAAGAAAAGTAATTCTTAATATAAGTAATGAAAATGCTTAAAGAATTGGCTTTATGTTTAATTCTATTCCAATTTTATTCCAGTTTTTTTTAATTATTATTTTTCATACAGTTTTATGCATAATTACTTGAAACAGATGTATGTTTTTGATTATTTCTATTGTTACTGCTTTAAGCACATTATAATCTTATTGTTTTGATTTTCTGTCAACAATTTTCTTTATTTTTCCTCTTTCTTTATGTTAAAGGAATATTTAAATCAATAAAATTCATCCATCATCGTCTTATAGTCAAACGAATAAAAATGAAAATAAATAATAATAATAATAAAAACGAAAAGAATTCAATGAAGTACAACATAAATATCGATTTATGATGACAACAACAAAAACAAAAAGAAAAATAAAGTTTTTTTTATTTTATTTTTACTTCTGCAAAGTACGTAATAACAATGTACATGAAGCTTATTATTATTCCTTCGATTTTTTTTTATTTATTTTTTATTTGTGGTTTATTTATTTTTTTTTGTCAATATAAATGAACCAATAAAACCAATAAATGTTTATTCAGTTTTATTTATTTATTTTTCGTAACACAGTTACTTACGTTTTGGTTTGATTTTAATAAAATAAAAATACAAGAAAAGAAATTGTTATAAAAAAAAGCATACATTTCCAATGACTGATAACAGAACAAAAAAGGGAAATAAAAATAATAAACAGAAAGACATTGTTGCACGCGATAAATAAAATTATTGTCAATAAATTAACAAAGATAAAAAAAAACAAAAAAAAATGTAAATGTAAAAAATTATTAAGACAAATCTGAAATCCTTTTATTTTCAATACAAAAAAAAAAAAATAACAGAATGAAAAAGGAAAATTTTATTTTTTATGATAATTTTTCTTGAAAATAAAACCGAAGAAACTTTAAGCAGCTCTAGTAATATTACATAGTTTTAGCAATGCGACAGTATTTCTTGTTTATGTAATAAAAACAAGAAAAAAGACATAACATAAACCGTCGCTCATAAATAATAGAGAGAAAATGCAATAGAATATTTTTTATGCTTTTAGTATTTTTCACATTTTTTATGTTTACTTCAATTTATCCGTTATTTATTAAGGATTTTTTGTTATAATTTTCCATATGATTTAAGTAAATTGGATTGTTTAAACGTATAAACGGAAAATATACATACTAAACTGACAATAATGGTAAAAGTTGTTTAAACGCTAAACGAATAATATTTATGCTAATAATTTTTTTTTATAAAAGAAAATAGACTTTTTCTTATAATATTTATTTACTTTGAAAATTAATCCGTTTTGTGTTTAAATGACCTAAATAATTATTTATTCAATTAATACACGTGTTTTTTTTTAAATAGTTTTTTTCTGTTTTTGCTAAATGCAAAACAAATTGGCTGACAACCTGGTCATGAAAATAAACCGGTAATAAATGCGGTTAACAAATTAATTAAAAAATCATTAATCTATTCTGTAATTTTAATTTTTTTAATTAATGTAATTTCCATAGTAGAAAGGTTTTACTAAATAAAAATAAATAATAATTCAGTGTCACCATTTTATTTTATTTTTTATTTATCCAATTTTAATTATTTTGTAATTAAATGCAGCCAATCTAAGAAAACGAAGCAACAAAACCCCACCCCTAATAATAATAATAATAATAATAATAATAATAATGAACAAAAAAAAACACATATTTACGTAGAATAGAACTTTGTTTTTATAAAGTTTTATTTTTTCATTGTTTTCGTTATTAAACTAGCTGCCGTGTAATTAGCTTCCCTTATAAAAAATAAAAATAATCTACCGTGTGTAAAGTTTTTATTTTTTCTTTACTTTTATTCGGTATGTTGCTTACTTTAATTTTCTTTTTACTTTATTTTTTTTATTCATTTAAACAAGAAAAAATAAAATAAATTAAAACATAAGGTTTGAGGGTTGTTTGCGTGACACACACTAAACCATTATTTTATTTTTTTCGTCAAAGAGAAAAAATATGTTTTGTAAAAGTTTCGATTCTTCTGGGTTTTTTTTTATATATATATAATAACTTTTGAACTTCTAACAAGAAATTAATAACACATTTTGTTTAGTTTTCTTTGTTATTCACCTTTTATGTGCGCTTTATTTTATGTTTATTTATGAAAGAAATATCAATGGATAGTCAATGGATTATGGAAAAATTCTAGAAATCTTGCATAAACTTTAGGTATTTAATTTTTGATATGCCATATGACGTGATGCGTGATTTACACATAATTTTATGACAATTTTATTATTTTTTTTATTTATAATTTTAATTATGCTACAATTCAATAGAAACATTAAAATAAAAAACTATATGTAATTATCTTTTCATTATAATGTTATTAAAATATGCCTTTTTAATTATTTATTTACACTAACCTGAATAAATTTATTATATAATTAAAATAATGATACGTAAACAAGCGTAGAGTAGCACAAAGCATAAAATAATTTACTAAATATTGTAAAAAATCAATAAATAATAAAGTTAAATTGATTAATTGTGATGTATTGTGAATTTACTGTTTGTTATTTATTTACAAAATTATTTCTTACGTTTTTTTTTTAAAAAAATAAGAAATTATTAAATTACAATTTACATATAGATTTTTGCATTATTTTATTTTTAAAGATATTTTATTTTATGTGTGTAATAATTTTTTCCTTTATTATTTTAATTTGTTATTGTTGTTATTGCTGCTGTTATTCTATGCCATGTTTAACGTCGCGCCGTATAATAATCGATAATAACGTGATGATAAAGAAGACAGAAAAAAAAATTCAAATTTTAAAGTAAAAAGTGAAAATAAGAAGCACGGAATTATTTTTTTCCTTTTTATTTCTGTTTATTTATTTGTTTGTTATCATTTGTGCTAAAATTTGCATTTGAGTTTTTTTTATTATTATTTTTATAGCGTTAATAAAAATTTTGTGTTTGTTTTTCTGGATTTTAAATGAATTTTATAGTGAAAAATTGAGTGAGAAAAAACTACTCTTTTTCTGGTTTTTGAATAGTCATTGAGTGGTTTTTTTATGGTACGGTGATACGTTGAGTAATTATATTCTTTTGTTTTGATGAAAAATAATAAGAAGCCGACGGATATTACGACTGTGATAAATAGTAGTTGGATTTAGTTTTAAAAAAAATTAATTAGCATACAAATTATTATGCTTAAAACTACAAAATGTTGTTAAAAATTATACTAATAATAAATTATCAATAAAAATTTACTCAATCATTATTACTATATAAATGAAGAATATTTATCTATAAATTAAAAAATAAATTATTCTATAATTAAATACTCAATAAAATAGCAAAAGTATTAAAAAATAATTTATAACAAGTAAATAAAACTCGAAAAGATAAAACAATCAAAAGTGTATACCTATATATAAATGGAAGAATAGAGAGAATGACAGAGAATAATTTCAATAAATTTATCTCATTCTCGACTATGTTTAACAGCATTTGATAGGCTTTACACCATCAACAAATAATTATCCCTTTTACTTTGCTTTTATTCGTTAATTTATTATTATTATTTTATTTTATTTTATTTCATTCATTTTTTTTTTTAGTTACATTTTCTTGTCTCCCTAATATTGATGTATCATTTGTTTGTGTAGATTTGTACAAAATTGAAAATAAAAGAATAACTAACGGCACTATAATATTGGTCACCCTTTCATAAATTTAAAATGCGCCCACAGCTACCCAAATTGAACTGTGCTTTAACTTGAAAAACAAAAAAAAATACTACTATTTAAAACCGAAAAAAAAAATAGAAAAATGAAATTAGAAACAAACACCCCATGAACCCACGAACAATAATCAGTGAGAAAAAGAAAATAGCCAAAATAAAAGGAAAATATAATAAAAATATGCAAGGAATAACAGAGTATTGTGTGTAAAAAGTTAAGCCAAAGGAGAACTTTCAATATAGGAAATAAAAAATAAAATAAAAGAAAGATGAGTGGACGATAGTCGAATACGTTTTGTTTTATGTTGTCAAGGTAACAACGCATGCGTATCAATATTGTTGGGGTGTTTTGAATGTACTCGATTGTAGGCTAGAAATAATACAGCACGTCCAACACCCCAATCAAACAAAAAAATTGTAGAAGAAAAAGAAAATAATAATAAAAAAGCCACCCTTATAATATTATAGTGGGAGATATTGTCAGTTTTTTCATAATATTTTTTGTTTTTGCTTTATTTTCCTTTTACTTTATTTTGTGTCCTTGTTTCTTAACAGAATTTCATTTATACAAAGGAATATCTTTATATACATGCAGAAGCATATAACAAGAACAAACGCAAATTTTCTCTCCTTATTTATTCTGTTTTTTTCTTCTTTTATTTTGTCGTTATTTTGACGATGATAACGAATTGATATAAATACGGCGCAATGATTTTTCTATGTTTGTACCGTTTTTATTTTTCGATACGGTTGTTGTTGTACGGTTATTATTGTTTTCTACATAGTGCAGCGCTATGTGCAAAATAATTTATATATATATGAAAATTTTGATGTTAGCGACGAGACAAAATGATGATTTTTATTTTTATTTTTCGAACAGTACACCCCAAAAAAAACCTTACTTTTTATTATGTTATTACTAATACATTGATATGAAAAAAAAAAAAAATATATTAAATATATAAATGGAAATAAACGCGAATCCTTTTTTATTTTGTGTGTTTGTAAATAATGTAAATTTTTCTCTTTTTTGCTATTTTAAAGGATTTTCTATTGTATTACTTTTTTTATTATTTGTTTTTTTTTATGTTGCAAAATATGAATTAGCAACGATTTGTTGCATTTTATTTGTTTGTTTTGTTGAAATTTTACAGTAAATAAACTCACGAATAGATTAAATCACGATAAAGTAGAAATTAATAATTAATTAATTTAATAAGAACTTTTTTTTTATTATTTTATTTAATAATAATAATAATAATAATAATTTTAATAAGTGAAGAACAAAATAATAATCAATATATCATTTGCATTCTGCAGAGATTTATTTAAAAAATTCACTTTGATACGTTGCTTATAAAGTCGAGCTAAAAAAACTTAATTTGCTGCAATTTAGCAAGAAAATTGTAATAATTTCTTTGCAAAATAATAATAATAAGAGAATATATATATATTGTCTATTAAAATCAATAAAATTGAATAATAAAAAATAAATATAAAGACATTAGTCTAGCAGACATATTGTCATATGATTTCACACTATTAAAGAAACAAAAAAAAAGTAATTTATTAACAATTCAATTGAAAATTATGCAATTTATTTAAACACGTAGATGATGTTTTATGTCTGATTCATTTCCTTTTTGTATTTTTCTTTTTCTTTTTCTTTTTCTTTTCTTTAACGTATGCAATTTTAATTTTGTTCATTGGTGCATTTGCTGCTTAATAGTTTCATTTTGATTTTTAACATTGTTGTTAAGCTTCTTTTAAGCAATTACATGTAATTGTGTTTATTTTTCTGTATTTTTATTTTTAATAGAAAATAGTGCGTAGTAAATTTTTACATTATGTTGTTAAAACATTTTTCTTTCTTTCAATAAAACTCATTTAGTTTTATTTATCTTTTTTGTCTATTTAACTTTTTTTTCATTCGTTTTCTCTCTGTCTTTTGAATATATACGCTTTAAGTTTAATTAAAGTTTTATGTTATCATGTAGTTTGTTTGTTGTCAAAATAAAAAAAAACAAACTAAAAGCTAATTCATTTTATCTCTAAAGGAAAAATAGAAGAAGTAAAAACACAACAAGAAACAGCAGCAGCAGAAAAGTAATAATAAAAAAAAAAACGTAAGAAAACAACAAATAAAAAAAAAACTAATTTCGAAAAATCCAATCTTTGAAGGCAAAAACTAAAACTAAAACTCTATATATAGATGAAAGTAAAAATAAAAATAAAAATCACAACAGAATAGTTTAAGTAAAATTGTATATTATATACATAAAAAAATAAATAAAATAAAAGAAAATATAAGAAAGTTTTCTTCCACCCTTTTTACTCACTTTAATTCGTGTTCTTACGGTTTTTCTTTTACTTTGTTTAGTTCTTGGGTTTTGTTTTTGTTATTTTTTCATTTTGACAAAATACTATTATGCGACACCAATCACGGCGCCATACAACAAAAACGAGTTGTAAATACAAATTACATACAATTTATTATTTTTCTTGCTACATCTACTGTTCTACTTTTATTTCACGCATCTTAAATTATTTGCTACAATATTGTCTGTCTGTCTTTCCTTGTATCTATCTACTTTTCTAACCGAAATTATTTATATTTGTTATTTTTAGTTATATTCCTTAATAACATTTATATATTTAAGTTTGGATAAATATACCGCATACTTGATCAAATAGTCAGCTGATCATATGTCGCGCGATGCCGTGCATTATAATATTGTAAGGACTTGCGCTAGTTGTGTTTTATTTTTTCCTTGTTGTCGTTTTTAGTATTATTATTATTATTATCTTGCAATGGGCGAAAAGAAATCCAACAATAAACCAATATCACGTTCATTTCTCATTACATTTTTCTGAATGATACAAATATATATTACACGTATAATAAAGTAACGAAAACTTTACTGTTTCTTAGCGATTCTATCATAATAATAACAAAAAAAAAAAAGAAGCAAAATATAAATTTCAATAAAAAACAAATACTATATCTACTGCGCAAAGTTTCACTAAAAACAGTCTAACTATACGCACATAATAAGCTTTAAGCACATATATATTGTTATTATAATAACATATAATCATAGTAATAAAGCTTAAGAAAAACTACAGCAGCGGCAACAAGGTGACAAGTTAGAAACTTTTTTTAAACACAAGACTTGAATACGTAAAATTATCTTAAAAAATTCTACCGCAAACCATATGACTTTGTGTGAAAATGTCCATAATATTATAAATATTTTTTTTTATCTGAAAAGAGCAGTCTGGCGTTGAAGATTTTTTTTTTATTATCGGTTTTAAAGTTTATTGTCAGGACGATGTTACTTAACCTTGTAGTAAAGTTTTTTTTTTATTGGTATTGGCATTAAGAGGTCAACTATTTGACTTTACGATATCTTTGGCTATATTTTCTTTCTCTTTAAAGTAACAATTTTAAAGAATTTTAAAGCTATTGATTTTCGTATTTTGTTCTTCTTGTTTTTGTTACTGCATAAAGAAAAATTTGCAATCATTTATACTCTTAATAGAATAATCACTAAATGACAAGTTTAAATAAAATGTTCATCTGCAAAAATAAATCATAGAAGAGTATATTTATCATTTTGCTAATCAAAATTCATGAAGAAAACTATATAACATAGCAAGGCCAAGGGGTTATTGGGTTTCTATTTTATGTTTTACTTTTCTTTCGTTAGTATTTTTTTTTGTTTTGTTTTTTGTCGACATAGTAAAAACGCCATTTTGTTATGCAGGATGCAATTCAAAACTTAAATATTAAAATCTAACAACTTTCCATATAAAATCGACTATATGATGACAAAAACATATAATTCTATGTATTTGTATACTATTATGCATATTGTATGAACTTTAAAAAGTGTTTTGGCTGACATTATACATATTTTGAGTTTTGTCATTATAATTCGCATGCATATTCATGTACACGTAAAAGGGGTCGCCATTACACTAGAATATATATATATATATATATATGTGCTAATGTTTAGTATAATAATGTAGTGCACTTCCGGCAACGATGATGATTTTTATTTCATTCCAGCAATTTTTCTTTACATATTGTAACAATAAATTACAAATGGAGATTAAATATGAGATGAACATTTTATTTACCAAAAAAAAAAAAATATTTCAATTGAATAAAATTCCTATGTTTCATTTTAATGTACGTGCATTTTATTTTATTTATTATTTCAAAATAATAATAATAATAATAATAATAATAATAATAATAATAATAATAATAATAATAATAATAATAATAATAATAATAATAATAATAATAATAATAATAATAATAATAATAATAATAATAATAATAATAATAATAATAATAATAATAATAATTTTTGACTTGTTCCTTATTTCCGTTTAGTAAAGCATAAAAAATATATATATTCATTGTTATGTATGGTATGTGTAACACAGACAGACAGTCAGACAGTCAGGTCAGGACAATAGATATGAAAGTATACGAATGAAAATAAAACATTTCTCTTTATTTAAAACCAAAAACGAATTGTAACATAAACGAAAGTGAACCACTGTTACTAGTCTATAAATTTGCATAAAAACCTTGTACAAAATTTTTCAATATATTAGCTTATACAATAGATATAGTGATGATGGCGTTAGCGTAAATTCTTGTTTGTAAAAGCTTCAAAATTATAGGATTAAATGTTGCAAAAAAAAAAAATAAAAAACTGAAAAAATTTTAAAGTTTTTTTCTTTATATAGTTTCATCGCAGTTGAGTCAATTAATTATCTTTTATAATACATTAAATTTTTTTACGTTATTTTTTTTTAATTAATGATAAACCATTTAAGATTTATTTATTGTAATACTACACTTGTTGCTTGCGATTTTGGTATTTGTTCGAAAAAGGATAAACAAAAAAAAAAGAAAGAAAATTAAATATTTATATGCGAAATTTTATCACAAAATAAATAGCAGCACATTTATCCTTTTAAATATTATTATAAATTCGAAACAATAAAGAAATTGTAATAGTAAAGCATGTCATCACATACATTTAACAAGTGTATATAAACAAACAAAAAAAAAAACTTTCACTTTATACTTTTCCATACTATAGAATGCAAGTAGCATATTCAGGATTCACTATTCAAAAAAGTTGACATTTGTTTTGTTTAAAATTTTCAACTTGTTTACAGTTTGTTTGTTGGTTTTTCATTTATATCCTATTCTTATGGTTATGCATTGTGTCCTGACAGTACTAAAATATATAACACACATATACATATTAATAGTTTTATATTGATACTAACATAGAATAGTTTTGTATCCATTTTTAGTGGATTTACCATAAATGTGTCTGCCATGGTTTTCGTGAACGGCATAAGGAGTTTTAGTTTAGTTTTTTTTTTTTTTATTATATTTTTCCGTATATATAATTTTAGTACAACAGAAAAGCAACAAGACAACGCCTTTTGAATACATAATAACATATACACTAGATACAAAATAAAAAAAATAGAGTAAAATAATAGCAAGTATATAGAAAGAAAACTAGTACAACTAGTGTGACACAATTGTTTTATAATAGCGAAAAATAAACTTAAAAGAGTTATGCTACGAACAAGAATTGTATGAATGTGTATGAATTATTTAGTTAAAATTTTTTATTATGTAAGGGATGTTTCATTTGTATAAATGAAAGTAAAAAGATTATCGTCATTGTTTTACTTTTTTTTTTATCTTTCTTTTTTTGAAGGTCGAATAATTTAAATATTCAAAGTGTTTAAGATTTTCATTTCCTTTTCAACAGTATAAACGATTTAGAAGTTTTTCTACTGCAACATTTACAAACATTGTGCAAAATGTGTTCATAAATTAAATGCAGATGAATTTTCTAATTGAAAAGTATTATTTCTCTAGACATGTGTTTTATCTTATATTTTATTTTATTTTTATATTTAATAGACATGCGCAAGTCATATTATTAAATTTTAGTTCGTTATACACAATGTTTGATATTTCTATTAACAAATATTGTCTTCCGTACAGCACAGTTTTTTCTATTGTTGTTTGGTTGTTGATTGTTGAATTATTTATTACAAATATCATTAAATGTTGTTTAGTGTTTATTTATTAGCCTTAAATGTGACATTGAGAGTAAAGATAAATATATATATAAGGGATAGAAGATATTGTAAATATAAGAAATCACCCTTAAAACAATTTATTTTAAATTACGTTATTACGTTTTAATTGTAGTTTCGCTTAGATCAAATTGTCGCCAATGAGGCGTTTGTTGTTTTTATAAATATATATATTTTTTATTAATATTATAATAACAACAGCAATCGCTTAAAGGAAGAAAAAATAAATATCAAAAAGCGTGTACTGTAACTACGTAGGAAAAAAAATTATCTAAAAAATCTATTGTTCAAATGGATACAAAAAAAGAAATCTTTTATAGCTTTTTATTTTGGAAGATATATCAAAAATAAAACTAACAATGAATAAACATTAGATTCGATAAAGTACGTATAATATTTTTATATCTGTAAGTATTTATTCTGTAAGTTTAGTGCGCTAATAGTTTGTCCGTAGTTTTAACTTCATTTTTATTAAAAATTAAAAAAAGCAAAGAAATATTATTTACCCTTTTACGATTATTACTAACAAAAACGTAAAAAATATGTTTCGTAATCCATATTAATATTTAACGCATCCAATTTTATATTGATTAGGATGCTAAGAAAACACCTACGTAAAATGCCCAATGACTAATGCAGCTAAAAGGAAAAAATAACATAAGAATATGATAAAATTAACAGCAATATAATAATACTTCCTTTTACTAATTAAAATTAATTTACGGATAAACATACATATCTATTTTATGTTATTCGTAAAACATATATAAATGTTTGCTAAAGTAAAAAAAAAAAAAAACTTTTTTGATAACAACTTTGGCAGCCAATTGAGACGAATTTAATTGCGCTATAAAAAATGTTTATTCTATAAATATAAATGACAAACATTGTTACATACATTATGATTTAACATAACAATAAATTTAATATGGTAATGGCTAAAAGACGGCCATAGACTTAATTTAATGTAAGTTAAAACTTATATAGAGACATAAAAATGACGAATTTACGGCGTAAATAAATATAAAACAGAAGTAAAGTCTTTCGTTTCCTTTTCTTATTATTATTATTTTTTTTTATTATTGAACTTAAAAGCATATAGATGAAATCCTTTTTATTTATTTATTTTCTTCTCATTTTTGCATTATCCGTGCATTCTCGTTAACTACTGTAATCTTGTATACGTAACGGATATATTTTCTACTAAAACCAAAAATACACATGAAACATCCTAAAATTACTTACAAAATTTAATTAATTAAATTGATTTGATTATTTTCTTTTTTTTAAAAAATTTGCATAAACCATTAGGATTAGAAGTAAAAAAAAAACTATGTGTTATTAATTATGGGTGATTATTCAATACTATGTTTGAATTTATGCTTATTAATCTTTAATATTAACAGAGTATAATTTTTTTTTTTATATAAAAAATGCACTTTAAACTCCATTTAGAAAAAAAAACATACAAAATTTAATGTTGATGCGGATAAATCAAAAAATACGGAAAAATAAAAGCTCTTCAAAAATTAAATTCCTTTTTTTTTATGCTTCAAACGTTCAAAATGCGGTAATTTATTTCATTTTTTAAATTATAAAAAATATATATGAATTTATAAAAGAAAAACATCATGATGCTATTGAAAATTTTCCATATCAATTACATTACAATATAATTAATAAAACCATATAGCATGTTAAATTTACATCATTTTTTATTTGGTTCTTCTCGTTATTTCATGTCGCATGTTTGTAATGATGAAACACATCATTGTCGCCATCACCAGCTTTGTTTATTCGATTTTTTTTTTTTGTTTTTCAATTAATTTTTCTTTATGTGTTTTATATTTTGTGCAAACCTTGTGGACATTGTGATAAATAAACCAAAATAATAATAATAATAATAATAATAATAATAATAAAAATAATAATGATAATAATAATAAAAAAAGAGTATATTCAAACAAAGCTCATTAAACACGATGCAATGAAAGCTTTTGGGAATCAATTAATTATTTACCAAACGAAAAATAAAGATTTTTTTTTATGTTTTTTAAATGAAAATTAAAAAAGAATATATATATATACACATATATATTTAAAAAAAGGAAATTTACACATAAAACAGATTCAGATTGGCAACATGCAATTTTTATTTTGTGTGTTTTTTTCGTTATATGTATATATATATTAGACTATAGTATAAATAGTTTTGTATATACTCTCTGGAAATCAACTAAATCACCAGCGAAAAAAATAAATAAATAAATAACTAAAAATAAAAAAAAGAAAACTTGACTTAATAAAATAAAACCAGATAGAGGCAAAAAAATAAACCAAATGCAATCGGTATATTGGTATTTGGCATCCATCAGTTTAGACTTAAATTAAACTTGCTAGCCAAACGGAACAGCAGCATATATACAATATATATTATATATATATACACCAGGGTGGTCTGTATCAGTGTATCATTTGGTTGCATTTTATTTTTAATTTTTTGTTTAAAGTAACTGTAGAAATGATTTTTTATTTATTTAAACGAATAATTGATTGGCATCATCGTCCCTGTTAGTTTCATAGCAGAACAGCAATGAATATACAAAAAAAAAAAAACAACCAGACAAACAAAACAAACCATCAACATTGAAACCAACTAATCAATGAAAAAGTGTAGGCAAAGTTATTTATTATTTAATGACAATTTGGAGGAATAAAAGAAAATAAAAAGAAAAAAAGATCAGGGTGGTTAAAATAATTTATATTGAAATCTTTAGCCCACCCTATTTTCAATAAAAACAATTTAATTATGTTATTTTTTTCGTTGTTTTTTTTTTTAATTAATTTTTAAAACTAAAAAAAACTGTGTTAAAAAAATAAACAAGAAGATTTTTACTGCTTTGCTACTGCATTTTATTTATTTATTTATTTTTTTGCATTCGTAATAAATTTGCGCACTAAAAGAAAAGGAAGAAGAATAAGAATGAAAAAAATCATCAACGTTCACAAACATTTCGTGAAAACGGTTAAAATTTAAATTGCAATCTTAAAGCAAAATGTAAAAAAAAATTAAAAATAATAAAATAAAAACATACAAAGCCAACGATAAGCAGCGCAAAAAGAAATAAATGTACTTAAAATCTATGTTAAAATGTGAATAAAACAATGAAAACAATACAATAAAAAGGTGGAAATATATATATATATATATTTAAAGAAAGGAAAAGAAAAAATAATAAAAACACTAAAGAAAACAGAAGCCAAAAGTTCGGTTTTTGACGGATTGATTGATGATCCATAGTTCGACAGCTGAATTTCATTTAATTTGGACAAGATATATAGTGCTTGAAGTTTGATTGTTTTTCTTATAATTTTTTTTGCTTTCTTGCTTTCATCTAAAACTGACTGAAATTCCATTTTATTTTATTATTATCAAATGCAATACTTTTTGCATGTATTTTTATTTATTTATTTGTAACTGTTTTTATGCAATTTTTTCCATGAATTATTATTATTTTTGTTTTATTTGATTTTATAAAATCGATGAATCGCGCACATCATACGGGACGTTCTAAATGTTTATGCGAATTGTTTTTTGTTTTTAATTTTTTTTTTTGTTCAAATTTTTATTTTCTTATTTAAAATTTATTTTAAATGCATTTCTATTGTTTGCACGACGTCAAAATGTTGATGTTATGTATCGAAATTCCATCAAAGATGTAATTCGTAAAAGAAAACAAAATACAAAAAAAAAAAAAAATCATTTAAATCCTTATTGTCCTTCGTCTTTAGTTGTTCTTTATTTATTATTTTATTAACGCGCGAACCGGCATAGTGTAATGCATGACAAGAAGAACTACGTTATTTTCTTGTTCTTATTATCTCATTTTTATTATTATTTTTTTTTAAATGAAAATAAAATTTATTTTTTTTCTTTGCACATAAAAAATTAATTAAGAAAAAGTCAATCGTCGTGGTGAATATAATTTTATTTGTTAATTTTTATCTCTTATTATCCATCCGAATAAACCCTGAAAAGGTATTATTTTACACAGAAGCACAGTAGCAGCTAGCATTACTTTGGAAACATTAGTCACATCACGTTAATACAATCTTACAGCTTTGTTTTCTCTCTTTATGTGTTTCGTTGTTTTCTTTTCTTTTTTTCCCATTAACTTATCTTTTGACTTTTTGGTTATAAAAAAAATAAAATAAGTAAAAATTATAACTAAGGCGCGCGTGAGCGACTCGATTTCACGAACTTAATCAAGCGCTTTTTTTTTTAATTTCTCAATATACAAACTATACAATAAATTTATATTTTTTCTTATAGATTTTAATACTATGTCACGCAATTAAAACGTTCTAATTAACACTAAAGGACTTGTGGATTTATATTGAACATTTTTGTTGAGTTTTTCTTTTTTTGTTTAATTCAAAAATTAAATAAAGTTAAATAGAAAATTCAACATCACAGTGCGATAACAAGTCGTGTTGTTTGTAACTGGTAGTAATGAAGTTAAATAACAAGAGGATATGCGCGATTATTTACCTGTTTTTGATCTCACGCAAATCTTTTCCCATATTTTGTGTATTTCAGAAAATAAAAATAATAATAAAATAAATTAAATCGTTTTAAAAAATATTTAAAATTAAAAAAAGTGTAGGCGCCACTTTAAGTTTTTATTTGATTTTTTAAAATTAAGAGAATTTAATTATTTTTAAGAGATTTAGAGCAACATTATGCATAGTTGTATATGAAAATTAAATTTTAATGAATTAAAACAAAAAGTGAGAATAAATATTTTTTTATCAATAAATTAATTATTTAATTGAAAAAAACAAAAAACAAAAAAGTAAATTTATTGAACATTGTATAACTATCAAAATTTATTAAGAATTAAGTATATGCTTGTTGTTTTATTTCATTTTAATTTAACTTTTATATTGTATGCAATAAAAATAAAAATATGTATGTGTACTGTGGATTGCGTGTGAGTTATCTAAATTAAACATGTGCACGCTTATTATGTAATTTGAAACTTTAATCATAAAACAAATTAAATGTCATCAAAGTATTATAATACGATAAAAGAGAATGGACGATTGCTTGATAACCACCTCACTTAAGACAAAATTTTATTTATGCAAAAACAATTTGAGGGTTCGCGTTTTATTTATTTTTTTTTTTCATAAAAACAAAAACAAATTTCTTTTAGAAAGGCGTCAAAGCTGAAAATGAGTAAAACTCAAATCTATCTATATTCCCTGTTGGGATTGAATTTTTTTGTTTTTTTTTTTATGATTAATATTATAATTTTTAATGAATCTTTACGCGAATACTCCCTTTAAATTTACTTCATGATGTGCCTTCAATTAAATTTATTTAAAATTGTGAATTTGAAATATTAAAATAAGTGTTAAACCCTAACACTGACTGATTTCAAAAAAATAATATTTCATAACCACAATATAAACACATAAAGATTCAAACACTACTTTGATACTTAAATTAACTATTTCCTGTGATGTGCTGTCATATACCACCCTCACTTATTCTTTGTGCTATCTGCTTTGATGTCTAATCATTATACATCGTTAAAATAACACTAGACACTATTTATATACACAACAACCTTAATAGATTTGTTACCAATTGACAAAAATTCTAACAATATAAATATTTTTCTTCTTTTTTTTTTTTTATTGTCATAATTTTCATTTGGGGTCTCTATATCAACGTCTATAATATAAAGTAAGTGCAAAATATGATCATGTCGCCTTTTATTAACAATATCATATTACATATTACATATTATTTTATTTTATTTTTATTATTTACAAGGTAATGCTTTTGATTTGCGACCAAAATAGATTATTCATTTCTTCAATGTAGAAAATACAAGTGTTACATTTATATCTATGGATTTGGTGTAAAATTTATATCAAACAGTGTTCATGTGCTAAGTAGATTAGTATTAAAAAATGAAAAAAAAAAAAAAAAATTAATTAAGAGAGTACAAAGAGTACAGAAACATATCTAAGCATAAATTATTAATAGTATTGTAGATTTTCAAATATCAATTTAATGTTAAAATAAAAATAAAAAATTAATGTTTGTACAAAAATAAAAAGCTCTCTTTGCTGTTTAAATAATGACATAAAATATATAATGTATTTATCCTCAATGACTTGTTTTTCTGCCTATTTTTTACCTAGAATACAATGATTTTTGTCTTTAATTTACAAAAAAAAAAAGGAAAATATTTTTCCCTTTTATTATTAAAATATTTCTTTTGATGTGCAAATTTGCAAAAACAAAAAAAAAATGTAAATTAAATACAATAAAAATAATAATAGCAATTAATAAATAAAGATTTTTATATTTTTAATTTCGAAAAACAAAAATAATTATTATTTTTAATTAATTTTTTTTTTTTGTTGCAGAACTAAACATCCAAAGTGTAGATTATAGTAAATAAAAAATGTCGTATTCCCATATCTATTTAGAAAATTATAAGTTTAGAATTGAATTGAATGTTATTAAGGGATGTTTTTTTTTTAGTGAATTTTTTTCACATAAACGCATTATACGCCGCAAAAACGCACAGTACTGCTCAAACATCATACAGTGAAAGAAAAAAAACGAAAATCTCTAACAAAACTGATCACAAATCTGATTATATATACAATTTATTTTTATCTTTGATAGAATCACAAGCCTTGAACAAAAAAAAAATAAATAAGCAGAAAAATCCTCATCTCCTAGTGTACATCTTCTTCCATTTATCCTTATTGGATGCGTGTTTTCGAGTGTTGTGCTGGCTGCTGTTGGTTTATTTTGCTTTTATTATTATATTGTATGTGTGCTCTGTTTGTTGTGTAGCTTTCTTCTTATTTTCTTATATATATATATTTATTTTCTCGAAAGAAACGTATGTGGAGTACGCAAAGTGTTGTGTCGCGTCAAATATCGCCCATCTTTCATATCTTTATACAAAACAAAGACGAAATAAAAAGGCAGCGAAATTTGAGTGTCAACAAAGCGTTGAAATGGAATGGTGCGTGTATGATGTTTTAAAAAAGGGCGACAGGGCGAATATATAAACAGCACAAGGATATACGCAGCTCTCGTAATATAGTTTATTTGTTTGTTTGTTTGATGAATATATATATATAAATAAATAACAACGTCCAATTCAATTTCTTCCGCACCAACACTTTGCACACAAAAATGAAAAAAAAAAATACCATATTTTTATTTTATTTTATTATTATTATTATTTTTTATTTTGGCGGTGGTGCGTTGTTGATGGGTGCTAAACTTGTACATAGCAATTTTATTTTATTTTTTCGTTTGTTCGTCTGATTTGGTTAAGTTTGATCGAAGCGATGGTGAAGCGATAGGCTGACAGAGCATGAACAACCACAATGTGACGTTTTGGCTGACAGTATTTCACGTTACTTTAGAATATTATTGTATTAAAAAAAAATGAAGTAAAACGAAAAACAGCAAAGTAAAAAACAAACCAAATATCACTAAAAAAAGAAAAAATATAATAAATCGGTATTAGGGGTTTTTATTTAATTTTTACGTTGATGTATATATAGTTAAATTATTATTTCATTATCCTGCCCACAAAATCAACAGAAAGAAAGCAGCAAAACAAAGCACCAAAAGCACTCCATAGCTTTGCACACTTTTGTTGTTTTTTTTTTTAGTTATTTTGGTTAGACAAACGCACCAATGCGTGTAGCGTAGATTGAGATCGACAGTGGTTTCATTTCGTTGACGGTTTTGCGTTTATTTAATTTTTTTACTTTTTCTTTTTTTTTATAATTTTTATTTCCTTTTATTCATGTACATCGAGGAGTAAAATTAAGCTGAAAAAGGAAAATAAATCTGATTAAGTTGTTATAGTACACAATTACATTTTTTTAGTTAAACAAAAAAAAAAACCACCAAGGGTGGGTGGTTTGTTCCTTTTAATAACATTTTTTTACACTAAATATTACATTACATTGAAGTTACCTAATATTTTATTTTCACATTTTTTACTTTATAAACGTAATTAGTAAATTGTAAGAAAGGACAAAAACAATTATGATAAAATAAGAAAAGCTTTTACCACCAACGCATTGTTATTATTGTTTCTTAATTTTTTTTTTTTATTAAACAATCACCAAAAAGAAAACGAAAATAAATTTAATATAATAAAATCAATGGAGAAAAGAAAATATATTTGAAGATGACAACAGAAGCAAAAAAAAATGAGAAAATTCGCACTGAAAAAATTCAGCACAGCTGTCAAAAAAATTTCATCTAAAAACCCAAAAAAAAAACCAAAACGACGACACGTTATTGAAACATGACAACGTGGTGAGAGTTTTTTTTGTTATCATTTTTTGCGTATTCTTTTGCTATTTTGTGGTCGCATATTGGATTTTTTCTCCCTTTGTTATTTACGTTTGTTTTTTTTTTTTCGTATACATATTTGCTTGCCAGAATCAGGATCGAAAAATGCTTTTTTTTTTTTTTTAAATAAAATAAATGAAAATGGAAATACACAAATAGGACATCATTGACAACATGGCTTTGATATAATTTTCGTTTTTTTTTTGCTGTTGTAGTTTTCGTGTTTTACTTTTGCAAAGGGAAGCATTGATTTTTTTATTATTTACAAGTATTCAATGTATTGTTCTTATTGAAAATATCTCATTTATTTATTGGACAAATCGATGTGAAAAATAACACAAAATTTAACGGCATTAATCAGCATAAGAAAAGGGTTGCACTTGATTTTTTTTTATAATAATTAACTTCGATAAGTCATATCGTTAATGCCGTTCTTATATAATTCTTGTATATTATGTTAAAAAAAATTATACTGAGACATGGAATCAACACATCATTTAGGTTTAAAAGTGAAAAATAAACGAAAATTACCACCCCCATATATATATATTATTTTAAATAAAATAAATCCTTCATTTTTATAGCAAATTTACACAACCAGACAAAAGCCGGAATTGCGTTAAGAATTAACAAAATAAAATAAAACCCAACGACAAGACTGTAAATTTTCAAATAATAACAAAATGGGGAATTTTTATATATATTTTGTGGGTGCAATTGTTACTATACCGTCTCTATTGTTTATGTTTCTCGTATTTCATTCATCATTGCTCGCGGAAAAGCGTGTCCTCTTATTTAACTAACCCTTTTACATTACACTAGATAAAACAGTAGAAATGATTTGTATATTGTAGGGATACCGTAAATAGTTCGGCCATTTGGGTAGATAATTTTCTTCTTGTTTTCTTCTCGTTATTTTATTAACATAAATACTATATAGATGGTATTGGTTTAACACGGTGGTTGCGCTTTAAATAATAATATAGATTTGTATATTTGATATAGATATTATCAAGTATTTTATTTTAAAATTAGAATTTATATGTTGTGGCAACAATGTACAATTCACGGAATAGTGAATAAAGCTTTATTATTGTTACTAAGTAAGAAAGTGACAAAAATTTTATTACATATTTTCATTTAGTCAAACAGAGATAAATCCGTAGTATAGACATATATAAATTAAATATATATAAAAATACTGTAAATTGTAAAGGGATTTATATTTGTATTATGTCAGCAAACTGTGATTTTCTTTCCTGGATAAAATACAAAAATTTATATATATATACAGATATATTGTTTATAGTAAACACTCTTGTTTTCCATCTATGTGGCATTATACTGATGATGATAGAAACCGTAACGAATTGATGAACTAAACATTTATATATATATATATAAAAAGCGTTAAAATAATAAAATAAATAAGAAGAAAAATAGCAAAAGTTAAGTGTGCGTCTAAATGTAACGAAAACAAATATTAAATATCTGTATATAGAGGAGATGAAGGGTTTGATTTTATTTCAAGGTATTATTTGTATTATTATGTTATTATTATATACAGAAATAAGGAATACAAAAACCAATGTGATGATGATAGAAATAAATAAACTTTTATTTAATTTATGCAGATTATTTTTATTGTGGTTTTCTTTTTAAACAAAAGTTTTTCTTTATGCCTTTATGCAACAAAAAAGTAAATGCATTCAGATTCGAAATAAAATTGGCTTACTTTCTTAACCAATCTTACAAGAAAATAAATACAATTTTGTATACTTGTGTACACTATACATTTAACAAGACGTTTTACTACGTTTTATGCTCTAGTTTTTTTTTTATTAAACTCTTATGCAGCTTTTATGTTTTGTAGAATAAAAATAGTACAATAATATAATTTTAAATATTAATTTTTTTGTATTAAGATAAAAGTACGCGTTTATATACATATAATAATTTTATCTTTGTATCATGTGCATTATGTTTTTATTTAGTATTAAAAAGAAAACACAGCAAATGATTCTAAAAATAGTAAGCTTAAAAAAATAACCGCCCAACATTGGCATATTCATTATATACGATATACTCAATGTACTTTACTCATCTCTATTTACTATGACTATTTTTTTTTTCGTTAATACTAATGCTAATGTTAACGTTAACGTTGCTCAACATAAATAAAAACCAAACAAAACAAAATAAGAAAAAATTGAAATAAAAAAACAACAAGACAACCAACAACAACTGAGTGTATATAGTGTTACGCGCTTATATATTATATTGCGAATTGTGCACGACGGTGTATAAAATCTATATATCTTCTTCTATATACATAAAATATAATAATAAAAAAATATATAACACAAAACTGAACAAAGTATATATACATAGTGGTTGGTTTATATACATAACAATTTAGTATTCAAGAAACGTTCTTCAGAATATTGATTGGCGGAGAGAAAGCGAACACAATGCAAATTGTAAATATAGATATATATTTATATATGTATAAAAATCTTGTGTATAGCTGATGTTTTGCCATGCTGTGCTATTCTATGCTAAAGTTTGCTATATTCAGCTTTAGGGATATAATAGTCCTTAGTATAATTTTTGCTAAGAGAGAAGATGATGATGGTGCGAAGATACTTCTTTCTGAAACTGATGGTATACGACGTTTCTTCTTAAACGTACAAAACAACACAACATAAGGACGATACGTTGACGAAAATATACAAGAATCGCGCTATATATAATATATATATATATATATATATAAATATATATAAAAGAATGAATAAAAATAATTCAAGACATCGAAAAGAAAATTTTAGTTCTATGTTGTCAGTGATTTTGGGAAAGACTACAAAACCAAGTTAGGTTATACATTGATAGAAGAAAGAACAAAAAATACAAAAATAAAGTGTAAGAGAGAATCACTTTGGGGTACTTTTATATATAATTTTTATTTTTTTTTTATTTTATCGCCGAGGGTGATCTTTAAGAATTTTCATAAATATACAAAAGTACATGTTAAAAAGGATATGCTTTAAAAAAAATATTATGAAATGAATAAATTGAAAATGACGTTGCACAGGTATTGGAATTTCTATGCAATCATTGGGTTTCGTGATATTTTTATTTCAACAAAAATTATTCATTGTAAAATCAATTAGATTTAAATATAAAGAAAAAGCTCTAAATATGCACAAGGAAGTAAATTATCTGCCAAAAAATAAACAGAATAACACGATAAGAAGGAAAAATAAAAAATAAATTGTTCATGGGAATAACGCTGGTACAGGTCAAAGATCGTCTATAATAAATTTTTCTTTATTACATTAGACGATAAGTCGGGCAGCCGTCCGATTTCACAATAACAGGATACCCGCCCTTTTAGTTATTTTATATTTTTTTTTTTGCATCATTTTTATTTGTCACCATCATCGTCATATGACAATAATTTATATAATATGCAATTTCAATGTTATTTATGATAATATTGCACTCAATTATTTTATTATCGTAGTTTAGACAAGAGGAAATAGAAAAGAAGAGAAAAAATTAATATATAGAGATGGTGGTGTCTAATATCACGCAGGACATAACAATAACTGGTGTTTTTTTTTTCTCCAAAATATATTTTTTGTTTAGCATTTAGTAATGCCATTTGTTTAGAAAATTTTTAACAAATGGTCATTTCTTTTCTTTTTTTTGTTCCTGTTTTGTGTAACTTTCATTTTTGTGTTTAGTATTAATAAAAATAATAATAATAAGAATAACAATAATAATATAAATAACAATAAATAAAAAGAAAACTAATAATGGGGTGAGGGTTATACTAAAATAACCTCTCATTCTCGTGTATCAATGATATTTATTTTTATGTCAAAGAAATAAAATAAAATTTCACTACGGAAATCATTTTTTTTTGTTGTTGTAACGAAATAACTATAATTTTTCTTTTTTATTTCTAATCAAAAAATCAACAAATGCCATATAGAATTTTTTTTTTTTACTAAACAATATCAATAAATTATTATGTCTTTAATAACCCTTTGTTTAAAAAAATAAATAAATAATAATAACTCATTAAACGTTTAATTTAAATTAATCAAAATTTATGTTTTTGAACATAAAATTTTTTTTCTAATTTTCATTATTATTTTAAAACTATGGGAGTACAATTTTACCCCTGTTTTAATTTAAATAATTTTATTGATGACATCCTAATTTACCATAATTTTTTAAATGACAAATTGGTGAACGCACAATACAAATGTCAACATTTTCGATACCGCATTCAGTCGCCTAAGTGTGTTTTATATTATTTGTTAACTGGATGCATTGCACACGCATAGTGTATAGCTGTAACAAAATAATCATCTCTCTGTAAGTTTAAAAATAAAAATTTTAAATTATATTTATAGAAAATTAGATGAATGAATCGGTTCGACACCCTATAATTACCTTACAACAGAGGAAATACAACTACAAATAAATGTTCAAACATTTTCCCCTATACCAAAACTGATAAAAAAGTTCATTGTTAAATAGATTGGTAGTAAGGAGGCACCGAAAAAGAAGAAAAAAATTAAAACCTTGCAACGAAATCGGTCCCTTGTGGCGGACGATATAATGCACAGCGGGTGACTGATTCATATTTGCGCGTAAAAAAAGGATATTAGCACAACTAGCACAGTGTTGCATTAATTTTTTTGCGTTGAAGCCAGATATAATGTTTTTAAGATAAAATTAGAGCCAAATACATCCCTATATTGTTAAAAAAAAAACAAACTTAATAGGATACTATCAGCATAGGATATTAGCTATATTTTACGTGTATATATGTGGCTTTACAATGCCAATATTAAGATGATGGAACAGAAAGGTTACATTTGCCCGAGGGTATCATGTGTGATTAGTTCTAGTATAGACTAGGGGTATTAAAAAAATTATTGAAAATGGATTGGATATTTTCGCTACATATATATTTATTTTATGATGAATGAAACTAAATTAAAAGTATGGTGTAGTGGGTGGGTATTAAATCAATCATTAATAAAACATAATTAATAATTATTTTAAGAATTTATTTTGTTGAGTTCAACATTTTGCAGTATTTTTATCACTTAATTATTGGTATTTGTTTTTTCCTTCTATTTTTATCAAAAATTATTATAAAAAAGCATACACATTAATTATTTAAATAATATAATAAATTAATAATTAAATCACAAAATATTATCACGATAAAAAAATATAATAATTATTATAATAATAACAACAAGTAAAATAGAATTTCTATAATAATAAAAAAGAAATTATGATTTATACTATACACAAAAATCGCGTGTATAATAAAACTACAATAAAATTTTCTATAATTTAATTTTTTTTTGTTATTTTAATTAAAATGAAAATATTTTTCTCATTTATTGACCGTTGTAATGTAATTTGTTATTGATTTGTACGAATAAATGTAAAAATAATAAAAACTCTAAAACTAGTTGTAAGCACTACTGATACGAGTGAGATTTATTTTATGCTATAATTTGTTTGTTTTAATTTTTCTCTCAAATTTATTATTTATTTTATGTCATTCCAAATCGATCATATCTTGTGATTGTATCAATTTATATAGTCAAACAAAAAAAACTAAATAAACATAAAACAATAAAAAATGTCACAAATCAATAAATTTATTAAAAAAAAAAAATATTTTCTTTTTTTTTTCGTAAAAAGTAAAAAAAAAACGAAAAAATTCAAATAAAAGACAGTAAATCATGTCAATAAAACAACAAACGCAAAAGTAAAAACAGAGAAAAAAAAAAGAAAAATTAATAAAAAAATAAATTATTGAAAAAATTGACTTGTTCGTTGTATCTGATAGGTAAATAAAAAAAAAAGAAGAAAAACAAACATAAAACAAAAACTATTATTTTTTTTATTATTCTTTTATTTATTGGTTAAATAATTTATGTACAGGATATTGCGAAAAAAAAAAACGAAACACATAAATATAAAAAATAAAAACGCAACCAAAGTACATCGGCAGCGAAAATGATGACGAAAATAAACTAACTTGTCATAGTTTTCTTTTTTTTTTTCCTACTTTAATGTCTTTTCAAAAATATTGATGTAATGACAATTATTAATAATAGATTTAATTTAGTCAAATCAATGCTGTTATTTCGGGAAGAATTTTGTAAAGGGATGATAATTTCTTTGTGTTATTATTTAAAGAAGAACTGATAAATAAATTCAATTATAGAGTTTCAAGCAAAAGAGATTTAAATTTGTTTTATGACAAAAATTGTGTTGTTTAAGGATTATGTCGTGTCGTAAAGTCACCTGTTAATATCGTCGAAACGTATTATTTGGAAACGTATTTATTGTATATTTGGACATTTGTTTTATAGGAATTGGCGGTGAATTGCTTTAGAAATGCGCATGCAGGTAAAATATATATATAACATTTGTTACTATCCAAATAAAGAAATCATTTATGAACTTCGTGATATGCTCTGTTACAGCCCTAGATTCGCAAATATTATTATTTAATTCAAATAAAGGTCACTATCTAACGCTAATTAATGAAAATAATTATAACAAACAGTGCACATTGAA
Organism: Ptychoptera contaminata; assembly: GCA_963942525.1. Lineage (NCBI taxonomy): Eukaryota > Metazoa > Arthropoda > Insecta > Diptera > Ptychopteridae > Ptychoptera > Ptychoptera contaminata. Next base: position 12,262,523 of record OZ012638.1, on the reverse strand, counting down.
TAAAGAAATCAAGAAATAAAAATAACAAACGTACACGTCCTGAAAGTCTGACGCATCTATTTGAATTTTTGCAAAAAAATATTTTCCAAAAAGTAATACATGCATTGCTGATAAAAAATTTACCAGCAGGTAGGCAAGAGAAAGAAGAAAAAAAAATACTATAGCATCAAGCGACACAGTTTATACAAAAATTAATACAAATGACGCGTCTTTAATTATTTTATTCTTGAATCATTTTTTTTTTTATAAATTGCTTCTTCATCTTCTTCATTTCTTTATTGTTTTAAGCAATATAAATATTTTTTTAAGAATCAAAATAAATAAATAATATTGGCATGAAATTCAATTCAAAAAAAAAAATCAACGCAAGTCAGTTAATATTTATGGCGACAGACAAAATGCAACTTTATGATGCGAACATGATGGCAAAATTTTTCATTATTTTTTTTTTTTTAGCAAGTCTGTGCTTGTTTTCTCTGCACTTAAGCTGATAATTACATAAAATTGTTTTTAATCAAGTAAATCATTTTTGTTTTTTTTTTTAAATTGATAATAAATTCGATTTAAAGGATTGTAAATTTGCCTACATTCTTGTGTGATTAATGTGACTCCTGTATGCCAATAAATGGTTCTTAGATAATAAATAATTTTTTGTTATGTCTCACAATTTTACTAAAAGAAAATTTCATTTTCGTGACAATATCTCATATTCTTTAAGTATTTCGATGTTGTTTTATCGAATTTTATTATTGATATTCATCAAATTGATATATTCTTTTTTAAATATTTATTTATAAATGACGGTTTTTATATGATTTGCTGCATTATTTCTGTTTTTTTTTTTTTTGGTGTTCCTGATTTTATTATAGTTTTTTTTTTTTTGGTTGCCGTATCGTTGATATTTCAATTTTCTATTTAAGCGACATTTTTTTTTTATGCAAAAATTGCTTGAAATTGTCATTTTCTTATCGATACAAAAGCTTTTCTTGTATTTTTATTAGATAATATTTAATGTTTAACTGACTGTTGTATGCTTATTTTTCTTCCTTTATTTTATTTAATATTATTTTCATTTTTTTATTTGGTTGCGGGTGTGGCGACAAAATAATAATAATATTTAATTCATCTGAATGTGTTTTTTTTCTTCTCATTTATTTTTATTTTTTTTAAACAGCGAAAAAGAACAATGAAACTACAATAACTCACGTACATTAGATATAATTTAGACAATTTTATATGTATATACATTATATATTTCTTTATTTTTTAATATAATGACTTTGTTGTCTCTTGTTGTTTGCTTTAATATATATATATAAAATTAAAAGAAAATTGAATCAGTCAGTCAGTCAGTAATAATAATAATCAAAATATACAGTCTTAAACAGAATATTCATGGTCATGTAACGCAAAACAATTGTCAATTGAATTTGAATCTTTTTAACTCTTTTATTTATTTATTTTTTTTTTTTTTATATTTATTACACATAATATTTGGTATGCTGTTTTTTTATTATTATTTTTTAGTATATTTTTTATAAAGTGTTGACTATCTCTCTAATACACTAGACACATGCCAATTTTACAATCATTTACTTTTTCAACCATAGTTGATTTGATGTCTGTCTGGTTTGCCTATACCTGTCTGATTTTTAACTTTTTTATTATATTTTCATTTTTTATTGTTTAAACAATTTTTTGCATTGTTGTGTTGTATTAACGTTTTGTATTTCATCGCGATAAAATATAAAAAATATAAAAGAAGAAATAAAAGATGATGATGATGATGATTTTTTGTTGTATTTTAGAAATAAATGAAAAAAATATATACAAAACAATTGAATTTTGTTCCGTTCCGCATACCATAATGACACTACACGTTCTATTGTTTTTCAACATAAAAATTCCATTAAATTATAAACCAACCTTCTTTTTACATATATTATATGTATATATCTACATTTTTATTCTAAAATTTACAAACAGCATCATTTTAATGTTGAGATTGAGAGTTTTTAGTTGGTTTGATTAGTTTAAATGAGATCCTCTAGCCAGACAATGTGATATTATATTTAGTTTCTTTTTTTTTTATCAAATTTATAATGCATCAATTGTAATGCCATTTTGATTTTATTTATTCTGTTTTGACGCGTGCGATATATAGCATTTTTTTTTTTTTTGTAATAACATTTTGTTTGTTTCTATTCACTATTGTTGCATTTTTTTAACGCGAATAAAATGTGTACACGCGTTTCATAAAAATGTATACAAATTTATAAATATAATTACAAAGTACAGTGAATATGACTGGCTGGCAATGTTGTCCCCCTTAATAAATCAAATTAAATAGTTATCAAAATAATGACACATTTTTCTATTTACAAAACGAATTAACTTTGAATTAGTTTTGTCTCTGGACAGTTTTTGTATTAAAAAAAATAAAAGAAAAAAACGAAAAATAAATAAATAAAGGCTAAAACGGGGTAAATACCATAATATTAGTTTATTTTTTTTATTTTTAATAAATAAATAAATCGATTATATAGATTTTTAAATCAATAGTTTTATTCGGGACAATCAAACAATTTAATGTTGCAATCACTAAAAAGTTAAGCAACGAAAATAAAACGTCTATGTCTGAATTTTTTTTTTTTGCTTTCGGGGTAATGATGGTGTGCCACATTTTAACAGATGTCTTTTACTAAAATAAAGATTGATTGGTTTTTTTTTTCATCTTCTTTCATTTAACATTTGGTTGGGCTGGTTACCACCCAATATATACATTTATATATAGAAAACAAAGAAAATGATATATAAAGAAAAAGTAAAAAAAACATTTTTTAAGGCAGGCCACGTTATTACAGGAGACAGTAAACAAAAAAAAATAACCAACAAGTCGATCGACTGGGCTAAGATATAACTGCCCTGAGGGAAAATTACGTCTGACAACGGTTGAATTCAATTATATGGTGTACCTCCGCTGTGGTTTTTTTTTCTGTACGCCTAATTTTTTTTTCCTTTTTATTTTTATTCTTTATTACATCTTTAAGAATTGATTAATTTTTTCTTCTTTTTGCTTGCCGAGTACCTATTTCTTTATTATAATTATTATTTTTAAAAAAATTCGTTCCACTGTAAGTAACTAAACTCTATAAAATTTAATATAATTTTCCTATTGTTTTCGGCAAAAAAAACATTTTTTTTAAATAATTTTATCAAATCGTCACATAATGCTATTTAGCTTCCAGCATTTAAATTACAAATGTTTGTCAATAGTTTTCTGATTTTAAATTAAACCCTAAGTATACTATTGGCAAAAAAAAAAAACTCATTGAGTGAATTTTTCTTTCTTTTTATATAAAAAAAAAGTTCAATGTGATTGTAATTAGGCCAGAGGCTAATTATACTTTATATTGTACCCGCTGTACCAGCGATAAATAAACGCAAGATCATATAATTGACATGTCATTACGGCAAACTGTCTAAATAAAAAAATGATAAAAATGTCCTTAAACTCTATTCAAATTGATTTGCTATTCGGCAAAAATTACTGCAGCTGGACGTAATGCAGATGTCAACATATAATTTAATAAAATAGCATCAATCTTACTCTAATTAATGACAAAAGTTTTAAAGTTTTCTACCAAAAAAAAAATATAATAATCCTTCTGTTTAGGTAAATAATCGCTAAAAAACTGAATTAAAAATATAAAAATGCTTAATGATGTAAGAGAATTATTTTCAAAATAATAATAATTTCTTCAACTTTTTTTTTTAAATACGAACCAACAAAAAAATCCTTTAATGTTCTTGATTTCGGTTCATTACCCGAACGACCCTCTAATCTACTAAACAGTTTTTTTTTTGTTAACAAAAAACAATCTCAACCCTTATGTAAAAAAATAAAAATAGCAACAAACATATTTTCATTATTCAGCAGCAAAATTATACAATCAAATTTTAAGCTTCAACACCTCGTTTAGTGAGAAAATTGACACAAATATACATAAATAAAATGAAATTGTGTTAACAAGTGGTAATAAAGTATTTGAAGAAATAAAAAATAAAATAGAGTTAAGTTGATGGCACTTAAGAAATATTTCATTATAATTTGCTGGTAGTTTTTTTCAACATTTGTTTTTTCTTTTTTTTCACATACCCTAAGCTATGATTTTGATTGAGAAACTTTTGAATTTTTAAACACATAGTATCCTTCGGCTATTTCACATAAATTAATATTTATTTAAAAAAAACTGTATATAGTTTAAGGATGTAAAATTTAAATAATTATTATATATATATTTTTAATTATTTAATTTTATTAAATTAAAATGAAATGGTCATTTCAAAATTTCATTTTTATCTAAAAAATAAAATTTTTCATTTTTGAAAACAATGTTTAATAATTTTAATTCTAAAAAATAATCTAATTAAAACTTAAAAAATAAATATAGTGTATATTGTGTGAAAGAATAAAAAGAATACAAAAAAAAATGGATAAATTAATTATTTATTGTTGAAATATTAATAATTAGATCAAATTCATTACCCTAAGGGTATATATTACATAATAAGCAGTTTTCATTCAATATATATTTATGGGATAATGGATAGTTAAATTAAGTTAAAAGTGTTGTTGAAATAAATTGAGTATAAAAAAAAATTTGAAATGAGTGTGAATTTTAAATAAAGCATAATGCACTTGAGTAAAAAACTTTAGATATTATAATTTTTTTTTTTTTTTTGTTACTTCACACTTATCAATGTTTTCTGTTGTATTATATAAATTTATATAAAATTACATATTAAATACAGTTCAATAATTTTCTATATCATTTAAAATTTAATAAATTGAGTGCAATTTTATTATTATTAAGATTAAAAATGTAAGTGAGTGATTGGCTAATACAAAATGTTAAAATTTAATAATTATTGATTTTTAGTTATTAAATATATTAAGTATTATATTTCATATTAAACTAGGTAAATTCCTTATAAATTCAAGGTTTTCATAATAAATATCAAAGTATCAATATGTTAACAATTATAGTAAGTATAATTAGTTAAGTTAAAAAAAACTTCTTTCTTAAACGCATTGTTTTTTGCAAAGAATATCAAATAATAATAGTAGAAAACCTCTCTAATCAATCATGATTTCCTGAGATTTTCTTAAACTTTTATTAAAATAGAAAAACGAAAACAAACATTTACCAAAATTAAGTCCAAAAATGAAATAAGTCTATGGTGCATAAATTAAATAATAGAGAAAAAAACAATTCCTCATGTGCGTTTGATTGAACAAAAAACAATAAAACAAATTAAATAATTAAAACCAAAAAGAAAAAAATAAAACAACACACGACATATGTTTTTGTTCATTTAAACAAATTTATTTATTAAAAATCAATTTGATTTAATAAAATTGTGAATATATACACATTAAAATTGCATAAATATAATTTTAAATAAAATAAATAATCAAAAATTTATATAAATATTATTTATTAACAAAATATATATATGGATGATGATTCCTGTTTTTTGTAGCAAATAAATTAAAAATAACAGATAAAAAAAGAAAAATAAATAAATACTAAATCAGCTGTGATAAATCGGAATTTTTTCCACGAAGATTTTAAAATTGTCATGCAATAAAAATATAAATAAATAAAGTTTTAAATGAAAAAATAAAACAACAAAGATAAACATAATAAACAAACAATAACTATGCCGCGAGGTTACACTATATCTGGGCACAGGACAAGGGTGCTAATATTGCCCTTTATTTATCAGAAAAAAAACAAAAATTAAAATTATAAATAAAATCGCATTAATTGGTGTGAATTTTATATTTTTTTCATTTGATTCAGGCAGAGGATTATTAATATTTTTTTTATTTGATTTAAATTCGCTGACGTCATCTTTTTTTTTTGGTCCATTTGTGCATTAACAAAAGTAACAATGTTGATCCTACTTAGTCTAGTCTTTTATGATAGGTTAGCTACCGATAGGCACACTATAATCTGACTGCTAAATAACAAAAAAAAAAAAATTATTTGCCAAATTCTCATTTAATTATTAAATAATAACGTGATACTTTATACACTAAAGTATTTAAAAAGTAAAATTTAATAATAAAACAATAATAAGAAATGATTTTAGCACGTGTCCTTAAATTACCCTTTTTTTCTTGAATTTTTATTTTCTTTTATCGTTGGCTTTGTCTAAAAAAAAAGAACATAACAAACTCGGAAACATTGTTTTGTAATGATAATATCGATGCTGTGTACGATTAGGAAAATAAAAAAAAATGTAACAACAAATAACAATAAAATAACAATGAAAATTGTAGACAAACAGCACACTGTTTAGTGGGAGACAAACGGTTATATATGAATAGGAGTGAAACAAAACGCTTAACTTAACTGTGCTTAGATGATGACGGATTAGCATTTCGTTTTAATACACTTTTGATTAATGGTGGTCGTTTTTTTTTTTCTACTTTTATTTGTTATTGTTGACAAAAAGGGGTTAGAAGCGATATAAGGGCTTGTGTTATTTTTTTTTTTTTTGTTTAAAATTAAACATGTTAGAGCTAGTACTACCACTAGCTAGTTAGTGTTAGTTAGTTAACTTTAACTAACTAGACAACAATAAACCCTATAAAAAAAATTTTTATTTTTGCTTTTTGTTTATTTTAATTCCCAACCAACAATACGTATTACTTGCTGCTTTAATGTCACACTAAAAAACCGAACCGTTACTGATGATGGGTGGTTAAATTATATATATATTTGAGGGGATAATAGTGGTCTTGAAGGTGTTACACAATTGTATTATGTGAACAGATGAATGCATGAATTTTTTGTATTATTAATTTTTTCTTCTCTTTTTTTATTTTATCGATGGTGTTGACTCTATACTGTGGACTTTTGATCACTTTGTTAAGGGTAAAATGTATACAATGAACCAGCTACCAATAATAACAATAATAATAATAACAGAATAGAAAAAAAAAACTTATTTATATAAAAACATCCCTTTATTATATATATTTTTATATTTTTACATATTAATAAATAAGTAAAGTAAAATATTACAATATCGTTATTAATATTGTACGTTTTTATTGATAATTTATTGTTTGTTGTATAACCATAATCAGGAATGCCATTTAAACAGAAAAAAAAATAACTATTTCAGCTAATTTAGGTTAATAATTAACCAACAATATATGGAATTGCTATGGAATTTTTCTTTTATTATTAGTTTTTCGTTGGTATTTTACAAAAAAATAAAAATTTCAAATAATCGTTTTTCATAAACGATCATTTTTCTAAATTATGTTTATTGTATGTAATTTAAAGCTCACATGTTACGTTTCAATATTTAATAAATAATAATAAACAATAAAATTACCATAAAGTCAACATTCTTATAAAAACTGAAAAATAAACTAATTATTGTTATCATTGGCATTTATTTAACCAATTTATTATGCTTTATTTTCCTGTGTTTGTTTCTTTCAAAAATTCCATAATTTGTATAATATATAATTTTTTTTTTTAATTATGTTTTAAAGGGTGAACTTTATACTAGAGCAAAAAATATATAAACTCACCAAAAAATTATGTCCAAACAAGCCTATAAGCTTAACCAGCAATATAATATTTATCTAATCTTGTACAAATTTTCATTACTGACTGAAATGAACTGAACCGACAAATAAAATTTATATATATTTCATTAAATCATAGCTGGCTAGGTGTTTTCCATTTCTTTTCATTATTTAATCGTAGTAACACATGAAAATGAAAATAAAGAATTTTTTCTTTTTATTTATAAATTATTTTAGTTAATATAGAAAATTTCGCGTGAAAACATTAACTATGAAAGGCAAAATTACATGAAAAAAAAAAAAAAAATGAAAAACAAATACAAATTAAATAAAAAAATGAGTTAGTTTTTCTATTTTCTTGTCGTTTATTTATTTTAATTTTTTTTTTTTTTGGAAATTAATAAAACTAATCGTGGGTTAGTAATAATTTTTTTTAGTTTTTGGTTTTCTTGTTAAATGTGATATTTATTTATGAAAATATTTTTTCTTTTTATTTTTCTGGGCAAGAAAATTTATAACACTTTTTCGTTGATTTGAATTTTTCTTTATAGATTAATGGCCATGAATTGAATAACCTACAAAAAAAAAATATAATGTAACAAAAAAAAAACTATAAAAATGACAAAATAAAAAATCATAAATAATAAAAAAAAAAAAAACAGGTGAAAAAAAAATCAAAGAATAATTAATAATATATTTAAATGAATTTATGATGATTTATTTTTTTATTATTTTGTTTTTCTTTTTGAATTAACATTAAAGTGAAACTATGCTGTGTGACCTTTGACGAATTGCTGTTTTAACGACTCTGTTAACGGTTCCGTTATAGCGCCAGCCATTCAATATTATTTTGTTACATAATTTTCCAATCAAAAAAAAATTTAATTGGAAAAATTAATCTAGAAATAAAAATAATTTATTCGAAGAAGTGAATGTGCAGCCACAGCAACACACCGAAAGGACGAGAAAATACATTTTTTAAACGTGGGTTAAGTTAAAAATTATATAAAACAAATAAATTTCTTAAATTAAGCAAAGGTAAATAAAAAAAATCGTTAAGAAATAACAACAGAAAATGAGGCAACATTAGCGCTTAAGCAGAAACAAAAATTCAAGGAGACAAAACTTCAATAAAATGTCATTTTTACGGGGAGGAATATGAAATTATTTTTGTACAAATTTTTAGTGTAAATTTTTTTTTTAATTTAGTTTATTTTCGGCATCCGAAATTTTTAGTGCTTTTTTGAATGTTTTTTTAGTATATTTTTTTTTATCTTTTGGCTTAATTTTTTTTTTTTTTTTAAGGAAATGTTTTATATTTTTTTAATTGTTTATTTGTTTTTATTTTTGTTTTTCTAATTGGCGAAATTAGTCCTTTGCTTTATTTTTAGATTTTAATTGTTTTGATTTTTAATTTTGTATCGAGTTTTTGGTAATCTTAATAAAAATAAAAATTTATTAATTTAATTATTTTTTTATTTACTTATATTATTTGCTATATGATGGTTTTTGCCGTAATTGCAATTTATTATGTTTTTGTAAATTATTAAGCACGCTCAATGAATGACCGCTGTAGGGTGCATGTACACTGTCTGCATATCTATGATTTATTTGTTTTTTGAATTTATTTAACTATGCCTAAGAATTTTACTCTGTTTTCAAAGAACAAAGTGTCTACTGTATTATTTGGAGATTATTTAATTATGTATCTGTATTTTAAGATGAATTTTTTAAACGTTTTTAAGGATTAAAAAATCAAAAATTACAGGATTGTAGTTTGTTTTCGTTGGTTATTTAAAATGTGCATTAAAATGTATAATATTTTGAAGTAAACTGTAAATACCTCTTATCCTTTTAAAGTTGTAATAATTATTTTTCGGGCTTTAAGAACATTAGTCTTAAGAATTCGCACCTTTGTATCTAATGAAATAATGAAAAAATAATAAAAATAAACCTTATTTAGCCTTAATCATTCTTATCTCAATGTCTGTATTTTTTATTTTATTTTCTATTTAGAATTTCAATTCACATTAAATGTTATTTGATGGAAACACAAACAATGTTGTCCAATTCACCAATACAAATGAACTAGACACTAGACAATCCATCAAAAATAATAAAAAAAATATATATAAATTAAAATTCTTGTCACGTATTGTTGCTAATCTATGTGCGCAGAAATTGCAAACAATGAATTTTCACGCGGTCTATGTAGTATTTCTATATGCTGCAATTGTGTTATGCTATGTTTATTTATTTTTTGTTCGCTATTTTCTCTATATATTTCTCTCTTTATCATACTTAAATGTTATTTATTATTTTAAATCAAAATATGCTTGGTTTGTTATGTTGGAACGTTAATCTATGTACATCCGTAATAGTTCATTCTTATTATTTATTCTTTTTTTAATAATTTGTATATGTTTTTTTTTTTTTTTCTAGTTCATAACATAGGTTATTTTCGCATTAATTTTTTTTTTTTTTGTTACTGTCGCGTACAACCTGCCATTAGTATTTAGTATTTTACATAAAACGATGAGCAAGAATGCAAGTCCGGAGTGTGTTTTGTCATTTTATATGTAATTGACGTTAACGATTTTATTTTTCCATTTCTTTTTTTTATTAAACGATGACGAAAATCAAGAAGAAAAAAATATATAGTATGTGGGAGTTGTAATTTTGCATACGATGAAAGAACAAAATATAAAGACAAACTGTTAACAAACCAAAGACATGTCACCGCTAATAGAATTTTACTTAAAAGATCGGTATGTAAAGCTTTTTAAATTGTTTGCTTTTTCAATGATTTTCTTTTTTCTTAATGCAACAAAGTTTTCACTCTCTTGAGTTGGATTTTTTTATTGATTTAAATTTTTTTTTTTTTTACTTTTAAGAAATTCGTACTTAATCTTTTTGTTTATCTTATTAAATTCTGCTTTCTTAATGGAACTGCTGACCCTTGTTTGAATTTTTGCAATGGAAAAATAAAAATTTTTGCTATTAATTTTTTTTTTCAATTAACGAATTTTTCCATGCTTACCACATAAAGTTTTGTTTTCTTTTTGTTAAACATTTATTGCTCATAACCATAATGGATGGAAGAGATTTAATTATATTTTTTTCTCCCTGTAATGTCTGTCACCCATTAAAAATCATTCAATTGTCGCCGTCTTTTTTATAATTTGTTTTCTAATTTTATTATTTTTTTTCAAAATTGCATTAGTGCAGTTTATTAGTGTGTCTCCACCGAAATAAATTAATGTTATAATCAAGACACAAAAGTCATTGCTGATGGTTGTGATGTTTTTTTTCCATCAATTTTTAATTTTTATTACATGGTTTTGTTCTGCAAAATGCAATATAATTAAGTTTAACTTGATGAAAAAAAAAATTCAAATGTAAGAAGGTAAAAAAAAAAAACAGAAAAAAATAAGAAAACGATAAAATCACATATGGTCGGTCAGATGAATACACTCGTCCATCAACTAAAAGCATAACCGTCTTTAAATGAAAATTAAAATACTTAAATAAAAGATATAATATAAAGACTATAATTATGTTTAATTTATTTTTTCAACATTAACGTCTGGCTACTGGTATTTTAAAAAAATTTTTTTGCTTCTCTCGTAAATAATCTTGGATTGTGTATTAATTTCATTTGAGTATAGACTTTTGCATTGCTTTGTTTTGCTTCCTTTTTTTTTTCGTTTTTCTTTTAATTTAACTTAACAAAGGCGTTACTTAATTTTCGTTAAGAGTATATAAAGATGCTAAAATGCGCGAATTTATTTATTGATGTAAAAATGAAAGCAAAACAAATTTTCTCATTTTTTTTTTATTGTTTTTTTAATAATTGGTAAATATACTGACAATTTTTATTTTATTTTCGCGCGTGAATTTTTTTCTTATGGTAGTTTTGGTTTTTTTTTTCAAATCTAATTGTTTTTTTTTCTTGTAAAAACATTTTTAAAGGCATTCAAACATTTTTGTAAAATAATTTAATTTTAGTTTACGCTGTAATTTATCTTATTTGCGTTAGTTATATTAATATGTTATTATGTTTTAATTGACTTTAGAGATTAATTTGTCTAGTATAACCTTAGAGTGATTAAAGAGCGAAAAATGGGCTATTTTATATAATTCGTTAAAAGTTTTAAGTTCCATCTAGAAAATTTCCAGTCGCTGGTAGAAATCAAATCAGAGACTTTTTTCTATTGATCACAAAATGCAAGTTTACTTGTTTCAATTAATTGCATAAAAAAAATCTTATAAAATATTTTTTTTTAATTTCTTTATTGAATTAATAATTAAAAAAATTTTTGAATAATTTTTTACTTTAAACATTTATCGCTCTGTTATTATGCATTTAATTAAATAATACAAATAACATTGTCAAAATTGTAATTACAAAAATACATAAGTTGAAAGATGAAGATAATAAATTATTTATTATTTTTTACAGGATGGACTTGAATAATAAAAAATTACTACAGCAAAAACCGTATCGAAGACCAACCGTCATATACAAATTGATTTTGATTAATAATAAATTTATGATAAAAATCTTTTCCATTCTCATTACAACGTAAAGTAAAAATTTAAAATAAAAATAAATATTAATTGCATTCGATTACATATATATGTATGGATGAATGAGCACAACAACACCATACAAGTGTTAAATTTATTATTTATTTCATATATTTTTGTTTGATTTAAGAAATTTCGTAATTAAAATTAATTTTTTGGCGCGCTACAAAAAAAATAATGAAGAGAAATAAATGCCTCGAGTTATAATTTTTTTTTCAATTGTACCCCATTGTGCTGTCTGCTCTTACTTTAGTTGCATATAAAGAAAGGATAAAAATAAATAAATAAAATTAATGCTGAGCTTAAACTATTACAAATTAACTATGTTTGTCTGCTTTTAATTTTTTTACGTGTTTTTCTCCTTCGATAAACTCTCTGTTCTTTCTTCATTTATTTATTTATTACCAAAAAGCCTTTTAAAATCAAAAAGTCAAAAGTATCATTCAAGATCGTTTTTATTCATTCAATTTTGTTTACTTAATCATTCATGGATAATTTTTTTTTTATTATTATTTTTCTTCATCTCTTTATTTTGTTTCTTATTTTTGGAATTTTTATTTCGTTTAAAAGATCAACACATCCTGTATACACTTTAAAATTGATAAAAAAAAATTAAATGGGTTGTGCAAAAGGGTGCGTCATTATCATGTCATCATGTTTTTCTCTTCGTTCTCTTCATCTTGTTGTTATTTAACCATCGAAATCATCTCAAGAGGACACTTTACGTTTCTTTGTTATTTACAATGAGTTGAAGATTTTTTTTTCTTTTTTTTTTTTTTACAAAATTGAGTACCATAAAAGCAACGAATCATTCCCGTCCTTAAAAAAAATCCTTTTCTTTCAAATACTTTTTAATATAAAAAATTATTAAGTGTGTCCTTTGGTACTATTGAGATAAGCAAACATTGAATATACTGCGTAGGATTTTTTACATTTTTCTTTAAAATAGAAAGATCATCTGTTATAACGACATAAATTTATACGCGCACGCGTCATTATGGTTTGGGCCACCCACCTGAAAACAAAAATGTATTCAAAAGAAAGAAAAATAAAAAAGGAAAAACTTATTATTATATTTAAGTCAAAAAATTAGGTGGAGTAAAATTTTACATGTCTTCAAATCTAAAACTGAGTGTAGAAAAATCATTCATATATAACATATACTAAAATGAAAAATGACAAAATGTAATATTAGAAAAGAACCATGAAACTGAATGACTGGCATTATTATTTATTTATTTAACCAAATGAAGAACACCCATTATAAGAAATTATTAAATATAAATATTAAAAACGAATTAAAGAAAACATGAATGAATAATAATTTTTAATGTTACTAAATAAAAAATGTACTGAATGAATAAATAAAATGAGACTAATATTTAAAACACAGTTAATAATGTTAATGATGATGATGATGTATTGTTTGTTGCGGGCGAGTACTAACATTATATGGCGTCTGGTTGTCGTTAAAATAATAATAATAATAATATTGTTTATTTTCACAATTATATAATTTACTCTAATACAGCTATTAAATGTAATCAATTCATCATTTTTGTTATAAAGAAACTTGATAATGATTAGAAATTAACAATATTAAATTTTCGGTTATATTTACAGGTTTTGCTGTTTTAAAATTGGTTAACAATGAGTACAATTATTTTTTTTAACATAATTTTTATTCGATATATTTGCAACAAAATTAAGCAAAAAAAAAAACTTTACAACAAAGGACGAAACAATTATAGATAATTTTTTTTTTTATTTATTCATATTTTTTTTTAAATTGAATAATAAACGCCCTTATAACACCTACACAATTTGAGTGTCTGTTATTCTTAAATAAATTATTAATAAAAAAAAATATTACACCACAGAATCAAGTTAACGGGCGGACAAATCAAAATTACAATGCGGTAACATTGGCGGCTTCATGACTTTGCACAATTTTTTTTTTGGTACTGTTTATTGTTTATTTATTGAATACATTTAATAATAATTATTTTTATTAATTTTTATATTTTTAAATAAGAAAAACACCTACAGATAATAATGTTATATAAAAAAAAAATAAATAATTAAATTAAAAATATGAGTTAATGTTAATCATTGACCTACCTCAATATTACATATTAACCTTTAACATTGAAATGATGTCGATGATCGTGTTGCTTTTCAACATTATTTTTCAATTAAATTTTTAAGTGTAGACAGACAAGTGCGTACTTAAAAGACACGCAGATATCACGTAGACACGGAGCAGTCAACACATCAAATGATTTAATGATTCATACATTTCAAGGTTTTCGCCTAAATTATACTTAATTCCTCTTATTATATTTTAATTAATTTATTTTACACTTAAATTAAGGAATTTTTTATGTTTAACGTTTAATTACAGTAATTTCAGGATAAACATTTTTCTAAAAAATAGTGTAATAAGAATTTTTCTAAAAAATAGTGTAATAAGAATTATTCTGTTTTTGTTCATAAAAGTTTGAGTTCAAAGTTTACAGTCAAAAATTTAATAATTTCTTTTAGAATAGTTCTACTTATTTCGTTTATAAACAATTTTCAATTATTTTTTATTGACAAAACTGAAGGTAAAATCTACGATTTTAATTTAAAAATATTTTTAAATGATTACAAAGTTCCATTCGCATTGTCTTACTTTGATTTTAATTATTGAGGATAATCCTTTATTTATTTATTGCATTGTGCTAAGGAAATTAACACCAAAAGTTATTATTTAACATCATACAAAATCAGCAGGCGAAGTTACGTTTCAATTCATTTCGATAAAAAGCTTAAAAAACAGGATGAGACAATCTAAAGATTTGCCTTATTACCAACTAAAATTTTTAATAAATAAAATTAAAATCAATTGATAAACTTAATTACGTCAGTTTCGTGCTTTTAATTTTTTTTTGTAAATTTTTTATTCTTTAAAGTTTAACTTTTTTATTTTTGAACTCAATCTATCGTTAAATGAAATGCGTGATGAAAAGCACAACACAAAGCACACTGGGGACCATCATTTCAATTTTTTTTTTTTTTGAAAATATATCTATATATAAAATGCTAAAGGTGCGTTGTTATGTATAAATTGGAAGGGTAGTTTTCCTTTCGTTTCTTTTATTTATTTATTTTCTTTTCTGTTGTTGTTCTTTTTTTAAAGAAATAACTAAAAGAATGAATTCACTTGAGAATTTCTATAAAAAAAAAAATAAAAATAGAAATAAAATATTTTATATACATAAATATGTAGTGTAAAATTGTGATGCGTAGAAAATTTTCATGTTTGATCTCTTCCTTTTTAAAAAAAAAATATTCCTAAATGCAATGCAACGATAGATCCTTGAAAAAAGAAAAGTATAAAAAAATGCTGTCTGTTGCTTTAGGAATAACAACAAAAGTAAATGAGCACAGGCACTCGTTACTACTGATTGTATGATTTAATTTAAGTTTACACAAAAAAAAAACAGAGATACATCTATTCGTCAACACACATAACATATATATGTAATTCAATAATGATTTAACAATGTTAAATATTTTCTTCAATTATGTCCAACAAAGAAAAGCTTCAATAACTTCAATATTGTTTTAAAGACAGAACTTTAAATAAAAAATAGAATTTACAACAGAAAAAACAAAAAATAAAATAAAATACAAAAACGGCCCACAGTGAATGTAAGGTGTGGCTTTTTCCATTTAAAAGTAGATTTACAACAAAAATAAACACAAACTTCCTCGATTTTTCTATATAACGCATTTTGCGTTAAATTTGAAGCAAATACCCGTGGGACATTGTTCGTCCTCCTCATATTTTTTTTTCTTTATTTTCTTTTTTTACAGACTTTAAATTCTAATAGTGCAAAAAAAGAAAAAAAAATAGAAAAAAATAAAATAAATAAAAATAAAACACGAATAGAAATCTAACGTAACGATGTAACTATGTTGGAAAAATAAAAATGTTTTTATTTTGAAAGTGGATGGATGGTTTTTTTTTATTGTGTTGCTTTAGAAAATGCTGTGTGGTGTCATCTCCCAAAGGACATGTATATGTCGTTTTACTTTTCAGTCAGTCACTCATTCAGTCACTCACCGTTTCCAAACATAAACACGTTTCATCTATCTATATATATTTTGCCAAATAAAATCCAAACATAAATTTACGAAAAAACAAAACGCTTTAAAACTTAACGATCCAGGAAGTAAAATAACTTCAATACAATTGTTTACTTGTTTCCCTGGTTGATGGTGATTTTATTTGTTCATCGTTATAATAATAATAATAATAATAATAATGATAATAATTTCTTTCCTCGCTATATTACAGTGCTTAGAAATTAGAATAAGAAAAATAGAAAATTCATCGAGTAAAACATGAAATGATACTCTTACAATTGCCCAAACTAAAAAGTCTCTGTAAATCAACCCTAGAAATATTTTGTTTTTATTTTATTGAAATTAGAGGTAATAAAAATATAAAGATAAGAAAAAATTAAATTAATTAAAAGTCTATGGAACCCATTATTGGCTAATCAATTTGTTCAATTAAGTAGGATTGTTTCATTCATCTATATAACGCGTATATATTTCGATTATTACTGAATGAAGGGTGTTTTTTATATATACAAAAAAAAAAAACTATTTAAAAATATAAAAAAAATAATAATATAGAAACACTAAAAGGAAAACGTGGACGTGCTTTATGATAATATTCGGTCTTATGGTAAGTTTTAAACAAAAAACAAAAAAAAAATTGTATAAAGCATGTTTCATGCGCAATAAAAATAATTTATTTTATCATTTAAAAGATTAACATCCCCTAACCGCTACGATTTTTTTTTCGCTGTAATGTTTTTATTTTTTTTTTATTTTCATATTCTACTTGCAGTAATTTCTTTTGGTTCTGCTGATGGGATTCTTTCGTTTTAATTCCTTTTTTTCTATCGAATGAAGAGACAACATAAAATAAAATCATAAGCAAACAAACAAGGAACCATTTAAAGTAATTTAGTAATTCTTACAATATTTATAATGCGGCTATTTCAAATCTAATCCTGACAATCCTTTTTTTTTTATTCGTTCAATTTTTTTTTATCGAAGTGTTGTTTAAAAAAAATATAATAATAAAAGCTAAAGTTCACCCTAAACATATTGTTTTTCCTGCTAAAATTCAAATGAGAATGATAAGTGGGCCAAGTACTTACACTTTGTTATATTTCTGTTATTGTTTCGAAAAAATTTTTTGTTGATATCTAATAATGAGAATTTATTGATATATGTTTTTTTTTTATTTTTTGGTTTAATAAAAATACAAAAGTCGTAGACACGTTGACACCAATAATGTATATAATATATGTTCGTTATTTTTTGCTGCTTTTGCTTCTTTTTTTTTTTGTTATTTATATTATCTAAAACGATTGATGCAAATCAAGAACGCTCGTGCTTAGATGGGAATCCTTTAAATGAATTCAAATGCACGCATCATAAAATTATATGAAATATGGTAAAGCCTAACTATTTTAACACCCATTTGTCATTCGATAAATCTATAATAAAATATATATATATATATATTTCTACACGACTATCATAAGTATCTGTTATTGGATAATGTAAAAAAAATAATAAATAAATAAAATTTATAATGGCTGCCGTGGAATAATATAATTTCAAATGCATTTTTTTTTTATTTTACATCGAAATACACAAATGTCCTTGTTCCAAAAAAGTGGAAGAAAATTATTAACACTTGCTTTAATGAAATTAAACTATTTTCGCTTAGTTACGAGGTGAGCTTTATTTATTAATATAATAAGAAACGATTCAAATGAAATTTGTTTCATTTTTCTGAAACTTTTCCATGGAAATAAGAAAAACAATGTTCTATTTACTGTGGTATAAGCTACAACAAATAATTTAAACATAAAAATTAATTAAAAAACAAGCAATACAAGTACAAAGGAACAATCTTTAGTTTTTTTTAATATTCTCATTTAAAATTGCAACGAAAAATTATTTCGTTTAAATTGTTTTTTTTTTCAATCTTTATAGGTTTTTCTTTTCTTTTTTTTTTGATTTTCATTTTATATTTTTCTTTTTTTACTTATGTTTTCCATTTTTTTTTAGAAAACAATTCTTTCAGAACAATTAACTTTAAAACATTGAAACGTGAGAAAAATACAAAAATTGTTTCTGGTAATCGTGTGCTTTTATTATTTTTTTTCGTGTTATTTGGGTGATTGTATTCCATAGATTTATTTTTACTTCTTGTGTCCTTAAAAGCTAGAAACTGATGCAAAAGTTTCATTCTTCAAAAAAACAATCAAAGCTTCAATATAAAAAAAACGAAAAATTAAATGTCCACAAATTATAATTGCTTGGCGAATATGAATTGTATGCAGTGAACGTAAAAAAAAATTGAAATAGTTTTATTAATTTGAATAATCTAGGACAAGTTTTACTTGCTTCTTAAGCACAATATATTTCTTACCAGAGCCTGAATGTATTTTCTTGCTTATTTTAAAATTGTTATTAGAGAAATAAAATTACCACCCCAAAGTCAACCACCCATTTAAGAATTTATAGAGATTTTGGATTGAATTTTTTTTTTTTTTAAATTATACGCTCGTCAAAAATAAAAACAATCGTAATATGATGTTTCCAAATTGAAAACAATGACGAAGGATGTAATGTTACGAAAATTAATACAAATTGTGGGTTGTGGGTAAAATAATAGAATAGAAATAAAATAAAATAGGAAAAAACTTGGACACATTTTTTTTTTGTTTCTTCTCATGCCTTAAACTTTGACAAGGTTTCATTTTTACCATTATTTTCCAGCGAAAGCATTTGTGTGTGTTAGAACAACGATAACAATACTTCTGTGTTGTTAGAAAATACAAAACAAAGAACGGCTGCAAAAATATATTTTTTATCATTGCAAAGCGTTCAAGATGACGACAATGACATTCTTCCTTGAGAATGAGGAAATTTAAAAAAAAAAAAAAACAGCAGAAGCGAAATAAATATAAAAAAAATCTTGACTCGTCTAAAAAAAGTAGAATGAATGACACATCGTCTATGTTAGAGGGTGATCATGGGATCATAAAACTATAAAAAAAAAACGGAAAATATGCGAAAAATATAAGAATTACAGCAACATGAACAGCATCAACAAAAAAACAGTAGGCAACAGTAGAAGAAGGAAATCTTGAACAATAAATTAATGAACCACTTAAAAAATAAATTAAAAAGTCGCTGAGCAGAAATAAAAAAATTATATCTATATAATAAACGTATTGGTAAGGGTGGTATAGTATTTTTCAACTGAGTATTATTTTCTTTTATTCAGATAAAAAATAAGCTTTTCTTAACTTTCTCTTATGTTTTTTATTTTATAAATATAGAAAAATGCAGTAGAAAAATAATTAAAAATTATTTTAGAAAAAAAAGCTGTTAGATATTGCTGCAATTCGTTATGGTTTTTCTATGTTTATTTTTAAGACGTGCAGTTTATTAATAATATTTAATATATATATATAAAGGGCAAACGATATGGATAACCAATGTCTTTACCAGATAAGTATACAGAAAATTGGTATGTGCGGTGAAAAATTACCGAGCAAAAAAAAAAAAAGATCTATAGTCACATATATATTTTGCTTCTTAAAAAAATAAAAAACGCCCGGTTATGTTGTTTTGCTGACTCTTATTTAACTTCTCTATTCACCCAGCCACGTTTTTTTTATTTTATATTCCAAATCAGACTGGTTATTTTTTTTCTACAGAATTTCAATAAAAAATTAAAAACGAAAGGAAACATCAGTTATAATCATTGAATGTAGGGTTGTTTAAAAGCAAAAACTAGTTCCAATGTGAAAAAAAAGTGTTCACGACATATGTCGATCCCAGAATAACCATTGTGGTGAGATGACTTTTTAAGCCACTCACTCACATTTTTTTTTTATAAATTTCTGTTCTTTTTTTTTCAAAGAATTAATTTATTTTTGTGACACTTTTTAATAAAAACATTATAAATTATTTGTTTGGGTCAATCAAAAATTTAAAAAAAAATCATTTATTATAGAAAATTGCAATAACTTTTTCCTTAATAAACGATCAAGTAAGTAAATGTGTATTAGAAATGCATTAGGTAAATAATAAATGCATATATTTATTTAATATTGTTAACTTGTAACAATGTAATATTTAATTTACATAATATGTCAAAATTGATGTAGATTGACAAACAAAATTTTACATGAAATATAATGAAAACAAACTAATCCCTTTTCTAACAAAAAAATATGTATATATAGATAATAAAAATAAAAACACTACATGAAAACACAGAATAAAAGTCAACTCAATCAAGTTAAACATGTGTACTTCTCTGTCGTAAAGTTATATAATAAATAAACTTTATAACAACGAAAAACTAGTTTAATGTACCAATCATGCACCTTTTTGTATCGAAAAAGAAAAAACAATTTTTATTTATTTATAAATAAATGCAATCAAGTTACGTTATAAAAACTAGCTAACTTTTGCATAAACAACTGTAATAGAAATGCAAATGTTAAGTAAATAATTATTACCAATATTAAATAGAATAATTATTTTTTAAAAAAATTATTGACTTAGCAATGTTATTCGAAATGAAATGGAAAAAGTCAACCCCTTATTAATCAGTAGTTAAAATTATAAAGAACTATAATAATTTTTGTCACCCTTCATGATTTAAAAATCAACGTAAAAAACCACGCTTTTCCCTAATTAGACTATCATTTTTATTATTAGAAATATAATTTTCGTCAATATTTATTTAATCTTTTATTAAATAAGTCAATTTTAATAATGAACAAAAAATAACAATTTAAGATATTCTTTGATTGATCCTAAGTAAATACGATTTTAAATATAAAATTTCGTTGGCATTTAAGCTGGATGATGAACCTGTGATTTATTCTAAACTTATTGGTTTAATGAGTTTTTGTGCATTTATTGCGATTGGTTCAGGATAAATTTTTAATGCAATTATTTTAAAAAACAACTCGCAATGTCTGAACGGAATTCTTTATGAGTATTTAAATTAAATAAACATGCAGATAAAAATTAAACTTATTATGCTTGAGTGCTATTTTTAAAAAATAATATATAAATAATTATTAACTTTACTGTTCATTTTTTATGTATTTAAAGATATTTGAATGTCTGTAATGCTTTATTAATTGACGAGAAAAGTATAAATCGCTATAAAAATATTGGAGACATTAAGCAACCAAGTAAAGTAGTTTTGTTCTAACTTAAAGTTCTTTCCAAAACCGGGAGTAGAATTAAATCTAGAAATAAATATTCTTAGTTTGTGATTATCTAATTTATGTAACTACAATTACTCTAATTTCTGTAATAATTTTTGATAATATTTACAGTATTGATTTTTGTTTGCTTTAATTCTTAAATCCTTTTTATTGTTAAAATTCCTTAAGTGTTAATAAAGAAATAAATAATTCTAATAAATTAATCACGTATTATGTACCAATCAGTAAAAAAAAAATTTAAATTTAAATGTTTCATGGACAATTTCTTTTGTCCCTCATTAAGATATAAAAAATTGCTTTTCTTTTTATAAAAATAAAAAAGAAAAGAAAAGTTCTCATTCCATTGTTATTCGGTTCTTGTTGGTTAAATATTTTATTTCTTTAGTATTCCTATTATTATTATTTTTTTTATTAAATTAAAACATCCCAATGTTGAAAGCAATGGAAAAATTAGAGCACGTTTTAATAAATAAATAAATAAAATAACTAAAATGAACCTTCATGCAATTAAAACGTAAAAATTTAACTCGGTTTTTTTTCCATTTCATTTTTGGCTTAGAAAATAACGCACCAGCGAATTACCATCAAATAGAAGAAGTAGAAGAAGTTCAGTCAACCCTTCAGCATCTAGTACACCGTATTGTCATTGTGTTTTGTTTTTATTTACTCAGTTTTTGTTTTAATTTGAGTTTTATTTTCTTTTTTTTTTTGTTAACTCTTCCCAATTTGAACTTGCGTTGTGTTTTTATGAAAAAGTTTAGTTAGGTCACGATTTGAGTTTATGAAGCAAAACATCATTGTTTTAATTTTCCTTTATATCGGTTTTCTCATGATTATATTTTTTTCTTTTGCTTTTTTTTTAATTGTTTCAAGATGAAAATCAAACCAAAACAATATAAGATGTGATGTTGCTTTGGTCTAGTTAAGCTTTAAAAAAGGCATCGTTTACCATACAGCGCTATAAAAGAAATAAAGAAAAATCTTTAATAAATATAACTTAATATAAAAATCATTACAAATAAGGGATGAAAGATCTATAATCTTATAAACAAATAGATAAAGTCATATTTAATTGTGTTTCTTGATTTTTGTTTGTGCGACATAAAATTACGTTAAATATGGATAAATATTATGTGATGTTTTTTTTTCTTCGTCTATTTTAGATGGAATTAACACCCCTTAGAAGGTCAGTATGTGTTGTATAACTATCATTATGTCTCCCTTATGTCAAAAATAAAAGTAAAGTTAAGTTTCTTTAGCTTAACTCCCACACGATATTCATTTAACTGGTCAACGTCAAATCAACACACACTATAATCATTGGCACCCTAGTTAAGCCATAAAATAAAACGACCAAAGTGATAATAGTTCAAGAATCGAAGATCTTTTGTTTGACTATTTACTTTGTTTTACTATTATTTTTATTCCTATTTATTTACTGCAGAAGCAAGAAAACAGAAAAAATAATAGAAAAAAGCACCCTCAAGCAAGTCAATCTAACCATCTAATGCCGGCTAAGAACAATAACATTCGTAAATACAGCTAATCATTTCTGGAAAAACAAAATTCTTTCAGTTCTTTTAATAAAGCAAATATTAGAAAACTGCACTTTTCAACAATGTTTACGTATTACATGGATAAGTTCAGAGAGATAGTAATCATTAGAGGTAATTTATACCCTGAACGTAATAGTTAAAGAAAAATACTGCAGTATTTGTTTAGCTTTTATAATAACAATAATCTTAGATTTCCGAAAGAATTCTTCAGTATTTCACTATCACAAGACGATGAAAATTTTTTATTAACAACATATCATAATCATTACAGGAAATTTTTTCCATCTATTCCAAAGGTCAATTCAATACAACATTAAATAGTTTGTTAGACAGTTTTTCTTTTATTTTTACCATTTAAAAGTAGAATAGTGTTATGAGTAGAGAAAAATCGAATAAATATAATATCGATATAATAAAAGAAATGTGTACGGCGCAATTATGTATAGGTTTATGATTGTTTGAAGGCAGGAAGGTTATCATGGTTACATTTGATGGTCATCTCTTTAGCTAGTAACTTACTTCCCTCAAGGATATTATCGATGAAAAAAAAAGAACTAAAACAACATAGAAAAGAAAAAAAAAACAAAACAAAAATCAAACGGACGATAGATTTTTAGGGTAGCAATATTACTATTATATTATGTTATGCAATGTACAAGGGGTTTGTTAAGAATAATAATAAAAAAAAAAACGAAGAAAATTAAGATTCTTGTTCTAAGATAAACTGTTCACACTTGGGAATTTCTCGTACCAAACATAAAATCACCTAACATCATAGAAAAAAATAAAATAAATAAAACTAAATGAATGAACTCGGGGCGACATTATTCTTTTGTACTAAATATCTATATATATATAAGAAAACTTATTAGTGTCTAGATTCTAGAACCTAGATGATCTAATGCTGGACTAAATTGTTTTATTTTTTTTTTTTACAACTTGTTGGTTATGGTCATCATCAGCAATCTTATAACAAAGTAAAGTCGTAGAGCAAACATTTCTATTGCATTGTTAAAAAGATGAAAAAAAAGTAAAATTTCGATATCACCAGTTATTGGCATATGATTGTTTGTTATATTGAGACATTAATTTAGTGTGGGATTTTTTGTGAAGAAGCTCCCCTTTGGTCAATGTCATCGGTGTCACTTGCTGATTTATTATGATTTTTTTTCTTATAGATAGAATATTGTCGTACAGGGATATCAATGAAATATGAAACACTAAAAATATGTTTTGAATTGATTAGAATTGATATTTGAAAGAAGAGAAAGAAGTGGTGGAAAACAAACAGTAAAAAAAAAGTGGAAAAATCTAAATGTGATGAGGAACGAACTTAAGATCAATTCATTACAAGTTTATCATTTGTCTACTGGGATATAGGAAAATAAAAATCAATTTATGTTTATTTATTATTGTTTTTCTCTTTCTCATTCAATTTTCTAGCGTAAGCAATAAATTACCAAAGAAAATCAGATATATAAAATAATTTTTATTATGTAATTTTCTTGTTTTTACCGAGTTTTTTCTACTTAAATTATAAATGAGTATATATTGTGGTATTGTTATCTGTTATTGTTTTCTATAGGTGGTTTACGTATTTTTATAGTTAAATTCTTATCTTATCTTATTTATTACAATTCAATTATTATTACTTGGTTTTTTCTTTTTTCTTTTTTGTTGCAATTTTGTTACAAAGATATGGTTTTATTGCTTATATAATTGCATTATACTTATAAGAATTTATGCGTATTACGGAAAACTTATTACCATCATATTCCATGTTATGTACATACATGTTTAGTTTAGTTAAAAATAATAATAATAATGATTCAATTTTATGCTAAAGTTATATTTATTTCTTTGTTCCCTTATAAACCCCCAATCGATCGAAAAATGCATTGTGTATAATTGAGTATTGTGTGTGTTGGGGGCAAAGCACTTATAGTTTGCATTAATTATTAATTTCTGAATGAAGATTTACTTTTTTGTTATGTTTAAATAAATAAAAAAAATGATTTTCGTTTAGGTTTGTATTACAGGTAAAAAGTTGTTTAATAAAATGAGAAATATGAGAAAATTGCCTTCAGATAAGTTTTTAAAAAAGTAAAGAATACTTTAAAATAAAAGAAACTCCTTCGAGCCGGATTTGAACCAGCGACCTATGGATATCAAATTCATTATTTCATCTACAGTCCACCGCTCTACCAACTGAGCTATCGAAGGTATGAAAAACCAAAGAGCAAAATTAATTTTTGGCAACTTTTTTTTTACATTAGCTTATAAAGAATTTAATGCTTATTAAAAATACATTTTTGGTTAGTAACTTTATTATAACGCGCTTCTCAGTGATTATGATATAAACATTCAAAATAATTTACAAAAATATAATATCCTTCGAGCCGGATTTGAACCAGCGACCTATGGATAACAATTAATTTCACTACAGTCCACCGCTCTACCAACTGAGCTATCGAAGGTGGATGGAGAGTAATGCTGAATTTTTCATACAAAATTTATTTAATATATATAAAAATCATTGCAAGGATCTTTAATACAAAAAAGGCCTGACCTGTACGCCCCCTTAAAAATTATATTTTAAAATTCATATTCGTTGAATATGCCTTATAAAAATACACCACAAGTAGCATGCGTTTACACAAAACCCGATGAATATAAAACTGAAATAAAAAGTAAATGAATTTCACGGTGCATTAACAGTTAACAATAAAATAATTATGGATTGTCATTGCCTAAGCAAAGTATAAATATATTTAAAAAAAAGTCTATAGAGTAAGAATAAAAAAAAATCTTTATCATAATCATTATTATGATTATGTTGATGGCTAGGCTGCATTAAGGGGTTATCCTCTCTACATATATATATTTGTCATAGCCTGCGGTAGTATTTAATTTAATTCGCTGTCATATTATTTAGTGCAATTTTATATTTCACCCCTTTTATTTTTTGTTTAATATAACTGTTTTGCCTCTAGTTAAAAAGGGTTTATATTTTTGTATAGATTTTGTATTTTATATTTCTTTTATCAGCGATAAAAAATCAAAATAAAATAAAAATATTGTAGTTTTTTTTTTTATCTTGCTGCAAATGTAAAGCATTTCCATAAAAACACGTAAAAAAATTAAAACAATTAAAAGGTAATAAATATAAACAATTAAAAACTGTTGCTACACCAAAAAATACAATAGAATAAAGTAAAAATTATTGAAATTAAGCAATAAAAATAAAACTAAATCGTTTCCCGAGTATGGAATTTTAATGGGAAAGTAAAATAAAACAAAGTAAAAAATAAAATAACACCGCACATATGTGTTTTATATATATAAATATAGGATGAAATTATGATTTTATTGCTTTTATATAGTTTTTTGTTGTATGACAGATTAGTGAGAAGGTTTTTTTTTTGTTACTTGTTAAGCTTAATCAAATATCTAACAAGCACACCGAGTATGTCGTGTATAACGTGTTTGTTACAGCAAATATTCGTATAAAATCAACAAACCGTATACACTACTAAACACAAAAATAAAGGGAAAAACTAATAAACATACGCAAAATTGTACAAAAGCAGAAAATTGTGAGTAATTTTTTTTTATTTGTATTTTTGTATTTTTGTGGTTGTTTCCTTTTATTTAATTATTATTTTGGTTTTAATGCGTACTTCTGTGAAACAATAAAATTTAATTTAATTGATAATTATTAACACACGGCGTTAGTTTTAATTTTATTTTTTTTTATATGTACATATTTCGTTACTATTATTATTATTATTATGTTATATTAATTATTTTACGCATTGTATTTTATATTTATAATTACTTAATTATTTCATTTTATCTACGTGATTGTTATATCAAATGAAAATTTGTTGAATTTATTTTTTTTTTTTGACTTAAAATTATTTAAAAGGTGTCATCATCCTTAAGACAATTATATTAAAATTTTAATTGCTTTAAATTTTCCTTTACTTTAATTGATATATATATATATATATATAAATATGTGTGCATGTGTGAATAGAAACGGTATATTTATTTATTTAATTATCATTACGTTATTACAATTTATAATAATTTTTTTTTTTAACTTGATAAATATATGATTTATAAATTATTTAATTAATATTTTCGTTGTGTGAAGTTCTTAGTCACATAATTTTTACCTACCTTCGATTACTTAAATCTGAAACAAAGAATATTTAATTTTTTTATTGGATTTCTTGATTATTAAATCACTTAAGAGAGTACTTAAACAATTGACTTTTAACAAGAATTTAACTGTCCATAAGCCAAATTTAAAAAAAATGTATATTCTAATATTTGAATTAAATTCCAATGAATTGAATTTCCAAACTTTGTACCTTCGATAGCTCAGTTGGTAGAGCGGTGGACTGTAGTAAAATGAATTGTTATCCATAGGTCGCTGGTTCAAATCCGGCTCGAAGGATAATATTTTTTGTAATTATGTACTTAGAAGCGCATTAATTAAGCTTATATATCTTCTTTATAAACTATTTAATGCTCTATAAACCAGAGTCAAAAAAAAAAAAAAAACTGCCAAAAAATTATTTTTGTTCTACATATCCTTGCACCTTCGATAGCTCAGTTGGTAGAGCGGTGGACTGTAGATGAAATAATGAATTTATGAATTGATATCCATAGGTCGCTGGTTCAAATCCGGCTCGAAGGAGTTGTTTTTTATGAAATATTTTTAGAAGATTTAATTTATAAAATTGGTCATAGATCTTTGTCGCCTTAACATCATTATGTGTAAGTCGCTACATAGAGGAAATTTTAGAAAATTATTAATTTCCAATATAATTCAGTTTAACGAAACGTTAAACTAAAAAAAGTTTTTTATAAATTTTTACCCTGATTTCTGAATTTGAAAATATTCAAGAAATTTATGATATTTACTTCGTAAAGGTAATAAATCAGAAATTTTATCTAGATTCTAATAAGTAAACAAATTTTTCTATTAATGTAAGACTAAAGGTAATAAGAACAATTCGAACGTTTAAGCATGACTGTTGCTCGCCACTGAATGATGTCAATTCTAATAAGACATTCATATTCTAATGAGTTCAAAAATATTCCTTATAATTTCGTTCTAAAAGTTCAACAACTTGCTCTTATTGGGATCAGATTTGTTGTTAGTTTATATTTATTTTATTTTTCTTCTTTCTTTTAAAATAAATTGTTTAATCAAATAAATATAGAATTTTTTGTATTTTTTGACTATGTTTAAACATTAAATTTTAGTGTTTTTATGTTCTTGCTGTTGTTGTGTTTTTTTTTTGCTTTCATAACGTTTTGTTAATTATAAACACACATACCATTTATTATATATTTTCATTAGAAATATTTAATACAAGTCAATCATGTACATTTTATATTTGTTATATTATTTCTATTTAAGCAATTAATTATTTAATGTTTTCTTTTCGTTGATTTTGGTCATTTTATTCTTTTATAACTGGATAAATTATGTAAATTATTAATAAATGCTAGAAAAATAAATAAATATATATAAAATACTTGAATAATAACAATAGTCATAATCATAACAATAATAATATTAAAATAAAAAAAAAATTGCTGAAAATGAAAGAAAAAAATCACTTGAAAAGGTATTTAAATAAAGAAAATATATAAGAAAAAGACGAAAAAACACTCAGTTAAAGGGTTGGAGGATAGATATTATTATTTAGTCACAAAGAAGATATAACAAAATATGAAAGAAAATAAAATGTTATGAAAGTATGTTACGTTGTGATATGATATGCGGCTGCATTATTTCTATGTGATAAAGGCTTGAAGGGTGTTTTTACTTTTGTCTCTTTCAGTGTTATTGTTACTGCGTTATGTTCTGTGGATATATTGTTTCAATGAGTAGGTGGTTAATTTATTTATTTTTAGTTTTTTTTTTTGTGTTCACATTGCCATGTGTTTGTGGTTGTTAAATCGTACGATATGATACGGTTTTGCGGCTACATATAAAACATTTATATACATATCGAAAATTGGGCGGTGTTGCAAGCTGTTACCTTATTTATTTATTTTTTTTTGTTGTACTGTGATTTTTGATTTTTATTTTATTTAATTTGCTTTTTGTATCTTTACCCTACACAAAAAAAAAGTTAATAAGACGTAAATAGTATTAAAGCCTTAAAATAGGGATGGTTTAGTGAAATTTTAAATAAAATGTCACCCTTAATTATGTTTAACTGAGAAAATATAGTGAGATTTTCTTTTTCCTTTTTCTAAGCATTGAAGTGAATATAAACTTTACTTTATCTATTATATATATTTAATTCTTTAATTATCGAAAAAAAAATAATTATTATTTAAACAGAAAGAAATAATGAAAAAATTTTATCCAATTAACACAATTTTATTTTTAATTAAAACAGAAAATCCACAAATATGCATAATTAACAATTTAATTGTAACACAATTATTGTTTTACAATTATTGTTTACATTAAGAAAATATGCTAATTTGTATTTATTGCGAATTAATAATAATAATAATATTACGAATAAAAAGTGAAACAAACATTATCAGTTACTTAAAATCAATGAAATGCTATTAAAAATCAATAAAATAAAGCTTTACCGACCAAGAAAAAAAAATTAAGTTATTTTGCATTTGAATCGCTATAAGCCAGTAGCAATAAGCCAATCCTTTATTTATTTAAATTATTATAATTATAGGAAATTAATATATTCAATTATAAAAAAATATTTTACAAATTTATTTACAATAAAAGGTAATTTATTTTTTATTTACTCAATTCTAATATATAAACTGATTTAATCTAATTAATTTTATAACAAATATATCGTTAATTTCTTATTTATTGTTTATGTTAATTAATTTATTGTTTTTATGCTTAATAATAATAATAACAATAAATTTTATAAATGAATCATAATTTAAAAATAACGCCTATAATACTGATTGACGAATAAATAAATTAAATATAATTCCTTTTTATTTTACTTTTCTTTAATTAGAATTTAATTATTATTTTTTTTTTACTAGAAATATTTTTGAGAAAAATAAATGATTTAATTTAATACTGATGTATTTTATTTTTCTTGCCTACATACATAAATTTCGTAATTCGTTACATAGAAATGATTACATTAATGATTCAAAACTCATTTCAATTAATAAGATTTTACTGTGATGCATTGAGGATTGTTTCTTTTTGGTTTTTAACTCACGTTAAATACATTACAGGCTTTAGTTTTACAAATTATAATAATTTTTCACCAACTGAGAAAAATAATAATCAATTAATCAAAATAAACAATGAGGAAGAAATAGAAATTTTTTTTAAATTAGAAACACTTTGCCATAAATTACAGAAAAATTAAAAATAAAAATCTTTGTAGAAATATATAAAGAAAATAATAAATCCCATTTCACAATAATCATATTAAACAATTAAATAATAAATCAATTTAACTACAACATTACTGTTGGAAATTTAAAAAATAAATTATAAAAACGAATATAAATAAATAAATAAATAATTACATCATGTAATGTAACCAAACATTAACGATTTTTTTATATTTTTTAAATAACAAATTATTTGTCATGTCATTTTGCTTTTTCTGTTATTATTGTTAAAAAATATATAATGCATAATATTCGTCTTTTTTTTTTATTTGTTCATGTATATTATGTGATGAAAAATTAAAAAAAAAAAATTATTACAAATGCAATTGATTTAATTTGCCTACACAAAATTGAAAAAAAAAAAAAATTATTATTATTTTGTTGTTCAGAACAAATTTGCAAAAATAATAATAATAATAAAACTACACAACACGCTGTAATATCATCCAACACAAAAATGCAATGTTTTCGATCATTTTTTTTTTTTGTTTTGTTTTGTTGCGCTGTGGTAAAAATTTTTTTTTATTATTATTATTAAATTGCAAATATGACTGTAAAACAATTTTTTAATAATAAAAAAAAAAATCATAATAATAATTTAAAATCTGATTTATTTATGTAATTTTTTGTTGCCAGAAAAAAATGCTTTTTTGTATATTTTTTAAAGGAGAGAAAAGGCGCGTTTTTTATTATGTCGTAATTTTTATCTATTTTATTTTTTTTTTTTTTTTTTGCCTTCCCAATATTAAACACAAAAATAAAAAATTTATTATTTTGATTTGATTTATTTATTTTTTTTGTTTATATTTATTATGAAAATTATGAGCAATAAATTTTATTCGTGTATATTTACCGTATTTTATATATTTATATAAATTTCACTGACATTTTTTGTCAATCAAAATAAAATAAAAATAAAAATAAAAAATATGTTTATTATAAACACTTTGCATTACTTTCTGAAATGTTTATGTTAGACGATTTACACATTTATTTAACCACACATCTGTTTGTAATTTGGATACACCGAAGACATTACTATCGGAAATTCCATGTTGTTAAAAGAAATTGTTGTTTTATTTCTTCTGCTGTCATTTACAAATAGGTAGGCATTACTAACAGATGTTTTAAGCACCTAAATTAACGATATTAATAGGCGTTTAGGTGTTTTTTAAGCTTATTATCCTCATTTAACTATTTAAAATTTTTAATTTTAACAAAAAATTATTTTATTTTCATAAAATGACCGAAAAACCGGTGAATGTAATTTTACAGAGGCAAAAAAAAAACACCGGGGAAATCCTTTAATCTATAAAATATGTAATTTTTCCCATAATAATAAAAAAAAATTACCTGTCTTATTTGCTGAGGTAAACCAATTTAAAGCTCAAATATATGTTTCTATTTTTACAAATAATTATAATCTTCTTATTTTTATATTATAAGAAAACTACAAAACACTTGAAGATATAGTATAATCACAATTTTATAGTTAAAACATATTAATTTTTAAACGCTGAAAGAAAAAATAATATTTGTTAAGTTAATTCGATCGTTACAAACGAATTAACTATTTAATGCCGTTAAAATCATTACAAATCGTTTAAATAAAGCTAAGAAATAGCCATAACATGTGTGTTTATATTTTAACAGCTTCTAATTTTATTCGTATACTTGCTAAAAAAAAAAAAATACCATGAACAAAAACACCGCGTAAAAATTGCATAAAAATCCACTTAAAAAGGCGAAAAGTCAGAAGAAAAAGTGAAAAAAATATAAATATACAAATAAACCGTAAAATAAAATTTAATATTCCACCATCATCTACAATCAACGTACACAAAACTGAAAAGAAAATAAAAATCCTCATATGTTATGTACTTTTGCCAGTTTACCAGTTTGCCACTTTGCGTTAAAAAATGAAAAAAAAAATACAGAAGCCAAGCCACATAGCATACATTCAAATCAGTTGTAATAGCAGAAAAAATACTAAACGTACCACCAACAATTTTGCATTTTCATTTTTTCTGTTTTTTATAAAACATTTCAAAAGTTTTAACACTAAGTCATGAGGTCAAGTTCACAGTCAATGCTCGTTATTGTTTTTTTTTTTTGTGTTGCTACTTTTATTATTATTCCGTCGTTATGTTTCTTCGGATTTAAATAATTTATATTACTTGTTTTAATTATTTTTTAAAGGTAAACTTTTGAATTTTATTGTTTTGTAATTAATTAATTAATTAAGTACTATTGTATAAATTATTATTTAATTATATAACATATTGTTTACAATGCAAATTTATTGTTTTGATTTACTTTCGCTTAGGTACATTTAACAATTTTATAAAATGAAAGTGTTGGTCGTGTTTTGGACAGCAAAGTAATTAACAAAATCTTTAATAACCAATTGCTACATGTAACTTTAAATGTTTCTTATAAATAGCAACTTAGCGTTAGTCACAGATCAGGTGACAGATCAATTAGTTTTTTTTTTTCTTAAACAACATTTATCATTTCACTATTTATTATTTAAACATATGTTAAAAATGATTCAAGTGATCTTTAAGAAATTATTTATCTTCATAAAAAATATTTTTATATTTTTCCAGCTAATAAAGAAACATAAATTCATAAAAAAAACGTTTAAACAAATTAAAGTAAACACTTTTGATTTCTATCACAGAAATGACTTGCAGACTAATGAAATAATTTAACAAAAATAAATTTTAAATAATAAAAAATATCAAAAAAACAAATCATTTATTCACCTGTAGACAGTAAACTGTATAGACAACGCAATCAAATTCTAATAAAAAGAAACAAATTTAATTTTACGATTTTAATTTTAGCATTAATTAATAAAAAATAAATAAAAATTGAAAAGTTTTGCGAAATTTAAAAAAAAAAAAAAATTAACAAACATAAAAACTTTTACTAAAAATCAATAAAAAAATAAGAATGTTGATTCATATAAATTAATTAATTCTTTTTTTATTCTTATGCGCATCAATTTTGTTATTTTTTTATTAATTCGATTTCATTCATATAAACATACGTTTTTTCCGCGATATATATCGAATGCTGTTAAACGAATAAAATTTATTTTAGATGAATGAAATTTTACTCATTTTTTCAAGCCTCATTAATCAAAAAAAAAAAAATAATTTTTTTCATAAAAATCGTGATCAAATTAGCATAATTTGTTTTATGAATATATCCATAATATGTAAAAACTATTTATCTCTTATATCGTTTTGTAAATAATGAATGAACGAATATATAAATATGATATGTGCGGTTAATGTTTTACTTAATTTTTACTTTTGTGATTTTACGCTTTAGGGTGATCAGGTGTATTTTTTCAATGGAAATTTCTTATTGTTTTTCTTTATAACTTATTTATTTAATCAATTTATTGTGTTAAATTGTTTTTGATTCTTATTTAATGGTAAATTTATAGTTTAATCAATAAAATACGTTGATCGACGCGAAAGACATACTTAATTCGTTTTGTTTTTTTTTTTTTTTTGCAATCTTTAACTTTTTTTTTTTGTTTAATTCTAAAAATAATTTTCCAATTCTTTGAAGACGTTTATTCGATAAAAATAATATAAGATTATAATTAATGAAATGCAATAAAATTTCATCACGTATTACATTTTGGCATGTTAATATTAACTAATTTCAAACTAACTCCTACAAAGTTATTAAACAAGCAGACGCTCCACACTAATCAAAACAAATAAAAAAAATTCCAATAAAATTTTTATATAAATAACAAAAAAAAAAAAAGAAAACAGTAAAATAACTCTAATAGCGTGAACAATAAATCTATAAAAAAAAAAAAACAAAATAGATATAAAACAATAAATTTAATGACATTTGTTAATAAAAATTTGCAATCAAACAGCAAAAACACACATCAAAAAAATAAAGACAACAACTATGATACCCTTAAAATAGCATATAATAAAAAAAATAAATAAAACCAAGTTGTATCGTGGGAAAATATTTAAATTTTATAGCAATCCAAAAAAAAAAAAAATTAAATAAATTAAACATAACACAAAAATCTAATAAAAATAAACACAGAAAATGTTAATTAATTTTTAATATTAATAAAAAATAATATATTAAAAAAACGAAGAAGGAATAATAATAAAAAATTGGCCATCACCACCAGTTATGTTTGTTATTTTTCATTTTTATTTCTTCTGTGTAAATAATTATCAATTTTTTATTATTATAATTATTATTTGTTGTTTTTATGAAAATAAAAATTTAAATAATTTTATAAAAATAAAACAAACAGAAATATAATTAATAAAAATTAGTAAAAAAAAAAAAAAAATTCATAATTACGGTTATGAATGAAAAACAAACATTTTTTTTTTAAATATTAAAATAAATATGATTCATGCCTTTGCGCGATTTTTTTTTTGGTGTTTATTCACCTGCTAAAGTTGTTGGTTTTTAATTATAAAACATAAAAACATATACATTTTTTTTTTAAATATATTTTCGTAAATTAATTCATCAAGTTTTTTTTTTCTTTCGACTTTTTTTCTCTATTCAAAAATTAATCATAAAAAATAATAATAAATTATTATTTATTATGCATAATTTCAGCACGATCGATTATTTGTTTTCTTAATTTTATTCGCCTAAATTTTTACTACACATTTTTTTTTTTATGTTTTTAGACATTTTTTGCGAACAAATTAAGTGTGTGCTTAATTAAAGTTTAAGTATGTGCTTTATTGTTACTAATTAGACTAAATTAAATATAAAAAAAAACAACAACTCAAGTTTAAAGAAGCTGAGAGACACTCTCATTATTTAATTAAATTTAAATTATTAAGTATTCAATTAATAAAACAGGTGTTAAGTGTCATAAGTAATACGAATTATTATTTTATTATTCATGAAAAAAAATATAATAAAACGAAAGTGTTATGCAAATTGAAAAGAAAAAAATAAATAAATAAATTTTAATATAACGTTACGTTACGTTATAATTATTTTAATTAAATATTATTATTTTTTATTATTATTATTATTATTTATAATTTTACTACCACGATGATTTCTTTAAATTGATTCTTATTAATAATTTTATATTTTTTTAACCTAAAGAAACTTTTATTACATTTTGATGAATTAATAATTAATATATTTAAAGTATTTTATCTTTTTTCTATTATTATTATTATTTATGTTAATTAAATCGTTTTTAATGGGATAATCATCTGTTATAGATGAGAAAATTATACGAAAAATAAAATCATCAGCATCATCCAATTTATTTTTTAATAAAGATATTTTGGCTTTTTTTTCTTCTTCGCTCTTTTAATAAAATTTACTACCTTATAATTTATTTTATTGAATGAAATTATAATTAATGTAATTATGATTATTAATTATATAGGTAATAACGTCTTAAAGAGTAATGATAATTTTATTCTTTTTCTATTTATGCTTTGTCTTCTTTGAAATTTAGACAAACAAATAAGCTAATTTATTTATTGATCTTAATTACAATTTTTTTTTTTCATTCTTTTTATATATTAATGTCTTGAAAGTTTTTTTATAATAACATGGCACCGTAGTAATTTCATACAAAAAAAAAAAACGAAGAAGCGGAAGAGAGTAGAAAATTCTTTCATTATTTAAATCATCACAACCTACCCGACACTGTACATTGTTTAAAAATTATAAATTTTATGCATAAATCGATTACAATTTAACATAATATTTCTGGTTGTATTGCTTTTGATTCTTTTTTTTTTGCGCAAAAAAATAAAGAAAAAACACATCATACTATCGGAATTGAATACAAAAAGTAAAGTAAAAATATGCAAATTGAAGACAAACTGATGATGTTGATGACATTGTGTCTGTGCGAGTGAATTTTTCATTCTTTTTTTTTTTGTATATGAAAAACCATATGACAATATTGTACGTTAAGAAATATAAAATGAATAGCAAAACGATAACGATATATTCAGTAATTCTATGCACAAAACACATGAACATGTTGAATATTTTTTTTTATTATTTTATTTTTGATAGAAAAACATTCAAAACACGCGCAGTCAGGTCAGGTCTTTTTACTCTTTTAATATTAATTCACAAACACAAATATATAAACCTACAAACACGCGGTAAAGTCTAGAATAGTAAAAGAAATGAAAAAAATAAATAAATATATAATAAATATTCACTTCTTGGATATAAATATTAGCCCAGCCTGAAGGTTTTTCTTTTCCACATTTTTTTGTTATGTCTGAGTTCTGCAAAATGCAAAGTAACTACCGCATATTTTCTACTTTGTATTGTAGAATTGTTTTTTCGTTTTTCTTTATTTTTGCATAATTGCAGCCACTTGTTGAATGAATAAAAATTTTTAATTTGTCCTTTTATTTTTGCTGTTGCGAAAATTTTTTTTCTTTTACATAAATTTTGATAAAAAGAACTTAAAGTTGTGAAAAAGCGCCGCTAAAGCGTTATGATTAATTTATATTGATGCGGAAGTAATGGTTTAATTTATTTTAGGTTATTAGAAAAATGCTCGACTTTATGGCGTTTTTTTTTTATTTTGAATAATTAAATTAATTAGTCATCACTGCATCAAATTATTTTGTTGTTACGATAAATAAACGAAAAAAAATAACAAAATTTATTCAAAACGATTAATTAAGATGAAAAATTAATCAAAGAATTTTTTTACTAAGATCAATTTCACCATAAATTTATTTATTGATAAAATCAATTAATTTAATATTTCTATCCGCTATAAAAATAATAACGAATGTGTGTATAAATATATATATCTTAAAAAAAACCTTTTATTAAATGCAGTTCATTTTTTAAAAGCTCATTAAAGCCTTCTTTTTAGGTTAATCGTGATAGTGTTTACGTGTTTTAATTATTTTTCTCATTTTTTAAGAGCTAAAAAAATTAATGTTGGAAAATGCAGTAAAAGCGCATCTTAGTAAAATCGTGCCTAAATATCTGTTTTAACATTTCATTTTTTTAAAGAACTTTAAAGAGTTCTCTTAAACAAATAAGAAAATTATAAATCAACCTGCTTGGTATATTAGCATATAGTTAAACAGGTGATTAGTCATTTCACATTCAAAATATTGGTACGAAGTTTTTATTTATTTTGTTGCTATTAAAATTATTATTTTTCGATAAGAATTAAAAATCTCACATAACGGTCTACATATAAAATTTTTAGACTGTTTTTTTTTTTTCATTTCATTACTATCTTATTCCATCTTTAACATTTATTTCAATAATAATTTTGTCAATAAAATGTTAAAAGAAGGTTTTTAATAAAAATATTTTTACTTTTTTTTTTATTAATATAAAAAAAGATGATCATTAAGAAGATGAAGAATATGATGAAGATGAAGATGATGATGAAAAAAAAAAACTATATTAACCTAACGTTACTTTATTTTTTTTTTGTTAAATTCATGGATTGTTTTTTTATGTTTTTAAATCAAAATTTATGTTGACAATTATAATGATACATTATAGATAAATTATTATACATAGATATATATTTAAAAAAAAAAAAAAAGTTAAGTCAAGTTAAATTTACTTAGCTTAAGTCAAACTTTAGTTATGAGCTTTTCATTTGTTTTCTTATTAGTATTATTGTTGTTGATCTTGTTTATGCTGTTGTTTCTATTGCTGCTGCTGCTTCTGCTGCTTTTTTAATATCATTTTCTTGTTTCTACTTCTCAAAAAAAAAAAGTTTAAACTTTTAATACAAATCAAAAAAAAAATTTTTTTCTTAAATAGATCCGGACCGTCAAATCGTATAAAACACAAAATTATTTCTTACAAAATACACAAATAATATAAAAATGAAGCTGAAACAGCTAAAAAAAATATTCAAAAATAAATTAATGAAATAAAGAGGAAAGAAAAAAATAAAATATCAACCATCAATTGGACAAGGTTGATGTTTAGTTCTTGTTGTTATTGTTATTGTTATTGTCGTCTTTACGAAATTAAAGAAAAAAAAAATAACAAAAATTAAATTGGTACATAAATTGTAATATCAATGACAACGCGGACTTATTTGATTAGATTTTTGTATAAATTTTTTATTCCAATAAAAAAAAAATATCACAAAAAACACGAATGAAAAACAACAACAAGAACATGAAAATACTTCCAATATCATGATTTCGCATCAAATTTCTTAAGCTTTATTTTTTTTTTCTCTCTACCTAAATTATGTATTTAATTTTTTGGTAAGACAGAAAAAAATAAAAAAAAAAATAATGATTAGATTTTTGGAATTTATTTATTGAACAAAAAAACCAAAAATTAAAAAAGCTTACAAAAAGCTTACAAAAAAAAAGTTGCTAATAATCAATAAGAAGAAGAAAATAAAAAATAAATTCAAAAATTTAAATAATAATCATAAATTAAATAATTTAATTATTATTATTATTATTTTTATTGAATAAAAAAAAATGTTTGTGAATTTTTAATTTGTTTTATTTATTTATTTTTTTTTTAACTAAAATTAAAATTATTAAGCTTTTTTCTTCTTGTTTTTTTTTCTTTTGCTAATAAATGTGTATATTAATTGATTTTTTTTTATATCATTATAGATTGGTTAATGCTCTTGCCTGATTATTTGTAGTTATGTGTAGTCGTTTTTTGTTAAGTTAATTAACAATTAACAAACGTTTACTGGTGACAAAGTACTTGTAACTCTACTACAGTAGTGAAAATATAATACAAATGGATAATGGATAACATTTATATTAATTCGTATGCTGAAATATGATTATATTTTTAATTATTTTAAATACAAATATTTTATATTTTTGAGATTTGAAAACATTTTAATTTTTTATTTATATTATTTTTAAATTTTTTAGTCTTTACAACTGGAGGTTTGTTTTTACCACTTTAACTATTTTGTGTCGTGCACTTTGATCGTTTACATCTAACTTATATTGCCCATTTTTCATAAATCTTCTTGAATATTGTCATCACATCCAGCTGTATAATTTCCTGCTTCTCTATTTTCCACTTAGTTTATTGAATTTTTCATTTCTTTCGGGGTTTTCAATCTGTTTGGACTCTTTACTCTATTCACATATTATATTTCGTCAAAACCATTAGCGTCTTCAGAATAGCATTGCCAAAAAAAAAAATCACATATTAATCTACAGTTGCCTAAAATTCACATAAAAAAAAATTTAATATAATTTTGCAATTTAATAAAAATAAGAGTTTTACACTAATGTTGTATATTCGGTAAAAAGCACCATAAACTATGCTAAAGCTTTTAAAAAAAAATTTTTGCATCAAAAAAAAAAAAAGAAAAAAATGAAAATAAAAAATCATAAATAAATTATTTATTTTCAATTAACTAGGCCAAGTAGGTAGGACCGGTATTTCGTGTTCAACACTTAAAAATTTTAATAAATAAAAAAAATATAAAAGAAAACATTTTTTATTTTTTATGAAATTAAATAAAATTCCTTTGAAAAGTATTTGTGAAGTTTTTTTTTTTTGTTAAATTTTTGTCTTTTAAAGAAGATTAAAATATATATATATATAAATAAGGTGAAATAAATTACAAACTCATAACTTATTATATTATTGCTACAAAAATATATATTAAAAGAAAAATTAATTAAAAAATCCATTCGCTAGATTCTACGAAGGCCAATATACAATTTAATAATAATAAATAAAAAAACTTGTTAATGTTAAAAATTACTCTAAATGGTTGTTACTACAATGCTTCTTTGCTTAAACATAAATAAAACTAATTTAATATTATGTACTGTTTATATAGAAAAAATAAAAACCACACACAATCGCATAAAAAAAAAAATAGTTGAATTGCATCGTTTTATTAAAGGAATTAGAAGCATAAAAATAAATACAAAAAATAAACACAAAACGTAATTTTAATTGAATACAACTTTTACTTAGAATTAATTGTGTTAATATTAATTGACATTAAAAGTCTAATAATAATAATAATAATAATTAAACCAGTTTTTCATATACAATTAATCATATTATTATTATTATTATTAAAAAAGAATTTTATTTAATGATGAAATAAGTAGTTGATGACGATTATTAAATAGAATAAGGAAAATAATAATAATAAAAAAGATAAAGATAATCAAATTTATTAACAATAAAAATTGTGTTTTTTATCTGAATTTCTACCTTTATTTTATTTTTTATTAAATTTCGTGTGCGTGGTTAGATTTGTTGTCAAATATTTTTACCCACATAGTAATTATTTTTTTTCATTTTTCTATTACACTTTTTCGCCAAATTCATTATAGATAAGAATTGAAAACAATACTACACAATTGTCAAGGTTATTCTATGTATTATTTTTAATTGTCTGAGTGATAAGTAACACGCAATTAGAATACGCAAAGAATAATTTAAATAATAATTTAATAATCAGTCAAAAGCTAATCAAGTGTTTAATAATAATGATAAAAAAAAAAGATTGTTTTTTTATCGCAATTAAATGACTTTTATTGAGAATGTACGTCCTAAATAATGATTTTTTATTTAAAAAGTTTTCCAAGCATACTTATCAACTTTGTATTTTTCAAATTCAAAAGAAAACTTTATTAGATAACATAATAAAAAAAAGCAATAATAATATATTATAATTTGAATAATTATAATTAACATTCTTTAATAAACATGTTCTTGTCTAGTTACTATTATTATAATTTTTCGTATTGTATTGTATTGTATTTTCCGCTTGTTTTCAAGTGTTTTGCGTGTGAATCATTATTTATAGATATTTATATATTTTTTTTCCTTTTTAAAATTAATTTGAATAAATTATTACAAAATTGCAATTTATATACAATATTATTTTTTTAATTCTAGACAATAATAAATGTCTAAATTAGTTACAGAAAAAGCTTCTAAAGTTTGTAAAACTATAGAAAAAAGCTTATCAAAAATTTCACACGAGCAACAACAAAAAACATTTTTTTTTAATGATTTTTGAGGTCTTTGAAGATTAAGAGAAATATGATACGATTTTAATCGTAAAGTATAATTTTTTTTTAATTTTTCGCTTGATGATATTTTGTTTGTCCATTATTATTAAAAAATAAAAATCCGCTGGTGTTTTTGTGTCGCAATCAAATCCAGTTTATATTTTATTTATCTAAAAATAGTTTAACAACAATCTATTTGATAATTTTAAATAATATTTAACGCTTTAAGTAAGACTTTAAACAATGTAATTATTTAATCCGCCTATTAAGATAATTAAAAAAAAAATTGTTAATTGCAAAAAAAAAAAGCAGAAAAATCTTGTTTAAAATGCGCCGTTTTATTTTTTTTATTTTTTATAATTAAATAAGGAACGAAAGTTATGTATTTAGTCAGGCACGAGTCAAGGTAAAATTGTAAATGCATAATAAATTATTAGTTTATTAATGAAGTATTTATTATCGATGGTAAAAGAAATCATATTTTTCACCTTGCTAAATTTATTTCTCTTTAGTTTTTTTTTTGTTTCAAAGCATTATCGAAAATTAATCAATTTTAATGTGATGACACAATCTAATGATTTAATAATAATAATAATAAAAATAATAAATATTTTCTTTGCTAACAATAATATATCATCGATTTATGTTTTTATATGTTTATTTTTTAACAAAAACTCTTACTTATATATGACAGCTTTAATGTCATGTTAATGTTATATAAATGATAAATGACAATGTTACATAGTTTTCATCATTGTCGCCTTGTTTACCTAATGTCAGCTCAAAAATAAAAACCAAAATATCCAATAAATAAATAGAGTTTTTTACTTATTTATTTATTAATCAAAAAACTTATATTATCGCTACTTGGGGTGGTATTGTGGTTCATATATTGCATCATCTGGTGCATTTTCTTCAAAAAAAAAATTGTAATTTTCATTTTAAAATTAAAATATGGCAGAAATATGCTTGAAAAAAAAAAATCATAACAATTTTGATCTATTGCATGTGTGCAACATTGAGCCGTTTTCCTTTTACATATTATACGTATATGAGCTCTCCTTATTCACATCTATCTATCATTTATGCACGCATAAGATATCAAAATCAAATACATTTTTTATCTAATCTAATTATTTATGAAGTAGAGAAATTCTTCTGTAGAAAATATAAATATT
Organism: Ptychoptera contaminata; assembly: GCA_963942525.1. NCBI lineage: Eukaryota > Metazoa > Arthropoda > Insecta > Diptera > Ptychopteridae > Ptychoptera > Ptychoptera contaminata. The sequence goes on along the minus strand of OZ012638.1, from coordinate 12,219,779 downwards.
ATTTATTTATTTTATTTCATTTGGACAGTTTTTGCTTTTTTTAAAGAATGATTCAATGATTTCGATTGCATTGAAAGGGGTGGCCAAGGATTCCGTGTGTATAGATTTTTTGGCATTTAATAAAAAAAAAATAATAATAATAATAAAGAAAAACAAAAATTATATATTTTTCCGTGTTCAAACGTGCGTATATTTTATGCCTTTTTTGGCATGTGTGTATAAGTTTACTTTGTGTCAGAAGGATACGCATATTATGCACCCACAGTAAAGAAATATATAAAAAAAATAAAAATGAAAGAAAAATAATATAAAAGGGATTTTTTTCACTGTTTTCTTTTCTTTAATATTTTTTTTTTTATTCTTTATTTCGGCATAAATATTCAACTAGGCTCTATGATAAAGTAAAATCTATCATTTCTTAGAGATATATATATATAACGAATAATTTGACTTAGTAGAAATGATACACGCACACATGCTTTATTTTCGTTACTTCACTTTATTTTACTTTACTTCATATTTGATATTTAGTGATGAAGATTGAGATGAGATGAGCGTTTTGTTGCTTTGCCTGGATAACTATAGCCCCACAGTGAAAAAAAAAATAAAAAATAAATAAATAAAATAAAGAACGTACACTACAGCAGCAACAACACGAAAAGATGAAAATTCCAGGCTTTCTAGTTGATTTGGTCACGTACTTGGTACATCTATACGCTCAACCTAGAACATACATTTGTTTTTTGCCTATGTTTTTTTTTCATCTGTGTTGCCAACAACAGTTGAAGCTTTTAAAAGGATAGTCAGTTAACAAAAACCACCCTAAACAGAAAAAAAAATTATAAATAAATACGTTCAATGTGTGTAGTTTTTTTTTCTTTTTCTTGTTATTTTCAGCGAATATTTATATTTAATATAATTTTAGCCTTTATGGTGGAAAATGCTGGGTTCTTATCATAAAAGGAAAAATATTTTCTAGTTTCAGTTTTAAGAAAATATTTTTCCTATAGTAATTTTATCATGTATTTTCTTCTTTTTTTTTGTACAAATATTTCCAAGGCTATTTTTATATAAAACGCATAAAATTCTGACAAAAATCGCGTATAATTTTCGCAACTTTAAGACACAAAATCACCAACTTTATATTATCTACATTGAAGGGTGATACTGATACACAAAACAGACAATATTTTCTTTAGATATTTATTTATTTTTATTTATATATATATATGAGCAGAATACGATGATACAATATAGAAAAATATCTTGGGAATTTGGATATAAAATAATAAATGAAGGCTAAACCAGAGACACGCGTTTTATCTACAATCGTAACATATTTTCGTTTTTTTTTTCTTTTGCGTTTTTCCAAAGAACTCGTCTTGTGTTATTTTTCATATTATCTTCTTCGTTTTATTTTACAACATATATATATATGACAAGCGTAGAGTCAGAAAATAGGATGATAACATTGTCCCATTTTTCAAATAAGAAGTAAAGTTAATAATAGTTCTTATATTCAATGTGTGGCTGGTAAAACATACATATAAAAAAATGACAATAACCTATTTGCCTACAGTGTCTCTAAAGTTTATATATATTTATTTTATTTTTTTTTTTTATCATAACAATATAAAATCGTTAACAGATAAGAATTTTTTCTTGTTGTATTTTAAGTTGAAAAATGTCAAATATTATTATAAGGCATGCAAAAAAAAAATCTTTACATGTTTTACTCCAATTTCTGTTTTTTATTTATTATTAAAATTTATTAGTAGTAATAACAATAATAATGAAGAGAAATATATATATATATATATATATATATATATATATATAAACAATCCAGCAAACAAAGACATTTTTTATCATATTTATGATGTATGTATTTCTTAAATAAATTTTCCATTTACTTAGAAATTTTCTAATAAAATAATTTCTTGCATAATTTTCTAGAATTATTTTTCCTTTTTTATATTTATTTAATTTAAAATGTATTTATAGTATTTTTTAAAAGAATAATTAATTAATAAATAAGTACTTGTTTAAAGCACGATCCCACCTAGTTATTTGTTTACTATCACACGTGTCATATTCATATGTTTTAAAATGAAAATCGAAAAAAAAAAAATATAAAATAGACAACGAAATAAAAAACACAAAATGCATCAGCATTAATCGGGTTATATACAATGTTGTAACAGTAACGTGAACCAGTTTTTATTTATTTATTTATATTTTCTTTAAAGATATACTAATAAATAAGAAAATAAATTAATAAAAAATAAATGAAAAACCTGCCAATGTCAAATGACAGTGATTTTATTTATTTATTTTTCTATACTAAATGAACAAACATAAAATGTTTAATGTTAAGCTGGACAAAATTACGTTATGTATAATAGATTATCTAAAGCTTAAAGTAACAAAACTTAACATTGCACATGTATCGCGGTTACACACCTGATACCACGCACATCAGCAACTAAATGCGACTTAATTCATTTATTATAATTTAAGGTGTGACATTAATACGTTAATGTTTTATTTATAAATAAGAGATTAATTAATCTATTTATTTATTTTTATTAAGTGCAAATCTAAAGAATCTATAAATCTCTTTATATTTGTAAAAAGAGTTAAGTTATTAAGTTGCTTACCTTTTGTGTCATTGCTGCTACTGTTGCTACTATTTATTTTTCTTATGTTTGAGGTTGATCATTTTCCAATTATTGCGTCTTTTTTTGCTTGAGAATTGCATTTTAATTTTACTTTTTAAGTTAATTTTAGTGTATTTACCTATTTAAAAAATTTATAAATATTAAAATGCAAAGATTTTGGTAGATGTGATTAATTATGAGATTACTAAAAAACCAATAATTCAGAAGTGATTATGTTTTAGCTAATTTCAGGCTAAATACAAGTGTTCCCAAGGTTCAGCACGGTAGCAATAGCCTGGCATCGGGGCAATTACTAAGAGCGCGATACACTGGGCCATGCCACTATCTATTCCGACAAATACTAAATAAAAACTATGCAGAACAGAGTTTTATTTTAGGCGTCAAAACTGTTGCTAAAACTCCGCTAAATCTCTAAAGTTCATCATTTCAATAATTAAATCATCATTTACATTTCAATTAGGTTAACTTTAAATAAATAAATAAATAAAGCTATCTTCTGTATGGTCAAAATAAATACCAATAAACAAATTTCGTACACAATAAAAGAGAAACCAATAGCCAATTCTCAGTGTTCACAGGATACAATTTTAAATAAAGATATTAAATTACTACAAATAAATTAATATGCTTTTTATTATTATTATTATTGTTTTTCTTCTCTCATCTGTGTTTTTGCGTTAAATAAATTCTTTAAAATAAATTTATTAATTTTCCAATTATTTAATTACCTCATTAACATACCATATATAAAATAAAATGATCATAAAACAATAAATAACAGACACGCTTTGTATTTTAATATTTGTTTTGTTTAAGAAAATGAAATTATTTAATTTATTTATTTTCTCGTTTATATACTTTTTTTTCTTAAATGGTAGTCTTTCGTTATTATTATTATTTATTTTTTTAATTTTATTTTGTCAGTTATTCTGTTTCTTTAGTAGTAATTTTCTTCTTATAATAACTTTTCTTTTTCTTATTATTATATTTTTTTAAATAAATAAATATATAATTAAATGTTAATGATCCCCTGACGTGCAATGAATTATTTAATTTTAATCACATTAAGCACAAACAAATTATTTAATAAAATAAATAAATTAAAATATATATTTATACTATATATAAAAGTGAAAAAATAACCAGCAATAGGCTGTAGCAGCAATATATAAACATAAATATGTTAAAGAATTCATTGAAAAAAAAAGAAAAGAAAACATAAAAATATTAATGAAGAAAAAAAAAAGTTAAAGAAATAAAAAACCAAAACAACAAATATCAGTAATAAATAAAAATCAATAAAATTATCATCAATTAAAAAGAATTAAATATTTAATGTAATTATTATAATTTTAATTGTCTTTTTTTTTACCATTAATGCTCATGTTATATGTGCACTGTGCTGTGGCGTTGCGAATAAATGAAAAAATAAATAAAAATTTTTCCTCTCTTATTCTTTTCTTTTATTATAAGCAATATAAATCGCACGTTAGTGTTGTTATACGGTTTTTTTTTCTTTAACTAAACAAAACAGATAAATAAATATAATGAAAACTTAAAGAGATAAAAATAATAATAATTATGTTCAAATGTAATATGTAATATTTCTTCTTATTTATATACTAACGCTTCTGTATTCTGTATTCGCTTTTGTGTATTACCTTTTTGATGCAATTTTATATATATATATATATATATTTATATTTTTAGTAATTAAATGAAACCAGTGAAATTGTGTTAACCTCGAAGTGTCAGGGACAGCAAGATTTGTTTGAAAAAAAAAATAATAATAATATAAAAAAATTTATTGATTCTGTTTTTCAATTTATATTTTAGCGATTAATTCAAACTCTTTGACTTTATGTAATTGCAATAAAAATTCCTAAAATCGTGGTAATTTTTCTTTTAACAAATAACTTTTATACTTTATTAAATCTTTAGCTTATTATCAGTTGAAAATGTTTATTTTTTATTAAAATTAATATTGTAATCAGCATAATCATTATTAATATTTCATTATTTATACAAAAAAAAAAAAGACTCAAAATTTTTTATTGAGTAATAAATTTTTGTTTTTTTTTTTGACCTTCGAATAAATACTTAACCTATGACAATTCCAATAAAGTTTCAATCAAAAATACAAACTAAAAATAAAAAATAAAAAAGCAAAATTAATTTAAGTATTACGAACGCGGAAATGTTGTGTGTTTAAAAGAAAAAAAAAACGATTTTTCTTGCAAAAAAAGGTAAAATTTCATGCAGAAAATACCACGAAATTCAAAATAAATCCCAAAGTTTTTTTTCGTTTTTTTTTTTTTTGTACTCTATCGTTACTTACAACAATGACGAGCTGGAAATATTTACAGAAAACAATGTTCCTTCGCCAACAATAGTAATAAAAAAATAAAATAAAAATAAAAAACGAAAACAAACCATCATCGACCCTTCGTCTCGTGGCGCATAAACGTAATTTTTCTTCCGATACAAAAATTACGTGATCTGACTAACTGATGGGTGCGTTCGATTTTTTTTAAGAAAAAGAAAAACAAAAAACTACCGTTCTTCTGTACCTAAATCACCAACTACCGTCCCAGTCTTTTATACATTTAGTTTTCCTGGTTTTTTTTTTAGTGTTGGAAGAAAAATAACACAACATATATAGAGAGATATATGCGTCTATGTTTGGTTTTACTTCCGCGAGAATTTTAACAATCGTATAGTAGTATAGCGTCTCGTACCGTTATATATGTACATTGTTTGTTGTCTAGTACAAGCATTTTCAATATGCCTGCCTAAGGATAGATTTTTTGGCATAGTTAAACCAACCAAAGATGATAATAAAAACAGCAAGTAAAGAAAAATTTGTCGATTGGTTTGGGACAGGAATAGAAAAAGTGTACAAAAAAAAAAAAAAAATGTAAGTCTACAGCTCGGTTAAAGTTCCAAAGATTTAGCTATCGTGATGCCAGCTACTCTACTATTTGGTAATTTATTTAGTTTTTATAGTGAAATATACAATGAGCGATTTATTTTCTTGGTAAATAAAATCTACAATATATAGTGTAAGGATGGAAAAAAACGTACCTAAAATTTAGCAAAAAAAAAAAAAAATTAACAAAAATAACAAACTATAGCGAAAAGAAAAGAAAATAAAGGAAAATTCTTATATAATATTTACACGATAAAGATTTATTTTATTTTATTATTTCAGTGTTTAATAATGTATGCTTGGAATGCGTTAAATTGTTTAAGAATAAAATTAAATAATAATTATAATAAAAACCAGTACAATGTGTGAAGATTTTTTCTTTTAAAGCCAATTAAGTTCTTTTTCGCTATTTTTTAATGGAAATGTTTTTTCTATATAAGTATAACTACAAATAATTATAATATATCTATGCTGGCACGTTGTTGTTGTTATACATTTATAAATTGTGTATGTTTATAGTGAATTTTATGTAATAAATTTCAAAAGGAAAAACGCAATTATTGCAATAGGAGAATTAGCACGCAGTTTATTGTTATAAAAATTTATTTATAAAATTTTCTCGTTTGCTTTATTTTTAATTTTTATTGATTAAATTATTTTTTGATTAACATTTAAATATGTTTAGCTAATTATTAAAACACCCGAAAAGATATTCTATATTGTGTCGTTTGTAAAATAGGATTTTCGTATTGACTATATATGATTTAAGATTAAAATTTTCATTTTTTAATCGTTTTATAGTTTTGCTATAAAAAATCTTATTTATTTTATATAAAAATGTGTTTATAGCATAAATTTACTGTACATACAGAATAAAACTGCTAAAGAGAGTATTTCTGTAACAATTAATTGCTTTTCAATAATATTTTGTCAAACAATATTTACGTAATGCATTTTTATTTCTTCTGCCTTCTATTTTCACAATGTTGACAATTTTTTTTTGTTGATGATTCAGGAAAAAGTTTTTCTTTCATATAGATTTTTGTTTGTTATTATTTAAATGGTTTTTGTGGGTCACGTAATGTTTTTTTTTTATATTTCTGTTTTGGCTATATAGGCATTTATATAGATGAGGGTGAATTTAAATAAATGCTGCAACGGAAAAGTTTAAAAAAATACATCAAATATTTTTTTTTTGTTTTAAATTTATTTTTATTCTTAGTTATTGTTTACCAAAAAAGAAAATAATTGTTGTTTTCTGTTTTTTAAAAGCATGTACGCAGTATATTTATTGTTTCTTTAATTTTTTTTATACACCCCACAAACAATCCACCGCCAGTAAAATGTAATATATGTTGCACAAAATTACTCTCTTAAATTTTTAGTTTTTATTTTTCTTATTGTCGTCAAATGCATAGAATTTAAAAAGCGTTACCTACTACCAAGGTTTTTTTTTAAAGAAAAATACCCTACGCTCATGCTTATTGCATATTACCCTTCAGTAGCAAAAAAAAAATATAAATAGACCATAAGACTAGTAATATAGAATTTGCTTTAAGAAAAAAATCATCCACAGTAGCAGCAAAACAAAAAATTAAAGAAAAACGAATACAAAAATATAAAATCGTCCAAAAAATAAATGTAGGAATAGAAATTTTCCAATCGATATTAAATATATTTAAGTTTTGTATTTTACTTTTCATATATGCGATTTGTACAGCGCTATGTTTCTTTCTTTTTTTTTTAACAACATTTTTCTTTCCATGCCAATATCGATTACATACATATAAATGAATCGTATCGGGGTTCGCGATGTACGTGTTTTTATTTTATGGATTACGTGATCGCACTGTACCGTCGATTTTTTTTTTTTATTTTTAAATCAAATGGTGTAAGTATTTTATATATATATTTTTTTTTTCTTCTTTGCTTTTATTTATTTTTTATTTTACTTAACTTTATTTTGAAGGCATTCATTCTTATTGAGAAGAAATTTTTTGGAAATAAAACTAAATTTACTATGTAATGGAAAGAACAAGAAAATTCACATTTATACATATATGAAAGCAAATTTATTTTTTTTTTGAATAAAATTCTTCTAAATAGAGCATCTGTTAGTAATATTTATAAAATTATGAAATTTTTTATTCACTAAAATATCGTGAGTATCAGGTAATCAAATGTAACCTTAGCTTAACTCCTAAATTGTTATTTTTAAATAGAATTCACCAGGTGTTTTTATGTAAATTGTTTTTTATTTTTTGCAGAATATTTGTCTACTTTAAGCTTATTTAATTTTAAAGAATGTAAGATAGCTTAGCAGCGCTTGATTCCAGACAAGAAAAATCTATTGATATTGATTTTTAAAAATCAAAAATAACTAATAAACTTTTTTACCTGTTAAAAATGTATCCATAAATAATTAAAAATAATATTACTAACTGTTATCGATAAAAAAACAGTAATAATCTAAGACTACGTAAGCAAAATACCGATTTAATTACAATAAACACACTAGAATGTCACAATATCACGCCAAAACGAATAAATAATTTAAATATAAAAAGGATTTTAAAGCTTAATTTTCATAATAAAGAACTATGATTATATTTTTTGATTTTTCTTTGTTGATTATAGTTATTTGCATAATTATGCATTTAATTTTTCATTTAAATTTAATTAACACAACTTAACGTGAGTTTTATTTCTTAAATAACTGTCGCGATTCATAATTATGTTAACAAAACTTTTATTAAATAATAAAGTAATAGTGCTGTTAAGAGATGAGATATAAATAAATGGTTTGTTTTTTGTTTGATAAACTTTAAGGTAACTTAAATTTAGCTTAGGATATGTAATCAAAAACCAAATCAATTTCAATCCTTAAAATGCTTTAAATTTTAAAGCTTAAAAAAATAACCTTTATAAGTCAATTCATTGCCACGATAAAATTTCAATATTTTTTATATAATTAATCTAATTATTTGTCACTTATTTGCATATATTTAAATTTTTTTATGTTAAAAATGTGTTAGGAAATATAACATTTCCTTAAGTAACTTATATTACTATACTATTACAGTCACTAAGCAACAACAGCTACATTGATAACAGGTGAGATTTTCCTGACATTATTAAATGTATCGTAACCAGTTAGTGGCCACTGGTGACTAATAACTACTTGTTAATGGCAAAACTACTATGTACTGGCATCTTCAATGTCTGTAATCAAATATTCATTTTTTTTCAATTCAAAAATTTAATTATTAAAAACTAAAATAAATATATTCAAATAATAGTTGATACATTAATACTTAATTCAATAGAAATTAATAAATGTAATTAAGGTAATGGCATTTTAGTTAATCTTCTATTTTTTTCAAATCTTCTTACCAATAATTTTCACACAAAATTATTTGAAAGAAAAAACAACCGTATATTTTTATGTTTTCAGCATAATATCGCTAAAGCTTTTCTAAACATCTATGATCATTTAATTTATTAGAATAATTATCATTATTAGCTTTTAGCTTTTTTTCTATTTTTATTATTATTATTTTTTTTCTTCTTTCTTTCTTCTTAATAAACATCAACCAACACAATTTTGATACGAAAACAAAAAAAAATTAAATAGACAAATCTTACCTGTTTGTTAAATATTTTTAAAGTTCTCTTTTATATAAAACTTTTTTTTTTTTTAATAAAGCCAAAAAAGCCACACGCTTTTTTTTATTAGTATTATTATTATTATTTTCTCTTAATTTCTATTATTTTTATTTTTTGTGTAATTTATTGTCCATTTAAAATTTATTTTATAGTTTTTTGAATTCAATGTTGCGTCAATTTTAATAAATAAATAAATAAAAAAAAATATTTAAGCGCGATATTAACCAAAAATAAATAAACAAAAATAGATAGATAGATAGAAAAATTGTCAAAATATATGTATAGAGAAAAAAATTTACTGTTAACAACATAAAGAAAAAACTAAACAAAAAAAAAACTTTTATAAGAAATAATAATTTATATGATGAAGAATCTTAAAGAAATGCAAGTTTCTATTAAAATTTCGTAGGCTTAGCTAACAATATTTATTTATTTATTTATTATTTTCATGTTTGTTATTTTTTTTTTTTTATCTAAATTTCAATGGATTGAACAAAATGAAAGAAAATTTATGACTTTAACATCATCTGCGCAGTTTTTTGTAAATAAATTTTTTCTTTTTCTTAATTTTAAACAATTTTAGAAACCTCAAATAACACAAAAAAAAAAACAAATTTATCGTAAATGCAATAATAATAAATCATTAATTAAACATAGAAATGTTTAAAAAAACAGCAACATCAACAGCTAAACAACATATAAACCCACAAATAGAGAAAAATAAATTTGAAATAACATAATTTCTGATGTTGATATTTTTTTTTTTTTTTTTGGTAATTTAAATATATTGGACGAAAGACTAAAAAACTTAATCAATTATTAATTAATAGAAAATATTTTCATTAAGATATTTTGCTAATTATATTTATTTATAAATCAGTAACTTGTCAAGCTTTTTTTTGTTAAACATTTCATTTTATTTATATTTTCCACCGGATATGAATTATGCCAAAAGTAATTTCCTTTAAATTAATTTTCAATTTTTTTATTATAAAGCAATTAATGGAATATAATTTTTAAAACACTAGCAATAGACTGTAGAGCGATAAATATACAGTTTTTCATTAACTTACATATAGAATAAGATAACTTCACAGGTGTCTACTTTCTTAATTTTCTTCTGTTATCAAAATAAAACGTGAACTGTATCAGCACACTTTTTTTTTATAAAACCAAAAGTTTACCTTTGTTATGAGTTAGCAGCAGTGATTAATTTTTCCCAATGATAGTACAAAGTTTACATATAAAATATACAAATACTCTAAGTTTGATCGTTTTCTGTTAGTATGCCAGTCTAAAAGATACAAAAACAGCAAAAATTGCAGCAGTTTATTGATAAAGAATTTTTTTGTTTACATATTAAAGCATTTGCTAATCGAAATGTCTTAATAATTTACTACATTTTTAATTAAATATTTTATTAGATTTTCATTCAAGACAATAAAATATTAACTAAAAAAGAATCATTATTATATAAACACCGTGAATATTTATTACTAGAAGAAGCAAAATGCTTATTGAAAACAATAAAAGCAATAATAATTTTTATTTATTTCTAATTTTTCTAATGCTAATAACAATTTTCTGCTTGAATGTTTATATTGTTTGAACAAAAAAAAAAAAAAATAATATTTATGATCGTTTTTGTCTTTAATTATTATTACCTTTTATTTCAGTATTTCATTTATGCAAAAAACGATAGTTAATTTTCTAATCAAGATAACTTGTCAGTTTTTAACAGTGATAAGAATCATTTTGAATTATTCATTTGAAATAAAAATCAACATGCTTGATGCCAATTTTAACTTGTTTTTTTATTTTTTTGTTAGCTGTTTTAATGGACTTAGATCAATCGTTTAGTTTTTTTTTAGTGTTTAAATAAAATCACACAATTTAAGTATTCTTTTTTATTACTTTTTGTTGTTTGCTGTCTATGCGTACAGTCACAGTAATTCAATTATGAAGCTGGAAGCTCAAAAACACACAGTGAAATCTAGTGAAAGTATTTATTTATTTTTTTTTTTTGTTTCTTCTCTTTTTAGCGATAGTAAAATATAAGCAACAAGTAGATTTGTGCTTTTTTTTGTGCTGTCGTATAAGGTAATAAATTTTTATTTATCCACATTATAGAGGTTTTTTTTAATACGTTTTATATATTTTTTCATTTCTTTGACGAATTTGGTTTTTTGTATGTATTTTTTTTTTCATTTGACTTTTTAAATCCTTTATTGCGACAAATATAGGACTAAAAGCAAAGATAATTTTTTTTAATAAACAAAAAATTAAACTTCTAAATAATCTAATAATCTTCTAAAAACCAAGTAATGCTAAATGCCTCACATAATTAATATATGTTTTTTTTTTTTTTTTAAGAAAACCTTCAACAACTGCAACATTTTAGTTAATTTACACTAACACGTTTTTTGTAATTTTATTTATTTTTTTAAACAAGTTTCCTATAAACGCGATAGTTATTAATTTTTTTTTAAATTATTATTAGAAAAACCGTCATTTAATTATTCAACCTTTAGAAGTATTAAACTATTAGCAATAATAATAATAATAATAATAGTCGTGGTGTTTTTCTTTTTCTTTTCATTTTGTACATTTTATAAAGTATAAAAGTACTGACGTATTTATGTAGAACTTTTTGTCTATTTATGTTAAAAAAAATAAACTGGATTAAAAACCTTGATTATTGCTGTAATTTCATTATTTTAAAGAAGACAAACATTAAGGTTTATATTTTGACATTAGAATTCTTTATAATTACTGTAATATATTTTTTTATTATTAGCCATATTATTTATAATTAATAATTAATAAAATATCAAATGTTAAAAATGACTTTCTAATGTACTACTCACAGCCTTATATATAAATGATCAAACAAACAAACAAATTCAATGAAGAATAACAAGAATTTTGTAAAAACAATTTATAAACTTCAATTATCCAAGGATACCAACTTGTTGTGAAAATATTCTTTTTCATTTATAAATGTTTTAATAAAAATAATAATAATAACATAAATCCACATGATATGTTTAAACGATTTTTATCGGTAAAAAAAATGAATAAAATAAAAAAAAAAACTAAACAACAAATCTAACTATACCCTTCCCAGCCAGTGTTTATTTAATGCTAAAAATTAATAAAAACGTGAAAAAATACTTTTAGCATTTACACAATTTATTTAATTTTTTTCACATATTTTAAATCTTTATGACACAAAAAATAAAATTATTAATAAAATTACTAAACCTGAATTATGATTCTAATAACAAGATATATATTTATTTTATTTATTATTATTTTAATAATATTTTATTCTCTTTTCAGTAATTAGAAATATTTTTTATTGAATGAGAATTATGATCTTTCATTAGGTGCAAACTATATGATGTGTTATGTAATATTTTATTTTAATTATTTTATTTATGGTAATTGCAAAAGAGTTCTTAAATTTCTTAAAATTTACCAAAATTCCGCTTACATGGCGTTACAATAACCATACAAGTTCAAAAATATATTAAATTAATAATAAGCATAAATATACTATATTTTGACTTTATTGCAATTTAATATAGACTAAAAAATAAAACAAATAGAACGCTGACAAACTGAAAAAAAATGTTCCTCTATATGTGTTTCGAATAAGTGATTAGTGTTTATACTCTAAAAAGTTGCTTTTAAACTAACTGTCTATAGGCAATAATGCAACGAATATTGCTTTTAGCATAGCTAAGTAATAGAAAATTAATGTTTAATCGATGGTAAAATACTACTCATTCCAAATTAAATGGAGATAAAAAACCAAATAGAAAAACTAACAAACACACAAATCTTACACAATTCGCTCCGTTAACTACGTGCGCCCATCAGTAAAGTCTAATATGAATTTTTATCTTATACCCTTAAATAAATTGACTTTTATCCACTGTGTTCCTCTTAAGCAATTTAATGTGATTCCTTTTGATTACTTACGATTACGATTACCAATTGTCTATCTATTTCAACATCATTTTCTAACTTTTTTTTTTTATTTTTGATATATATAAAATAAAAATAAGTAAGATCTGTAGTTGATCTTTTTATTAAACATAAAATTGAGGCTTGGATAGAGTGAAGCAAAAAAAAAAAAAAATTAAACATGATAAACAAAAGTCATCGTTCCCTCGCGATTCTTCGCGTTTATTTTAGTTATTTTCTCCTTTATTCTACATATTTATTTTTTTCTATATAATTCAATACCGTATCCGTACTTTAAGAAACAGTTATTTATTTATTTATTTTTAAAATTTGAACGACGTTGGCAAAATAAAACTGATTAAAATTGTAACACACAAGGGAAGTTTTTATTGTCCTACGGGATGCAATGGGATGCGTCTGAATTTTTTTTTCGTTTGTCTGTTTGTTTGCTTAAAAGAAAATTCGTTTTTTTTTTTTTAAATTTATTAGAATTAAAAAATATAACGAAAAAAAAAACCCACATGAGGGGTAGTTTTTTTTATTATTTTATTGTTAAAGTGCAGTTTTTTTTTTGTTTTGAATTAAAATTGATAGAAATGATGCAGGTATTTAGAATTGTTTTTACGCAATAATGTTAATAAAATAATTAAATATTTAAAACAAAGAGGAATAAAACGTTTCTATCTATTTTAAATAATAATAATTTAGTGAAATTTCTAGGAAGAAATAGAATTTATGCATATTTTTTATTTAACTAATGTCACCCTTATCATACTAAATACTATTTATACGTAACGCATTTATTTTTTATCGTCAATAATAAGAAACATTAAACATAAATAAAATTAAAAAAAAATAAAAGAATAGAATAACATTTATTGCTGGCAATTTAGCATTGTGTAATTTAACTAAACAAAAAAAAAAACTTCTATACTAAACGGAAAACAAAGAGAAAATCAAAAAAAAAAAAAAAAATATGCTTCACTTAGATAAATTGAAATTTAATATTTATTATCGTTGGATATTTATTAACACATTAAGAGAAATAATGAAAAAATGTGTATATATATTAAAAATCTAGGGTTCGGAGAAGATGCTGCTTGTTGCAATCTGCTATCTTAACGATTAACTCTAATAATAATAAAAAAAAACAACAACGCAATATACAACCACATAGCTCAAAACTACTAGTTAATACGCAGTTTAATTATTTATATATATAATTTTTTTATCGTCTTATTACATAATCCACGTTTATAAATTTTTATTGCTATAATTATATTTTTATTTTAATAAAAATTCACAGACAACAATCAGAAAAATAAAAAACAATTAATTCTGTTGTAGGAAAACTTTCTTGAATAAAAGAAAAAGAATAAAAATATTCTAACCCCTTTAACCTCAGAGAAAAATAAAATTATATTTTAATTAACACATCTATTAATTTTGTCTTACCAACATTTCATAGAGTAGATTAATCGAGAAATAAAAAGCATAAGGGTTATTTGGCTTACTTTTTTAATTCACAAAGCACAAGTATCGCGTGGAATGTTTGGAATTTAATTTATTATTTGATTATATTCGCGATGAATTTTATATATTTGTAGTATTTCTACCCTTTTTTTTTTGTATACAAAAAATACTAATAATAATAACCATAGAAAAATTCATCTACTAATCTTTTTTAGTTGTTTTTTTTTTTTATTTTGTCTACTTTAAAGGATTTTATTGTTGAGTATAAATAACGATATAACAATAATTCGCATATTGTTAAAGTAGAGAATTTACTATCGAAAATATAATTGTGTTAAGTCATAGAAAATTGTCTTGTTGAAATTAAACCCTTACATTACTTAACAATGTCATGAAGCTATAACAGCCAAAAAAATTTCGGCAATTAATACATAAAAAGGGGTAAATAAGCGTATATAATTATAGTTTTTCTTCCTGACTAATTTCTATAAATTAAGAAATAACGCGAAATACCAGACGTGCCAAAATATCTTAATTCTTCCTCTAGTCAGCCGTTTTATTTATGTTTTAATTTATTTTTTAGAGTTTATCCAATTGTTTAAAATTATGTACATAGAAGTACTAATAATACCCACGCTATTAACATAGAATAAAATTTAATACAGAAAATTAGTTAAATTCATTGTAAAGCATAGTTTTTTGTTCTTTTTTTTCACCGTAGATAATTTACTCAAGGGATTTAAAAAAATTCTTAATTTTTCTTTTCTATTTCTTATTATTTATTTTATTTTATTTTGCACTAAAACTTTAGTGCCTTTGGCATTGCTCAATAATTTTACTTGTCCATGATATTGTTTCAGTTGCTTGTTATTCAGTTTTTTTTTAATGTAATTTATAGTTTCCAAAGGTTTTTCAGGCTGCTTTTAGTCTTATTTTCAAATTAAAAATAACGCCACTCGGAAAGAGCTAGTGAAATTATTGGATTATAACTCAAATCCAATTTCCCTATTAGAATTTAATATATAATACAGGGTGAAAGGAAAAAATAAAATTAAAGATAAAATACATCACGCACCACAATCATCTCTTTATGTGTATCAATTTAAAGAAATCCCATTAGAGTCATTTCATATATATATATATAT
The DNA here is from genome assembly GCA_963942525.1 of Ptychoptera contaminata. Taxonomy (NCBI): domain Eukaryota; kingdom Metazoa; phylum Arthropoda; class Insecta; order Diptera; family Ptychopteridae; genus Ptychoptera; species Ptychoptera contaminata. Next base: position 12,203,913 of record OZ012638.1, on the reverse strand, counting down.
ATATTTTTATAAACCCGCGTGTTATAATACCTCTACAGTACGCCCTGTATTCTAATACATCCATCGCATTTCTTAACATAGGGGTGATCAGCACCTTTAATATTTTCCTGGCAATATTATAGTAATAATAATAATAAAAATAATAATAATTGAAGAATGTTTTTGTTTCGGAATTTATCGTTCTTATAAGGTTTTGCGTATAACAAAAAAAAAATTAATGCGGTTTCTTTTTAACATAATATTCGTATTGTATACGTGATGATCGTAGAAAACACGACTAAGGAGAGAATTCTTTGCTGTTATTTTTGTTCTAATATTGGATGAAACAGAAAGCATGGTTAAAGAAAAAGTGCGTGTAAGAATGAATGAATGAACAAAAGGGGAACTAGTTTAACGCTAGTTACCAATATAAGATACCAACAATAAAACGAAGCATCCTTCCGTCAACGTAACTGATCAAGACTAATAATTTATTTTCCTTTTTTTGTTGCGGTAAAGATGATATCAAAAATGTCGTGTGGTTATTAAAAAAAAAAAACGAAAAAATTGAAGCTAAACTCATGTCAACATTATTTTTCCTTTTTTATTTTTCATCCCTTAATCTCGTCAACGTCATAATATTGATATATAATTTAAATCCTATTAATCTATGAATCCACACAGGTCACGTGCATCAGTTCAATTTTATATTTTATTTTTTTTTTTAACTTTTAATCTATTGAAAATCTAAAAAAAAAAATTATATTAATAAAAAAGAAATTCAATAAAATGAGCGTCAATATTAGCCTTCCGGGTGGGCATCTCAAGTAAGTGTTGCCGTCATTCAATTTACTTTTCCTTAGCACAATTGAAACGGTAATAATTATATTTTCGAATAAACCAAAAAAAAAAGAATAAAAATTTCAACAATATTTCATCTAGTTCTAGGGCGTCTGAAGATGTTCCTGGCTAGGTACTTTTTTCAATGCACCCATCTGATGAACACATACTGCTTGTTGTAAATCAACCAAATATACGACAAAAAAAAACATAAATAAATATAAAATAAAACTGCAAACACGCGCTATATATTAAACACCCTTTGTGCTTCAAGGAACAAAACTTTACAAAAAAAACTTATCGTTATTTTTTATCCATATTCACCCATCCACCCATATATCTAGTAGTACACTAAACTTGCACGTGTGTTTTGGTTACTGAGTTTTTTAACTTTGAGCCATTGTTTGACATAATAAAAATTATAATAATAAGTAGGGTATATGCATCTAGTGGGTAATTTATATGAGCCTAGGACTTATTTATCCATTTTTTTTAGCCAAACAGCAGGAAGTTAATCATTTAATCGTTTTACGTAAATAGTTTTTATGAATTTTAACAATTAATGAATAACTATAAGAGTAAATAGATGTTTTTTTTAATAATATATGACATTGATTCTGTGTTTGAATATTTAATAAAATGACGTCATGTGGATTTTTTAAAACTAACTTTTTATTTCTTTTTTAAAAAAATATTTTTTGCGGTTAAGTATTTTTTATTAATTTCTTAGAATTTTGCTAATTACTAGTTGAATCATCATTATATAGTTTTTAATTATTTTTATTAATTTTTATTTTTATTGCTTTCTTTGATCAACAGACACCGTGCATTGATTTTTAATTATTTAACTTTTTATTAGAAAATTGAAAACTATTTGCATTAATTTTAATAAAACGAAGAAAATGACTTAATAAAATTGAAAAAATATTACGTAAAGAATATAAACCACAATAAGGCTAAGATATAATAATTAGTTTTAAGACAATTTTTATGTAATAAATAATATTTCTAAAGAGAATTAAATATTATTGCAGAAAAACATTTTAATATCAAAAAAAAAAAAAAAACAACTCATTTACAATTGCATTCAGGCACAGTTTGGTGATTAATACAAAGCAAAAAAATTATCTTATCAGTATTAAAAGCAAGCATAAGAACAAAGCAAATATCAAATATTTATTTTCTTTTCTTTGATCATGTGAATTAAAATTTTGTCTCTTTGATCCTTTTATTTTTCTTCGGTTAATTAAGAAAACAAATATCGAATAAAAAAGGAATGAAACGATAACACCTTTAAGTTAGCTGAATAACAAAAAACATTACTACTGTTAACAATAAAAAAAAAATTTTGTCTTAATGAAGAACCACAAAAACACATAAAAAGGTAAAAAAAAATACTGATTAATCTTTACCATACGAAATATCCACTCTAAATGACTAAAACATTTTTATTTCTTTATTTATTTTTTTGTTTTGCTTCTTATTTTCTCATCTTGTTTAAGTAATTAAGACTGAATCGTATGTCACGCCGTTTATTTATTTTAAAATAAAATTTAACAATAAAAAAAAACAGAAGTCTTTCCTGAAAATAACTTTTAGTTTTCCTTAACAATAAAAAATCAGTGAATTTTAGTTAATGAAAGCTTGATGTTTTTTTAAAGCAAATAAATGATAAAAATATCTGCGTTTGATAATTAAAATTGCTTGAAAATTTTTATATATGCACTTATGGTCACTGCGTACAATCGCGACAATCGAGTATTGAAGCTAAATACAGCTCAAACAAGGAATTACTATCATATTTTTTTAATAGAATAAGATATGTTATAACTTACTAGCGGTCGTCATCCAAAAAGCAAGTCAACGTTCAATCCTAAAAAACAAATGTCTGCAAATATCTTAAATTTACTTGCAATTGACATGATAGAGGTACGCTAGAGCTACAGGCCGACTATACGACATAAACCTTAAGCATGACAATTTTATTATAAAAAACGACATTGGTGATGCATTATTTAATTGGCTAAACACTTCTATACTAATAACTGTTTTATTAATAATTTAAAAACATTCATATTATCAATCACCTACTGTTTTCTATCTAACACCAATTATAATTTTATTTAAAAAAATAAATAAATTAAAAACGACATCAAGGCAAAGACTTTAAAGCACACAAAACAGAAATAAAATACAATAAACCCGGAATCATCATCGCATCGCCAATTAATAATGATAAAAAAATAAAGATTTTTTAATTAATAAATATATTTTAACAAAACAAAACAAAAGCAAAGCTGATTAACGTTTTTATTAATTAAAAGAAAAAATTTAATCCAAGACAAGAATAAAATTAATTAATTTTTTTTTTTTTTTTAAATAAATTTCCTTATTCATATGTTTATTTTCACTTGATTTTTAATTAAGAAATGTTTCTTGTAACTTGTATATTTGTTTCATTTTTGTTGTTGATTTGTTTTGCAAGAAAATACGAAAAATACAATAACCGAAGAAACTTCAAACAAAACAAATACACCCCCACAATTTTAATTAACAATCAAAAATGTTAACACTTTGTCGACTAAGAATATTTTCATTATATATTTTCCACTATATATTGTATAAATAAATAAATGTTATTGTGATATTTTTGTTCTTTTTTTTTACCAAAGAACTTATAAAAGTTTCTTAATTTTTAATTCAATCTAACACCAGCTACTGATTACCATGATTTATTTATTTATTTGTTTTGTTTTGTTTTTTTTTTTGCAACAAATGAAAAATAAATAAAAATAAATTAAAGTAAATAAATGAAATCAGTATTATCTACGATCTGAAGATTTTTTTTTTAATTTTTAATTTTATTTAAAAAAAAAAAAATTTTGTTTTTATTTTTTTGGTTTTTAGTTATAAAACTGTTTTTGCCTGTTGTTTTTTTGCAATGATGCGCGGTAGAACATAATTTTACGGTGGCACTAAAATAACCATATAACAATAATTTTCGCGATTATATCGTTATGTTACAGAGAATACAAGAAAAAAAAAAAATAAAATAAAAAACGCAGAGTATTTACCATTAAATACAGTCACTCAACCAGCTTCCAGGTTTTATTTTTATTTTATTTTTTGTTATCAAACGGGTAAAGCAGAGGTTTTGTACTTTTCACTCTTTATTAACCGAGAAGACACGTTTATCTGCTTCGTAAGAATTTTTCTTTTTTCATTGCTCTTTACAAACTGCAGTGTCTTCGTCATTTTTATTGCTGTTATCGTTGTTGTTATTAATGTTTTTAGTTTCTTGCAAAGAAAATTTGTTGAATAATCATAATAAAAATTTTAAGAAAAACGAAGAAATAAAATCGCCCGCGTCGACTCAAGACGTTGTCTGTCCGCCCTTCTATGTAAAAATTAAAAGAAAAAAATAAAAGAATTAAATTAATGAATTTCTGTGTTGAAAGAAAAATAAAAACTGTTTCACTGTGATTTTCATTGAAGAAAATTAAAAGAGTAATTATTTTTATTATTTTTGTTAAAAAAAAACTTTTATATTAGAAATCAATGTGTTAAAATTTATTTGATTTTGTACTGAGGAATTTTTCGTCGTTTATCAACTTCTCTGCATAACCAATTCTGCTTTACTTGTGCAAAGAGCATTTTTTGTAGCGTAGCATAAATGTAGCATGTCGTAAACATAAAACATAAATATGACTGCATATATGTTATTATTATTATTATTATTTTGTTTTTTTTTTTTACTCATCCACCATATCCACCTTCACCTCCTTCTTCAACCAACAACACTCCTCTTCAAGTATTTTTCGTTATTTTTTTAGTAATATTTTTTCTTTGGTTTAATTTTGTTAACTTTTTAACTCAGTTTATCATCATGATTCATTTTTCCTCTTTTTTTTTTTTTTTTGATTTTCTTCTCTCTACTTTGCTTTACTTTATGTAACTTTTAATATATATAATTTTTTTATTATTATTATTATTATTATTTGCTGTTGTCTGATGCGGTTGATGTTACTGCTTTGACTGTTGCTGTTACTATTGTTGTTGTTGTTCTTTTACTGTAAATTTATTGTCGATGAGACTCGATATCGACATTCAAGTGCTACCGGGCATTCTGGCTAAATGTGAAAAACACTGACTTTGACTTTAAAAAAAAAATTACAAAAAATAATAAAAAAATCTTCTTTTTCCATTCGCTTTCGGTTTTCATCTCTATATTAAAGCATGTAAATTTTTTTTTTTGTTTTAAAATATTTTTGATTTTCTCCACATATACAGCCAGGTACCTGAAAATGAATTTATTTAATAATATTAAAGAAAGAATAAAACTTAATATATAAATAAAAATTTATTTAAGCACCCTGTTTAACAAAATGATTAAAACAATATATGGAAAAAATAAATATCCGCGTGCTTCGTGCTTTCATAACAAAAAAAAACGCATCGTGGGTATGCAGAAGTTCGCTTATTTATTTTTTATTTATATATTATTTTAGAATTACTTTTACGATATCGCTATTTAGCTGCAGTCTGCCGCGTATTTTTTTTTTTAAATTTTATTTTAAACAAACTATAACTAACCGAGTTTATCCAATTTTATAACAGACTGCCCGCCGTGTAATTTTTTTTTGCTATGCTTTTAATTTTTTATTGTGAAATTCCGTCACTTTTTTTATGTATTTTTTTTTTGTGTTACTCTCTGGCGTGTTATCATTAAATTTATTGTATTTAGAATATTTATTTCATTAACAAAAATTACTTTAGAGATTTTACAAAACAAATGTATAAGGAAACAAAAAAATAAATAAACTTTGCTTTAAATTTTAATTAACATTTTTAGTTTAGTGTTTTTTCTTCTTTTTTTTTTCTTCGTTACCTTTGGTGGCTGGTAAAGCTTTACAACTCAATAGCCTTTAAACTACTCGTCTTACTCATTTTTGATTATTTCTTATTTAAAACTTTATTTTTTTTTTTTAATTATTGTCGAATAAAGAGTTTTCGGTTTTTTATTTAATTTAATTTTGTTTTTGTTTTTAATGATTATTCGCCGCTTTGGTAGTTTCTTTAAACCTTTTTTACTTGTATTTAGTGACACCTTTTCTTTTTTTTATATTTAGTTGTTATTCATTAGTTACAGGTTTCTTGTAGTTTTTTTTTTTTTTTTATTTAATCAAAAAAGATAAATAATATACTTTTTATTTACTTAAATTGAAAACGTTTTCTGGAATTAGAATGTTACAAAATTAAAAGAATTAATAAATATATATTTATAAAATGATTTTGATTTTTCTTAAAAATTTTAATACATATCATTATCATCTCTATATCTTTTTTCTTTTTGAGCAATTATATTTACCTTTTTTTCAGAGTATATCATCAAGTTCAGTAACCTGAAATATATGTTGCTAATAAGCCTTGACTGATCCTTTGCTTCTGGAATATATAGAAAAATAAACTATGTTATTTTGACTGAAGAAATAAGCTGCAGTTAGTAATCTTACAAATTCAACAAATCTTATAACAAGATTTTTATAGAAACAAAATATTATTTATGAAATAAATTCGTTCTTCCCCGTTTATTATAAAAATCAATAATATCTTAAACTTAAACTACAAATCAAACCCATAATACTTGATTATATTAATAAAGTCTAAATTTATAATCAATTAATAAAATTATAAATTTCATTTTTTCATACAAAAATATAATAATTTTCACCACAATTGATAATCACAGAATGTTTATAATTGTTGAAAAATTTATTAAAAGCAAATTAAAAATAATTTTATTAAGAAAAAATAATATTAAAACCATGAATCAACATTTAATCAAGAATAAATAACTTGTATTTTTATAAAAAGAAAACAAAAAAGTAATTTTATTTTTTATTCAATTAAACCATATAATTTTTTAATGTCACGCATTTAATCAATTAACAAAGATTTAAAAGGAAGCAAAAGTAAAGATACAAACACGATAATTTAAATATTTATGCTAAATTATCTAATATTATTGTAGCTTTAAATGTAAGAAAAATCTTTCAGTACAAAAAATAAATAAATAAAGTAATTCGGAGAGCAAGTAGACACAGGTAGACAGACTGGCAGGTAATGTCAGACAATTGGCAGAAGTTAAAAACACGAGAAAAAAGAACCAAAGCATTTCATTCAGATTGGGTAATTCTTTTACAGTAGCCTTTTAGTAATCAAAAAGAGCATTATCATCATCAACACCAATAAATGATTATTGTGTAATAATAATTGATTTTAGTCACGAATATTAAACAACAACGAAAAATAAATAAATATAAATAAAGTAACACCTGTCCAATTTTATTTCTTTATTTATTTATTTTATTATTTAGTTTTTGTTATTATTTTATTGACCAGAAATAATATAAATAAAAACGTTTATATACACTTAATTTTCTTTTCACTCTTCAATCATATTTCAATCAAATTATTAAAAGGTAAAGGTACTTAACGCATCACAAATAGCATGACTTAAGACTTAAGATATGTTTCACAAGTAGAACAAGAATATAATTTAAAATACACCAAATGGTTTATTATCATTATTATTAATACTAATAATATGATTATTAGGTGCGTTTAGTTGACCTGCGTGTCTAACCATTTTTTACACTTTGTTAAGGAATTTTTTTTTTCGTAAATGCTGATGACTGGCACACTTAAGTACTTTATGTTTATGCTTTGGTTAAACATTTATTATTTTACTTTTCTTTAAAGCATTAAAATAAAAAATAATATTTTCGTAAATTAAAATTTCGAACATTTTAAATTATCAACGAAAATCGCATTGCATTAATTTTATTCAATTAATTTCAGTCACTAACAATCATAACCTAATTTTATAATATTTAAGAAAATAATTTGTTTTTTTATAATGAAATAATAAAGCAACTAAAACGCTTATTTATATGAAAGCTTAAATATTTAATTTTATTTTATTAAACAAAAAAAAAATACTTAAATAAAAATGTTTCATTGTTTTCTTTGTACAAAGTGCGACGAAATAAAAAATTAAAAAAAAAAACTAAAAAATGAATTCAATTGTCAAAGTAGAAACATATATCTAATACCATATTGTTCACCTTGCATGTTCACGAATATGCTGTTTGTTCTTGGTGATTTTTTTCTCTTTCATTCTTTCTATACATTTTAAGTATGAAATTGGTATTGTATGATGATATGGCATATCCGTTGAGCACGCACCGTATACGCGACTTTATTGTAAACGCACATGCAATGCAACTCCATTGTTATTTGTTGGTCACCAAATAGCCAAAATAAAAATTAAAAGAAAAAAAATTAACGAAATGACATACACACAAATAGCTATTACAAATATGTTTTTATTTGTTTTGTTTTAAATACCGCGAAGTAAGTTAACTAAAAGATAAACAGCATTCAATGGAATTTCACGTATCGACGTGAGCGTGCACGCTTATCATTTTGTTTTTTTTTATGTTTTTATATTATTAATATTTTTTTTTAAGTTTTCTTATGTTATTTGTTTGTTTGAAGTAACACAACAGACAACAATAAAATAAACTGTATGCATGTTGCACCCAACGATATAAAATTCACGTTTTTTTTTTATTCTTCTTTCTTTCATTTAAAAAATAATAATAATAAAAATATTTTTGCTTCTTTTGTACGAAAAAAATAAAAGAAAGAAATAAAATGAATTATTGTGTAGAAAAATGAATATGCTGAAAAAATGAAAAGAAAACAAAAAAATACGTTAAAAGACAAGATAAAATTGTCCACAGGGCTGCGCCGACGACTATGTATCTTTGTTTAAGTCTGTTTCGATTTAACGCAACATAATATTTATTTTTATTGAATGAAACTTACGATCTTACCATTCTTGTATACATTTTTATTTTATTTTTTTTTTACTTCACTTTAACAAATTGCATTCATGATAAATCAGACGAAGAAGAGAACTTTGCTTATGTGTTTAATTTTTTTTTTTCTGTTCAATTGTTTTCATTAAACTTTTAAACCATGAGCAGAAAAAGGTAATACAAAATTATAAGATTTGTTGTGTAATTAAGTTTTCATAATACTCATTGATTTATTTTAAAGCAATTTGTATTATTTTTTACTTTTTTATTTTATTAATCAATAAATAAATAATTCTTTTGCATTTTTCTCTTTAAATTCATAAAGTAAATTATTTATAAATTTAATTAAAAGAAAAGAAAAAATCTAAATCTCACCTGGAGGTTATAAACACAAAACCAAAAATATAAATCGTTAATAAAAAAGCAACAAAATTATATATTGTAATTGTGTCCTCGTGAGTAAAGAATAGAATGATAAAAAAATTAAATATATGTTTGTTCGTCATTTGAACAAACCCATAAGTTAGAATGCAAAAAAATTGTCTAAAAATTTATAATTTATAAAAAAAAAAAAAAATTAATTTCAGGTGTCTTTGGAGGTTTGTAATCTTGAAACATAAAGATATGACACAAAACAAACCTGCGCGTTTTTTTTTTTATTATTATTTAATTTTTTTTTAATTTATGCTGTTGTAAAAATAAAACAACAGATAAACATAGAAGGACACGCAAATTTATTATGAACCAGACAACACTATTATCAGGCCGTGGGCAATAAGCGCGACGAGTCAACCCACCTCCTACCTTTTCTTTTGTTATTATTATTATTATTTTTTTTTTTTGAAATATTTTTCTTTTATTTTTTTGTATTTTGATTTCGCTAGAACTTGTGGCAGTGCTTTTGCTTTTTTTTTCGTGTCTTCTTAAATACAGAAAAAAATACTTCACGACTTTTTTTGTATTGTTTTGATTGTGTTTCGGTGCTTTTTTCTGTATGTTTTTAAGATACCTTAAGAGATCATAGGTAAACGCATTTGTAATATAAGAATATTTAGAAATCAATAAAAATATAATCTTAAGACTTAATCATAACTAATTTTTCTATAAAATAAAATGTTAATTATATAATTTCCAAAAAAAAAAGTTGATTATTGTCAGAATAATTTTACACACAGTATTTAGTACAGATTTGTTGCGGCTGCTTTATGGTAAAATCTCCAAATATGTAAATGTGTGTTCCATGTTCAGCTTCTGAAAGCATTTTAGGTAACATTGAAAGAGAGAAAAACACATAAATTTATTAAATAAATAAATAAAGCACAATAAATGAATATTATTACCTAGCGGCTATATAATGCAAAATAAAAACAATCGAATAATAAAACAGAAATTAAATCAATTGTTTACCATTTTTATTTATTTTCAATTTATTTATTTTTATTAAATAAATAATGTAATAATTCATAAAATTTATTGTTTTAAATATTCAATAATAATAATATGGATATAGTTTAATATTTTGTTACAAATTTAATAATATAAAATCTGTAAAGCTCCTGTTGCTACTGTACTTAACAATTTTTTCGTTTTTTTTTTCTGTTTTCATTGTTTATAAAGAATATTTCGATTACTTTTTTATTTTGTTTATTTTGAATAAAATTTAACATAATAAAAACAAAAATCAATTTAACAATAACTTACAACATTAAAGTCGTGTTTATAATATATTTTTTCTTTTATATTGTAAACTTTCATTCAAGCTAATTCTTTTAAATACTTTTGCCATATGAAAATTCTATTGGCAAAAAAAAGGGACATAAAGGAAGGAAGAATATATAGTTATATTATTGTTTATTGATATAAATATATAAATAATGCTATATATTACATACATTTATTGTTTGCATAAATTTGCAAAATGCCTTCTAACTAATAATTTTTATTACCATAATAATTTTTATTTTTTTTTATTGTCGGATAGAAAGAATAAGAAAAGTAAATAATAAAATGATTAATTTTCTTATAAAAATAAATAAATGTTTGGTGCATTTTCCGGTTTAATTATACATTTTATGTTAAAGTTTTAAGATTTTTATTGTTTTTCTTTTTTTATTAAAAAATATCTGCATTGTTATCAATATTAGATACTGTAGACACATAAATGAATAATTATAAAATTTATACATACTAAAAAAAATATTATAAAACATTAAATTACAAAATTTGTGTAAAATTTATTATATAAATTATATTGTTAAGATTGTTTTTAGATTTATCATATCCTTAATTGTATTGGTCAACATTATCATTGTTCATACAATTAAGCATTAAAATATCCTTCTGCAATAAACTATTTTCTGGCATTTAAATAATAGAAATAATAGAATATTGTCAATTGTATTGCTTCCTTGGTTTCCGATTTTCAATTCAACCGCATTGCCTTTAATTTAACCATAAAACCAGGAGGCACCTAACTCGTTACCATTTTTTTTTTAAATCAATAATATATATACATAAACACCTTAAATCACCATTTTAACCCCACATTCTAATAATAAAATCAGAAATAAGTTATAACTTTGTTTCCGGTCAAACGGATTTCTTTATTTAAACCGGTCAATTGTGGTAAATTTATTTTTTATTTATTTGTTTAAATGCTATTTTGGTTAAGAAAATAAATAAATTAACCAAAATAAATAAATTTCTTATTATTTCTATTATTTATTGCATATGATAACGAAACACTAAATAATAAATAAAATAATAATTTGATTTAAGGGATAAAAGCAGGTAACTAATAATATGTCATGTTTATATTATTTTACCATTTTCTTAAAATTACAAATCGTAAATTCTTCAAATTATCAAAATTCATTTCACTTGAACTCTTATATCAAAATATACTACATATAATCATACGCTAATAATAAATAAGACAGAGGAATTTGGGTGATGGATAAAACCGGTCAATCGTTTTTCGGTCAATTTCAATGAAATGGATTGGTATCTCGATGACACAAATAAAACTAGAAATATATATATTAAAATCCTTTTATACTAGTCTCGTACTTCGTACAATCAACATTTATTTGATTACATAAAAAGCATGTAATTTACGTAGCATATATGGAAAATGTTACGGTTGGTTATAACATGAACAATCGAATCGTTTTCTTTTCTTATTTTTCATTACATTTTTTTTTTTTGCTATGTTAAATTTTGCCACCTTATAAAATCATTTTGAAATTCTAAAATAACATTTTGCACCCTAGAAATAAAAAAAAAAAAAATAACAAAAATGTTTTTCTTTTATAATTTTCATCCTTTATCGTTTTATAAGATCTGAACTATCAAAATAAAGTGTCGCACCCTTTACAAGTAAATCTAAAGCCAAGTAAGTCTCATCATGTAAACAGTGGTGGACGAAGATTTTATTATTTCACAATATATTTTACGATGAATTTATTTCTTTTATTATATTTTATAATATGACAATTTGTTAAACGGTAACGCCACTGGCTATGTTATTTCAATATAAAATATCGTCTACATATAGGAGAATGGGAGGTCATGTATGATTGTCCATATATATATGTTTACATAAAGAAGTTCCCAATCTTATCTTATTGTTATGTCTTTACATTTACTCTAACCCTTTTATTTTTTGGATAAAAGAGTAAAGAATAAAAAAAAAACACAACTATTGCCTTAAGCTTCTTCAACTTATTTCTATATGTACTGAATGTTCATTCCTTTTATAACGAAAGTGATCCCCACAATTTCTTTGTACTTTCAAAAATAACATACATGCTCTAATATGTTCTCATGCCATTCATTGTACGATTTGCCATTTCATCAACCATTATATGATGCTATTCACAACTCATACCCGTCTTTAAAATTGAAGAAACTCCCTTCAAAATCCAATACGAAAAAACGAATAGAAAAGCGAAAATGTTCCTTTATATTTTATTACATGGATATATATATATAGAGTGTGACAAGTGTCCGAAGAGACTGCTAACGTCTCCTAATACATCTATAACAACCAACCCGGCATACCATTAGTATGATTTTTTTTTTTTGGATCTCATTCGTTTGTAAATTGTAAATATAAAGAAAATAAAGGGGTTTCATAATATTCATGATTAACATGGGTTTGAGGACATTTCATTTGATTGCAATACTAAAAATATATAAATAAATATATTTAGAAGACAGGACAGATGACACATCCCAATCTCAATAGTATAATAAGCAATGGATTCATTTCTAAATACACGCGAGACGTGTTTTTGGTTGTCGTCATCCGGACAGAACAACAAACAATATACCAAAAAAACGATGACATTACGGTAGAAAAGTAAAGAAACAGAACAAACTAAAAAAAAAGCAAAAACATAACAAGAAAAAGGAAAAATAAATAGAAAAATACCAAACGTATAGAAAAGAAGAAAATGTATTTGGCGTTAATATTGACAAAAAGGGAGGACTTGTCCAAATTCAAATATTGAAATGAGAAACAAAATATAAAATAAACGCAAAAACATTGAAAAAGAAAAAATTCTTGGCTGTATATTAAGATCAGCCTCAATTTTCGAGATTCCTCTTGAAAAGAAATGAAAAAAAAAATAAATAAATGTAAAAAAGGATGTTGTGAAAAATAAATAAATGCAAATAAGCAAAGAAAACATAAATAGTTTATGAAAAATCTATAAATAATCTTTAGTTAGCTGAAATACTAGGATAATTTATATTTTGTAGTATTATTGTCGCCAAATAATAAAAGAAATTAGAGGAAAATAATACTTAAGTTTAGTCGTAAATAGTAATATTTTCAAATTTCTTTAAAAAGGAAATATCTTATTGAAGATCTTCGAACGCTATTCCAACAGACATCATTGAAAATTAATTATTTTATTAGGTATTTACGTCAGGAATATTTGAAATTGAATTATTTACTGATAAACAGTCCTTTAATTCAGAAAACGGTTTATTTTTTCATAAAATTTAAATTCGATAACGGTAACAATTTTTTAAGAATAAATCAAGAAAAAATCATCTTATTGTATATGTAATATAGTTAAAGATTTATTCATACAAGATCAATCAACTCACATGTTCTATTATACATTCTCATTTCATGATTTTAAACAAAAAGCTATCCCTTTTGTATAATAGAACCTACTCAAGTTTCGTTTAAATTTAACTAAATATTTATGCACAAAGGAACATAATAATAATACGCAATACACGCATACACTGATCATGTAGAAAAACATTATAGTTTTTTGTATAATTTTACTTAAAACCTTTTGAGACAATATTCACACTGATAACAACAATAATAGTAATAATAATGCTAATAATACTAACAATAATATCTAGGTATGACTTGTTAACCACTTGTCTTTATCAAACATGTTTATTTAAATAATATATAATTAAAATTATTATTATTATTATAATAATAATAAAATAATGACAATGATATGACGTCACGTAATTACAATGTCGATATCATAAAATGAAAACCTTATTTTAATTGTGGTCTTTGCTTGTCTCATCATCATCATCAACACAATATTTAACTATTGTTGAAAATTTCCATGTTAGATAATAATATTAATAATAATAATATGTAATAATAATAATTGTAAATGTAACCATAGTTATAGGTTTATAGTTGTTACGTGGTTGAATTTAAGAATTTAATTAAAATAAATAAAATTTTATTTAAAATAGAAGGATCTTTTCTATTATTTATTTTTTTTTATTTGCTTTACACATAAAACAAGTGAATTAAATTTTATTTCAATTTTAGTGGATTTATTTTTTTTTTATCTTTGGTAATTATTTCACAAATAAACTGTTTATTGTTATTTTATTAATTGTTTTAATGATTATCTTCTTAGTATTTTTTGTTTTATTAAAAATGAATTATTTAGAAGAAGATATATTTAAGATTGTATATTATTAAGATTTTTGAAAATTTATTTGTGTGATAATGTATTAATGCAATTAATAATAATAAAAAAATTAAATTAAATTATCATGAAAGTAATGACAAAAAATGTCATTTTAATGTATAAATTGTAAAAAATTGCATCTTTTCTTTAAAAAATAAAAAAGTGCCTTACAGGAACATCGTTAATAAAGAAAATAAAAAAGAATTATTTAAAAAGGGTTGATTAATAATAAAGCTATCTACCTACCTTTCATACTATTTTTCATCGGATTTTTTTTTTTAACAATTTTAAAGGGGAAATATATTAGTAACCAAAAAAAAATTAACCAAATTGAGTACTAAAATAACCCAAGCCAAAAATAAAAATATTAAAGAGTTATTTAATAGAAAAAAAAAATTATTTTCACACAAAATATAGGAAGGGATGAATTGTAATAGCAATAAAAAATAAACGAAATCTTTTCATTTAATTCAAGTGACATCTGTACACAATTATTTTTTTATAATTTTGCGTAAGAATTCCTTATTATTTGCTAAGATTCCTTCTTCCTTTTTTAAACGTTTAACGTTACTATCACACGAATTAAGGGTTGTATTTAGTGGCATTTCTATACGAGAAATAGCATATAAATTTCTATTTTTTTCACAATTCAAATAAGAATTTTTAAAAGCAAATCAAGTCATTTGATTTAATAGTTTTTATTTAAGCTTATTTTGCGTCGAGTTTTACTTTGCATTTTGGTACTCTCGCTGCGTAACGTGATAACGCAAAAGGTGTTTTGAACTTTCAACTGTATAAAAAATTTAATGTTTTTAAATGAAAGTATCTAATCTGTAACATATATTAGAAGAAAAAAAATCAGTAAAAATTGATTAACCGATTTAACTCTACTAAGTACAATATACCACACCACGAGTATATTTCTTCTTTCGTTTTTTTTTTTAACATCTCTATCTAATTTAGTAAACACACTAAAATCTCAAAAGATAATAAAAATATATAAATATAAGCATACAATTTAATTTAACTTAATTGAATTTAATTTAATAAAGTTACAAGTTTTAATATTTATCACAAATAAAAAATAAAATTTATTAAATTGTGGCAGATGCGAAATGTATTAATATTTTCTGTTTTCTTCATATTGCTACCATTGTAATATGACTGTATAGCGAAACACTACCAATGCTACTTTTTAAATAACCAAAACCGACACAAATTTTATCCGCACACAAAGCGTCTATCATTTAATTTTGTTTGAATGAAACATAAAAAAAAGAAGAAAAATTTATTAAAAAAAAAAAAAAACATACACAAAACTCTGCATTAACATCGCATAGTTTTTTTTTTTTTTTATATTTAATCAAATGTAGAGGGAGGATTTTATTTTTATTTTTTTATTCCTGCTTTACGTCAACATAATTTGTTACGGTTTTATTTTTATTTGCTTAGAGTTTTTTTTTTTTTATTTATTTATTTAATTCATTTTGTTTTATTTTTGATGAAGGGTTTGAATTAAATTTTATAGTTTTTGTTAACTTTTTAACATTTCTTAATTTTGTGGCTTGATTTTTACATTTAATTTGATTAAAATTTTTTTTGAAATTTTCTTTTTGTGTTTGCAAATAAAATTCTCAATTATTTACTATAAATTATGATTATAAATCTTATTTTTTTTTATTAATTTATTATCAATAAAATTTTGTTATAATATTATTAATATTTTTTATTTAAATTTCAAATCATAATAGCAATACTGAGAATAGAAAGAAATCCAAAACAGTTACAGAAACACTGAATACAAAATTTACGAACAGCAAAACCATGAAAAAATTAACAAATAAACCAAACGAAACCAAAACAAACCACCACATTTGAGGGTGAATTAAAATAAAATTGTTTTCTTTTATATGAAACATTTTTTTTTAATAACAAGCAACAGCATTAAATATGAATAAAAAAAAGGATTTTACTACAATTGTTGACTTTTGACAAACTTTTATCCTTTCTTTATTTACAATTATGATTCGTAAGGGATTATTAACATTTTTTTTTTCAAAAAACTAAATAGATTAACAAATTTATGTTTTTTTTTTTCTAGATTTTATTTCAGTTTCATTTTTGTTATTTTTATGATTTTCAATCGAAAATTATTATTATTATTTTTATATTTAAATAAATATTAGCTTATGTGTGGTTTTATTGATTTGGTTTCTCAGCGTTGCCTTTTTATTTTGTGTGTGTGTTAATATATTAAATTTGTTAATTGTAAATTGTTACTTTCATTGAAATAAAAAAATAAATAACCACAAACATATAATTTAAAGAATTTATTCAAATTTAAATTTTTATTGAATTCAAATTAAAAAGAAAAAATAAAATAGTAGAAAGTAAGGGAAGGTCTTTCTGCAAGAAGAAAATATAATCAAAATTTGAATACGCTCAAAGCAAGGGTGCAAAAAAATTTCTATTATTATGTTGCAATATGCGTTATTTATATTTTAGCTTATCAATTAACTACGGAATTCATATGTAAATAATTTTTATTAAAATAAATAAATAAAAATTACCTATGCCCTTTTTTTAAATAAGAAATTATTGTGTTTTCTTAATTTTTGTTATTATTCCATAAAGAATAACAAAATTCATATAAAAGCTAAATTAGAAAGTTCTTTTAAATAATAAAAATAATTTTCTAAAGATTACAAAAACCGTTTTTAACCGATAAATGTGTTTTATTATTTACAGAATACTATGCAGAAAATGAAATTTATATATTATAAAATTTGGTCACACTGTTTTCAATTAAACGAAAAAAAAAAGCATTAAAATAAATAATAATTAAAAAGGACATATTCTTTATTACTATAAAAATTTCATTCTGCATAAAAAAGCTCAACAAAAAATATGTTAAGCAAACAAAAAAACTCACTAAAAAAAAGGAAACGATACACTTTGCTTTTTAATAATAATAATAATTCGTTATTCAGCTAATGACTCACAAAATATCAGCAACAAGTTTCCAATACTTTATAAACCAGCAGCAGCAACAACAACAACAAGATTTAAAAATGCTTTTTATACAGAACAAAAAAAAAATAATAATAATAAACAGAAAAAACCAAAAGATTAAAATATTTACATAATAAAACCTGAATAATTTAGCAGCCAGTAACATTACATTGACGAAAAGAAGCAAAAAAAAAAACTCCAAATATTATATCATTATATATATAAAAATAGAAAATAATATATATATAAAAAAAACTCGGGTCAATCATATGCACCGCGTCGACTAAATCCACCAGACGAAAATCGAAAAAAAAAAAACAAAGGACACACTTTTACCTACAAATTATGTTAATTACTTTGCACTTGATTGTAGCAAACAAAATTAAAATTTTACCCACTAACAATTGCATCTCATTTAAATACGTTTAAAACCAGCTAACAAAAAAACAAAACGGAAAAAAATCCCTTTAATAAATAAATCATTTAAATATTATGTAAAAAAAATTATGGAATTAAGTCATAAATGGCGCTAAGTCGGTTAATTTGCATTTCGCACGCAAAAAATGCAGCTGATTAAAATATGCGAAAAATGAAATCAATTTATCTGTTTAAACAGTTAACGGTTTCTCTATATTTGCCATTTTTAAATTCCTTACAATCCTTTAATGTTTTCTTTTCATAGCATTTAATTTATTCTAAAATTAATTGCATAACGAACTTTATTTTTATTTTGTTAACTATCAAACTGCTTATTGTCTGTTGTATAATTTTTGCATCCTTTTTGCTGATCGTGAGACACAAAAATTATTTTCTTTATTTTTTTTATTAGATAACCCCTAAGTGTGTATTTTTTCTTTAATATATATTTGAATGAAAGATGCAAATATCATCGATTTATTAATATCAATCATCCCTTTTGCCGAAACATTTTCGCATCATTAAGAGGCAACAACAGGCAAAAAAAAAATTATCTAAGAAAATGATGAAAAAAATCGTTACATCTAATATAATTTGCAAATACAACAGATTAATTTATTTTACTTAAATTTATTATCATCTTTGATATTATTCTTATATAAAAAAAAATAAATAAATATTTTTGTTTGCATATAGAGAAAACATTCCGACAAACATCCCGTCACGTTATATGCTGTTCATGGGAAAATCTCTAACCCTTTTTTACATATAAAGAAAAATAAATTAAATATGCAAAGATGACCCCAAAAAGAAGAGTAGTTTTCAGCATAAAATGAAAAAAAATTATGCATAATAAAAAGGGATGAGACTGTCAAATGAATTTCCTATAGTTTATATTTTAAGAAAAGGTTACACAATTTTACCCTTAATAATTTTTCGTACCTTTTTTTTCTCTTTGCAAATAAATGATTTTTTTTTTTTATTTATTTATTTTCTTTTAATGAAAAGAAACATTTGAGGATGGGTAAAAAGTTTTGCATAATCAAATAGGTTCGCGACTTTTTTTTTTATTTTCTTATAACAAAAAATCAACGACAAGCAATTTATAGCCTTAATGCAGTCAGGCATTGGGTTTATTTTGGTTTAAATGTAATAGAATAGGGTTCTGTCTACCTGCGCGCGCATATTAAGTGAAACTATATACCCCTTTTTGGTACATATTAAAATGCAAATAAGCATAACAAAAGTGTTATGTATAAATAATCTAGCAAAATTAAAAAAAAAAAACTTAGGGTTGCTACACACAGGTAGTGAGCATCCCTTAATGAATTATCATAATTTCGCTTTAGTTAAAACATTTAAAAAATTACAAAACTTTATTAGTGTTTAGACACTTGGCACCACTTGCACTCTCGATAGTAACCAGAATTAAAAGAAAAAAAAAATACGATAATTTATGCGTAAAAGGGGTTTTAAGGGTTGAATACTACTTTTTTTAATGTATGGGAATTTTTTTCCGTCAATTGTAACTACCTCGCTTGCACTTTTAGCAATAAGAAAGACAAAATTAAAAAAAAAAAAACTTTCGCGTTTTTGCATTTATTGTGTTGTTTGCTTGTGATGACAATAAACAAATATTTGGGTTGATTTTCAATAAGAAATTGGTTAGTGAAAACAAAAAATGAAGCAGAAAAATGCACGCATGCAAAAGAAGTATAGTTGCTGCGTTGCTATTATTAATTTTATTTTTCTTTATTGTTGATGATGATGACGCAAATTTAAAAAGAGAATGAAAAAAAAAATGTATAAAGGTGACATTAAGAGATTTTTATTTCATTTAAGCGAATAGCGTCGCATTTTGCTTAGTTGAAAAAGGAGTTTCCTTTTTCTATTTTTTTTTTTTTATTATATTGAACCTTTAGTAGGTGTTGATGTTGTTGTTTTTCTATATTGTGGATAGGGTTGTTAATATTTTTCAATAGTTTAATACAACAAATGTTTGATCAAAAATGCAAATTATTTATTGAAATTGAATGCATTAGTGTTATAATTTTAACAAAGCTTAACTTTTATTACGAAACGTTTAAAGAAAAACGAATAGACTTTTGATTTCCGTTGGTATTTTCTTTTCTTCTTTTTTAAGATCTATTGAAATAGGCTTTCCTTTCTTTTTCTGGTATTTCAAAATTTTTACTTATTATTTTTTAAATTGTCAATAAATAACGTATAAATTTGTATCAATTTATAATAATAATAATAATAATAAAGAAAAAATTGCAATTTAAGCGCGAAAGAATATTTTGTTTGTTTAAAACCCTTTTATAAAGGAAATTCGTTAAATATATACAATATAAAAGGAAAAAATAAATAAATTATTGATATTTGTAATGCAGAACGTGTCTTTTTGCTAAATGTCTGGCTTACTTATTATTAATTATAAAATAAATAAACTGCCTTTTGAATGAACTACAACGAGCAGGTGATTCTGCTTCTTTTTTTAAAATTTTATTAATAAAAAAACCGAATTTAGCTAACATATATTATTTTTTATCATTTAATTCAGCTTTAAGGAAATTACAAATAAAAATAATAATAACGTACCACTATAGAAATATATTTAAATAATAGAACCCATCTACCACCATTTTATCTATCAATATCTATAAATAAATTATTAATTAAGCCAAAAATAAAAAAAAATACATGTCCCTTAAGTATTAAAAATTCCTTTTAAAAAGTAACAAATAATAAATTCGCTATTTGTTTGAAATAACTAAAAATAAAACACGCATTCAAGTCAACAAGTTTATTAATAAATAAAATAATGAAAAAGAAAAAAAAATGTATATTGATGGTTGTCGGGACTTTAAATAACACGAAGTATAAAAAAAAATGGAAACAATAAACATTTTCATTATTATTATTAATAACAACAATAATAATGACCGTATCCATGTGATACCGTGATCACATTATAGTCATCCAACGTTAAAATAATTACACAGAAAGAAAGAAAGAAAGAAAAAAAATAATAATAATACGAAACTACACACCTTCCACGTATAATATTTATAATTGTTTTTATTTAATTTTATTTTTTTTTTTTTTTGTATTCTACCTATATGCAATAAACATGAATAATAATCATAATAACATAACAATAATTATGTCGAATAATAACAACAATAATGTGTGACAATGTGATGCATTAAAACAATGAAGAAAACATCAACAATATTTTTTTTTTTATAACATATTTTATGAAAACACACACGACATGGTTATTTAGTGCATTGCTCGTTTAGTAATATTATTATTAATATTATTTGTTGTCATCTTGTTTGTCAGTGTATTGTAATGAGTTATTTTTATTTTTTTTTATTAAACGGGCAGGGCATTTAATAATTACTAAAAAAAAAAATTATATACTCAAAGGAAGAAAACGTGTTCATTGGTAAATTTAAAATGAAAATAAAAAAATTAGCGCATAAAAAATATTGTCTAAGTTTTTTTATTTTTTTGCTTTAAAAGTCTGTACAATACGTTACGCATCGTTTCAAGATAGATTTCTGCTTAATTTTGGACAAATTAGAATAAAAATTTTAACTTTTGTAAAGCATAAAAGATAATAAAAATGACAACAATAATAATAAAAAATAAATTTTACTCATTCCAGCACGCGCTATGTATTATGATTATTTTTTTTTCTCATTTTGCTGACTTAAATCATCATACAAATTATCCTTCATTAACATTTTCTTTTCTTTAACGCAAATAATAAAAAACAACTAAAGTTAAACAAAAAGCAAATAATATGTACCTGTGTTAATGTTTTACTGTCGCTGTTTTTTTCTTTCTTTCTCTTTAACTAAAAAATTATTAGCCATGAAATTATATTTCTTCGAATAGTGAAAAATTTTTTGACTAGAAAGAAAAAATAATATCGAAATTGGTTTTAAGAATTGCATTAGTGACAATAATTTAACGTCTATGGTTTTATTATTATTTTTTCTTTCGTCTTTATTTTTTTATTTGTGGTCAGCAAAATTTCTTTTTAAATGTTCTATGAAACACCATTATTATTATTTTTACTATGCTTGCTCTGTACCAAAATAAAGAAAACTACTTTTATATACGTGACACTAAAAGATGCATTTGATGAATTAAAAAGTTAGAGATGATTGCAGATTTTTTTTTTTTTATTTCAGCAAAAAATTGTAGAAATTCTGTTTTTTTTTTATTTAGCACCATGTAGGAAAATCCAATTACTTTATGTTACGATGCTGGATCAAAGGAAGAGAAATTGGTATCAATAAGTTATTTTTGTCAGTACGATTTGGGTTAATTTTTTTCAGTTTTTGTGGCTTCTCGATTATTAATGTTTTTGTGATTGAGTTTAAATTGGTGTTTCATGCTAGAAGATCATCTCAACGATTTTTATTTACTTTTCGAATTGAACGAAAAAAAAAACGTCTTAACCAAAGATAAGAAATTTATAATTTATTTTATAAATTTTTATTTTTTTTTTTCCGTTTATAAACATAATTTTTGATTCGTTTTATTTTTTTTTTAAATTAATACCGACAATAAAGACAAACTCAGCAGGTGAAATTATACGTTAAAAAAAAAGAAAAAATTGTTAAAGTTTAAAAACCCTCACATATTTGAGAATTTATAACAATAACAATAGTATTTATTTCAACTTAATTAAATAATAATAAATTTATTTTTAAGTTTTAAAAAAATTAGAAAAAGAAACATTAAAATTCCTTCAAGCAGAAGACAATTCAACTGTTTTTCTTATTTAATTTCTTATTCTTATGTTTGGTTGATACTTATCTGTTGTAATTTCAATAAACACCTTGCGTTTTATTAACTTTAAAGCGTGTAACACAATTAACCGTCATTAATATTAAAGAATAATTAAAAGAAATAGTATTAATAAAGTGCAAATAATTATTATTACTATGTTGTTAAATAGAGAATAGAAAATTATTTAATTCTAATGAGAAAAGAAAATTTTAAAATCAATTTTCGCTTTATAAAGAAATTATTAAACATATAATAAAAAAATACAGGTGCGCTTGTATTGTATAAACTCAAATATAAAATTATTTCTTTTTTTCAAATGGGCACACGCCAATACAGAGTCATTGTTATTTTTAGTTCTTATTTTCTTTTCTTAATTTGAATTTTACTCACAGCTATGATGTCCAACCGAGCGTTTTAATTCATTACATTTTAGGCTGATAAATTAACTCAACTAAACTTATAATCAGTAAATTACGTTTCTTAATATTAATGAAAAAATATATATTTTTATATATATAAAGATACAAAGAAACAAGTCCACACCACCCTTGAATACATGTCAATGTACTTGGCTTCATATAAAAAAATTAACTTTTTAAATAAACACCGCTACGAAAATAAAATGAACAACAAGCTAACGCTTTACATATGTACACTGTGTCCTTGCTAGCACAGCCAATCCAAAATTATATATATAAATAATAAAAATTACTATAAAAGGTGAGATTTTCCTTATAGATAATACCCCATAACCAAACTGTATACGACAAAACGTGTATCAGTTGCGCCCATTTACAATCATAATAAAAAAAAAAAATAATAAAATTACTTAAATACTAACAACTGACATTTATATTGGCGGAAAGATGCAACGGCTTTTATTAAAGATTGGTATTAAAAATAAAAAATAATAATAATTTACAACAACCGACACAAAATATATTTTGTAGTTAATAATTACTATACACTTGGGGTGGCTCCTAAGCAATATTTATAATTTGATCCTTTTACAAACATTTAATTACTATCAGACATCGCAAATATTATTTATAACATTTAAAAAACAAATATTTTTGCCCAAATTTTGTGCAATTTATTTTTAATACATTACTATTTACATTTCGTTATTTCATTAATAATTATGCATTATTGTTTTTTCTTAATTTTTAAATATTTAATTATTTTTATTACTATATTTTTATATGAAGAAAACGATAATTTCATTTAATTATCGCTTAGTTTCTTTAAACTGTGATATCTTCTTTCAAGGATTAAATTCTATTAAATTATTTAATTTACAAATTAATAAATTTTCAATTAATGTGGCAAAAATAAACTATAAACTATGTATTTATTCTTATTTCAACTATAGGTGGACCGATTTTAACTTCTAAGACTAACTTCTAATGTTATTCAACGTAATTACTTTTTAAATTAAAAATCATAAAAATACAACAAGTAGTTCTTTTCTAATTATTATGTATTCTTCTCTATTTTTTTTTGTCTTTATTTAATATTAAATTTATTAATTTAATAGGGTTATATAATTACATATCTACATATGTATATGGTTAATAATTTTCAACTTTAGTGTTTAAGAATAGATCTAAGTCTATCATCTATACAAGTGTTCATGAATAAATTATTAAAGTTTTATGATATTTCAGCTACCATAATACACATGGGATAATATTTATTCTTGATTACAAATCTTATACTTTCTCTTATTCGTTGTTAAACAAAAATTACTTTTATAATTTCGTATGATTTTATTTTAAGCAGGGCTGTTTTCTAACAATAAAATAAAATTGTTGCATTAAGTGTGTAAAATTTTGAATAAACTAATTGATAAAGAATAAAAGTTCTGCAATTTTTAGGAAATAATTTTTTTTAAAAATAGAAATGGCGCTAAAACGTCTTATTTTAAGTAAAAAATACAAAACACTGAACCAGACAAAATGTAAAAATATATATATATGTACATATATATAAAACGAGCGTAAACAGATAGCATAAAGATGTTTATCATTACTTTTTATTTTTTATAATTTAACAAAACAATGAACATTTCATTTAGTATCACTTTAGTGTATACAAAAAATAAAATAAATAAAGAATGAAACGGTGTACACGCAACATATATAAATACCACGTAATATCCACTTTCTCAGGTTCTGTTTAGTTGTTGGTTAATACTTTTTTTTGTTACTTTTGTACATAAGTTCGATCAACATGACATGATATCCTTTTTTTTTACCATTTACGTGAATTTTTAAATTTTAATTATTTTGTATGTGACTTTAATTTCCTTTTTAAAACAAAATTATCTATATGTCTTTATAGCATTTATTATTATTTCTGCTATATACAAAAGCAAAAGAAAAAATTAAAAAAAAACCTTTAAGTCTACTGTTCATATCCTTTGTCAATTTATTATATTTGATGACCTTTGGTAATCCAGCACGTTTGTTTGTTTCTCTTTTTTACTTTTAGTTTCTTCACTTTTTATTCAAACATTTATTTCTAGTGTTTTGCAGATGTCCTGATCCTGGTCGCCACTAAAATTAATTTTTATATCATACAAATATGAATAAAAAATAAAAATATACAAGGTATTGTCTGCCGAGTTTAAATACTAAAATGACACATTGTGGTTAAGAGCACGCGATAACCACTTTTTTGTGGTTACAAACCGTTTAATAAAATTTATAACTAATAAAAATAAAAAAAATTAACTGTGACTCACACATAAATATTTATTTTTTTTTAGCCTTCATTATTGTTTTTATTTTATTTTAATATTTATTTGCTTATTTATATATATTTACTTTTGTCATATTTTCTTTTACCACTGACAAATCTGTGGCTTTATGACATGTTTATTTATAAGCAAAAAGTAAATTGTCTCTTTTATTTCAATTGAAATTAAATATTACGCAAATGTAATGTGATTTTTCTTCTTTTCTTTTCTTTAAGTTAAAACTGCTTGCCTGTTATTACTTTTGATTTATTTTATGTTGTAAACATTTAGTAGTATTTATTAAAATTACAACAGCGATCTAGTGCATCAACATCATCATCTAACATTGGTAATTAAAATATAAAATAACAATTTTGTAAAACACTAAAAAAAATCTCATAAATTCCATTCTACAAAGGTTTCAGTTGTTAAATAAAAGACAAAAATAAAAAATTACATGTCCCCAAATTACACAAAATATTCAACTCAGTTCACACCTTAAAAAAAAAAATAATTTTAATATTTTTTCTCTATTGATTTTTTATTTAATATTTGATTAAATCATACATTTTGTCTTACATTACATCTCTTTTAATATATTTATTTTATTTTTTTTTTTGCTTTTATAATGTACATAGCCACCAATAATTGTAAAAAGTCATTTAAACTAATAAAGTAAATATTTGTCATAGATAAATAAAACCAAAAAAAAATTAAAAATTAGTGAAAGAATTGATGAAAATGAACAAAAAAAAAAAAAAGACAATTTATCACACATTGATGTTATTTTGAATAAATTTTATTTGATTTTTAATTTTTGTTTAATGATTTAAATGAATTGTATAAGATTTTTTTCTTCTTTTAGTCTATAACATCTGGTATTTGATAATAATTAGTTTAAATTAAAAATACATAAAATTTGAAGAAAACAAATCAACAAAGTGCATCTAATTAAATTAACAAATAATTATAATTAGAGTAAAAGAAAATAACCAATGAAAAGAAAAAACTTATTATCTCATAAATATTTCATTCATATTCGTTGTAAAAAACAAATAAGCACTTCTCGGTCATTCATAGAAAATTTCTTGGAATTTTTTTTTTTTTATTATAAAAGTTTGTTGAATGTTATCATGCATTACTGGAAAGTGAAAGAGACATTTTTTTTTGGTTAATTATGTTAATCACCTTTGTTACGCTAATTAATTTTTCAAATTATTTTTTTTCATTTTGTTGAATTATTTAACGTAATTATTTACCGGTCATATTTAATGTATTTTTCATTTACTTTTTTTCTCTTTGTTAAGTAAACAAATAATTATCTTGTGATTAATGCTTATTTATTTTAATTATAATAATTCGGATTAATAAAAAATGATTAGTTTAAATCTCTTTAATTAAATTTACAAGTCATTGATATTTGATTTAAAATTAAATTATTTAATTTTTGAAAACCAAACTCTAGACATTAAATTATAATAAAAAACTAGTTTTGAAAATAATTGTGTACGGGAATTTTTAATTAAAAAAAAAATACTTTCCTGATGACTTTTTTATGCCACGAATCACACAAAAAAAAAACTTTTCAAAATCTGTCTGCTAGATTCTAAATTAAAATAAAGAAGCTTTTAAGCAAACAATAAAAATAGAAATAATTACGTCACAAGTGTTTTAAAATAAACGAAAAATAAAATTATAAAACAAATAATGTGCGATTTGGCTGATCGTGTGAGTTAAGCAAAACTTAGCGATAGAGAATTAAAAGCATCAACGGACAAAAATAAATATAAAATCAAACACTACAGTGGCTGTGTTGTTTTAGTTTTTTTTTGTTAAAAGTTTATTCTTTACTTACTTAATCTTCAAAGTACATAGAATTTAGATTTTTCTTCGTCTTTAATCAAATAAAAGAAATTTAAAAAGAAAAAAAAATAAATGATGAAAACGAGTTTTATTATTTTTAAGTTATTTCAATATATTTTTGTTTAATAAATTTACTCAGATAATCCATTTAAAAAATTTAAAATTATGTTTTATTATTTTTTTTTTGGTATTATTAATAAATTCTATAATTAAAAGGGTCAACCATTTCTTCAATAAATCTTTTCATCGTTAAGCCTTGATTTCGCCCACATAATGCAAAAAAGCAAAAAAAAAATATATTTTTATTTTAAAAGATGAATTTTGCTTTTACTTTCATTTGAAATTAATTTAATTAATAATTCGCTACTAAAAATCAAGTGGGATATAATAATTATTTTCAAAATTAATGGGTTTTTAATTCAAAAATTATTACTAGTTATTTACGATTACCAATTTGCAGAATATTCTGTCGAAGAAACATTTTTAATTAATTTTGATTTCCTGTATTCGTGCATTACTTTTGTTTTTTCTTATTGATAAAATTCTCGTAGGTTTCTTTAATTGATCATAACTAACCAACCTATAATCTATGTACAATTGATTTTAGAATAAATTAATATTTGCGAGGTATCGTCTCTCGACAATTGTTATATACAAAAAACGCAAAGTACTCAAAACTTTTAATCATAAAATCAATTTATTATCGAGGAAAAAAAAATAATAATAAAAAAAGTTAACGCAACACACCTAAATTATAAAATTAAATTAGACTTCAGAAGTGATGTGAAGAAATGATGATGATGATTCATACACTTTTTTGTTATAGAATAAATTTTTGTTTATTACTGAGATGAACGTTGTCTTATGATATGTTTATTGCAAATCTGTGTCATTTCTTAAGAATAACAAAAGAAAAAAATATGTTGTAAAATCGCAACAACACCTAGAAAAATTGAAAACAGCAATAATAATTTTTTATTGATTTATTAGCAGGAAATCGCAGGCTAAAATTATTTAAAAAGAAATAATAAAAAAAAACTCTGCTTTCGTAATAAATAAAAATTTAATTAATTGTTCACACCTAAAATATTGAAAAATCAATTTGAAGTTCTACTGTAACGCCAAAAAAAAATGAAGAAAAAATAAATAAAAGCACAAACTGTGCAGCGGCATTTATATACAAATTGAAAGCTTTTTGTGTATTAAAATAATATTCAATCAAAAAACCATGTAATAGTAATAATAAGGAGAAATATTTATTTATTACTTGACTTTTTTTTTTTTGTATAAATTTTCTTCTGCGTCTTGTGTAAATAAATTAGCTTCTTATGTTCGCACTTAATCGCGGGCGTAATAATCGGTTTTCTTTTATGTATTATATATTTATATTTTATAAAGTGAATTAACTTAGCATAACAAATCTTATGAAACTACATTAACGATTTATCTATTTTCGTTTTATTTTTAATTAAAAAAAAATGTTTTGCTTTTATAATGCGTAGAAATGTTAAAGATGTTTCACGCTTATTTACTAAACTTTCAGAATCATCATAGACTATCATATTTCTTATTTAAAGTAAATAAAACTGTTAACTAGGTTTTTTCAAATATAATTCAATAAAAAATTAAGTATATTAAGAACTATTAAACTAGTCAATCATTTAAAAATCTAATAATAGATATTACAGCTACAGACATTACTTCTACAATTGACTGAAGTTTTAATTGTTTAAATTAAAATTATGCGGGTTTACGAGATAAGAAGTCAATTACAGACGATAATTAAAAGAAAAATGTTTAAAGACACCTTTTTTTAGGTGTATTTGTTTCACTGTAATAGTTTTTATGCCATTATTAATCCTAAGATTTATAATTATATTAATAAAAAATTTACAATATCCTCTTCATTATTATTTTTCGCAAATAAAAAATAATTCTTTCTTAAATGATCTTCAATGATAGTTAATAGAAATAGTAATATTTTTAATACATCTTTAACTACCATTGATCAATAAATATTAATGATATTTTAAATATAATAAAAATATGACAAAGTGAATCATAAGAAAAAATTCGCACACCTGTGGGATGATTTGTTTTCTTCTTTTATTATAATTAGTTTTTATATATGCAATCAATGTTTTTTTGAATTATTATTATTATTTTTTTACTTTGTCATGATAAAGTTGTTTGTTATAGAAAAAAAAATATAATAAAATGATTAATGATATTATTATTATTTTTCTTTAATGTTACTGTTGTTAGTGTCGCAGTTTTTTTTTTTTTAATTATTTTATTTGTATCGTGTTAAAAAATAAAAATAACAATATTGAAAAATATAACATGAAAAATGCAATTAGTGGTGATAATTTTTTTTTTTAACATTATTTGTTGACCTTGCTTGTTGGCAAAGTTCTTTCTTTTTTTATTTCAGTGTAATGCATTTTATTTTATCTTTAAACATTATTGATTGCTATTAATAATGTAAGAATATTATAAATATTGGCATTAATTTTGTATTATTTTATGATTTTATGACAATAATGCAAAATTTACTGAGTTTAAATTACAAATTTGTTATCTTAATACAATGAAAATAGAAAATATTTACCTTTATTTATTTATAGTCGTAAAATAATGCATTTAATCAAATAATCACCCTATGTTTTTTGATTATTTAATAATAGTTATTCTATTAACCTTTCATTAATTTATGTAAATAATTTATTTCTCCTGAATTTAGCTACTTAGATGTCAACAAAACACCATTAAAAACCGATAAAAAATATTTAATTAAAACAAACAGAGATATAATGATTTTTTTATTATTATCAGCTAGAAAAAAAAAATTAAAATTAATATATGTGTCAAAATTTAATAAAACGCACGTAATAAACCATGACCATTCCAAATAAATAATTTTCTTTTTGCTTTTATTAATTTTTTGTTATTTTTAATTTAAATAAATTAAGACCAAAAAAAAAAAATTATAATAAAGACAAAAAGACAAACACATATCTCGCTTCTATCAAAATCAAATCAATAATAATTTTTATTATTTATATTAATAATCTCCTTCTGTCTTAATTTAAGTCGTTTTATTCATTTTTTTTTTGTTTAATACTGTGTTGTTTTGTTGTTTCTTTAGACATTTAACAACTAAATTGTATAAATGTTGTTCAACTGACAACCGAAAACTTAATAAAACAAAACCAACAAAAAAGAAAAAGACACATACACACACAAAAGCATACAAAAATTATACATTAAAAAAAAAAAGACCAACAAAGTCGATTAAAAAATTTAAATCAAGCATATATAAAATTATCTATTTTTCTTCTTTTTCTTTTTATAAATAAAATAATAAATTTACATAATTAATTCAATTGAATAAAATTACGCTAATCATCTTTAAACAATCTTTCTCTCTTTTAAAGCATTTTGCTTCTTTTCTTTTAATTTTTTTTTGGTGTGTTTATGTATATTTACTCTCTGCTGATGTTCTGTTTTGTTTTCATGTGTGATGAAGAAGCTAAAAGCAACAAAAATAATAATAATAAAAAAAATTCATTCATGAAATTTATTTTTTTTTTATTCAGTTTTTTTTTTCTTCTGTTTTAAATTTTTATATTAAAAAAAAAATTCTTTTGTCGTGATATCTTTTTAACACTGTGCGCGATGTAGTTTTCTTAATATGTTTTTGTTGTGGTTTTATGGTAATTATGTGTTTTTTTTTTTCAATGCTGCCACACGATCATCACGGTATTTTGAATATTATTATTAGGACACTCGTTTCTCAAGTGCTACTGTCATTACAGCTAGCTACCTAGCAAGCTACCACTATTAAAACTATTGTCTTTCGCCAAACCATTTGATCATATAAAATATTAAATTTTTATTGAACAAATATACTAAAAACATTAAAAAATTGTCACAGCATAAATTTAATACGTTTTTTTTTTTCGTTGAACCTGTAATAATGAAAACAAAACTTTTTATTTGATGCTTATTTTTTTTTAAATTAAAATTAATTGATTATTGATGACATTTAATGTTTATTTACATTTAAACACATGTTGGACGAATTATCAATGAAATTACATCTTTAATTATTTTGTTATGTGATACAGTGGCGACACACTTTTCTTACTCCTCATTTAGGTGTTATTAATTAAAATTAAAATAACACAGATATCACTGTGTGTTATTATTTATTCTTGAATCTAATCAATTATTTCATGTATTTTATTTTTCCTCTAAAATTTTCACAATTATCTAATATATACGTTAAGTACTATAAATATTGAAAAACCGAGGTTTGTCTGTTGTAAATTTATTTATTTTTTTGTTCATGGTAAACCACTTATTTTCATAAAAGTCGCAACAGCATAACTTAAAATATTTTTAGTGAAGTGATCATCACATATAATATGATCGCGTAACCATACGCCACTCCTTTATATATTATATCGCCCATCATTCTCAATCGGTCGCGTAACATAATCAACAAAAATTTAAATAAAGAATCGTCACATAAATAAGAAAAAATAAATAAATTAACAAAAAAAAATAACAACAATCGCAAAGAAAACAAACAATAAAGCTAAATTTTTTAAGAGAAAAATAAAATTATATTTAATAATCCGCATCTCTATTCTAGGTGATCTTTGTTAGATGAAAAATAAAAAAAAAAGAATAAGAAAAAAATCTTTGATTTATTAGAAACAAGAAAAATATTGTTAGACTTTTTCTTCTTCTTCTTTAATTTTTATATTTTATTATTATTTTACGATAAAGCGTGGGTTGTTTATTCCAGGGACACGCGTATTAAATAGAAAATAAAAATTAAATAATAATCTTATGTTAGAATGCGCGGTACGATCACTGTTTAGATTTTTTTTCAGTGTTTTTTTTTATATTTATAAAAACCAGAGTGACAAGATTTTATTAAATTTTTTTTTTACAAACAAAAACATTTTATTTCTCAGTGTTTTATTGTTACATCGTGGATGCTGTTTTTAGGTATTGTTTTGTTATTATTCTTAATGCACGTTACATGTTTCTTTCTAAGGTTAAGCCAGCATGTGGATATACTGTGCACGCGATTTTTATATATTTTTAAATATTACTTAACATTATTTTTGCATTTAATTTAGTATCTGTTTTCCTAATCAGGAACAAAAAATCAATGCATTGAAAAATGATTTATTGATTAATGTTAAATCATCACTTGTTTTATGCAAACTAAAAGGTGCGTCAATCATGTTACGAAACAAAAGCTAATGAAGTGATTAGGCAGATGAGTGTATTTTTCTTATTTAATTGCAATAAACACGCAATAATCGCAACGTGATGCTGGGTTTACGTGTTTTTTAACATGTTTTCTTAAAATATCAATTTTATCGTCAATAAATTATTAAGTAAGTCAAGTAACAACCAACACTTTCCGGTTTGGTTATGCATCATTTCTTTTTATTTATCATATTCAAAACCACAATAAGTACTTCCCAATGTGTTTTTCAATTTCATTCAGTTTTATAAAATTTGTAAGAAAAAAAATCAAAACAATTAATGAATTGAAGAAAGGAAATTTCCCTTTTATTGAATTAATTGTATTGATTGTGATTTTAAAAAGAAATTTTTTATCATCTCAACCACAGTTAATAAAATTTTCAGAAGTTATTTAAATAATAACTTATTAATTAAATATAGAATGAATTTCATGATAATTTAATGCTTCGATTAACTCACAAGAAAAATAAAAACGTTTATTAATTTGAGTATTTTTCGATTAGACAGCATTTCTACGTTTATTAATTAATTTTATTTTATTTTAAAAAAAATAATAAAAAGAATCGAAATTGACATAAGCAAATAAAAAAAAATCAACGATAATTATTTACAATGACATTAAAATTATGTAAATATTGCATTACCATTATTAATATTATTATTATTATTTTTAATTTTTTGCTTCTGCTTAAATTGTTTACTTTTTTACCGAAAAAAATAAATAAATAAATTATTATTTAAATCCCGATTTGCTAAAAATCAGAAGCATTTTTACAAAAAAAAAAAATTAAGCGAATAATTTTTTTTATGAACAAATATTAAATAAACAAAAATTTTCTTCTTTTTTTTCATTATTATTGTTTGATCTGTCAATACAAAAGAATTCGTTGTACGTTTTTCTTGCGTTTTTTTTGTTGTTGTTAATATTTTGCATTAACTAAAATTAAATTAAAAAAAGTGAAATATTCGCATATTTTTTTGTTATAAATTTATTTCAACGCAAAAAAGCGAAATTTGTTCAAGTAAATATTGAATTAATGAACGAAAATATTTTTTTTACTTTATGATTTTTACTCTTCTCAAATTCTATTACAAATATTATTTGCCAAATATATATATTATTGTAAATATTGTTTCAATTATTGTAAATATTGTTTCAATTATTTATTATTTATTTTTATTGGTTTTTATGGCAAAAATATTATTTGTTATTATTTTTCTCAGTGAAATTATTACAAAAAATTCATTTTTTTTTAACAGTGTTGTATAAAAATTAATTTGCAGCAAAGTTGTTTTAAAGAATACTTTGAGGGGAAATAACTTTACAAATTTCGCAACTTAAAACTTTAAATAAAATTATTAAACAATAAACTGAGAACGATACTCCTACAATATAAGTACTTTAAAAGTAATCTAAAAACAAGCGTAAATATTTAAATGAAATTGTTTTATTGGTATAAATATATTTTCCTTTATTTTATTAAAGGAAGTAAATTTATATACACAGCATTATGGTTGCATTGTGGTGATTGCCTTCGTTACTCGCTATTCTTATTAATAAATTCCACAATATGATCCTCAATATGAAAAATGCGTTCAAAATTGAACATATGTTTAAATGTAATTCAAATCCCTTTACAACACGTGGTTGATGACTATTTTTCTTATATTACACATCGCAACTATAATACAACAAATATATGTAATACAATTTTGTGCCTTTACAAAATATTGCGTTGGTTTTATTAAAATAATTCGCCAAAGGAAATAAATTAAAAAAGAGAAGAAAAAAACTTGTCAAAATGTTAATAAATGAAAAATGTTTATTTGTTTTTATTAAAAAAAAAAAATCAAAAATAAAAGAACATCTAATCTGTTTATGGCACACCCTGTTTTCTATATTCTATTACACAAAATATAAATAAATAAATGATGGAAGTAAAAAAACCTGTCTCATATTGATAGGTTTTATGAAGTTATTTTTTTTTTCTTACCTCTTCTTTTTTTTTTTCTTACATATTGACATGTGTGTTGAGTATTTCAACTGTTAACTTTTTTATTTTTGATTTTCATCTAACTTTATAGAAAAAAATTAAAAAAAAAATCAAATCTTGTAACATTACAGAAAAGTGCTTGATTGTGAAATTTGAAAAATGTGGTTCGCCTAGAAACAAAAATAAAATTAATAAAACTATAAAGCATCAACGAGACGACACTGTCGGTCATCAAATTGATGTTCGAATATTTTGATTTATCAAATTCGTTAATTAAAAACTGTTCTATTGAATGAAATGATTTTCTTCTTTATAATAAGTTAATTACTCATCCTTATCAGACATACAAAATATAAGTATTAGTATTATTCACGTTAAATGCTATTTATGCATAAGAATAACAGTTTAAAGTTTCATTTTAAAAAACTATAATCACTGATGCAAACCAAACTTATTACAATGTGTTTACCATTTACACAATAATCGATAAAAAATAACTATTTAAACCTTCAATATGCTGATTTATCGTCTATTTAACTAATTACTCCTGTTATAGTTTTATTGAATTGAACAAGCGATTTTTAAAAATTCAATTCTCATGGTATATGCATCTTTAATGTGTTAGAAAGCACATAATATATACTTGTTTTATTTATTATACATATTTCTGAAGGGAAAATGTCATGGAAATTTATTTAAAAGAAAATAAAATTATATTTATTAAATGTGAAATTAAAGATACAAAATAAAACGTTTAGATTTTTCATCTGTACATCTGCGCGGTATCTGCTTTGTAAATTTAATTTTCAACAATTATTTATCTTGCATTGCAACACTTTTAATCAGATTGTTGTCATATTTTTCTAGCAATATAATATTTTTAATAAAATTCCGATTAAAAGTGTAACATTGATAGAAAATTGATTTCTAACAACTAATGACCATTTTGAGTAACATAACAATTGTCAGTCAATTGTGACAAGTTGTTTGCAGTTAAAAAATAAATAAATACATATTATCATTCCGACGCCACGTAAAATAAGAAAAAAAAAATTGCATACAGTAAGAACAGTAATACTTCATAAATTGCAAACATTAATAATAAAAAAAATAATAATTTTCTATTTCTAATCAACATAATTTGCTATGTGGCGCCCAACATTTACAATTAACAGAAATAACTTAACAACTAAAATGACACAATTAATAATAAGTTTTGAAAAAAAAGGTGCATTGTTTTATCAATAAGACGACAATAAGCACATTTTACATTGTAGAACAATAAAATTTATAAAAAACAACACTTTTTACTTTAAATGCTTATCAAAATTATAAAGCATTTGATTTAACAAAAGAAAATTAATTGTATAACAAATTACCTGTCGCGAAAAGAAATTAAAAGTAAATTCGATTATTATTCGATTATAATTTTGTTCAATTATTTACTCATAATTTTATTTGTATTAATTTATCAATAAATTTTTTACTTAAATTAAAATCAATCGTTATGCAGTAACAATAACAACTTTTATTTTAGATAAAATGTTTGATGGCGTTACCTTGAATTGTATTTTAATTAATTGTATTATACTTTGAGTGAATACATTATTAAAAGCTCAATGCATTGTTCAGTGATTACATTTTTTTTTATTAATTTCTTCAACCTATTCTGGATTATTTCTTATTAAATAATTAATTAATTAAATTTAAGCTCAGACAAACCTTCAATTGAAACAGATTTTAATAGCATCAATGCAGGTTATTGCTTAAAATTGATTCTAAATAGTTCTTTAATAAAAATGTGTTTATAATTAAAAGCGGGACAATTTTTTTCTAAATGCTTTCACGCTCTGAAATATTATTATTATTTACAAACGACTAAC
Organism: Ptychoptera contaminata; assembly: GCA_963942525.1. Classification (NCBI taxonomy): domain Eukaryota; kingdom Metazoa; phylum Arthropoda; class Insecta; order Diptera; family Ptychopteridae; genus Ptychoptera; species Ptychoptera contaminata. Next base: position 12,167,226 of record OZ012638.1, on the reverse strand, counting down.
TGATTGATTTACTTTTTTTAGACGTGTTACATAAATTAATTTATAAAGCTTACGTGTATGTGATGTACCGATAAATATGTGGAAGTACATACAACAAACAAACTAATAATAATCCTTATTTATATAATTATAATTTACCTTAATAAAGCATTAAAATAATGTTCGCTATAATTCCGTAACAAATAAAAAATAATAAAGAATCGCATAGTGAACATATAAACATTCTTTACCATTTAATAATCAATAAAAAATTATTTTCATTTAACTATTATGAAAATTATTAAAAAAAAAATAACAACAATAATAAATAAAAACAAGTAAATAAAATCACGATTTAATTTCTAATTAAGTAAAAATATAAAAATTATAAACGAGAGAAAAATTTATAATTCATTGTCGTAAATTTATTAATAATTTTTTTTTTTTTATTAATTAACAAAAATATAAACAAATGTCGTCACTCAATGTACTTGTTTTTCAATAAATAATAATATATATGTTTTTTCTTCTGTTTTATTTTTTTAGTAGTTAAATTAATTTAAGACTTATGCGTTTTTCCTTCACTAATTTTGTCTCGCTTTACAATCATAAATCTATGTCTTTTATTTATTTTTCTTTACTAGATTTACTAAATGCATGTTTCACTTTTTTTTCTATTAATAATAATAATAAAAAAAAAATTATAATGAATATAATCATAGTTAATAACAATAATTTATATTTTTAATAATAATAATAATAATAATAATAATAATAATAATAATAATAATAATAATAATAATAATAATAATAATAATAATAATAATAATAATAATAATAATAATAATAATAATAATAATAATAATAATAATAATAATAATAATAATAATAATAATAATAATAATAATAATAATAATAATAATAATAATAATAATAATAATAATAATAATAATAATAATAATAATAATAATAATAATAATAATAATAATAATAATAATAATAATAATAATAATAATAATAATAATAATAATAATAATAATAATAATAATAATAATAATAATAATAATAATAATAATAATAATAATAATAATAATAATAATAATAATAATAATAATAATAATAATAATAATAATAATAATAATAATAATAATAATAATAATAATAATGAAAACATGTTTTATTAGTTCTCGATTAAATATTAAAAATAAAAACTATTTATACCAGTTTTCTACGTTGCAATGTTAGCAACTATTCATTATATTATTTATTACGTTAACAAGCATAATGCTAAAATTACTGAATGAAGTTTTGATTTCTTTTTTGTTTTTGATTTTCAATTACAAATAATTTAGAAAAAAATTATTATCATTACGATTCATAGACATAATGACCTAAAATGCTGCGACAGATTATTAAGTATCTTTCTAAATAGACAAGTAATCTCACAAATAATAAAATATAACCTGTGCCTGTATTTAAAAAAAAAAAACACCTAGCTTAATCATAAAATTAAAATTAAATATAAATTAATAAAAATAAAAAATCAGTGCAATAAAACCCCCTTTCGTATTAATAATTAAAAAAAAAATCTAACCCCTTTTTTGTCACCGTGTGTAGCGTTTTTTTTTTTTATTTTAATTATTAATAAAGACATTTTTTAATAATAATTTTATTTATTAGATTATTTTTTGGCACGAAAAGTGTTTCTTTTTTTTTCAATAAATTTTTATTCATGGTCAGAGAAAAAAAAAATAAAATAAAAATTAAAACATTAAAATCGTCTATGGCAGTAGTGGCTACACTACAACGATTATTTAATTTCTTTATAAAAAAAATAAGAACATATTTTCAACCTTCAAATCGGCTAATAAATTATTAAAGTGTCCGAAAAAGGCGAAAACAGCATAATATCCAGCAACTGTCGAAACACCAACTACTATATAAAGGGGCTGTGAATTTAATTTCTCTGTTTTCTTTTTTAATTTTTCGAAATGTGTTGTAAATTTTAACACATTTTTTTTTTATTTGTTATTCTTTTTAATTAATCTCGCTATGAAACATTTTTTTATGCTTGATTTTCTTTCCGTTAATAAAAAAAAATTGTCTTGTTCACAGCTTCTGATATTTCTTTTACAAACATATATTGTTGTTTTTAACATTTTTTTATTTTTATTCGCTTCTATCTATCGTATTCAATTTTTGTTTTATTTTTTTCGCTTTTCCTTAAAATAAAAATTCATATTTAAAATGTACGAAAATGTACACGTAAATTGCATTTTCTTGTTATTATTTATTTTTTAAATAAATTTTATAAACAATTACCAGTTTACTGTAGCTTTTTAATATTAACGAAAGGTGTAATTTTCCAAAGTAATAAATTTTAAGTATAATTATTTCTTCAATTTTTCTTTTTAACTTGTTACTTGTCGGTTGTTTATTTAACGGCTGCTACTGTTTATAAAATAATTTACGTAACGACCTTAGCTGTTTATATAGAATTTTTTTTTTCCGTCATATTTACTATCCACCATGTTACAAGGGTTAATTAAAAGTAAGAAGAAAAAAGGAAAGGAAAACATAAAACTTAGATAAATAACACAGGTCTGGTCCATATTTTTTTTTATTTTGGATTTTCTTTTCTTTTTTTTTTTAAGCAATAAATTAGAAAATTCAAAAAAATATTGCGTTTTTCCTAAACTTAAAACCGAAAGAAAAGAAAATGTTTTTTTCACATGTCTTTTAACAATAAAATAATATGTAAAGAAAAAAGTCTAGAAAATATGCCAACAATCATAATTAATTAGCTAAAGGAAATAAATGTAGAGAACAAAAAAAAACATGGAAATATTTTTTATTATATTAAATTAAACTAAGAAAAGGAAAAAGGAAAATCCAAGCACAAATAAAACGGGGTCAATAGACTTTGACATAAAAATATTGCTAAAGAGGTATAAATTAATTGCTAACAACAATAAGCGACTTTCTTACAATAAACTCTACAAACAAGGGTAAATAAACGGACAATAGATAACTGTATTGCTTAGGATACGCAGACGTACATCGGGTATTATTAATATTATTTTTTACGTCATAAAAAAAATTAACTTCTCAATAAAAATTCAATTAAATTTGCTTTGTTTCGCTGTCCCATAGAAATAATCATAAAAAATAAAATAAATCACAATTACCATTTGTTATGCAATAAAAAGAGTTTGAAAAATAAAATATATATACAAACAACGGCATCAACCGCAAAAGCGTGTAAATGATAAAGCTTCTGCTTTACACACATTACGTCATTTTCCGCATTTTATTAATTATTATTTTTAATTCATATCGGACATTATCCAAAAAAAAAAAATATATATTTTAGCCGCAAAATCGTAATTTCATTTTATTTGTCGAAATATAATTTTGTGCCTTTTATGTGTTATTATTATTTTTTTTTGGTTACATTTGACTTGACTCCATCAATAAACACCATGAAAATTATGACGAAAAACCGTTTTTATTTTTGTTGGATTTTTTTCTGTTTTCATAAACGATAAAAAAAATCTCCAAAATTTTTGCCGCATATTTTTTTACTGTATTAATATTGAATTTTTTTTTTATATTGCTATTATTATTATTAATTAATACAAATAAATTATTTGCATAAAGCATAGATTAACATATTTTTATGTTTAAAATTTTTGTATTTTTTAAACATACAATTTTGTTACTTTTCTTATTCTGAACCGTTAAAGTGTGTACTTATTATATTTTTATTTCTGTAAATTGATATAGATTGCGGCAATTTTATGTTCTTATTTCTTTTATGTTAGCAAAATGATTGGCTATTTTGAAAAGAAAAAAAAACTAACTGCATTACTTAACCTTTAGTATTCAGTAAAAAACATATGTCTTTAAGGCAAAAAGCAAAGGAAACGTTACTAGGATCTTAATCAATTGCTCATAAAAGCATAAAAAAACAAAAAATATTTGCTTCTAATTTTTTTTTTCGTCTTGTCATAGTAAAAAGTTTTTTTAAATAAAAGGGAAATTTAATTATTAATATTTATGAGACAGGAAATAATATTGCATTGATTACTTTGTAAGAACAATCAACAATTATGACACAAAAACGTACAACTACCATATCGATATGACGAAGACAGAAAATGAGGTGTGTGTTTATTATATATAATTTTGCATGTATTTGTTATGTGTTGCTAAATAGTGTTCTGCTTAAGAATGCTTAATTAAAATTAAGCTTTGTTCAGTTAGGCTCAGTTATTTTAAAGCTATTTTATGAAACAAAAAATGATTTGTGATTATTGCCGTTTTTTTTTTTTTCAAGTCTTTTCTTGTTTACGCGCGAGTTAAGGTCTTTTCTGTTTACTTGTTTAGTTTATTAATTAATTTTTATTTTCATATGCTTCGTATTGATCAAGGTCAAATATTGTAGGTGACAAATTTTTATTTATTTTATTTTAAGAAATTGGTTTTTAATTGTTTTTTTTTGTTTTGTTTCGTTATTTACTAATATAATGTGAAACCGTTTAAACTGTTAAAATATTTAGGATAAATTAGGCTTCGGTCAAATAAATGTATGCTTTTTAAAACATAAATTAACAGTTCTTTATGCAAATAAATGCTATTTAAAGAATTCTTTTACCTGATTCACATTAAACAAAAAATGTTTTGAATTTCCATTTTTTTGCAATCAATAAAAAATACCGAAAAACAAAATAAAATTGGAACAAAAATTAAAATATTTTCTTTATTAATAACAAAACAAAAAAAAAATACTTAATTAATATCAAACATAAGATCATGCTATCATTACCTGATTAACGCAAACATTTAATAAATTACGGTGATGATACAGTTAATAAAATTAATTAATGATTATTAAACCAAAAAAAAAATAAAAATTCGCAATAAACTCTCACCACAGTTTCTTCACCTTTATTAAGTAAAAATATTTAATATTTTAAATAATAATTAATAAAGTGAAGATATTGTTATTAATAGATATCGTTATCATTAGTCTAAGTCTATTCGAAATGCTTGTTTCGGTTTATTTTTTTAGATAATAAAATACAAAATATAATCATCTAAAAGCACATAAATTATAAGACCCAAATACCATTTTACTAAAAATGTATAAAGTTTCACCAATATCTTTTATTTTTTGGTTAAATAAAAGAAAATATATTAATCCAAATAAAATTTTAATGAACAAATAATCAAAGAATAGAAAAGAAAAACATTCGATTAGTTCACACATTTTTCTTTCGGTAAAACCAAATAATATAACAAAACATACCATCCTAATCAGATACTGCGATAATTTATATACATTTATTAAGATATGTATTTAAGATGAAGAAGAAAACGAAAAAGTAGAAGATAATGATAATAATCCTATAAAGTTTTTGTCTTAATACGTTATAATATTCACACAACAGTTTTATTTTTTTTTTTTTTTGATTAAAAAATAAACAACTAGAATTTTTCATATAAAATCGAACAAGGTTAAGCTATTTGCATATAAATGTTTATACTTTTTTCCTATTTCTTAGTAGTTTTTATTTTATTAATTTATTTTGATATTTAAATTTAATAAAATTAGCTTAAAGTACAAACTATATTGTACCTTTTATTTTGTTACTTGAAATATATAAACGTCTAAAAAACTAAAACAAATCTAATTTGATTTATGGTAGCAATTTATAGTGTTTTATTACTTTATATGAAAAGCACTTACATATTTAGTGATGTATTATAACGTTTACATGCAAGTACTTTACACTATTTTACTTGAATTGACATAAAATATAATATATTTGCTAAAATTTTATAAGTAAATCATTTGATTAGAAATCATATCAAAGTAAATAGCTGATGAATTGTTATCATAATAACAGTAAATTTCTGCTGTAAATCTTAGAGTAAGTGATTTATTAGCAAAAAATAAAAATATTAAACAATCTTACAAATTAAATTTTTTATTTATTAAATTTTAAATTTGTTTAGACTTCCTAGTTCATTACAAAAACGGCAATTGATTACTAAATACACTTGACTGAATACTTTAAATATCAAAATCTTTCCATGTGATTTGTTTTAATTGCAAAAAAACCTACCCATTTTACAGTTAAGTGTTTTGATAAAGCAAATAAAGCACCAAATTGCATATTTATTTAAAATATAAATAATCAAAAGATAATAAAAAACTATTAATTTTATAAGCATAAATGTTTTTGAAGTTAAAACAAAGTAAATAATATAAAACTATAAATGAAAACACTATGAAAAATACCATAAATTATGATATTGACCGTATCATAAATTAAAAAAAAAAAAAAAAAAAAACAAAACACGAATTAATTTCAAACCACACACTAAAAAAAAAAAAAGAATCAAAATTTAATTAAAATTAAAAGAAAAACAAAGAAAAAAAAAATACTGTATATTATCCGTGTTCGGTTCAGCACATCAAATGCTTAAATCCCCGTGAATTCTTTTAATAACAGTTTTTGGGTTTTTTTTTTTTTTTTGTTGATTTCTTACATAATATTTTAATTTTTTTTTTTAAAATTTAAATAATATGCGAAAACACAACAACGACAACCACACTGTTGCATTAATTAGCTCTTCTTTATATTTAACAAAATTTTAAGAAATGTTAATTTTTTTTTTATTTATTATTAAAGCAAATAATGATTATAATAATCATAAAAGTTATAGTGACATTTTCAATGGGTTGTGACGCGTGTAACTGGGACTCGTGGCGTTTTTCACCAGAAATAATTTAATAAATTTAATAATATATAAATAGTTTGGTTATTTCTTTTTCATAACAAATACAGCACACAACACACAACAAAACAACAAATTATTATATTTTTGCACAAAATAAAAATCTGTCAAAGGCTAGATCGTAAATAATGTAGAAGACAAATAAAAATAATAATAATAAACAAATTTTTAGATTAGGCAAATTTTGAGAAACAAAAACTTAAATTAAATAATCAAAATTTACAAAAAAAAAAAATATGTATAAATTAAGAGAAAAAAATTAATAAAATATTACAACTTGGTGCTATTTACCTCCTTCTGTGTTATTTTTATGTGTTTTTTGTTTTGTTTTTGCTTCTTTTTCTTTTCATTTAGAAATGAGGACATGAAATTTGATTTTTGATTAAATTTTTTTTTTTATAATAATTACATAATTTTGATTTTTATATTTTTTGAAAAAATTTTATTGAAAACATTTGTGAATTATTTATTATGATTTGTGCAAAACCAAACAAATAAATATTTCGCAATTATTAACAATATTTTAATAATTAAAAAATTGCAAAAATTTAATTTTCTATAGATGAATAGCTTTTAGATAAATTTTTAATTAATTATTGAATTGTTTATTCGAATAAAGCTCCGATTAAGCATAACACAATTAAATTCTATTATTATCTTGATTTTGTATTTATTTCGATTATGCTATTATTTTATTCAGAGTTATTATCGAATTAAATTATTAATCAATATGATTATTGTGATAAGTTAAAGACAAGGCAATTTTTTTTCTGTTATTCCAACATTTATTAATATTCGTTTATTGAACTTGATATTTTGCTAGCGATAATTAATAAATGGATACTCTAAATATAATAAAAATATCTTAACTAAAGTTATCTCAGATAAAACAACCTAATATAAACAATTTTTAGTAGTAATTGTGCAATTGTACTGTTTTTATCTCCGCAAGGAATATTCATTTCATGTCACTAAATTTTACCAATAAGATCAAATTAATTTCAAAAATTAAAAATACCAGATCTTGCCAATGAATAATTTTTTTACCTGCTGAGCTGCTTAAAATATCCTGGCTCTTCCATCTAAACGTGTACATCAGTTTTTCACTCCTGAATAATCTTTAAACTCATCCTAAAACTAGTCCTATTGGTAAATCAAAAAAATTGACAAAATACACAAATTAAATAATAATTTTATTACTATTTACACTAAAGCCTATGACTTTGCGTTTTAAAACACAAAAATAAAATACAATAAAAATATTCCTGAAAGAAATATTACTCAAAATGAATAAAGAAACACCAGAAACAATCATATAATAATGACATATGTACATTTATGAAATATTATAATAATAATAATAATAATGACTAATTGTCTTTATTAAACATATATACTAAAATGATTACACGTTCATTAAAAAGAATAATTAATTTACAAATAAAAAAAGAAAGAAGAAAAAAAAATAACATCGATGTCGGTTATAGTATGGATCGTTAATAAAATTTACAAAAAGAAAAAAATACAGTCAGACACGCACCTGCGTATTTTTTTTCTACCTTTTCTTGTAGATATATATTTTTTAAATTTATTTTCTTTACTTATATAGAGATATAACAAATTTTAAAGATTGTTTTACTTTTAATTTTTATTTTTTTATATAAAACTGTCAACCCTGGAGTTGAATTATTATTAATATATTTTGTTTATCCTTTATTTGTATATTTTTAAATGAAATATATCGGAGTAGTAGTCATCTTTTTACTTGTTCAGGTGCATAGAATACTACTGATATATATATTTATTGAAAGCTTTTGATATCCCAAAAACCACTAACCTTTCAACTATAAATATTTTTGCTAAATTTAATACAAAAACAATTTTCATTGTAACCAAGTTTCAGGAATAAAAATTTGTTTTTTTTTTTCAACTGAAAAAATAAAACGATTGCACGTCACTAAAACGTTAATTCTTTTAGGTTTTAAATTTTTAAATTATTTTTTTTTGTCATCAAATATCAACTTCTTATAGTTTCTCTATACATTTCCATAAACAAAACGAAAAAAAAAAAAAACATAAAATAAAATCACACAAAAGCTACATATATGAAAATGCGTCTTTTTATTATAAAAAAAAAAAAAATAAAATAAAATTAAAGTCACAACACAATGATATCTTTACAACCAAACAAATAAATAAATAAACAAACAAAAACGTTTATGTAAGATCACGTACGATCGTTCCTGTGACCCATTCGGTGATCACGTTCAAAGACTTCCGGCGTATATTTTTATTTTATTTTATTTTATAATAAACTGGGCGCTCATTTTTTTTTCTTTTTTTATATAAAATTAAACATAACAGACAATTCAATAAAAAAAAAATACAAAAAAAAAAAATAAATAAATTATTTAATAATTTTATATATTAATTTAAAAAAAAGGTAACATTGCATAGAGAATTAACGTATTTTTATTATTTTTTATGTTTGTCATTTTGATCAATTTTAGCTAAAGCAGCAAAGACAAATTTGTTATAAATTAAATTAAAAAATAAAAACATTTTTTTAATTTTTTTGCATAACAAGTCAACGTACTTTGAAAAGAAAAAACAATATTTAAAAACAAAACATGCCAAACACCCTGTTTGACTAGTTTCTTTATTAATTTTTCTTTATCGTTTTTTTTTTTTTATTATTACATTTTCATAATTAACTATGAAAAGTTGCATTCAATTAAGCAAAATATAAAAAAAATCCTTTTATCACCTGAGGGTAAAGTAATAAATTTTTTGTCTTAAGAAATTACATACTTGTTTTTATGTTTTTCGTATATGAAGCAACTATATAATTAATAAGCCATAATAGATAATCAATTTTCTTGGTACAATTCTGTAAAGGATCGTTTACTGTGAATTTTATTCATATTTGTTAATTACATTTTGTTACAGTTGGAGATAAATATAGTAAAAATGCAAAAAAAAAATTAATAGAGATTCTCAAGTAATGTTTTGTAAAGCTACCTTAAGTTTGCAAGTAATACAATAGTTAGTACGATCCCTATTCTGCCTTAACTTTTAAAAATCTTCACATAATCTTATAATATTTTTGACTTTACTTTATGAGTTTTAATATTTTTTTTTGCTCTTTAAGTTTATAAAATAATCTTAATTTTTAACCACCCTCATGGGTATATGAAAAAATATTATAAATTGTTATCTACCCTTCGCATTGTTGTTATTATTATTTTTTTTTTGTTTTTGTTTCATTTTTAATTATTGCTAAAAAGTTCTATAAAATTTAAACAAGAAAATGTCTTTTGAAAATATTTTTAAGCTTAAAAAAATGTTTGAGAACAAAAAAAATAAAAATTATATTATTAAAAATAAAAGTTGGATAATTTAGTTACCTGTTCACAAAAAAAAAAAAGAAAAAAAAGAAAACATTAATAATTCAATAACAAAAATATAATAATAAAACAGCTGAGTAGGCAAATAATGCTTTATAGAAAAACATTTAAAGAAATAATTAATTAAAAACGTATAAAAATCAAAACAATTAAACAATAAAGCAATGAAAAACAATTATATTTATGATCGTAAACGATATTTTATGTATATATACATATATAAGTAAGAAACGAATTAACTATTAAAATTATAAATATATATATATATTTCAGAAAAGTAAAACGTAACGCGATAAAAATTGCATATAAATTTATTTATTATATGGCTGATAAGAAATGAATTATTATCAATTTTGTTGTCGTTATCATTAAAATAGATGTGATATTTGTGAGGGTGTAAAAAAATTGTATAATTTTAATATAATACAAAATATACTGTCAGAATTTAATAACTAACAGCCACTAGTAATCGTTTTTGGTATGAGTTTGTTGCTATCATAATGCAATGTAAAATAATACTATGATATAAACAACCCTTTTACGACCGATAAAATGTCCATAAACGTAACAAACACTGTTTTTACTATTAGTTACTGCTGCCCAATCTACAAACATTATTTTATGTAATCATCTACAACTATACGAAAACATCATGGCATACTGTAATGAACCATCCAACACTTGTACTTGTACACCATTCTACACTTAACATAACGCGTTACTAAACTTAAAGTGTATACAGTAATATTATTATTATTATTTTTTGTTTTATTTTTGTTACGTTAAGTTTACAGATGAATATTATGTTGCGACTACCTATTACCACCCATTACACTAAAATATACTATATTATATATACAACACTTTTAATATAATATTCTCTATCTTATCTGATTCGTTATAATTAATTTTAATTTGACAAAGTTTTAAATTATGAACACCGAAAGATATCAGTAAAAGTTTAAGAAAGAAAAATAGAAGAAAAATAAACTAAATACTAAACTCTGTGTCTTGTATACTTGTAGAATGTTTTTTTAGTTTTTCTATTTTAGGATATGAAAAAAAAAAATAATAATAAAACAGAGACTAAAGACAAAAATAGCGAAAATACTTTAATTATTTTAACAATTTAAGAACAACAATAAATGATAAAGTCTTTAGGGTTTTAAACCGTTTGCGTTATAGTCGTGATAGCCGTACCAAATATAAATTTTCTTGAACAAAATAAAAATCAAAAGAAAAACTTAAGTAAACTACTATATTACTATGAAAACACTATCTACTCTTCTATGTAAGTAAATACAGTATTTTCTTTTTATTTTCGTAATAAATTAAATGTTCTTATCATTTAAGGTGTTTGATAATTGACAATTATATATTAAAAAATGTTGTGAAAAACTTCTCTACTTTCGTATCTGGTTGTATGACTAATTAATTTTCATTTTATCAGTTTTATTATAAATTTTAAATTTACAAAACTTGTTTCATCTAATTTTATTTATATATTTTGTATATTTACCGATAATAAATAATAATTTCTTAAAAGTGTCTTAAAACCAAAAAAAAAAAAAAAAATAAGAAACAAATAATGGTTTGTCAATAAATAAAGTTGAGGAAGAACAGCAGTGAAATAAGGTAAATTTAAATTGTTCAAGTTCAATAAGGTAAATTCAAAGAAGAATTCCCAAACAGGTGACAATCGTTGTTAAAAAAAACTGTCACGCTAAAGGTTTATTTTATTTAAATATTTAATTTTCTTGTAACTAATAAAATTTATATATTTATAATTTATTTATTGTCATTTTTATTAATTTAATTATTTGTTGGCAATGCGCTTAAATATGTCGCATGTGTGCAATGTATTTAAAAATATATATATAATAAATGCAAAAACATGTTCGACTAGAGAAAAAATAAATTAAATAACATAACAGTCATTGAATAGAAAATATATATTGAGGAAAAATGAACAACAATAACAGTAATAGTAATAAATGACAATTATAATTATTTTTCCTTATAAAAATATTATTTTTATTATTATTATTATTATTAATTTTATTATTTCATTCATTTATTATTAGTTTTAAGAATAAAATGCATTATATGATTTTTTTTAAATATAATTAAACATTAATTTTATGTAAATCACGAATCAGTTAATAAAAATATATATTAATATATAGAAATAAATGAAATAGTGAAAGTTGGTCTTATTTTTGGTCAATATATTATTATTAAAAAGGTGATAAGGCACGGATTATACTGTATAGAAAAATCTTAACAGAAAAATAGTATTATAATTTCTTAAAAAATTAACCTTAATCTACTCGTGTAAAGTCTGTTTTCCTAGATATTGTAGCGAAATTTAATTCTAATAATATTCGAATCTTATAAATTTCACACAGTTGGATAATTGTTATGTAAAATTTAATTGTTAAACAATTAGTTATAAACCAAAAACAAATGTTTAGAATAATATAATCTTCGCGATCGTTTTAAATTTATTAAAACACCTAATTAACTAATAAATCTCCGCTAAGCGTACCGACAAATTTGATTTTAACAATTGCCAAAATTAACATTTGAAAAACAATGATCCACATGCAACAGAATAATAAACAGAATATAAATATCAAATCCATAAAATAAACAAGCAACAATTTTCCAAAAAAAAAAGACTCCGGCGGCGATGGTCGCAACCATTTAGTTATCATTTTAACAAAAAAAATAAAAATCTTTTTTTAAATAAAGAAACAAAGAAAAAAAGAATTTTTTTATTTATTTTAGATTCACAAAAAACGCATAATATTATCTAGGACGCGTGTCCCGTCGGCAGAAAATAAATTTACATTATTTTGTTACTGTGAAAAATGTTGCATGGTATTTGGTTGCGTTCAGAATTTATAATTTTTGCCTCGTTTTTATTTTCAGATCGTTTCGTTTATTTTGATTCTCTTCTTCCCTTTTTTTAATTCACTTGTTTTTATATTTATCCTTTGGATAGATTTATCGGGACGACAATAACAACAAGTTTTAATACCTGAACCATAGTTATAAAAAAAAAATAATACCGTTATTCTTAACCACTTAACCAATTTAAATTATTTTTATGTAACAAAATCTTCGCAATCCACGATAAATAGTTTTAATTCATTAAAATCAAAACAAACAATGAAAAAATAAGCTTATGTTACATAAGACGAAAGATATAAAATAATTATGAAAAAAAAAAACACAACACATCTTCAATAGTAAAAAAATATGTAAATATATTTTTTAAAGTGTCAAAAAATTTATTCACATTTTTATTTATTAACATTTTTAACAAATTTAAACAAAAAAAAAATAAATTTTATTATAATTTCGATCCTAACAAGTATTTTGTTGTTCAATAATATGTGACACGCGTCCTTGCTAAAGAATTTACATTAACAAAATTTAAATTAATAAATGCAAAAAAATACAAAGGCAATAAAATATATAAAAAAAATTTGCACTTTGCACTTATCATAACCGAAAAAAAAAAACAGAAAATAAATTATAAAAAAACGGCCTAAGATATAGTTTCATATAAACATGTTGCCTTCTGTTAAATAACATCTTTATCGAGAGTAACACTGCGCCTTTATATTATTTTTATATATATATATAATAAATATTAATAAGATGCAACAAGTAGCCAACAAATTATGTAAATAAATAAAATCAAAAAAAAAAAAAAAATTATAATAAAAGAATCCTGAATAAATTTATCTGTTTAGAACGTAAAGACATTGAAGAAATAAGAGAGGAAACTGTATATTGATGATCGCGGTTAGGTTTATTTATTATTTGGGACGAATGTTAAGGACGAATTTTTTATTATTATTATTATCATTTTTTTTTCTCTTTATGTATAAATCTTTAAAATAAATTTAAATTTATTATAAAAATTCATGTTTTGCTACTGTATTACCAGAATGTATTGCTGACAACCGGAAAAAAACGTTAATATATTTCTACCTACTCAGGTTTATGGTTTTCTTTTATTTATTTTTTTCTCTTCATATAAGCAATGTAACAAGTGATTAAACCTGAATATTATAATTAGGTTAGCATAGAAGGTAAAAAAAAAAACTATTTTAGTACAATCTCTATTTATCAGTCTTTACTATTAATTAGAAATTACCTTAAATAAATTTACTACTTGTTATGCAGCACTAAATATGTACGGCAAAAAAAAATAATGCACCTTTTCTCAAATAAACAAATAAAATATATAATGAACGCAATATTCTGACAAAAAAAAGCATATCACTATTAAAAATCATTGTGCAAAATCAGCAAAGCTTAAGACAAATATAGAGAATAAAATAAATTAAATATTTGCATTTTTTTCTATTTGTCATATTTGAAACCATTTTTGTTAGTCACATCACAATTGACAATTTTGCAATTTTCTTTTCTCTTTTTTTTTACTTTAATTTTAAACATCAAAATAGACAGACTAAATATTTATTTTTTTTTTAAGGTTTAATAAAGATAAAAAACTATCTAAAATTAAGCAAAGCCACTGACATAATACAGATAGTATACATTTTTATGCTTTTAAAATAACAACAGAGACAGCATCAAATATGCAAAAAAAATTGGTATTATTTTTCTAACCAAAACCGCATAGCATGTCCTATTTATTCTTTACCAAAAAAAAAAAACAGCAAGAGCACTAGCAACCAGTGCAAACAACACGGTTACCTTCAAGCTAACATGAATCTCATCAAAATTTACCACAAAAAAAACTCTATCTCGCACACACACGCTTTACATAGCGTTTCATTTTTAATTCGACAAGCTATGTTTAGAAGCAAAAAAAAAAAGAAAAAAAACTAGGTAAACTGTTGGATAACATGAAATTCAAAATCTTTATCTAAAAAAAAAAGAAAATACTGTTTTACACCCCAATTTGTGTGTCGCGTGCCTCTAGGGTCATATTATGTAAATTTTTACAAAAGCTCGAATATATTCTGTTTATTTTTTATTTTTATTTTCTGTATTTTTACCTGTGTCCTGTAGTTAAGTTTTTTTTTGTCTACATTCTGCAGCAATCATCGTCATCATCATCTAGTTTCTGGGCTATCATCAAATTTGGAAATTTTATTTTTTATTTAACATTAAGCAAATTTAGCTTAAAAATTCTAGAATAATGTCCAAAACATGCTTAAATTACAGAATTTTACTAAACATTTTTTTTTCTGGTATTGAATTGTTTAATTTAAGTAGAGATAATATTTTTTATAATTAATTCAGTTTTTTTTCTTGAATTTTTTTTTTTTCGAAAGACATAAAATGTTAAAATGAATATAAATTTAAATTTAAAAATATTGTCGATTATAAATTTTCTTGTTTTTTTATGGCAAATTAATTACATATATAATAATTAATTTAATAATAATAAAAATAAATTAAATTAAATTTACCAAATAATATGACATTAATATTGGCATGTTAAAATCGCAATAAAGAGAAACTAATCGTTTTTGTAAAAATGTTTACTTTGTTTATTTATCCGAGGGACATCATATTTACATAAATAAATAAATATAATTTTTGTCAATATAAGATGACTGCTATGGTGTTTTAATCGATGTAACAAATGTTATTTTATGTATTTTTATGCAATTTTTCAAGCAGTTTAAGACAGTAAAAAAATATTATAAAAACACAAAATATTACAATAATGATTAAAATATATATTTAAAAAAGAAAAAATTGTAACTATACGTGACATAAATGTTGTTCACGCATCACACCCGGGTCCATTCATTCATACAATGAATGTATAAATAAACTGTTTTTCTTTTCTTCATTTTATTATTATTCATGCAACACAATCATAATAACACTTTTTTTGTTAATTTTTCTGTACATTTGTAGCAACAACACAAGAAAAATCTTTATCACCAAAGAGTAAAGAACCTTTAAGAAAATAAAGCAAAACAATAGAAAATTTATCAAAAGGGGGTTTTTTAAGATTAAAAACAATTTTACTAAAAATCCACGTTTTTTTTTTTGGTGGTTTATGTCACAAATAAACATAATCAACATCTAGAAATTATTTAAATATAATTCTTTATTTTTTTTTCCCTTTTACTTAGCTTTAGTAAATTTCTTAAAAAGCATCTTTCTTATAACAACGCTAAGAAGTTTTTTAATTTTTAATTTATTTTCTTTTATTTTTTATTTTGTCTGAAAACTGATTTTTATCAAAGAAACAATATGAAGAAGAACACAAAATACTAAGCGGCTTTTTATACTTCTATTGTCTTCAGACACGAACTTCATCTTCATCAAATAATAAATAAATAAAAAATTTCTTTTTATGATCATTTTTGGTCTTAACGAAAACGAAAACAAAAAATAATAATAATAATAATATTTATAATTTTATCGAAACCATATGCATGCCTTAATTTATTATAAATATATATATTGTAAAAAAAAAATTATAACATATGCGTTTAATGAATAATTTCTATACGTGATAAGCTTAAAGTATCGCCAATCCTAAATCCTAATGATTTTTGGTAAAAATAACAAAATAACTAGGAATTATTTCCTTATAAAAACCACCCTACTCTATATGGTAAACATTGCATTTTATACTAAATGGATAACATTAGTAATTTTTATGCTAGTATAAAAACAGATTTTAAGCATCTAATGTCACACGACTGCACCTTGTTGCCATGCATTAAAATTTGTTACCAAAATCAATATTAAACGCATTGTCATCGAACATAATTTTTTGTAAAAAATAACAAATATAGCAAGTAAAAAAAAAAAAAAGAAATGTATTAAAATTCTATTGAATTTCATTTAGTAGAAAATATAATCAATCATTTTATCAAGCAGTTTTTCTTTCTCTCTTTCTTTTATATTTATTTTTTAAGTCACATTTGTTTTTCTATTTAATAAAATTTGTCGCAAATGTCGATATAACAAATATATACATTTTACTTTACTATTTTAATTTTATTATATTGCAAAAATATTATCAAACAAACATTTGATGATAAACTATTAATGCAATGAACAAATGTCAATGAATAAAGGGGGAAAACGAAATGTTTAAACGTACAACTTATAATCAACAAGGAAGAATATAGAATTTACTTTGTTATTATTTTTATTAATATTTATACAAATAATAATTGTTATAATAATAATTTTGTGGTAAAATTATTTTTCGTCCTAATTCACGCCAAACTTAACTAAGCCTTAAATTAAATAGAAATTTCATTTTTTCCTATTTATTAGCATTATTGCAGCCACAAATATAACCACACATATACCTAAAAACATGTAATTAATGTTTACTTAAGGAACAAAAGTAAATAAAAAACATTAAACAAAGTGTGAATTATGGATTTATTAAATAAAAAAAAAAAAAAATTGTAAAAATTATTAACTAGAATGTTTCTCAAGGAAATTTACTTTCTCAAAATTATTACATAATTGAGAAACGACATTTAAACTTAAGTGTTTTTATAATTATATTGAAAATTGCTTCAAGAAGCGGATTAAAGTGTAAAGAAAAAAAAATAATAACAAAAAATGGGTTAAAAAGATTAAAAAGTACTTTTTTTCTTTGTTATGTTTATGCTAAAAAAATATATATAATTATACATATATGTATACTGTAATGACTTTATTTTATTTTATTATATTTTCGGCAGTTTATGCTGCATTAGAGATTATAAAAAACACTTCATTATTGTAATGGATAATTAAAGATTAGAACTGGTCCAACTGTGTTAACAAACAAAGAATCACCTTTTTTGGTATAACAATAAAAATTAAAGTTTTTATTACTAATACGGTTTTTTTTTTTATTTTCTTTCTTTTACTAAATTCACGTTTTTACTTTTTTTTTTAATACTAAAGAAACATAAAAATAATAATGACAGTTTACAGTTTAGAAGGGTCACCATCCTTTAAACATATTTAATCTAAGACAACATATAAAATGTATGATAGATGAATCTAGTTTGATTTAATTGTTGCGTACTGGTTTCTTAGCGAATTCAAATTTACAATATTGAACGCAACTCTCGTTGTCATAAGATATATGGAAAATTTTATTTTCTTATTAAATGCAAAAATTAAGATAAATTTTTATAGATTTTAAACAGGATGAGTGAATAAATGAAGTGCAAAGAAAAAAATGACAACAGCGGTGTGCAACAGTGAACAACAATAACATGGAAACCCTATTAATCTGCTACATATACGTTGTGTCCTATTATGACAGTTCTTTAATCTATATATATATATATGTAGCATTGCAGTCTTCTCGTCTACGAAAAATTTATTTTCGACTGCATCATACGCACAGTAAATATTTCTTTTTTTTTTTAATTTCTTACCTTGCTATAGTTTCTACCTATATAAAAAAATTTATATAATAATTTTTTTTTTGAAGATTTTCTTGTTATTTTTTTTCTATTATTTTGTTGTTGTTAAACGTGATCTCTGCATGTGTAAATGAGATAAAAAAAAGTCTTTTAAAATAACAAAAAATAAAAATAGAAAATAATAATAATGATGATGATGATGATGTTCCAGACAGGCGGTATAAATTTTTTGCTGCTTAAAAAAAAACAACAACAACGAAGAAAATGAACTAACAAGGGATGTTTCTATAAGAACAACAACAAAAATTTATTATTAAGAAAAAATAAAACCGATAAATGGTGTGTGGGAATTTTTTTATATAAATTTCTTTTCATTTTATTATAAATTTTATTTTGAGATAAATAATAAAAAAAAGAATTGAATACATTTTTATTCGTGCTTTAATTCTAATTTCAATGATTTATTTTTTATTCTTTATTAACGAAGTTTGTCTATAAAAAGTCTAATTAAAAAAAAAAAAAAACAGAAAAATATAATTAATAATAATAACAATAACCGTGAATTGATTTAATGATATTTTACCAATCAAAACAATAATAAAATAATATATAAAAAAACCTTAAAACTGTGTTAAACTTTACAGAAGATAAATATCAACACCACTTTTTTTTTTCTTCGCTTTTTTATTACATAAGAAATGATAATAAACAAATGTAAACGAGCATTAAAAAAAAACTGTTTAATTATTAATAAAACGAAGGGAAACAAGTAAAATCAATTTTTTATGTCACTTTATATAACATTTATCGTTGATGAGTAACAAAAAAAAAAAAAACAATAATATAAATTTATCAGAATCGAAATAGAGATAAAAATTAACGAAATACAATAGAAGAAAGTAAATTAAATAAGGAATGATAATAAAAATAGAAAAAAATAAAATAAATTAATTTAAATACTGTAGAAGAATTTCATTGTGATAAAAGTAATAAAAAAAAATATTTATTGAATTTATAACGTTCAAAACTGATTAAAATTCTATAAAAAAAAAAGAAAAACATTTCTTTAATTTCTTTATAATTAAAGAATATAACGTGACATAATTTTTTTTTTTTTATTATTTATTATAAGATTGTCACTAAGGAAGAGCGTAATAATAGTAAATATAAAAGAAAAAACAACAGTTAAATGATTGTTAATTATATTCGAATAATATTTATTTGATTAAAAAACATAAAAATACTTATTTCTTTATTTAATTGTTATTTATTTTTAATTAATCTTAGTTTATTGATTTAAATATGAATTAAATTTTAATAAATTATATTCGATTGCTTTTATCGAGTATTATGTAGGTACTTACTTTGAAATGAATTAAAATATTTTTAATACTACAAACTGATAATCATCAACCCTAGATTGATAGTATCTTTGCTAAATTTATTTAAATAAAGAAAAAAAATAACAAGTACACAAAATAAAATTTGTTAAATCTTTTTAAGCATAAAAATTCAAACAAATACAAGAACAGAATCATTATCTATGACATAAGAAACCGTTAAAGCTGTTAAAAAACGATAGAAAATTTAAAAAAATGTTAAAACAAATCGAAAGAAAACAAAAATAAATAAATTAAAAAATAATAAATAGATAAAAACCTCAATAAATATGTAATATTTATAATCAAAAAGAAAAAAGAAAAATTCTTAATTTTGACAGCTACCGCGTCGTTATCGACTGATTTTAGTCTTTCAATGATTTTAGTTTTTTTTTTATTTTCATCAACAAAAAAATACTTTATCCAAAGTAATAACAATAACAATAATAATAATAATAATAATATTACAAAAAAGAAACCGAATGAACGGATCTTTAGCGTCTTTGATTTTATTTTTCTTAATTTTCTTTTTTACTTGATTAAGTCCACCATAACTAACCGGACGACCTTTTCTCTTTTATTTTTTATTATAATGAACAAAAAATACATTTCTTATGCTTTTTTAAAATACTATCAACATTTTTTTTTTAATTAAAAATTTAAAAAAAAAATTGTTAAGAAAAAAATAAATAATTAAAAAAGTTTCTGTGATTTATTTCGACAATATTTATATACAAAAAAAAAAGAAACAAACACACCTGGAATATTGAAAGTTGAAAGAAAAGTGAGAAACATGTATTTGAAAAATATTTATTTCACCCCTTTCCTGTTTTCTATTACTTGTTCTTTTCGAAATGTTATTAAATTTTTTTTTTTTTTCATTTTTAATTTCTAGTGAAGAATCTTCTTTTCAAATTTGCTTTTTTTAACAATGAATAAATGCGAAAGAATGGATTTTATTTTCACCAAAAAAAAAAAAAAAAACTATATTATCTGACTGGCTACCATTATTGCAACAATATATTGAACTAGTTTGGTTAGAATTATTGTATTAAAAAAAATGTTAACTTAAGTTAAGTAAACCTGAAGTGATTTTGCTTATGATCGTAACAAAACCAGAAACATAATCAATAAAAAAGGGAACAATTATATGCTGTTATTTAGAAAAAAAAGCGAAAAATTAACAATAATAAACAGTGTGCCCTCTTCAACAGCTATTATTTATTTATTTTACAGTTTAGCATGTCCCTTATTTTCATAATTGCATTATTTTTAATTAATCGATAATTATTGTTTTTTTACAATAATCATAAATATTTTACAATCTAACGATAGAAAAATTAATTTTTAATCATAAATAAAAGTAACTTTGTAAGCCTTGTTAGTCGCGTACCCCTTATGACCTAAACCTAGTAATCCTAAACCAAAAATAGATGTTAGATTAAATGATTTTATAAGAGATATAGATACTCGGAACTCTTTTATAATAAATTTTATTTTCTCCTTTTCTGCCTTTGTATCCTTTGGATTTTATATAAATTTAATTTTATCACCCCTTAAATCATTTAGAATCTTATTTTACTCTCTATTTTTCTGACAGTATATAAATGTGACTTAAGGTCATCACTATATGCTTTTAAAGAGGCCTAAGGTAGCAATGTGAAGTAATTTTTAATATTATTTAACAATAAGAAAAGAAGATAAACTGACAATTGTATAAATAAAAAATAATAGTTTTTATTTCTTATAGGCAGCAAATTGCTGCCAGCATTGACCGTATGACTAAAGACAAGGAAAGATTTCAAAATATAAACAAAAAAAAGAGTAAAAGTGGAAAATTTACTAACAGAAGGGTTATCGAAGGTCTTGAATCTCATGCAATAAGATTCTGTTCCTTTATTTTTATTATTATTATTTTTCTTAATAAATAAATTTAAACAGAACAAAATTTACATTAAAAAAGGAAATATACTTTTGATTTTTAATTTTTTAATCTGTCAATATGTTTTTCTTAAGGATTTTAAGGATTCTTTTTTAAATTTTTTAATCACTGATTTCCGTAAATATGACAAAAAATAACAACAGAATATGAATCATTTGTTGATCATCGATTTGAACCAGATTTGAATAAAGGCATAATTTTAGATAACTTTATAACCAGAGAAATATGATTTAAAGGTTCAACCGCATTTACATATTAATAAAAAAAATTTGTATATACATATATATATTGAAAGTTAACAAACTTTTAATAAACAAAACAACAATGAGAATAATAATACTGAAATGAAAAGTTTATTATGATTTTTTTTTTTCAATTTATTTCGTATGATAAAAAAAAACCTTTTTTTTTCCTTTTTGTTGAAGTCTTTTGTCCTCTCTGATCAATTTTTCGAGCTGAAAAGATTTATATAATTTTTTATTTTTCATTTTCTTGTTCTAAAAATAAATTTAAATAAAAGAAAAGTATTTGAACGTTAATGTTAACGTTGGTGTTGTCTGTTGTTCGTTCTATTGTATTAACACGTGAAAGGTGAATACAAAAAAAAAAAATGTCACCAAAGAACCACCACCGACGCCGTTGCCGCCAACCGTCGTCATCAGTGAAAAACATCGCGATTCTTTGTTCAACAAGAAACAATGTTGTCCCTTTTTGTGTGTGTGTGTGTGTGTTTTTTTTTTATTTTCAAAAATAACAATATTTTCTCTCTTTATTATAGATGTTGATACTTTTTTGTTTAATTTTTGTTACTTTTCCATTCAAAAGACACAACAATAACGAAAACAAAATTTAAGATCATTCGATCGTGTCAAATTATATTCATAGTTAGCTATAATAATATAATTTTTTTTTTTGTTTATTTCTTTTAAATAAAGAACGCTGGATGCAGTATATCCTTTAACTTAAGCTATTTTTATGGAGATTTCTTTGCTTTTTAAACGCGAAAAAAAAAGAAGATAAATAAATAACTACACTGCGCTATTTACAAACACCGTAACGAATTTATTTTTATTTATTTTTATGAATTTTGTATGTTAATTTGTTATTAAAGACAGAAAAAATAAAACATAGAGATATGTTGTATTAGCCGAAAATATACATAAACTAAATAGATTAATAATACCGTGGAAACGAATATTTATAACGGATATATTCGCATAGGTAAAATCGCGATAAGTTTTATTTTAAACCAATTTTAAATTATTATTTTATTTAAATTTAATACGAAAATTAATAATCTATTAATTATTTATGTATTTTTATTAATCTTTTCTTTTTTTTTATATAGTTAAATTTCGTTTAAGAAGTTTTATAAAATCGTGTTTCTTGTATCATCATCATCAATTTCTATTTTTATTTAAAATAAAGTAAAACAACAACATCTTCAATGTGAACGCATCAAAACCGAATTAAAAGTAAAGAAAAGAAAAGACAAGAGAAAAAAATCCAAATAATAAAATAAAAGCCTATAAATTTCTTTCGATGTCACCGCAATTTAGTTAGATATTTATTCCGTTTGTCATCATCTTCATCATCATTAAAAAAAAAATACACAAAACAAGAAAATCTATTAAAAAATAAAAATATTGGATACGGGTAAAAGCTTTAACACAACTTACAATTTTTTTTTTTTTTTTTGTTTCTAATAACTGTAAATATCCAAAATATTAACCAAGCACCAACACCAAAAACTACACAAGATAATAATAATAATAATTCATTTGACAATAAAAATTAAGACGGTGAAGGCGAACAGTTCTGCGTTGCGAAGACCCGCACTGATAAAATAGAAAATAAATAATATATTGAATTGAGTTAAACAAAAGCTTGACTATAAATTTTCAACAAAACTTGATATATCTAACTGTTTTGGGATTATTTATGATGACATGTGAATTAAAAATGAAGAATATTAAAGAAAAGATTTTTCCTTTGACTTAGCCAAAGAAAGCAAAAAAAAAAAACAACAAACATTCGGCATCATCAGCATCCGGGTTATTCAAGAAATAATAATTTTAATATAAAAAACAAAACATCCGTGAATTTCTATAATATAACTTTTCAGAGAAAAAAAGGATTCGTCTTCAGCTAATCCTTTACGATTTCAATTAAATGAGGTAAAGTGTCAATTTACTTTACTTAAAAGTTGTATTTTCTGGGTGTTTTTTTTTTTCATTAATATAGAAAATCAGTCACTTGTAATAATTACAGTTAGAGAATCAATTCATTGCGAAATTATTACTGCAAAATAAAAATTGCAGATGTTGAATTAAATAAAGAGTTTCTAAACTAACACCTGTATTAACGGTATATAATACTTGCTTTTTGTATCATTTTGTAATTTAATGCTAAAAACTAATTTGTCAAACATTTTTTTTTCTACCTAAATATTTGCCATTTCTTTAACACTAAAAACGTTAACTTAGTGTAGCTCCTACTATATAAATATATATGTATGTAGAGGTGCTTACAGTTGAAAAGTATCGTCTTAATCTTTTGAATGATAGAATTATCTTAAATAATTCTGCAAATTTTGTTAAAAATTTATTTATAAAAAGATAAACGATTAAAATCGTTGATAATCAAATATAAATATTATTTAGAATATGAACAAAATAGAAAAAGCAATAAAAACAGTTCTTACAATTTAAGCGCATTGCTTTTTATATTATTTGCAAGCATTCCTTACAACTAAAAATACAAGTACTCCTCACAATTAAAAAAAAAGAACATAAATTTCTATAAATCTTTAATGTACACAAAAGAAATTATTAAATAATAAAAGAATATAAAAATAAATTAATTAAAAACAAGAAGAGATACATTTTTAAAAAATCAATAAAAGCTCAATGAAAATAAATAAAATTCAGACAGTAAACATAAGCTGCGATCTTTTGTTTGAAAAGAAAAAATGACGTAAAGAAATTAAGTAAAATTAAAAAAAACTACAGACAACCACTTTATAGTTATTTACTATTACCTTTTTGTGTTTTTCTTTTTCTTATTTCTATTTGTACCTTTTCAATGGTAACACTTGAAAGCAGTTTAAATAAAAAATCCATCCATCAATTGTCATAAATACATTTTATAGTGGATTGAATAGTATAAATGTGTTTATTGAAAAAATTTTCATAATTTTTTTGTTTTGTTTTCGTGTAGCTTGTTAAGAATTATGCCATGGTGGTCAGCCAAGTGTTTTTGATTCAGTAGCCAAGAACAAACACTTGATGATGATGCTGAATCAGTGCTGTATCATTTTTTCTCTTATAAGTTTTACTCTTTTTATAACAAACAAATGTTATTATTTTTTGTTGAAAATAAATTCTTTAAAAACAAATAATAATAAAAAAAAACAGAAAGATATTAAGAAAACATTTCCTACTTGTCTGCTGTTGTTATTTTACTAAACATATTTTTTTTACTTTTAACTAAGTTAGCTATTTTGTTATTTTTATTGTTTTATTTATTTACTTGAGGATATAACAATGGTGAGTGTCTGTAATTTAAGTGATTGTCATTAAGGACTACGATTTTTAACGATGTTTAATAAATATATAACGAACTAGCTGGTATTGCCCGGCTTCGCACGGCGGTAAAATAAAGTTTTGAATATAATGAAACCCCGTTTATGCTAATTTTTAAAGTCCCGACAATATTTAGTTTTTATATTTATTTAAAACCTCCGATTTGCCTTTTCCCATTAAAAATAAACATAAAGTAATAAATTCCATAGCCTGTTGATGTATTGTTAATGCAATTCAAAATTCTATTTCAGGGATGAAAATAAAGTTTTTATCAGAGAGCCTATATTTTGTTTTACGTATATGTTCACTTTCTAAAGAGCCTATTTTTAAAAAATCAAAGCATTTATAACAATTAATAGAAGATTATTTTTCTCTAGTTTTTACGTGCATGCGTACCTGAACCAAACAAAAACTACCTATTGTAAAATTCAGCTGCATTTCTCTTTACAGTTTAAAAAACAATTAAAAATAATTAGCAACAAAACAAATTTTGTTTTTGTTTTGTAGTTTCTGCAGGTATATCGGTAGCCCGCAATAAAATTTTGTTAAACATCTCAAATCGGAAAAAACGCCGTCGTTTTGTTGTCTAAAATCAAAATTAATTTACCAGTATAACGATTTCTTTTAAATATCTAGAGTAATTAAAAAAGGTATAAAAAAATTAATAATTTAATTTTTACGGTTTCATTGTTTAAGCAAATTGAACTTGCCGTAATAATTTTTAAATAACCTTTTAAAACATAACATAAATATTTTCAGGACAATAACATTTTCTTGTATTTATAATTTGACAAATATTTCAAATAATTTGAATGATTGATCCTCCTTTTTTTAAATTATTTATTTAATTTGCAAAATACAATTAAGGATTTATATGATTCAAAAGCATATTTAACATTTTTAACAGTTGTATTTTAAATTTTTAACAGTTGTATTTTAAATTAAGCGCTTTTATTTTTCTAGTAAACAAATCTTTGCTAAACAATTCATATACTCAATCCATTTTAATTTTTTAATAGTACTTTTTCAAAAAAGAAAAAAGAGGGAGTGAGTTGTCATTATTATTTACATATAATCTAGTTTAGTATCTTCCCACTCTACCTAAAAAGTATCAATTTTTTCCCTTATGCAAATAGGGCCAACATAATAATACACATATAGTTTTTTCGCAGTTCAATTCATTTTAAAAAATTGTTACGTAGTTAAAACGTTAGTATTTATTTAATAATTTAGTTTTGTTAGTGGTGAAAAGAATAGTGTTGTTAGTTTCAAAAAATTATTTTTATTATTTTTTTGTTAAAATTGTTTTATTAAATAGAAATTGTAACTAATTTTAAAAGTGTAATTATTAAATAATATTCATTCATATGAATCATTCAAACAAAGAGAATTTCTAGTGATAGGTATGTATGCATATGTGTTATTGTATTTTTGTTAAAAAACGTAATAAATTTTTAATTTTAGGATCTGCTATAATAAAATGGCGTTACATAAAAGGTATTTCAATAGTACATTTTCAAAATAGAAAAGGGGAATAGAGAATAGAGAGTGAGTTGGAATTATTATAATATAGTTTAGTTTCTTCCCCCTCTACCTAAATAGTGTCAATTTTTTCCGCTTCTACAAAAATTTTTCCACCTCTACAAAATGTTACAGAAACACACGAAAAAATCGGACTTTACTTTATATATTAGATACTAAAATATTACAAGCGAAATTTTCAATTAATAATATTTTTTGTTATTAAACTAACATTATTTCTATCAAAAAAAAAGTTAAAACTAATCTTTAATCTACAACAAAATAAAAAACTATCAACTACTAAATAAGATTAATTTTTATTTTAATTTAAAAAATCAATGGCTGCAAATTAAAACTTTGAGATTAATAAAATATAAAAGAAAATTAAAAGATCAAGTAAATAAATGTAAAACAGAAAAATTACCATAACAATAGTTGAAAATAATATATAATGTAAATATTATATTTTTCTGAAATTCATTTTATTCTTATATAAATATATATATATATAAAAAGATAACTTGTTGACTTTCATTTACAAATTTAATTTAAAAAAAGAAAAGAAAATACGCATAAAACAACAAGTAAATTATAAGGAAAAAAAAAAAGACTTTATTAGTAAAGTTAAAGTTACTTTACTGAAATGACACTGAAAATGTATTCTTTTATAATTATTAATCATTTCTTGAACCTCATGGTTGTCATTAATTAATTTAAACCAAAGAAAAAACAGAAACACTTAGCGGTTTTTTCATAATTTTGCATATAATATGTTTATTTAACAATTCATGATAGAAATGCAGTCTTATGATGAAATTTCTATTATTCTATTATTATTTAAATATATAAATTTTTATTATATTATTTTAAGTAAATCAAAACACTTATTAAAAGATAATTTTTATTTTAAAGCATGATGGAATTGATTGTTACTCTTTAAATAGAATATTTGTATATTTTCTATTAAATATTATAAATTTATGTTTAACAACAACGTTTTAGAATTCATATTTATTTGTGGGTGTTTTTATATTAAATATAATTTACTTTAATTAAGTATCAAACGATATCAACCCCAAGTTCATCTAAAAATTAAAAAAATCTAAAAATGAAAATCATATAATTATTTTAAGAAGAAAATAATAAAAAAAACATCTAATGTAACAGCGACGACTCTTTCTTTTTATTTTTTAGTAATCGGAATTTGTAAAATTTTGAGCAAATATAATAAAAAAATAAAAAACGCGTTTTTTCCATGCAACAATCGATGCATACAAAACATTGCATTTATAAGTAACAAATTATGCTGCATTTTTATGGGTTTATTTATTTAGTTTTTCTTTTATTATTAAAACTTACTTAACACATTTTTACTCACTTTTAACATAATCAATCGAATATTTTTTATTATTACTACACCTAATTCAACTAATTTAAATTCTTTAAAAGTGAAAATAAAAAAAAATGATTTTAAAAATTCTGCTACTAAGCAATTGTTATGGAATTTTTTCTGTCAAATTAAACGCAGAATACCAAGTTTTTATATTACTTAAAAAATTAACTAAAGAAATTCAAAAATTACAATTAATAATTCTGTTATTGGGTTTAAGTACTTTGTAAATGTTTAAGAAAAAAAAAAATCATATCAAAATACTTTAAGTTCTTGAAAGTTTTCAAATACCGTAAAAAGTTCATACAACTTTGCCGCCAAGCAAAAAATGTTTCTCTTTTGCAAAATATATACA
This sequence comes from Ptychoptera contaminata, assembly GCA_963942525.1. Lineage (NCBI taxonomy): Eukaryota > Metazoa > Arthropoda > Insecta > Diptera > Ptychopteridae > Ptychoptera > Ptychoptera contaminata. Next base: position 12,138,466 of record OZ012638.1, on the reverse strand, counting down.
AAGCGTGAAATCCATTTTCGCATTCAGGTGATAGCAACCTAGTTTCAATTATGTGCACGCATTTAATTCGCACTAATTGATTTAATGATTTATGAGAGACTGAAGTCTAGTCTCACAGAACGAAAATTTTCACATTTAATTTAATTTAATATTTAATAGAAACAAAAAGTTTAATTAAATAATTATTTACCAACAACTATATTTATAGATTGTCTATACCTGGTTAAGTTACTTATAAGGGAAATTTGTACTTTTGCCGATTATCCAGTAAAACCGCATACCTACCAATGATAGTACTAATAATAATAATAATAATGATTTTGCAGTATAAACGAAACAAATTATCAAAAAACAGAGCGTGCTTTATTAGGTCGCGTGCCAAAATAATTCAACAAATTTGCACAATTTGCGCTCGCGAGAAAAACAATTTAATAAACTTTTTTAAACAAGCAAAAAAAAAAAACAGAAAATGAAGGTAACACAGCGTAACACCAACTAGTGAGCAAATAAATATTCTGAGTGTTTATATTTATGTTATTATTTTTTTATTTGTATTAACGTTTATAAAATGCACGCAGTAAAAATGTGCCGAAAATAATGAAAAAAAAAAAAACGAACAAGATGGTAATAAACGGAGAACACTCTGCAAAAATATAAAAACCATAGCGATTACTATTATCATTATGTGCGTTTTTTATTTCTGATTTATTTGCATAATTTCATTTTTTTCATTCTATCATGCACGAAAAACGCATGAATAATTTTTCTTTTTTACAAATTTTGAGTGTAACAATTGTATCTTCTGACAACAATATAATTGAATTTTTGTGATTTAAAAGTGCAATTTTATAATCTGAAAAGTTGGTTGTTTTTTAAAAATAGTATTTAATATGATAATATAATGTTTATAATAAAGATAATTTAATTAGTATTGCAACCGAGTTAGAGTAGCATTACTTTAGACGATTTTATTTAACAATAAGTGTTTGAAATTGCTTGCAACGAGATTATTTATCGATTTTGATTATTATTCAAAGTTCTTCTATAGATAATATATTTAAAACGTTTTAATATTAAATGTTTAAATACATAAAAACACTGACGAAAAAAATGCTAAAACATCTTCAATTAGTCGGCAAAGTAAATTAAATAAAAAACAGTTAAGAAAATCTTCAGACATCAAATCTAAAGATATTAGAAAAAATGAATATTATTTCTAATGAAAATCGTGAGTCGCTACAGGCATTATTAGTATTAATTTTTTATTTCTAGTTTAATCCCTAATAAATTGCTTTAATTTTATAAAGGAAAAAAAATATTTTTGGCATTCTAATGATTTTAATTTTTTTGTGGAAAATAAAATAATAAATCCTTGACCACATGCAATAAATAAAGGAATATTAAGAGCAATTTTTTATAAACTTAAAATTGAAAACACTTGGCAAAATTATTGTATCTGATAGATGAATAATTTCAACACAAATCATTCTACTGTCAAATTATTAAACTTTTCAATTTTGCATTACATTTTAATACGAAATTATCTTTAAAATTCGTCAAGACAGCATTAATTGAGGTGATTATAAAGAAAAACTATGTAATTTTTTTTATTCGAAGCAATAAATCGGGTTGCTGTTAGAGATCATTTAAAATATAAATTTTTCCGTTTGATTAAATATTTATTATGCCGAAATTAAGACTAATTGTATTAATCTGAAGTAAATAAGTGTTATATAAAAATAGTCAGAAAAACATTAATTAGGGGGAGTAATCAGAGGTGCTCTAATTTTAATTAGTGCAAACAAGAAAAGAAAAAAAAAACAGAAATTTTGCTAATTGCAACACGAATTTGAATTATTATTTCACAGTAGATGTTAATTAACATGAGCAAAGTATTGTCCAATAAGCTACAAGGTAATTCAAAGAAATATATTTATTTATATTTTTTAAGTAAATTTCTTTACACATTTGCGGTTTATGTATTTGAATGTGGAGGCGTTAATTTATTTGTCGTTTATATGAAGCGTGCTGTTTTTCTTCTTCTCAATTTTAATTTAACTCATGTTGAGCTATTTTGTAAATATGTATTATGATTATTTTTTTGCGGTTATTTTACTTTAATTTATTTCTTAATAACACTTTTTTATTGTGAAAAAAAAATAGTTCGTTATGCAATTTATATATATATATATATTTTTACTAATCTAAAAAAAAAATTATTAGTTTATAATTATTTTTATATTATTCATAATGGTAAAACCCGTTATTTTATTATTTAATTAAATAAAAATAACTAAACATAATTTTCTTGCTACTACATCGATTAAAAGCAAAAAATAAAAAATATAATAATAATGAATAAAACAATTTAAAATTGCAATCAAACCTTTAAGGAGCGAATTAAAAAAAAAAAAAATAAATAAATAAAAATAAGAACAATTTTTGTAAAATATTATAAATCAATGGCGCCAAATTGTTTATTTATTTATATTTTATTATGTGATGCGCATAATGTTAAATTCTTTTGCTTCTGTATTTTTTTTTCTTTCTGTTTTTAATTTAATATTACTTTACTTTATAAATCGACTTGAGATCAGATCATCCAATTAACTTAAAACACATACCAAACAACAACATCAACAGCAAATATTTTTGAATTTTACTGCAGCTTCTGCTTTTTACTTGTTTTTTTTTATTTTTTTGCTTTATAATAAAATTTATATATTTTATTTCTATCTTTTACTTAAAGAATAAAAAAAACGGCATAAACAAAAAAATGTAATAACAACAGTAGCTACCATTAGCAGAATTCAGAGCAGCAAAATTGATGCAATTTATTTGTTTCAGGCGAATATATTGGGTTAATTCTTCTTTATAATAATTCTGTATGTTTTTCTTTTCGGTTTTATTTTGGCGTGTGCGATTTCCTTTTCTTTTTTTTTTTGGTATTTTAATTCACTTGTTATAAAGTTTTTTTTTATTTGTGTGCTTTAAGATATATGATTAAATAAATTAAAATAATTTTTGAACACTTTATTTGGTGGAATTTTTTCATTTATAAATATTTTATTTATTTATTTTTGTAGAAAAAAATTATAATTAAATTTGGTTGTGGGCTTAACGCTATAAATGTTATAAAATTACAAAAGGTAAACATTTTGTTTGTTTTGAGAGTTTGAAAGCTTTTGTATGTTGGACAGAATGTAAAGCGAAAACAACAGAAGTCTATTTATTGCATACAAAATTTAGTAACGATTTTTAAAAAAGTATTTTCGTATTTTATTATATATAATTAGTTATTGCATAGATTTAGCTTAAGTTACATAACAGAATATTCTTTTTCATATATTGATAATGTGTTTAAATCTAAAACAACATTAACTATGTACGTAATTTAAAATTGAAATTATTTCATTACCATGAGAGCTTAACGGCTTAAGATTTTGTTGTTTAAAGAACTTTATTTGTTGGAGAAATTATAAATGTATTTCGATTTCAAAAACACGCATAAATCCGAAATGAATACCTTAACGGCTCTTGCAATTAAATTTGAGAAAGCATAGTATTTCCCAACGTCCGAAAAAATTTATGAGAATATACCTTTTTCAAAAGTAACTACTTTAAAAAGCAATTATTTGTCAAGAGAGAAAATTATTATAAAGAATGTTATTCACAAATAATAGAAAGTTTAAAAAATTATCATCATACTGTGCTTATCAGAAAAACGTTTTATAAATGCTTTTTTCTATTAATATATTATACTAGTTTTGTTTTTCATTTTATTAAATTTATTCTACAATACAAAAGATACAACTAATTTCTTATCACCATATAGGAAACTCTTTTTTAGTTTTGTTTAGTTTTTTCTTTTATTTATTTAAACTAAATTATTTCTCTAAGAAAAGAATAGAAAAATTCTTATCGTAAAATTTAGTACATTTTTAAGCGAAGAGAAAATCTAAAGAAAAAAGTAGCAAAACTGGTTTATAAATTCTTGAGTTTTATATTCTTTTCGCACTTTTTTTTATTTATTTACTAATCTTTACTTAATTTTCAACACTAAAAAGTAACTATTACAAATAACTAACTTGTCACCGAAAATAACAATAATAATAATAATAATAATAATAATAATAATAATAATAATAATAATAATAATAATAATAATAATAATAATAATAATAATAATAATAATAATAATAATAATAATAATAATAATAATGCTTTTGGTGGATAATATCGTAACCACATGTAAAGTAAATAATTTTCATGTTTTTTGTTTTGTTTTTTCGTTCCATTAAATGTGACAAATTATATATATCTAATTAAATATTAAGAAACAGAAAAAAGTGTACACAGTGACGATACAGAAGACAATAGAAAAGTATTTCGTGAACGCAATATATTAATATATGTACTGGTCTTTCAGTTTATAACTCAAATTATATATATTTAACAATATGTAGAAGTATAAAGTATTAAAGAAATTAAATTTTCATTGGAGAAATTTCTTCAACGCTGTTGGTCGTCCGTACAAATGGCTACATATTGTAAGCACAGTAAAAATGTCACCAAAAGTAAATAAACATATTTTCGTTTTCTTTATTTGTTGATTATTAACGTCACACTTGTAATTCCTTAATAAGTTCTTTTTTAACCAAATTTACTATTTTCACTTTTTTTTTTTTTTTTATTTTAAATGATTTTTTTTTCTTCATATATTTACTTCGGTTTATTATCGAGAATTTCAAATGCAAACAATCAACAATGATGCTATATGTATTATTATAACTATTACTATAATTTTATTTGATTTAATTTTGTTTTTACTTAGAAGATTGAAAAATAAGTAGAAGAAGAAAACCAAAAATTATTTAAATAAAAATTGAAGAAAAAAATATGTGTGAAAATTGACAAGATGACAAGGCAAATAGATGTTTGTTTATTACATATTTGACAATCAATTTTATTTTTCTCAACTTTGAATTGGTTATTTGATATTTTTTTTATTTTCATATATTTTTATAATCATTTAATTTTTTTTATTTTACGATTATAATCATAATTTCGTTACACTTTCGATTGTTGCGTCATTAAATTTTTTTATTAATTAATGCAAATACATTTATTATAATTTTATTTTATTTATTTTTTGTTAAAATCATTAATCTTCTCTTTTCAATAAATAATGTTTAAAAGCCCAGTGTTAGGCACATTAAAACATTATCAATTGTTATTTGATTATTTATTATGGGAAAAAGAATTGTTAATAATATTATTGCCAAGGAGTTATGTGCCAAAAATGAATTGAAAATAAAATAAAATACAGAGAAGAAATCAAATGATTATTCTTTAACATAAATTTTAAATGAATTTAAGGAATATATTTTATGTATAAAAATACAGTAAATTATATCTTGGCAAACGAAAGCATATTCTTTTTTATTGCATCAAAGTGCAGAAGAAATCCGTAGTACCATAGTGATAATAAATAATCAAAATTTACATAAAAGTGACTAAATGATCCAAATATTTCGTGTTAAAATTTTTCCCGTTTAAAACAGCCAACACTGTTTTTAAGCAGCATTAATATATTTAATGACTTTTATGTATAACAATTTTTACATATAATTGATTATATATTATTAATATTATTAAATTAATAAAGTATTATGAATATATATAATTAATTTATAGATCAATTAAATACTCTCACATATATTTCGCATTTTTTAATTATTTAAATGGTGAGAATATTTTTTTTTAACTATTTTAAACGTTTCTGTACTTGTTTGAAAGCATACATTTGTTTAATTACGAGGAATTGTAAATAAATAATAGACAATAAAATGTTAATTGAGATCAAATGATAATTTATTATTTTTTTTATTATTAAATTTAAAAAATATATAATAATTATTAACAAACAAAATGCGTAATTATATAGAATATCATCGTGTATATTGTTAAGTGTGAAAACCACGTCAAAACATTACTTGCCGTCAAACGCTGTTAAAATATTGATAACACACTTTTTATTTTTGCTTTTTGTTCTTTATTAATTAATTTATTTTATTCATTTTTTTTTTTGTTTAACAAAGTAATAATAAAAATTATTCAATTATTGTTAATAAAATAAATAATAATAATAAAAAACGCGACATGGTTAGGGTTTTACATACAAAAAGTGACAACCCGCATTTTTATTACCAATTTTTTTGTTCTTGTCTGTTTTCATTCCTGTCTATTCAGTATTATTTTTTTCACCTACTACTGATACTAAAAAAAATGTAATTAAACAAACTATATATGTGATTACATCACTTTACAATGACAAAATACACCTTTTAACCAGGGTTTATTGTTCAATTTTTAAAGGTAAATACAGGTTGATAAAAATAAAAATAATATGATTCTTTATAATTTATATTATATTTTATTTCAAAAAGTAAGTAGTTTATAGTATTTTTAATTAAAAATTCGCTTGCCTTTACAATTTCAAAATGAAACCAAAGCCAATAATTTCAGCTTAATACTTACTTAAGTAAGAAAAAAATCTGTATTTCTCTACATCTCAAATAAATAAATAAATTTTTTGCTATTACTTATATTTAAGTAAAAGGTAAATAATTTTATTTTTAATTAAAATTAAAATTGCCAATTAATATTTGTCATCATTTATCAAAATAATTCACTCTGTGAAATTTCTATGAAATTGTTGCAAATTCAAACAACAAGAAAAATAAAATTGAAGAAAAACCACCGGCTCGTTAACTCATAACAAATGCTAATAAATAAGAATTAATTATTTTATTTATCGACGGCTAATACATTAAAAATAATAATTATTTTATTTTTTTCTTTTACAAACTAAAAACGCAAACATACAAAAAAACACACACACAACAAACACTAATACCGCGTTAATAACAACAACGTATTACAATAAACTTTAATTTATTATTAGCATATACCACCCTGATTAAACTTTAATTAATTAAAAAAAGAAAAGAAAAACCATAGAAATATTATTTTTAAAATACGAGCATATTGTCATTTTGTTGTTATTGATATAAGTTAAGTAAGAATGAAGAGTAAAAAAAAAAAAGCAACAACAGTAAACAATTTTTTAATGAAGTAAAAAATATAAATTAAATTCCAAGCCGGTTTTTTGATGATAGTCAAAGTTTAGTTTTACTTCTTAATAGATAAATAACAATTTATTATTTAATGGAAGAAACTCTTTGGATTTTTTCTGTTTATTATTATTTTTCTTCTTTTTCTATTTCTTCTTCTTTCAAAATGTTCGTAAGACACGAAAATATATCATCAACCTGTTGCATTGACAAAGTAACAAAAAAAAAAAACTAAATAAATAAAACAAAAATTTGGCCTTTTTATGTTTTGCCTATATAATTATTCCACTTTTAATTAATTAATGAGATTAAAGGTAGCTACTAAAATCAAACATAAAATTCGATTTCAAATAAATTTTTATTCAGTAATTATAAGGTAGTGGTAAAATTTATCTTTATTCAATTGGTGTCCTTCCTTAATGTCCGGTAATGTTTCCGTATAATTAACTTATTCCTCAATTGGTTATCTTGTATGTCCCTTATTTCTAAAAAATAATTCAAATGAAACGAGGTTATATTAATTATTTAAAAAATAAATATATATGGAAATAATACAGAAAAAAACGGTGCTAAGATTGTTCACCAGTCAAAAAATTCAACTTATTAAGTTTTTGATTATTTTTATTAATATTTTTTATTCATATTTGATATGTATTTTTTATTTATGTTTACTGTTTTCTATTTATTTTTGGTTAATTTATTATATACGGTTGTTTAAATATACCATTTTTTAATCACGCAAACATTTATTATATTATATTTTTGCTCTCATTTCAAATTAAATATATTATTTTTAAATATATTATTATTAATTAATTACTGGCTACTAAATTGTATTATTTTTTAACTCATGTGATATATATTTATAGAATTACAAAGCTATATTTACTTTAGAATTAGAACACCGAAATCTGTATAATATTCTTAATAATAATAATAATAATAATAGCTTTATTTGTAAATTCTATCCAATAACCGGATGCCACAGTTTACAATATTCGCAAAAAAAGATTTTTTTCTCAAAGATAAATAAAATCACACAAGAGAAATATTTTAATTAAAAAATAATAAAAATAAAATTAAATCCCTAATTGATACGCTAAATTCCTAAATTCTTAAATACAAAAAAAAATATCAATAATTTTCTAATAAAAATTGTATTAAATACATCAGACTTTGTATAATTAAGAAATTAAATATAATTTATTTATTTGCTATTTTCTATTGTCGTATAGCGATCGGCAAATGAACAAAAAATAAACACAAAAAATATCTACTTGCCTTAACTAATTTATTTCCTTTAAAATTAGACAACAAAAAAAAATATATAAAACGGCAACACCAAAAGGTCATAAATCATTTGTAATTATATTTGAAAAAAAAACGATATGAAAATAAATTAATAAAAATATTAAAAAAATAAACGCAAGAAAAACACGACACTACAAAAACAAGTTTTCAATTTTTCTTTATCAGTGACGCAATTTTGATAGCTAGACAAAAACACCTGCTATTTGTAATTATTATTATTTTTTATTTTTTACAATTTAACACTGTTCTGCTAAGTTAATTATTATCAATTTAGCTTGCAATTTTTGCAAAAAAAAAAAAGAAAATATAGATAAATAATAACATTAGGGCCTCCCCATTTCAATTGGTTAAACAAAAATAACGTAAAACACTGTGCATAACGAAAAACGGAAATACAAAAAATAAATATGTCTAACCAAATGTAATTAAAAAATTTAATTAATTTATATAAAAAAAAAAAAACTTTAATTAATTAATCCAATTATTGTGTTTCCCCTTTCATTTATTAAACCAAATAAATTTAAAAAAAAATCAAGAGCGCAAAGCATTTACAATACCAAAACTGTGGCAGAATAGAAGCAAAACGATGAACAAAAATAATCATAATAACAAAACAAACAAATGAGAAAAAAAAACATAGATATATAAAAAGCTTCATGTTAATTAAAGTTTTAATTTATATCAAATTTATTTAAATAATTTTCTATTTTTTTTTTTCTTTTAATTTTTATCTCTTCACGAGTAGACCAAAAGCCAAAATAAAATACAAACAGAATTTCTACGTTTAATTTAAATAAAAAAAAATCAAAAAACCAACTGACAAGGTTTTTCTCTCAGTTAAATTTCATCTACAGTATGTTTTTTTTTTTTATTTATATAATTTCGATATTTCAATAAATTTTATTTTATTTTCCAAAAAAATCAAAAAGACAAAAATCTCATGTTTTTAAGTAAAAGAAAAAAAATCCGGTCAAGTTGTTAAGTTTTTTTTTTTTTGTTTTTCTATTTTTTAAATTTTTTTAAATAAACTGAACGCCTGGGGATGTATTGACGTATATTTCACTGTGTATGATAGTGGCCCCATAGATTGCCGCCGCACATCAAAATCACATGGCACCATAGCACCCAAATACAATAAACAGTAAAAAAAAAAAAACAACAGCAACAAAAACCCATAACCCATAAATATCCAAACCAATCAAATAAAAAAAAAAAAATATTTTAAAACACGTTTTAATGGTTTCGTTTTGATTACAAAATCAATGAATTTATTTCAAACAAAAAAAAAAAACAATTATTTTTAATCGAGAAAAAAACCTAGAAATGCGCGCGGTTAAAACTTTTGATCGTCGTATCACGTGTCTTTGTTGTTTTTGTACATTTTCTATATCAAATAAAATTAACCAAAAGAGAGACAACATTTAAAAACTAATATTTTAGTTTTTTTTTGTCTAAATGATAAATTTTAATTGGAAAATTTTAATTATTTTCATAGTTTTACAGTTAAACTGCTTGTTTAGCATAAAGTATTTGCAAATGCCAAAGATTAGCGAATAATAAATTCAGTCACCATCATTAAACAACATTAATGTAATAAGCTTGAGTTAAATCTAATAAACGTACCGTCTAATGTTAATTTATATTAAACGTTTTTTTTTTACAATTCCATCTGTCCAGTTACCTGCACCTTCAACTTAGCATAAATGAAGCAAACAGGTGTAAAATTTAAATAAATTTCTAATTAAAAAGTAAAAAAAGAAAACAATTACTCTAAATATTTAATTGATAGACAAAGATAATTAATATTTTACGCTTCTGCTTAACTTGTGGTTTAATTCCAATATTTATTCAAATTTTAGGCAAATTTCTGACATAATTATGATTAGAGAGAAAATTTATTTAAATTTTTCTAAATAAATAATGCAATTTTTTTTTTTCATTATTAAACTGTTAATCCATTATTAAAGTAATTAAAATTTAATTTAAATAAATAAATCGATTAAAAGAAAACGACAACAAATGACAGTAGATGCTACAATTAATTACCTGAAAAAACCATAATTTTACTCAAATAAAAAAAAAATAACATAAATTTTGAATAAAAAGAAATAAAAATAATATAACAGAGGTATGCCGGTATATGCGGTTTGTTAATATACTACAAAAGAAAGTTAAATAACAGGAGAAATAACAAAATTAAACAAAATTGGTTCATAAATAACGTCCAAATGAAACAGCTTTTACTAGTTTGCTTACCAAAAAGAACAAAAAAAAAAAAAGTTAATACGTTATCGATTTGACACAACATGAGAGAAATTTATATAAAAATCACATGCTTTGTCCTTTTGCTTTATTTATTAACATTTTATTGAACTAAAAAAAAAAAAACTTCTTACATCAATAATTTCTCCTCTGACTTTGTTAACTAAAAGAAAAAAAACCTTAAAAAAACACCTTTATTAGTTTAAACAGAACAGAATTTTTTATTTTGGATAAAGAAAGAAAAAAAAAATAAATAAACAATTTAAACCACTTGTTACATTAAGTTAAGTCAAATCAACTTAGCTTCACTAACAAAATAAAAAAAAAAATTATGTTTCACTGTTAATGCTACTTTCTGATGTTTTTTTTTTTTGACAATAAAAATAAAATCATTCTAATACGCTGCTTAGTTAGTTCTTTTTGGTACATTAACCTTTTCTCTCATATCAAATAACACAACAACAAAAATATATATATTAAAAGAAAAAAACGAAAAATAAATCTAACACAACATTCTTAAATGAGAAAAGAACAATAAAATGTGATAAAAAAATAAAATCAACCTTTAAGTAAACGTAGAGAAAAAACGAAAACCAACCTGACAAAACCCGAAAACGAATAAATAACAAAGAAATAAAAAATAAGGAAAAAAAAAACTGTGGGATTTATAAGTGTTAATTAAGAATTGAAATAATTTAATTATGCTTATGAAACATGATTTTATTAAATTAATAATAATCTCATTTTCTTTATTCACTTATATCACCAATTTACAATGAAATAATTAAATTAAAAATAATTACACTTACCTTTATAACTTATTATCAAAAAAAAAAAAAAATAAAGCTTATACATAATATTTAAAATATACCCCCCCAAAGGACAACATTTTAAAGCACAGCACATGTAATATTATTTAATTAGTCCAGCCGGTCATATTAAAATATATTAAAAGCGCAAAAAACTTCACAAACACTAAATAAATAAATAAAAACCGTTTATAAATCTTGCAGACAATACGTCATCGTATATATATGACTGCTAAATCTGGAGAAAACTCAGTAATAAAAAAAAATAATAGAAATTATGACATTTCTTTTTAATTTATGATTAATTAACAAAAATATAATAAAAGCAAACGTGATTTTAAGTAAAGTTCAAGTGTATGCCATGTGTAAAATCTTTATTGTCTAACAATGTCCGTGCATATTTTGGTTATAAATGAAAATCGCATATGATAAGTTTCTGAACATGCGCATTATTTTGATTCTTTATTAATTTTATTATCAGGAGACAGACAAAATAATAATAATAATAAAAAAAACAATAAAAGCACAAAAGCATATCAAATAAAAATTTGCCGGTTGTATTTGTTAACAATGGTAACATAACACCCACACAAGCTCCTGTTAAGTATTTACCAAAAGCGCCACAAAAGCCAGCAGTATATTCTTATTCGTCAACCAGTTCGAATCGTACAGCCATACAAGTCTTTTATCAGGATAGTAGAAATGCGGTCACCTATTATATACGGTAAGGGTGGATTTATCCCTTTATAGATGTATATAAATATATATACATAATAAATGCGCGATTTCTGCTTACTTCGTTACTTTGGTAACGACACGTACAGAAACACTGCAAAAAAAAAAAAGCAAAACAAAATATAAAAACCGACATTTGCGCACATTGAACTTATCATGTATATATAATGTTGACAGTTTTACTTTTGCTTTTGTTTATTTTTTTTTTTTATTGTATATATAATAACCGTACATGCGCGTCTCAAGGGTAGGAAAAAATCATTTTTCACCTTATTTTTTAGTTAAAATTGTTATATATGTGTACAATTCTTTTCTATTATATAATTTTCACGTGCAAAAATCAATGTATAAATGTATTGGACGTATTTCTCCAATCACTTAGCAACGAATATTATAAAAGAAAAATTTGCACCAACATTGTTAGATAAAAGAAGAATTAAAGTAAATTTAATTTAGATAAAATATTATAATGGCGGACAAATCATTAGCAGTGCTCGTTAGTTAAATGCAGCAGGCGTTTTTATTTTTTTTCTTGTGTACTGTCTGTCCATTATAGGTAATTTTTATGAAGGCATATAATTTTGGTCATGTTACAAACATTATTTACTTAAGATACATAAATAATTAATATAAAAATGACATAAATGATAATAATTTTATATAACACCAGAGGCATGCTTATCAGTTAAAGGCTTTAAAACAACATTGGGCAAAATAAAAAAGGAAAACAAAGGAGGAAAAGCTTTAAGTTATCGTCTACTGTTCAGCACGCTACAAAGCAGTACAATCAACATTAATTTGTCTCTTGTTTGGTATTTTTATGTTTTTTTGAACAACAAAAAAAAAAAACAAATCATAATAACACAATAAACTATAAAGGCTCACGATATTAAAATAAAAAAAAAAATGTACGTCAAAGCATTAAAAAAAATATAAGCGATAAATATGTTTTTATTTTTTTTTTTTTTGTTATAATTTTATATGTCAATTTTGTTTCCTTTATTTTATTTTATTTAATATATTTTTTATTGATAAAAAGTAAACAAATGAATAAAAATATAATAATAATAATAACAATAATAATTTACACGCCTTTAAAATTTGTTTATTATCAAAAAAAGCACAACGAAAATATGTTACTATTTCTGGAATTTAATGCTTTTTTATTATTTTGTTACTTACTCTTTTACACACTGCAATTTTATTGCGAGTTAAATAAAAGTAAAAAAAAATTAAAAAAGGAAAAGAATGAGATTCATATTCTGGCAACAAGTTTTTATTTCGGAATTTTTTATTTATAACAATAATAACAATAAAATAAAAAATAAATAAATATTCAATTTTATTGATTGATAAAGCTGAATCTATATAAAAAAAAAGGAATAAACTTTATTTTGTATTCTTTTCTTAATAAAAAAACACTTTGAATACTTTAAAAGAGAGAAGTAAAAAGAATGAAAAAAAAAATGATTTATTACTTGTTTACATTATTTAACTTAGAACTTTTGCTAACAAAATTATCATTGAAATATATAAAAAAAATCAGCTAACTTTCACAATAAAACACTGAAATACACAATAAAAAATATACTTTTTTTTTGGTAAACACTGAGTGAAATGTCACTAATTTATGTCTTAACTTTTCACTTAATTTCGATTTCATTAGATTTATTCGTTTTTTTATTTATGCGAATTTTATTAAGGATATTTATTTGATTATTATTTTTTCTTACTTGAAAATTAGCTTTTAATAAAGCTTCTTTTTTTATCAATAATAAATTTGAATGACTTTTTTGTTATTAATAATGCTTTTTATCGTTTAATTAAAACTATGATTGTATAAATATAACACGAACAAAAAAATGAAAATTATTAACAATAAACTTACCCTACAATAATATTTAAATTAAATTAAATAATTACTTTTCTATTAATTTTTATATAATTAAAATTAAAAAAATAATAATTCTGAAGAAGATTTTTATTTTTAAATAAAAATACCTTATATAAAAACAATAATAATAATAATAATAATAATAATAATAATAATAATAATAATAATAATAACAACAATAATAATAATAATAATATTAATAAAGCAACAGATCCAACTGTTTTATATATAAATTTATATTTATAAATATTTGGTAAGAAATCAATTTAAATAAAAATTTATTACAAGTGGTTCGACTATATTGTTTTACCAAATCACATAAAATACTTTGTTTAAATAAATTTGATAAACAGTTTATTTATTTTTTTTTTTTTGGTGTTTTTATTATTTTTATTTCTGCTTTTTTTTAATCAAAATAAAATAAATAAAAAATTAGTGTCACCTATTTTGAATTGTGTTATTCTTCATAGTTAATATTGGGTGTAGTTAATGTTAAATGTTATGTGTCAAAATTATTAAAAATAAAAATCAATAGAAAAAAAGAAATCGGTTAGGCGTTAATACAGTTTTTATTGAAAATTTATAACTGGGTTATGATTAAATTAATTGAATTTTCTAAATGGCATCAAAGATTCTAAAGATTATATGGTAATTAAAAAGGTTTTTTTTTCCTTTGAACAAAGTTATAAAAAAAGTGCTTAGTTGGTATTCACAATTAATAATGTACTTACTTATGTAATAAGTGATAAAAAAAATAAAATATTTCTTCGCCACTAGATTATTTGAAAAACTGAAAAGAAAAAATAAAAAGAAATTCTCTGTGGAAAATTTTTTAATTAAAAATAAAAAATAAAAATATATTGAAGTATATAAAATACCTTAATTATAATAATACCAATCAAGCGAAACGACGACACAAAACGACTTGTCTACAAAACACAAAATTCAAAATCAAAAGAAAAAAAAAACAGCCCATCATGAGGAAAATAAAAAGATTATAAATTATTTATATACACATAAACGATTGCGTAATTTTGTTTATAATTTTATTTAGTTTTCTTCATTTTTATTTTCTTCATCATTTCGTTTTGGTTATTATTATTTTTTTTTTTTTTTTTTTGTTATTTGTTATAAAAAGTAATAAATTTTTTATTTATTATTGCTTTTGGCTGTCGAAGAGTTAAATAATAACAAGAAATCGAAGATACAAATAAAATAAAATAATATTCTGTGTTGTTTTTTAATTTTGATTGTGCGTTGTATTTACTAACCGGCAGAGCCTAAGAAAACAAAACAAAAAAAAAACTTACAAAAACCGCGAGCATCCCGTTGTGCTTGTTGGTGTTTTTTTTATATATTTAATTTTGTCTTTCTTTCCTATTACTTTATCTTCTTCGTATTTTTTTTATTGAATTATTATTATAATTTTTTTTTTTAAAGAAATATGTCGCCAAAAAGCACTGTAAGAAAACAGAAAAAAAGAATTAAAACAAAAACAAAGCAAACACACCGATCAACTCTATCGCGCGATTAGTTTGCTACAGGTGGATTAAAATAAAATGAAAATAAATAAATTTAATTTTTTTTATATTTAAAGTGTTTTTATATTTAATGTTTATGATTGACACAATTTTTATGCTTTAATAAAATTCAAAAGTTGAAATATAAACAAGAAATTATTTTTTTTTTGTTTAAATTTGTTTAATCAAAATTAATTTAATTTTTACAATTGAGGGCTAAGGTCAAGGTTAAGATTTATGGAATTTTATTTTAAATTTATTTATTGTTCAGAAGCTTTTTATTATAAAAAAAACATATTATTGCTTAGAAAATTTTATATTTGTTTACTAACTGCACCGATATGACCATGACACGATCACCTAATATTTTATTGCTATTTATGATGAATAATGATTTTTAATTTAGAATTTTCTTTATTTGCACTTTAAATTGTTACTAGTATTGCATTATAAGTATATATTTTATTCATTTAAAGAGGCCAATTTAGTGTAGCTTTATTCGTTATAGTTTTCGCAAAGTATTTTTAGTACAAACGCTTCTATCACAAAGTAATATTTTAAGAACAAATAAATGTGTACTTTCTCCCAATAGGGTGATCAAATAATATAATTTATTTCATATAAAGTCTTGAAGAAATATAGTATTCTATGAGCTAGAAATGGAGCCGATTTGTTTGAAAAAAAAAAAAATGTTTACAATAAGCAAAAAAAATGCAAAAACAACCTGTCACTGTATTTAACTCTTTAACGAATAGGAAAAGCATAATTTGGCTCTAATTTAAAATGTTTAAATGAAAAGGTGTAAATTCGGTGCAAATTTATTTTAAAGGTTAACTGAAGAGAATAAAAATAACATTATACTAAGCCAAAAGTAAAACTTAAAGTTGAACACATGCCGTTATAGTTTTACTAATAAAAAAAAAAGAAATTGAAAAATCTAATACTACGCTATTACTTACAAATTATACTAAAATAAAGATGCAAACTTCCCATTATTCTTTTATATGAATTTTCGCAACTGAAATTATTCTTTTAGCGAATATTATATAGTAGCATCAGCAGCGATCGAACAACAACAGCAAAAACAACAAGTATCAAAGAACAATAGCGTGACTTTAGCTAAAATCTAGCAAATCTCTAAAAAGAGTAAAAAAAAAAAAAGTAAACTAAATGGTGGATCAGAAAAGTCGCGTTCGTTGTACGCCAAAAGGCATTAACTTGGACACTGTTTACCAACAACGAAACATATATTTTTAAAAAAGGTAACAAAAAATTATAAACTTTATTTTGAAAGTAAGTATTTTCTTTATGTAATTTTTTTTTGTTAGCAGGTATATATGAAAAATAAATGCTAATCTTAAATCAGAAACTAAGTTACGAGAAAAAAAAATCAGTGACGTAAAATCTCTCACTAATCGGATGCTTGCACATTAAAAGCTTATAAAAAAAATAAAAATAAAGAATAAAAAAACAAGAACAACAACAACAGGTGGATTAAAAGTCACGAATTTGCTTTTAGGCTGTTTAGATCTCTCTATTTTGTGTTCACGATTTTTTATTACAAAAAAAATTAAACAACAATAGCACACTATGAAAACATATGTAATTGAATATGTGTTTAGTACTGTGTTGCATCTCTCACCAAAAGAAAAAATAAAAAATATTTAAATTATACAATAAAATGCGGTCAAATGCAGTCAAAAACATTCAAATAATGATACAATCGTTAAATGCAGGCCAGCCTGTTTATGTTCGTTAAATCTTTTTTTATTTTTCTCTTCTTTTTTTTTACTCAACTCCGCACGACATTCAATTAATCAACTCTTTGCTTCTTTTTTGTATTCAAAATTATTCACAAAATGCCATAAAGTTCATTTTTATGCTTTTTTTATATAAAAAAAAACACACACACACAAATTAATTTTACAACCAACACCGTGCGCAATGATTTCATTTGTGTAAAATTTCTCACAAAAAAAATAAGAATACAAAATTTGCATCAATTTTGTCTTAATTTTTTCTTTTCTTTTTATTAATAAATTATTATTCTTATTTTACGTTTGTGTAATTTTTTTTTTATAAATAATATTTGTTTATTTAAATTAATTTTATTATTATTATTATTCTTTTTGCTTTTCATTTTTTTATTTTTTAATGATTATTATTATTAATTTAAAGAGCCACGACGAGTAAATTTTATTGTAAAGTTGAGGTAGGTAAAGTGAAAAAAGGTTTTCTTTATTTATTTTTCTTTTATACTTTTACTTTAAGTATTAAATGGTATATTTTAATGAATTGTGGACAAAAAAAAAGATTTTTTATTAATATTATTATTGGAATATTAATATGTATATATTTTGTGTAAATTTTATTGAACTTTTTCATAAATGATTACTAATAAATATTCTATATTGCCCCTTATGAATGTATATTTACTTCTGTTGCTTTTAAGTTAAAATAAAAATAAACACACACTTGAAATGTCTGTGTAATTTTCTTAAATCTTTTAATTGTTGTTTGTTTTTTTTTTTTAATCTTATTTACTTAATTATTATTGGCAATTAAGCTTCTTGCTTTTTTTTTTGTAGAGACAATTAATGTAAACAACTTTGAACTTGGTAACAAAACTTCATATAAATATTATTATTTTCTTATTATTCACTATTCAATGTGAATAGAAATTATTATTATTATTATAAATTAAATAAATTTTAACATACATAATTAATAAATAATTAATCGAAGAAACCTGGTAATTAAAATAAATATAAATTAATTAAATTAATAAATTTGAATACAAAAATAACAATCATATATTGTGGTTAAATGTAGTCGATAAAAGTGTCATTTAATTACGAAAAAATTAGCAACAGCTTAAATAATTTGTTACCTAATTATGCTTACTTATTTTTACATAATTAATGTCGAAAAAACAACATAAACCATAATAAAGAAATTAAGAGAAATTACGTATTTAATAATGAAGATTGTTGAACTATC
This sequence comes from Ptychoptera contaminata, assembly GCA_963942525.1. NCBI lineage: Eukaryota > Metazoa > Arthropoda > Insecta > Diptera > Ptychopteridae > Ptychoptera > Ptychoptera contaminata. The sequence continues at coordinate 12,119,799 of OZ012638.1, read as the reverse complement.
AAAAGTTTATGATTTAATTAAAAGAAAAATTATTCTATCCTGTCTTATTGTTTTTTCTATTTTTTGTTATATATAAAACAGTAGGTAATAGTTAATATAATCATATTTGTCGTAGGTCGATGTTATTTTATTTTTATTTAAATGTAATTTATCTGAGTTTAAATTAATAAAAAAAAGATGAAAAAGCAAGTTCAATTGTTACCAGCTGATTAAGTAACAACCACTGTGAAGTGTTTTAAATAATAAAAAAATACACAAATTAACGTCACTTCTCCGTTAAAGCAACAACAAAAAAAAACATAACTAATTTGAATAAATATTACATTAATTATGATATTTAAGTTAAATTAAAACAATACGACAACGAGCATTACGAATTAAAGCAAAAAAAAAAAAAAAATTACACAGAAACACGAATACATAAAAATTCTATAAAAGTCAAAGTACAATAAAGAAAATATAAAAATTTATTTATTTGATTATTAAATTGTTGTTTTGCATTAATCAAAAAAAAAAAATATTAACCTAATTTTCTTGTTTTCTATTTTATGTCAACCAGAGAGCAAACCATTATAATATTTAACACATGTTTAACCATTTAAACACATATAAAGTGTCATATGTCTATACTTTATTAATATTAAATAATAGTAAAAACTGAGTAATAACCGTCTTTAAAGTAATGTTAATACAAACAAATCGCATGTAGGTGTACTCTGTTTATTTATTTATTTATTTAATAATTATTTTTTGTTCATATTTTTGGCATTACTATTTAATTGAAAATAAATCTTTTCACTTAATGATTAGAAATAACACACCTTTATTGTCTAATACCAACAAAATAGACAAAAAAAAATTAATTTAAATAAGAAGTTAAAGATTTTTTTTTAACTGAAAATTAAGAAAAAATAAGCAATTAAATTATCGAAAAAATAAAAATTAACTCAATTAAGAAAACGATAATAATACTCAATTAACGGACAGTGAGAGACAACTTAATCAATTACGAGCTTTGTGTTTTCACAGAAAATGTTTTTATTTTATTTTTAAACAATTTACAGGGTGTTATATAAAAACAATGTATTTAAAAATTTATTTTATTTACCTTGGTTTAACAGTTTATTTGACTTTTGGTATTAGGCTCTTGCACTTGTCGTTTAAAATTTCTCTTAAAATAAATCTCTTCACAGGAAGCAATATTTTAATTCTAAAAAAATTAAAAGTTTAAATTAAATTATATTAATCTAACAAAGCGTAGAGCAAAAATGAATTAAAAGATTTAATAAGTTCGCTGGAAAATTTACTAAATCAATGCAATTGATAATGTTATTTATCTTTGAAAAAAAAGTTACAAACTTATAACTAGGATAAATCGTTTATTATTAAAAGTAAATTATATATAAATATTATATTTCAAATGACAAAATAATAATATTTTATTTTTGCAAATATAAAATGTATTTTGCATCAACCTGTTAGCAAAAACCAGAAGCAAAAAAAAATTACACCCATGAAACTAATAATAAACTAAACGATTGACTCATCACAATTCATTTTAAACTACAATTTAATTTTAATCACTTAATTTCTGCTTCTTTTAATTATATTTTACTTGTTTTGCTTTCTGTTTCTTATTATTTTTATTTTGCATTAAAAGTGCGCGCTATCCAAATAATCACATGTACTATTTACAATCAATTTTAATTTTTTTTTCCATTTTAGTTATATTATAAATAAATTTCCTATAATAATAATAATAATAATATTATTCTGGCTATTAAATTCAATGAGATAATATGTTAAATATAATAAATTACTTTAAATTATACAATTCACTGGTTTTTTCACCGATTAAACTGATGCTGCTACTGCTGTTTGTTTATCTTTTCATTATTTTTTCGTATTTTCTTACAACTCTTAACAAATCTTAAACGAAACCACTTTTAATTTTATTCTTTCTATTATTTAAATAAAACTCTTTTATATTTCTATATGTAAAATAACGTTTTTTTATATTTGTTTAATGTACTTTTGCTTTTCTGTAGCTTTTTTTCGTTTTGTTTTATTTTTATTTGATAGAATTCTATGATGACTGCGTATTCATGTGTATAAAAAAATAAATAAAATTAAAAGTTGTACATACGTTTATAATGTTTAATGCTACACTTTATATATATATATTAAACAACTTTTATTTTTATTTTTTTTTTTTAAGTAATAAAATTGTTATTTGCTTTTCTGCAATGCAGATTTATTACTGCAACCGTGCGTTCATTTCAACTGTGTTATTTAGAGTTAAATTTAAAGAATTACTGTCTGTTTAACAGGTAGTTAGTTATTCATCACAAAAAAAAAACAAATGCACTTTACTATCTGAATTTAGCGCACAGATAACACTTCTTCTTTTTTTTTATTATCAAAATTAACAATCAACCAGTAATAATCTAAGGTAAATGTTTAAATAAAATAAAAATTCGTACATTTTGTGATGATTTTTAATACAGCAAAATAATAATATCAATTTTTGACCAATACAAGTCTTAAAGCCACTTGCCTGAAAGCGTTATTTAATTTTTATTACTTTTATCTCTTTATTTCTTTACATTTATTGTCTGTCTTTATGGTAATGTGATGATCGGTTATTTCTGGGCAAAACAACAAATATTATTACCAATAATATATAAAATTATCGCACGCGTTTTTTTTTTCATTATTATTATTATTATTATTATTATTATTATTATTATAATTATTTTATTTTATATTTTTATTATAAAATAAATTTTTGCTTTTATTATTATTATTATTTTCTTTTTCAATGAATAATATACGTACAATAATCATTTTTAATATAAGTAATGTTAGCTGATGAGTTACGCAATTGTACATGATTTTTCAAAAAATAAAAAATATTTTTTATTATTATTAAGACTCGTCATCATCAATTTTTATTATTATAAGACGTTTAATATTATTATTGTTATTGTTGTTGATGATGATTATTATTATTATTATTATTATTATTATTATTATTATTATTTGCTATTATTTTAACATTGCAATTTAATATGAGTTAACAAACGTTAATTTTTAAACAGTGTGTTAGTGTTTCTCTAGACATTATATGTATATGGTTGGCTTTTTTTTTTTAATAAATTTAAAATAGTTAAGGAAGTTTGATTTAATTCATATATAGCATATGTGTTTATTGTGTTATATGTTTCTTAGTCTTTTTTTATGAGAAAATTGCATGCATTCAAATATTGTACTTCCTTTTCCTTTTTTTTTTATTTTGTATAAATTACCGTAAAGAAACTAGAGTGTGGGCTACACGACAATTGTTTGTGAATTTGTTTTATGGTTTTTTTTATTTTTTATTAAATTATGAAATAATGAAGGACTTTTTATTTATTTCATTTGAAAATGCATTAAAATGACACAAAGTGTTTTAAGTTTTTTATTTTTTTTTTTTGCTTTTGTTAACAGAAAAAAAAATTATAACCAACGACATGGAAGAAGAATTATTTGACCTAGAAATATATATTTTTTTTTTGAAATGTTAAATTTATTTATTTTATTTATTACACAGATAAGCTAGGTTACTTTGACTTAATTAATATGACCTCGTTATAGAAATATTGTATATATATATATATATATATATGTATAAAAGCTAGTCATATGTAATTCCGATTAAATTTTTTTTTATAACAAAAGAGTAACTAAATAAAATGGTCAATAAATAAGTAAAACATAAGTGAAAAGTCTTAAAATTAAGCATGCGAATCCTTTCACGCATATACATTGTTTTTTTTTTATTATAACCGTTGACTTTGTTATCAATTAACCGCCTTAAAAAAAAAAACAGAATTAAAAAACAATAAAATTTCACCCATAAAAAATTATTCAAACAAATCACAAACAATTGTTTATGTATTTCGGTTTGTTTAACAATTAATTAAATAATTAATTAATTTTTATTTATTTTTCAACGAAATAAAATTTATAACAATAAAAAGATCCTAACGCGATTAAAGTATGTATAAAAAAAAATTATTTATAAAATTATAATTATAATAATAATAATTGTATCGATTGTAATCAAATTTTTTGCTACCGAGAAATTAAAATAAATAAATGTTAAAGGTAAAACACGAATAACACGAATTTTCTTTTAATTTTTTTTTTTTTTTTGAGTTACCTTTCAGCAATGTTTGCGATATGTTGTTTTTTTTTAAATAAATTTATTTTTGTAGCGATAAGCTTTATAAGTAGATTGGATAAGGTAAAAGTAACGCGTGCTATATAGATCCTGATGTCTATTGTATTGATTTTTATTTTAAAATTCTTTGAAAATAATATAAAAATGGCAAAATTACACTATAGTCTACAATTTGGCGACTCACACAATATTACAAAGTCATGAATTGTATGTTGCATTTGCTATTGTTTAATGTTTAATGTTAATATTAATGTTAATGTTTATGTTATTGTTTTTTTTCGTAAACAAAAACACAAAACCAATTTTTAATCCATTGTTATATTTACAAAAACAAAACATAAATTATATAAAATTAAATTTAAATCAAAATAATATTTGTATGTTTTTTTTTTGGGTGGGGTGGAGTATTTCTCAGGTAACGCGTGATACAGTAGCCATAATTTTTTTTTATTATTATTATTATTAATAAATATTATTTTCCAAAAACAATCATCAATGCTACCACGTTTTGTTGTTAATTTTATTTTATTTATTTTTTTTTTTTGCTTTTCAACGAAAATAAATAACCTATACTTGAGTAATATTTATTATGATTATTATTATTATTATTATTATTAATATTGAACAAAATAATATTATATCGTGAATGTTTTATAATGTTTTATTTATTTTTTATGTTTCAAAGTAATCTGTTCACCTCGACGTGTATAGTTTTTTATTATTTATATAATTTTATGTTTGTTTCTCTTCTTTATTTTTACCTAATAACAATTGATTAAAAAAAAACAACAAGAAGCTTATTGTTTCAATTGGTTTTACTTTTCTTTTAATATTTTACATTTTTTAGTTTTTTTTTATTTAATACATTTATTCGTTCATCATCATTCATAACAATATTGTTTGGCAATTTTTCACTCTATCATGCTTTCATATACTCCTATAATTTAAGAACTTATTAATTTATATTTTATAGTTTTTTACTATCTCAATCCCACTTTACTTTTTTCTTATGTTCAATTTTAATGTCGTGCAAAAAAATTCTATCGCTTTTATGATATCGTGTTATAAAAATGTCTCGAAAAATCGATCTGTTTTGTTAGCAATTTTTCTTTCCTAGAAATAATTACTGGAAATACATTATTATTTTTAATTTTTTTTTTTATTAATATTTTTATGTTGCATTATTAGTGTGAGAAATTTCTCTATTGTTATCAGTCTATCAACAGTAATTTTATAGTTTTTATTACCATTTAAAAGAATATTCTAAATCTAAAGTCGGTAATGTTTACCATCTTAGAGCAATGTAAAAAATATATCTCTGTTTCTGAATTGATAAGTTAATCATTATAAGAAAAATTAGATGCCTTACATGACAAAACTAAAATAAAATTATTAATAAAAAAAAAGCGTGAAAGATCCAGCATAAAAATTCAATATAGCAAAATTGATGAGTTTTTTTTTATCTTTTATCTCTCAATATTTTTCTTCTATATTTTTATTTCTTTTGTTATTTTATTCCAATTATCTTTGAAATCTAGTAAATAAAAAATTAAATAATAATAATAATAATAAGAAATACCTTCATATATTGCAATTTATTATTTTATTGTAAAATCATATTTAGAAAAAGAAAAAATAACACAACAATTGCTACCACATTGAATATTTCTAAAGTTGCAATCAAAGTTTCATCTTGTTCTCATCAGCAATTACGCTAAATAAAATAAAAAATTTCTATATTTATAAACAAGATTTAAATAAAATTATTAATTATAATAATAATAATTAATATAAAAAAAAATTATTATTTAATATACTTTGAGAATTTTATAAAAAAAAAATATTTTTTTTTTTTTTTTTGTTTTCCTTTTTTATTATTAAACGATCAATTTGCTTTAGGCAATATAAATGACAACATTGCATTACTTATAGCAGGTTTTTTTTGTGTTTGCTGTCTTAACTTGCATATATCATTCAATATTAATAATAATATATATATATATATATATATATATATATATATATATATATACTGCGACATGTTATGCAATCATCTATAACTATAAAAGTAATTACACTGTTTTAATAAATACAAAAAAAAAGAAACATTCAAGATAAGCAACTTTAAATGAATAAAGAAAAAAAAAGTTGATCTGTTGTAGCATTAAAACAACAACAACAACAGCAACAAATAACTATTAAAGCATATGTGACATGTGTGTTTATACACTTTTTTCTTTTGTATTCACTTTACGTAAGTAGAGTGTAAACTTGACAGCTTTTCTAACAAAAACAACAAAGAAAAAAAAACGCAATTTTCTCAACAGTGTTGTGCACTTACAACTGATGATTTTATTCGTCAAAAATTTTTCAACACAAATAGAAATAAAAATTTGCTATTTTTAAAAATATTAATAATTAATTAAAACTAAATAAAAAAACTATTATAATTTAGGATTTAGATAATTGTAATCAGCTTATTTGATAAGGAACATACTGCAGTGTCTTTTCCAGTAAATTAAAAAAACATATTAAAGAGTATTAGTTATCTAGGATCATTAAAATTTTAAATGAATTTTCATTAATAGAAAAAAGCGCGACTCTGTCTACATAAAAAAAAATTAATAATAAAATAGCAAAAATAAATAAATAAGAAAACAAAAACTTGATCAATTACACTTGCCACAAGCTTATGTTATATTCTATTCTATATTTTAATTAAATTTTTATAATTTAACTTTTAATAATAATAATAATAATAATAATAATAATAATAATAATAATAATAATAATAATAATAATAATAATAATAATAGAATAAGATAGAAAAAAACTAAAAACATGTCTGAATAAAAAATACTTACTTCGCGTATGTTTATTGCTTAGCTTACTTAATTCCAATTTTATTTCGCTATAATAATAATAATAATAATAATAATAATGAAAAATAAAATATTATTTTAAGATATTTTCATATGACAAGCATTATATGTTTTTGTTAAATTTAATTTAGCATTGTATAAAATTATAATTAAGTTAAACTTGTTTCTTGTTGTTATTTTAAACTATTATTTATTTTTCAATTATATTTTTTCACTTATAAATATTTTGTTAGAAAAGATTAAGAGAATTTTAATAGACAAGAAAAAAAAAACAGTCTAATTCTGTCACTAAATACATTTGTTAATTATTTATTTTTATTAAAGATAATCTTTAAGACAACTTTTGTTTAAAAAAAAAAATAATAAAAATTAATTTAAGTTACCGTAAGTATAGTAATTGACAAAAAAGAAGAAAAATAATATCGAATTGGTGATATTTAACGGTTGTATTTGTTATTTATATGAGAAAAAGTAAAAGTCAGATTTTTTACGTGTATTACGTAGTATTATGATGTTCAATTATTGTTCTAAGCACAGTGCTATTTAATATGTTCTATATTAGCTCACTTTTCTTTTCGTTTTCTTAATATTTAACATTTATTCAAGATTTAAAATAAATAAGATATTATTGCTACAGTTCAATAAATAACTCTTTTACATTAAAATGTAATTACTACTTTTAAAAAATAACGAAATATTACTAAATAAATAAATAAAAATGGTTTCCTTGTCACATAAATTATCTTTTCTAATATTATTATCTGATCGTTTAATACAATAACAGTAACAAGAAGTAAAAATTAAATGAAAAAAAAACCTTCTAATGTCTCAGCATTTATCACTTGAAGTTAATTAAAAACAAGTTTTATTTTACTTTAAATAATAATTATAGAAATTATTAAACACTTGTTCATTTAGCTAGCTCACTTGTAACTATAAACAAATTATCAATTGAATATTTGTTTCGGTAAAAATAAATCATTCGATCATCAAGTGGTAATAAAAAAAAAAGTATTATTAACTAGCACAAACTAGTAAAAAAAAAAGAGTATAAATAAGTAAAAAATTATCTTCAATACCATAAGATTAGTAGAGTGGAAGTGCAAAAACTGTTTCTACTTATGCGAAGCCATCAAATATAATTATTTTTTTTATTGATTTTTAATTTTCAATGTCAATCCTTACATTTGTAATATTTTTTAATTATTCAACTAGCTAAATCAATTTAATTTATTGAAATATTTGCTAAACAACAAGCAGAATATATTACTTTTAAAAAATTTCTGATGATCCACTGACATAGAGAGGAAATAAAAACTTTATTTTTTTTTTAACTTTGTTTTTAATCAGATCTGTCTGTTTGTTTTCGATTTTATCATAACATAAAAACGCATAAAAACCTCTCACCTTACAGAAAGCCATTAAAAAAAAAAATTAATAATCTAAAAAATCTTTTTCTTTTTGAAGACATTAGAATTTTTTTTTAGTTTTTCTTAATTAAAATATATAAACATCATCTTAAAAACTTATTTCCGTTTGAACTTTTAAGGTTATTTAAATGCCAAAACCCCCATCAAAATGTATGCGAAGCTTAACGCAACATAAAAGAAATGAAATTTTTTTGTATTTTTTTGTTGTTTTTAAAGCAAGACAAAACTAAGAAATACTTAAAGATTCTTCACATTTGTTGAGTTATTTTTTGTTTTTTTTGTTGAACTGATATTAACTTTTTAGAACATTTCGATGGTTTAGTTTTTCGTGTTGCTTGTTGATTACTCATTTATGTTACTCGGTGGATTTTAACAACGTTAACATGGATGAGCATGCTAAAATGTTTTATTTTATATAAAGAAAACAATAATATTTCAATATACTGAGTATAATATGTGAATAAATACAAAAACTACTAAAACAATAAAACATCAGCCAAGATTCTATAAAAAAAATAAAAAGAAAAACGTAAAAATGCAAGCAAATTTTTTGCTGCTTTAACGAAAAAAAAATATATCAAAACCAAAATAAAAATGAAATTAAAAAATAAATAAACTGACTGAAATAATGATATGACACCTACACATGATATTTTTGTATGAATTTAATGTAAAATTATGTTCTTCACATTGTAATTCGCATATCAACGGTTAAGTGAAAATGATTTAATGTTTTTTTTTATTTTTCGTTTGCAATTCGCGTTTCTTTGTTGATTTTTTTTTTTTATTATTCTTGTATTAAACAAAGAAATTTTTATTTAAAAATTATGTTTTATATATATATATATAAACACTTTGCTTAGTTTCTTCACTTTAATTTACTCTAAGCCAAACGCAAACAGCAAGTGAAAAATCATTAAAGCAAAACCAATTCAATAGCACGATTGGTATAAATTTGAATGTTTAAAATAGAATAAAAATAAAAAGAATATTTTCTATAACACAAAATAAATTCCGTGGTAAAAACAAAAGACATTAACAATATAAAAAGAATCTATGATGGAGCGACGTTAAAAATGTTTATTAATATAAATTACATTAAATTCAATTCAATTCACATCAGATATATATTTTTCATTTCTATCTATCTTTCTCTATAATAATAAATAAATAATAATTATTTAAGAAATAAAAATAAAGAATAAAAAATTAAATAAATAATAATAATTACGCAAGCTTTTATTATTATTTCTTTGATTTATTTGTTAATTATAATTTTTTTTTTTTTTTTTGAAAAATAAAATAAGAAATTATTTTTATTTAATTTTAATTTTAATTGCCTCGATAATAAAAATTGTGTGAATTTTTTTCATTAACTTTTTAACGTTAGTTTTTCCTTCCTATTGTCTGTTTGTTTTTATTGTTTTTAATTTTTTTCTTAGTTAGTTTTATAAAATTTATTTTTTTAACAATTAAATTAAAAATAAAAAAATAATCCACAATTTATTAATTATAAATAACGATTTCATGTTTATGTTGATCGAATTAATAGAAAGAAACAAAGATGAAAAAAGAAAAGAAAAGGGTTTTTTAGTTGTTTTGATTAAAAGTCAAATATATGAATAAAAGTGAAAAATATAAACTTTCTTTAAATAAACTTTTGAAATTCTATTGTTAAGTAATGAAGTAGTGATTTATGCTTTATTTACAAAAAAAAATAATAATAATCTCGTTGCATTAACAAAGTTTTTTTGTTAGGCAAACAAAAATTTTATTCTACGATTTTTTATTAATTAATTTGTACTTTTTTCTTATTTATTAAGAGTTTTATTGAATAACTGAATATTTCTTATGTTGATTTTATTTTATTTAAAATGCGATTTTTCTCTTGCGTAACGAAATAGGACTTATGCCAGAATTTAAAAAAAATAATGTTAAAAATTTGATCCCTGTTTTTATATGCTTTTAATATCAATAGCATGAAAATAATCATAATAATAACAATACTACTACTAATAATAATAATAATAATATAATATTAATAAAATAATAAAAATGAAATGGAGACGCAAGAGTAGCAGAAAACCTCTTTCTTTATTTTTTATTTTGTTATTGTTTTATAAAAAAAAAAAAGTCGATGGGCTGCAGAGCATCGTTTTACGGCAGCCTTTTGTTTTTTATTTATTTTATTTTTTCCTTCTTTTTTTTCACGTTTAAAGGATCTTTTTACGCGGTCGGACATTCACAAAAACATACACAGACAATTTCACCTTAAGGCAATGAAAAAAAAAAAATCGAAAATAGGTTTTTTGGAGCACGTATATAAATTTGCCCTCGGTTTTGTATATATATTTTTCTCTTTTTCTTTTTGGTTTCTTTAAAGCAACTTTAGTGCTCATCTTTAAATAGTCTGCTGCATTGTTGCTGTTGTTGCCGTTGCTGTTCATTTTATTATATAAACAAATATTTTGAAATTTACAACAGTAACAAACATTAAAATGAATAAAAAAAAAAATCCATAAAATATTATAAAAAAGTACAAAAAAAAATAATAAAAATGAACCACTTAGTTACGAAGAGAAAATTGTTTTGTATTTATTTTTTAACGCAAACGTCACAAAGAACGAAGGTAAGTAAAAAAAATCTACTTAGTACAGGTAACACTAGTTACAGAACACACATTTTTTATATGAAAAAAAAAAATTATTAAATATAATAACAATGAAAAAATGATAAGCAGCATTATTTTATCAAATAAAAAATTATAATTATTATTTATAATATTGAAAGGAAAAAAAAAAACCTATTTATGAAAAACCAAAAAAAAAATAAAACGTTTTCTGTTGAATTTTACAACACATTAATTTCCACCAGTGTTGAACAAAAAAAAAACAAAATTAAAGCATAAAAGAAACACAATTAATTATTTATCTAATTAATAAAATAATAAGCAGAATTTAATTTAATAAGCAAAATCAAATAATCAATTGAAATTATATGTTATTAATATATATATTTAGTTTTTTAATTCATTAATTATTATTTATTATAAATTAATGACTTAATTTAATTAATTGAATAGATTTTTTTTTATTGTGTTTGTTTCTTTTCATTTAAACTATTTAAATCGATAAAATCAACATAATTAATCATTATCATAATTATTTTATTCATTTGTTTAATGTTATTTATTATTTTTTCCTCTAAAACGATTATTGATTTTTATTATCAAAATAACATATTGCATAAATTCTATTATTTCTTTGATTTTTCATTCTCTTCTTAATATTTTTTTTTCCGTTTTCTTAATTTAATATAATTAAAAAAATAATTATTTTTGTTATATAAAAATTGAAAAGAACATGTAAAAGTAGTCTACGATCAATGCTATCTATGAATGAAGTAATATGTTTAATCGATGTTTTCATTAATAAAATTCTAATAATAATAAGTTTTTTGCGGATACCATATAAGTTTCATTGGATTAAGGAAAGTATTATATACCTTAGTAAAATATACTTTATTTAATAATCAAAAAGAAAAAATTAAGCAAATTTTTATACATACTTCAATATAGCAATTAACTATAAAAAAAGATTGTAATTAAAATAAGACAGGTAACCACTTGCATGAATATAAAATTGGTGGTAATTAATAGATTTAATTTTTTATGTGTTTTATCGATTCTACTAACAAAATATAAATGTTTTATCGAAATGTTTATATAAAAAATGTGTGTTTAAGTACATTAATAAAATGAATATCGTCGGAAGCACCATTCAGGTATTTTTTAAGGAATTCACATTTGAAGAAAAAAATTGCTTTAACCATAATTAACAAAAAAAAAACATATATACTAAAAATATTTATCATTTTTAAGCTTACTTAATTCAATCTCATCGTTACGAATGTGCATTTGAACACACAAAGTCACAGTTTAAATAGTTAAAACAGATATAACTCTTTTAAATTCACTTTGCACAGTCAATGTCTTATCACTGAATTTTCTTCATTATTATTTTCTTTTTTTGCACTATTTTACTGTTAATCTAGTTAAAACTTTAAATTTCACTTTTATCACTAAAGTCAATTAGTTTTTAACACAAGAATTTTAATTAATTTTTTTTTTGTTTGTTTATCATTAGAAAAAAATCACTCAATTTAAACAGTCTATATAATAAAAAAAATAATTAACGGATTGTAATTTGTCAGAAAAAAAAAACTATAAAAATTTTTCTAAACACTTGACATCGTTATTTTTTCTTCATCATTTTTTTATTTCTCTTTTTTTAAATTTATATTAAATCAATAATATTTATTTCCTTCAACAATCCGTCGGTTAAACAAAATAGACAAAAAAAAAATAACTTTGCATACTGAAAACAAAAAAATTAATATACCAAAAAAAAAAAAGTGCGACAATATATTTATATATATTTTTTTTTTTTTATAATAATTAAAATTTATTTTTTTTTTGTTTTTTTTTTTTTTTTACATAATTTATATAATTTACAAAATAAAAATTTAATAAAAATTAAAAATAATTAAAAGGAAAAACATTAATTTTTCATCTTCATTTTCTTCTTCTTCTTCGTCTAAAGTTGTTGATTTTTCTTCCTAACTTTCTTACACTTTTCTTGTTTGTTTCTTAATTTTATTTAATGCAAAAAGAAAAAAAAAGGAAAAACAATTAATTCTTTATTTTTTGCTTTACTAACATAAAAAATTTTAATTATTGGGAAAATATTTTTTGAGAAAAAACGAAAATAAAGAACTATAAACAAAAAAAAAATTATTTTCTTAATTTTAGTTTTCTTAATTAAATTTATTTTAATTAAAAAAATTAATTTTATTTTACTTTTTTTTTTATTATTATTATTAATTTTTAAGTTGGTATACAACGGACACTTTTCGTATTTTTTTTTTTTTTTTAATTATATATTTTCATTTTTTTTTTATTATATTATTATTATTAATTATTTTTTTAATTAAAAATTAATTTTAAGGTATTTTTCTTCTTTATTATTTATTTTTTTTATTTTATACACACACACAATTTTTTTTTTTACCCAAATAAAATTTATAAAAATCAATTTTTATATCCTTCGACGTATTTATTTTTTTAAGGTTAGTTTAGTTTTTTTTTTTAAAGAAAAGAAAAAATCTTTTATCGTATTCTGTGCAACAGAACGTTAACGTTCATTTCTCCTACCGTATGTGTTATTCTTGTTTATTTGTGAATACTTTACTGAAGTCGGTTTGGTTTCTAATTTGTTTTTTTTTTCTGTCTTCATCTTCTGCATTAAGAAATTGAGAAGCAAAAAAAAAAAAATAACTTAAAAATTTTGATCTTAAAGAAAAAAAAAAACACGAAGAAAAACTTCAATGTAATAGTGCAGTAAAGTCAAATTTAAAAGCACAAAATAAAAAATAAAGAAATCTTTATAAGCAATGCTTAAAATGCAAAAATAAAAGTTTGCGAATTTGCAATTTAAATAAATTTTTAAGTGAAAATTATCTACCTACTCGTATTATTGTAAGAAAATTTCGGTACTTTTTTTGACTAAGCGTTAATATACCGCTGCGTTAAGTTGTTATAATTTAATTATGATTATATTGCCGTTAAGTGTGTTCATTAATTAATTTTAATTTTTTAAAAATACTCCCGCAGCAGTAAATAACGCATAAAAATTAAAATAATAATAAAAAAAAATTTTACCGCAAACACTAATGATTATTTTAAATTACACAAAATATAGAATTTACTTACGCAACTGTAAATAACGCATTTAATGCATCAGTAATAAAAATCAAAATTATAATAATAAATTACTGCACCGGTACAGATTATGCCAAAAAAAACAAAAATATTTATTTTCTTTATTAATTAGTTTAAAAAAAATATATATAAAAACCCCTCGACCGACAAAAACGCATTACATTTCTTTTAAATCATTTTTATTTAGAATTTTTTTTTCGTATCCTTTTCCATGTTTTTTTTTTTTATTTTCTTAAATTAATTAATTTATTTTATTAGGTAATTTCTTTCTTTATTTTTATTTTCTTTTACTTAATATTATTCATTATATATTTGTATATATATATATATATATATATATTATATTTACTTTATTATAATTTATTTATATTAATTAATTAATAATTATAAGATTATTATGCTAGGCTTACTTACTTACTTAGTTAAATTAATTATTTATTCATCATTAAAATTAAAAAAAATTTTAAGTGTTTTTTAATTTTTCATTTACGTTTTGTGTGTGGTTTTGCTCTTTATTATTAACTAATTAAATTAAATTTCTCAATAATTAATTAAGTTTCCTCTGGTTTAAATATTTACAACAAAGATTTTGTTTTTTTTTTGCTTTAATTAATTAATATATTTTTTTTAATTTGTTGTTTTCAAATTAATTATAATTATAATTAATTTATTTTATTTTCAAAAACAATTAATTAATATTGTTGCTTTAATTACTTAAATTATATTTAATTTTTAATTATTATTACTAATTATTACTTACTTACGTACTATTAATATTTTAATTTAATTTAATTTAATTATTATTTTTTTCATTTTTAATATTTTGTTTGTTTCTCTATACAAATAACATCACTGAACTTTTGTTCCTATTTTGTAGGGTTTAGTGTTTTTTTACTTCTTTTTTATTTTAGTTTTGTAAAAATTATACTTTTCTGAATTAATTAATTTTCAATTACTTAATTATGTATTTCTCTCTTTTTCTTATTTTAATTAATACATTTTTTATTAATATTATTTAAATATTAGTTTATTTAATTACTTATTATTATTCAGCACAATAATTATTAATTAAATGTCGGGCACCATTTGCTGTGGCTCCGGTTGTTCCGAATTGCAGGGTCCACTCTTGGAACAGTCGTCTTGCATGTAATTGTTGTTGTTGTTGCTGCTGCTGTTGTTGTTGTTGATGTTGCTGCTGCTGCTGTTGTTGCTGTTGTTGTTGCTGCTGTTGTTGTTGATGTTGCTGCTCTTGTTGTTGCAATTGCAATTGCAATTGATGATGATGGTGCAAGAGTGCTTGTGATGGCAGTGGCGGCTGTATCAATTGTTGGTGTTGTAGCTGCTGTTGATGTGAAGGCGTCAGTGGCAGTGACGGTGAACTCAACTGCTGATGTTGTTGCTGTTGAATTTGTTGATGCTGCTGTTGTAAATGTTGCAAATGTTGATGATGATGATGTTGATCGATGTACATAGCAGCAGCGGCTGCCGCGGCTGCTGCAACAGCCGACGCTTTAGACGACGAGGTATTTGGTGTTACTGATGTTGGTGGCGTGGACTCCTGGAGCTCTGATTGCTAGTGGGCCGTTAACTGGTGACCCCCTTGACTCTGCATGTTTTGTGGACTTAGCATTGGTGGACTATGACTATGACTATGGGCGCCCATTGGACTGCCGTGAACATCATGATGTGGATGATAACCGTGTCCACCATGTAGATGTGATTGTGGCATACCATCCATCATATCACCACCCAATGTATTTGGCGGCGTCATTCGTTTTTCTTTTTGCCGTCTATTACAAAACCATACTCGTACTACTTCCTTTTCCAATTGCAGGGAATCAGCTAAGGAGGATATTTCTTGTGCTGAGGGTTTCGGCTGTTTATGAAAATGCTGTTCGAGGGCACCTTTGACCGAAACCTCAATACTTGTTCGTTTCTTGCGCTTACGACCTTGTGCTGCAATTTTATCGATGCTTGTTGGTGAACCCGTCGTTGAATCAGCTTCCTCTAACCATTTTTGTAACAATGGTTTTAATTTGCACATATTTTTAAAGCTTAATTGAAGTGCCTCAAATCGACATATCGTCGTCTGTGAGAACACATTTCCGTATAATGTACCTAATGCCAAGCCCACATCCGCCTGCGTGAATCCAAGCTTTATTCGTCGTTGCTTGAATTGTTTTGCAAAAGCCTCTAAATCATCAGAGGTTGGTGTGTCTTCTTCGCCTGCACTGACATCTCTATCATTTTGCAGATGATGTGGATGCAGGTGTAACTGAGGTGATTCTCCACGAAGCGAATGGTGCAACGGTGCTGCACTTTGGTGATGCGGGTGGGCCGGATGATGTAGCATGCCGTTCATCGCTGCATGATGGTATTGCAATGGTGAGGTACCTGTGGGCGCATAATGTGCGGACGTATGAACGGGTGCATGCCAACCGTGTGGTGACGCCATACCCTGTTGTGCCCGACTTTGTTGTGACAGGTGCATTTCTTGTTTAACATCAGCCGGATGGTGATGTGTATGATGTGATGGTATAGACCATGGATCAGAAGGATGTAATGCTGCCCAAGGATTGCCACCAACACCACCTAAACCAGTTACCGAACCAAGACCCGCTGCTGCAGCGTTTGGACTTGGACTTGACTGGTGATGATGATGATGATGGTGTTGCATATATTTCATATCGCCAGCATCTGTAGCACTTCTTGGTGATGATGTGTGATAGCCACCTCCTAGGGCCATATCCAGATCCCCCGAAGAGGCTGTCATATACGTGGTGGCGGCCATCCCCACCGCTCTAGGGCTATTTAGCCCCTCCACGCTGGCGGGGTAGGGCTCCAAATTGGGGCTCAGTTTTCAACCGTATTAAAAACACAAAAAACTTTATGTCATATCACTTTGGTACAATATTTTTATAACACAATTGCGGGTTTTTTTCTTTTATTTTAATTCACAATTTTTAATTCTTCTAACAATAATTATAATAAATATACACAAATCACAATTATTAAATCCTTTTTAGCTCAGAATTCAAATATAATTAATATTTATTTTTATTTTCTTTTAGTTCGTATACGTTGTAGGAATTTCCTTTATCTAATTAATGTGTATTTCCAATATATTAATTTTCTTATTTCCTCTTCCTTAGTCTTGCATAAGAAATAACAAAAACAAGGTTTTCGGTTATTTATTGATTCGGCAAGATAATCTTATAACAAAATATTTTGTAATCTCGGTTCCTGTTTTAAAAGAATCCTTTCTTTTTTTTTGTAAGAATTTTAATTTATTATCGTGGTATAAAATGTTATAATAAAAAATTAAAAAATCAAAATAAAAGCGCTTTAAAATTGTAAACAAAAAAAATTATATGAGCAAATCACAAAATTAATTTATTTTATTTTTTTGATAATTATTGACTCAAATCCAAATGTACAACGAAATTATAAATTGTATTTTTAGTGTTTCTGTTAAACATTTGACATAATTTGTTTATTTATTTGATTCTTAGTCTCCCAGGTACTTTCGGAATATTATTTATTTGTTTTTCTCTTATTTTTCGTTTTTCTTTGTTATATTCAATTGTTAAAATTTATTTCTTTTAACAAACACAAATACCAGAAGAATTATTTTTTTATTTAAAAACAAAAAGTTTGTATAAAAAATGTCAACACTTAATTAATTAATTAATTTAATTAAATAATTAAAATTTAAATCAAAAATAAAAAACCGAAATAAAATTATAACTTTGCTTAGATAAATTATGTTATATAAAAAAGGGATAAATAAACAAAAATAATTTCAAAATATTAAAAAAAAAAAATCAACAAATTAATCAAACACAAAAATGATTTAATTTTTTTTTTTTTTTTCGTATTATCAACAAAAAAAAAGCACTTTTCTCACTGAAATATTTTTTTTTATAACTTTTATTGCTGTTTGTTGTGTTGTTATTATTATTATAATTAAACGTAATTAATCCTGGTATCCATAAATATAACGTTTTTGTCACCTTGTTGTAGTTTTGTTTTTTAATTTATTTACTTTTTAACAATGTTGCCAAAAACATGAAACACTTTGTGTGTATGTTTTGTTTTTATGTTTCTCAAGTTATTCACATGAACATTAACAATTAATTTAATTTAATTAAGACTATGTTTCACCACAAAATATTATTTAACACAGTCACAGTTATTATAATAAATTATTTTCTTTTAAAAAACAACCTTTATATTATTATAATTATAATAAAAGGACACGAGACACTATAGTTGTTAAAGAAGAAATTCAATAAACTTTTTTTTCTTTAATCAATCAAATTATTAACGTAAGTGGTATTTATTTTGCTTAACTTTTATTTTCTTCTTATTGAGAAGCAATTTTTTTTCTGTATTTATGCTTTAGGTAAAAACAAAACAGATAAAACCAATATTAAAACGATAAACTAATAGAAAACCACAAATCGCGTCTATTATTTTTTCGAAAAGTTTTAATTGAACAGTTTTTATATTATCGTCATTATAAAAAATAAACGATAATAATTATTAATTTTTTTTTTTTTTTCAAAACACACTAATCATAATTATTAAAAATAATTTTTCTTTTATACAAAACAAAAAAAAAATAAATTAATAATAATAATAATAAAAATTAATAATAACAATAAAAATCACATAAATATGCCAAATCACGCACAATTTTTTGACATATACGTGCAAACGCTCCGAGCTATCGAAGTCAACTAACAATATTCAACAACACTATTTCAGCGGCGCTGCGTGTACATAAGTTTTTTTTCTACTGTTCTGGTTTTTTTTTTTTGTTTTTCGTTGTGTGCTTTTTTTCTTCTTTATGATTATTATATATTTAGTTTTTTTTTTGTTGGTTTGTTGGTTGGTTCTTTTTAACACAACTTCAACACCAACAACAACAACAAATATCCCCTCTATTAATTCTTATTTTTTATTTTCTTGTTGTTGTTATTGTTATTTTTCCTCTTTGAGTTGTTTTTTTTTTTGCTTCTCTATATAAATTCATTTTCAAATATGAATAACAAATGATCCCACTCTAGTGCACGTTTTTTATGTGTTTGATTTTTTTTCACTTGATATCAGTTTTTGATTGGTTTATGTATACGTTCTTCACTATGACGTCATTAAATATACACCCTATTTTTTATATACAGTCTATCTATTGTAATTCAAACCACGCCTATTGCTGAAGTTTGCTCACCAACAAAATTTTTGTTAAATTGCTTTTTAACTCTTTACTCATATTATATTTTGCAGAATGTCTCTCACTATGTGTATATATATATATATTGTTATTCAGTCGAATTGTTCTTGCTACTCGTTTTCAGCTAAATACATTTATAGAAAATACTCGCGACCGATGACAGTTTTTGTCACTCTACGGGGTTATTTGTATTTTTTTTTCATTTTTTTTTTATAAAATTTTTTGTGTTGTCTTCTGCGATTGTCATCGCGCGATTCAAGCGTAATTTTTTATTTCTTCGTTTATTTATTTTCTTTCTTGTTTTTCATTCAAATTTTAATACAAATTCTGTTCAATTCGTCGTCTATTGTTGATGTTCATTGAGTAGAATTGAGTTGATGATGTTGGTACATATTGCACTGTACTGTACTTTAATTTCTTAATAATAACAAAAAAAAATCATAAGAAAATAAACTTAAGAAAAATTTTTAAAAGCAAAAAAAAAAAAAAAAGAAATAAACAAAATGCTTGCAGCCCTAATAAAATTAAATAGAAAAAAAAAACTAAATGGAAAATTATGTGTAATATTTTGTGTATTTATTGTTATTGTTATTTTGTTGTGATTTTTCATAGATTTTAATTATTGTTCTTTTTAAATAAATTGTGTATTGTACGGTGCTTGTGACAATTACCTTGAAAAATCATAATTTTATTCGCATTTACTAAAAATATATAAATAAATTTCATGAAGTTGCTGCTAGTGATCGATACAAAAAATTTCTTTAATTATCTTCTTTGATAATTTTTCAACAATTTAGTATTAAATACATATTTTCATTGTGTTCAATTGTGATTTTCCTTGACTTTTTCTTGATTAAGACACCTAATACTTGTTTTTAACTTCCAACAACCTGATTATTAAAAATTATTTCGGTACAAACAAATTCTGTTTATAAATTATTAAAGCTTTTCATTTTTCTACCAAAATAACCGTCAAACTCTTTAAATGATCTCTTAAATTGTAATAAAAATCAAACAAGGGCGTAAAATTGCTTTTACAATCAAAAGAACCGTTACTTAACTATGTCAAAAATAAATAATAAAATAAAACCAAATATTAATTTGCCGACGTTAAACACAAGATTACAACTTTAAGACTTTAAAAAAGGAAAAAAAAATCAATACAAAGCTCAAAACATTTTAATCAATAAAAAAACCAAAAGCTTGGAAAATTATTCAAATTTTTATAATTAAAAAAAAAAAAACATATCATTTAATTTGCATATTTATAGCATTTTACATTTATTTCTTTGTTTATTTAATTAATTTTAATGATTAATTAATTAAATAATTAACAGGGTGACAAAAAGTAATTATTATTAGTATAATTATTTTATTTTATTTTTTATAACTCAATTAGGTTGTTTGTTGGTTTGATAAGCAAACATTTTTGGTATCTAATTACTTGTTGAGTGTAAACATTATATATTTTTTTGCAAATACATTTTCATCTTTATGATGGTCATTAGTTAGATTTAGTAAAAATTGTTTTTAAGTTTTTGTTTCCTTTTTTAATTTCGTTTATAATAAAAAGCACTTAAAAATCATTTGAGTGGAATTAAACAAATTGAGTGAAAACTTCAACAGCAAAAACTACTCAAATAATTTAATTTTTATTTTTATTACAAAAGTTATAAATTTGTTTTTATTGCTCATTAATTATTGTTTTATTTTTGCTGCTTAAAATTTTTATTTTTTATTAACAAACACTGATTATTATCTATTTAACTATTAAAATAATAAAAAAACGAGAAGAAGAAAAATAAAAACAAACAACAAAAAAACGTTTTATTTCGTTAATAAAATTCTTGTTTTTTTTTTTTTTTAGTTTTTCGCGATAATTTATTAATTATCCATTTATTTTATTAAAAAAGAAACAAACAGAAAAAAAATGGTTTTAATAGCTATTGAATGATTATTTATTATTATATAAAATAGATATATTTCAGGTAAATATTGTACACTTCCTTATCCCGGATTTACAAACGCATAACTTAAACTTCGACTAAAAAAACAAATTAGCATAATAAAAGCAAGACAAAAATACCGCTAAATAAATTAGAATATTGCAGACGAAAAGTGCAGGACACTTGCTGCTGGTGCACCAGATCACCAGAAGCTAAACAATAACAAAAATCAACCATAACCATACCTAAATACCATATTAAAAACTAAAAATTAAACAACATTATATATTTAAAACATAAAAAAGGTGGTTGATTAGCTTTTGTCGCAACCCGAGGGGTGCATAATTACAACATACAAAAAAAATTTAAATAAATTAAAAAAAAAAGAAACAAAAAATTTAACGCAATACGCGCATATATAAACATGAAACGCAATACGTTAGAGAAATATGAATAAAAGCAGATAAACAAGGTATTTGCGATATAAAATTACGTTTGTTTTTCTCTCTCTCTCTCTCTATTTATACAGTTTTTTCTTCCTATCTTTAACTAATTAAAACGTTAATTTCTTCTTTTTTTTATTTAATTAAACAAAGAGACGTAAAATCATTATGAATATAACCGCGTTAGCAAGACATAAACCAACACTTTCAATTGTAAATTTACAAATTTAAACAAAAATTTTACCTCATAAGGCTAAAGAAAAAACCGCTTAATGTTTTCAGTTAAATAAAAGAAATAACAAAAATTATTCAATCTAATTGGAATAAGAAAAATATTTAATTGATTAACAGAAATAAATAAACTTCGCTGCAATTACAACATAAATGTGCATTTAAAGTGTGCAATAAACATTTTATTAAATTTTATTTATCCTATATATAAATTATTAACCATAATATATAAACCGTTTATGGTTGATAGAAATGTAATTATATTTATCGTTATAGAAATCACATTTAAAACACTTTTAAGTATTAATAAATAACTGTGAGATAATTATTATTTATGCATACGATGAATAGACATCAAACTTTTATTTTTTTTTTTATCTATTAACAAGTTTTGATTTTTTCTTTATTCGCGTTGAAAAATTAATCTTTTAATTTTCTGCTAAAAATCTTTAATTTTTAAAAATAAAAAAATATAAGACAACAGCCAAAAGATAAAAATTGTCTACTGAACACCTACCATCACAATCACTATTACCACCGCCGCCGCCGCCAAAACAGCTGACAATTAACAAATTATTTAACAACTTCTTATCATTATTAAACGATTGCATATATAAATATTTTATTGAGTATTTATGGTGTTAATACTATATTTGGTGTTATAAATAGACAGACAGACCAGTTATTTGCTACTTTTGATGCCTTGCGATAATAGATAGATGCGAAATAAACAAGTAGTTTTTTTTTCATTATTTTAATATCCATCTTTGATCGAAGTGTCAACAATTATCTTATTTTAAAATTTTTTTATTTAATTTAAAAACAATTTAAGCCGAAAAAAATGAATATAAAATTGGAAAAATTGTCATCCCTTATAGCAGAGACACACACATAAAACATTGTTAATAAAAAGTCCTGTAAGTAACGCCGTGATCGTTTTAAAGAAATATCAAGCATTAAAGCTTTACTAAAGAGGGGTAAATAACAATTGCATTCAAAAAAATATTTTATAGGGTGTTTAATAATAAAATGTCTATGTATTTTTTTTTTTTTTTTGATAGATTATAAAAATATTTTAATTATTTGTTTGTTTAATTTACTTAAATTTAAATTATGTTAAATTTTTTTTTTTATTATTATTATTTAAATTAAAGAAATGCGCAAGGTCGTATTAATAATTAATTAAGCAAAAGCCAAAAATAACAAACAAAAAAAAACGATAATCACTGAATTATACAAAAAAAAAATTTAATTAACTTAAAAAAAAAACAACTCAATTGCTTAAAATAAAATAAAAAAAAAAGCCAAACCACAACAAGAAAAAATAATAAAAACATTAATTTGCATATAATTAATTTCTTATACACGAAAAAAACAAATTATTTTCTTTTTTTTATTTATAAGCAAAAAACACTAAATAATTTTATTTTTTCTTGATTGTTGTGTGTGTGTGTGTTTTATTTTTTCTTTTTTTAAAGGTAGGTTTAGGCACTGCGAGGTGTGAATAAAAACAAATTATATAAATTTAAAGAATAAAAAAAAAAACATAATAAAATAAAATAAAATTTTTAATTTTACAACCTACTTTACCGTTAGTTTTTTTTTTTTTTGTCATATTTTTAGCAACGAAAAACACTCTTAATAAATTTACATGTTTTCTATTTGCGCAAAAAATTAAACTATCTAACTATATAAATATCAACTTTGTAATAAAATTATTCTAATTTTATTATTTAAACAAATTTAAAAAAATAAAAAAACACCAGCAATCTTATAACCAAGCCTTAACGAGTTAATCAAATTAATTTTTTTTATAAGAAAATTGCAATAAGGAATTTATAACAAAATAAAAAAAAGAACAAAAAATGCAATTATGATAAATTAATCATTACTTTGTGACATGAAATAATTCAATTTAATTAACAAAATGATAATAATAATAATAATAATAACAATAATAGTTTTAATTATAAACAACAGTACATAAAGAGCCATTATTGATGTTTGATATTTTAATGTTTGCGAAATAGACAATAAGGACGGAGTTTGGGGTTTTCAAAGCTTATATAAACAACAAAGTTTTATTAAAACACCCATGGGATCATAATATGTTATATTATTTACATTAAAGTTATTTTAAGTTATTTAACTAGTAGTTAGTTTTGTTATTAATCAAAAAAAAAAATGGAAGAAACTATACAATTATTATTACATAATGTGTTAAATACTATATACTTGGGTATTATGTACTTTTGTCATACCACCTCAATCATCTCAATAATCAAGAGACTAATAATTAACATTATTATGTTATATTGCAGTCATATTTTTATTTTTTTTGCTTTTCACCTGCTTATAAAATTTACATTTTTTCCTACGGATTTTTTGTTTGAATAATATTATTTGAACTGTTGAAAAATAAAAATCTTTACGAACACATTATTAAATTTATTTTCCTTATAATCAATTAATTTTAAAAAGCATAACAATTACGATTAATAAATGAAAATAAACAATGATCGTATTTGTTTGACAAAAAATATTTATTTTAATTGAAATATATAGTGACACCTATAACACCCACAATTTATATGAAAAATTACCATTTTTAAACATTATTATAACAATATAATTAAAATAACAATAAAATCATGTAATTATCATATTAACATTATTATTATATTAAGTTCTAATGTTTATAAAATTTATTACAATAAAACGTACCTTCATCAAGCCACTTATAACAACACTAGTTTTAGCTAATACAGGTTGTTTAACAGTTTTTTTTTGTTGCTAATTTTCATATTATTAATATTATTATTATTATTATTATTATTATTATTATTATTATTATTATTATTATTATTATTATTATTATTATTATTATTATTATTATTATTATTATTATTATTATTATTATTATTATTATTATTATTATTATTATTATTATTATTATTATTATTATTATTATTATTATTATTATTATTATTATTATTATTATTATTATTATTATTATTATTATTATTATTATTATTATTATTATTATTATTATTATTATTATTATTATTATTATTATTATTATTATTATTATTATTATTATTATTATTATTATTATTATTATTATTATTATTATTATTATTATTATTATTATTATTATTATTATTATTATTATTATTATTATTATTATTATTATTATTATTATTATTATTATTATTATTATTATTATTATTATTATTATTATTATTATTATTATTATTATTATTATTATTATTATTATTATTATTATTATTATTATTATTATTATTATTATTATTATTATTATTATTATCATTCTTTCATTTATTAATTTTGTAATTTCTGTATGTAAATTCGCTTGTAGTATCTGTATTTTTGGCGAATATTATAATTTCTATTAATTATTATTAAATTAGCATTTACACTTTATTAATTTGATAAGAATGTTAAAATGGAGTTAGTTTGCTGCACAATAAATAGACAATAAATCGAATAACAATAAAGCATAAAAAAAAAACTATCAATAAAAATATGTTTTAAAAACAGAAAAAAAACTGTTTAAGCAAGCAGAAAAAAAGCAAAACGGAAAAAAAAACTAGCGATACAAATCATTGAATAATAACGAAGAATATCAACTGTTAAAAAATTCATTTATTTGTTTTTTTAAATGTGTGATAAAAGAAAACACTAACCAGCAATGAGTATGACAAAATGTTGCGTACGGATGTGATGACATGAAATATGTGTTTAGGTTTTTTTGTTTTTTCATTCTTTAATTTTTAATCTGATTTCTATAAATCTTATATCTTTAGCCTTTTTGTTTTATTAATAATTTAATATTTATTTTTTCTACTGTCGTTTTTAACGTCTCAAGGAACAGTAGCTGTACTGAAAATAAACATATGCCACATGGGTGGCACAAATAAAATTAATAAATAAAACAAATATCCTTTAGCATTGCCTAATGTTTTATTAATTTTCCTTTATATATATTTTTTTATTATTTATTTATTATTCTTTGTGATTTATTGTGATTTTAAACTAGAAAAAAAAATAAAATAAAATAAAATTTATTCAAACATATGTACATAAGATGCTAAACAATAAGCGTTGACTACTTGATTAAATGTTAAAAAAGAAAAAAAAAATTATAACAGTTTTGTTGCTTCACTTAATCAAAAGACATGAGGTGTTTTGAGATAAGAAAAGATTAAAAATAATAAAATTTATTTTTTTTGATGTTTCTAAATTTTTTTTTTAAATCCTTGACATTTTTTTCTTGTTACTTTATTCAGTGTTTTGATTTCTTTTTTGTAATTTTAAATTTTGTAAATATTTTTGATTGGAAATCATAACAAATTATAATTAATTTGTTTTGCTGAATGTAGGCAGATGCTTTTATTTATTCGCATTGTTTTGCTGCAAAATTTTTAATTTACATTTATTGTGTCCTTAGATTTAGCATATTATATTTGAATGACTGAAGGTTAGTTAATTAATGAATTGACAATATTATTGTTTTCAAAGGATTTCACTTTATTTTTTTGTAAACAATTAAACGTTAAGCATTAATTTTCTTTATAAAAAATAATGGTACAATTTATAAAATAATTAAGAATAAAATATGTATTTATATTATCTATTGTATAGCAAAGATTTCTATCGGTACTTTGATTAAAATTAAAGAGAAAAATTTTATTGAATAACAATTAAATAAAAACAAAATAATTTATTTAATTTATAAATTTGACGTCATTTGTATTAAATTAGCATTTTGATCTATATAGAAAAAATAAAATACGAATATAAATAGAGAGAAATTTAAATAAAATGAAATAAACATTTTTCTTTCTTTCTTTTTTTCTAAGAACAAAAGATTTTTTTTTCATTTTTATTGCTAACTTAAGAAAACCTCGAGGTTATAGACCGTTTTAATTTTAGTAAATCGATTTATTAAAATTAAGAATAAAAAAAAAATAATAATATTAAAACCGAAATATAAAAACGAAACAAAGCACTACAAAAAAAAAGAAGCAGAACCACCAAAGTAAAGTAAAATAAAAAAATGAAAACAACACCTCAATGATTGCTGAAAAAATTATAAATGAAAATTTTGTTTAAAGTAAAGCAGAAACTATTATATATTTTTTGTTTTACTTATATTTTGATCGTGTTATTATCTTCTAATCAGTTTAAGATAACTGGATAAGTAGTTAATGTAATTAAATTAATATTAAATGATAAATATTATCGCGTATTCATTTCGACAGGTAAAATTAACTCAAGAAAAACTTAAAAAATACACAAAAAAGATTAAAATTCATAAATTTTTATTCTTAAAACACATTATAGTTATTCATTAAAGTGTTAATCAAACTTATAAAAGGATAAAAAATATTATTAAAAATATAAACGATACGAAAAAAAAACTGCGACACAAGATAAAATCAAAGGAAAAAATATTTTTATAAAAATAATAAATAAATTTTTAAACGCGCACTAGTATAGTAATTACGATAGATTTTTTTTTAAAATATCCTTTAGTCCTTTAGTATATTAAATATATAAGCATTTTTTTAAAAACCAAAAAAAAAAGTAATACCAAAATTAAGAATCTAAGCGAAACGATGCAAAATCATCCGTGCAGAAATTTTAACTTCTTTTTTTTCGTATTTTTCTTTGCTTCTTTAGGGAACGAGGACGTATTCTGCCAAATGAACATATAAATACAAAGTACAAAATAGTATTTAAACAAAAAAAAATATATATAAAGAAGTTAAAAAATTATAAACTACCCTATACTTATAATATTTTTATTATTTTTCTTCTTTTTTTTTCTGTTATCCATAGCCGGAAGCGTTTTATAAAATATTAATTTCTCTCTACGTACACCATGGCGTGTATCGATTACGAGATAGAATCAATTCAACAACAAACAGATTTTTTATTTTTTCTTTATTTAATGAAAATCTTCTATAATCTACCTGAAGTAATGATTTGACTTAATTTAAACTTAATTAGTTTATGTCTTACAGCATAATGAAATTAAAAAAAAAAATTGCTAAAAGGATTCGCTGTAGACAGGATTCGAACCTGTGCGGGTAAAACCCAATGGATTTCAAGTCCATCTCCTTAACCACTCGGACACCACAGCTCATATCAGTAAAGAAAAAATGAAACGTCAAGCAAAAATACTTCTGATTTGAAATCATACGCTGGAAAATTAAACTAGAGGATTAGTTATTATTTAATTTTACAGTAAATGCTTTTATGATTCTATGACGTTCATAGTTTCTAACTAAATTATAATATTTTTTTTTTTTAATAGAAACAAAGCACAATTTGCGTCAGAGTGTATTTTCTTTCTAGTCAGTAAACATCCAATAACAATTTATCTTTGATCAATGAACTCAAGAAAGACTCTCATAAAAACGGCCTAAAATCTACGGTCATCTGTACTTAACAACTTTACCGAAAATAAATTTTAAAAATTAAAATTTGTTTATTACCCGTCATTGGATTGTTTTTTTTTTATTTGTTAAATCTTTAATTGCAAAATCTGAGTCCAAAAAAAAAATTATTTTAAAACATCTCATTATAGCCTAAACAGCAAATAAAAGATAAAATAACTTGTTTTAAAAAGCTAAAATAAATATAAAAAAAAACTTATCTACAAGTTAAGTTACATTAATTTTGTCTAAAAATATTTGCAACAAAATTCAAAAACTATTCAATGAAGAAAGCAATACGACAGCAAACAAAAAAAAAACAATTAATGATTAACGATAATTTCGAAATTATGTTAATTATACATTAAAGAACAGCAAAAAAATAATAATAAAATAAAATAATAACAATAATTTAAAGTCATAAAACTATTCAATATTTAAGAGAAAATAAATAATAGTTTTGTCACCAAAAGAAAAAAGAGCAATTTTGATATTGATAAATACAAAAAAAAAAATAAATGAAAATAAAGCTCATAGACGCTCATAAGAAGCTCATAAACGGATCTCTTTTATTTATGATTATAAAATTTTAACAGTTTTTTTTTTATCTAATTTTTTTTTACAAAACAAAAATCATCTTAATTATATTTTTAACGATAAAACTAAATAAATAAATAATAATTTTCGAAAAAACATATTTTTTTAATCCAAAAATTTTGCGTGATAATATTGAGTAAAGTAGCAAAAACTACGGTTGTGACTAAAAACAAAAACGATTTCTTTCGTTATAAATTTTATTTTTAATATTAAATTTGCATAAATTCGATACAGTTATGTGATTTTTTCTGTTTTTTTTTTTTTTTATACAATATTTTTAAAACTAAATAACACAAAAAAACAATATTTATTAATTTTTG
Source organism: Ptychoptera contaminata (assembly GCA_963942525.1). Taxonomy (NCBI): domain Eukaryota; kingdom Metazoa; phylum Arthropoda; class Insecta; order Diptera; family Ptychopteridae; genus Ptychoptera; species Ptychoptera contaminata. The sequence continues at coordinate 12,090,246 of OZ012638.1, read as the reverse complement.
TATCGAGTTTTTGGTGTCTTCTAGTTTCGTTTAACATTTAGCCAAAAAGAAGAAGAAAAAAATAAAATAAAATAAAGAAGATTATGATGAAGAAGAGTAAAAAGAAATTAACATTAATGTTGAAATTGGGATGGATCATCATACGTGGCATTTAACGATTTGTTAATAAAACTAAGTCAATTGCAAAATATACAGCAAGAGATTCGTGACCATCTAATATGCCACGGCTACTGTGCTCGCAGGCAGAAATACATAATCACAGGTTATGCTTTATATTTTGTAGTTTGTTAAAAAAAAAAAATTGGTTAATGTTTTTTTCTTTTTTTTATTCGTTATTCCGTTGATTTAATTTAGTTTAATATATATATTTTCTACATAAACCTTTAAAATTATTGGCACAAATAGGTAACGACAATATGATGAGCTTACTTTCTGCTGTAAAGCTCCAATAACAAACGAAGTTAATATTACGCTAATAAAATCATACTTTACGTAGAAGATTTACAGGTAAACCTATTATACTTTACTTTATTATACCTTATTTTTGAATTCTGACAGCAATATGTATATATTTGGTTAATTAATTTCAACGAAAGCATTTCGTTATTTAATCTTCAATCAATCTTCTGTCAATCCAAAATATTACATTAAATAAATTGAATTAAATATCAAAATACCATTATTTTATTAATTATTTTAAACTAAAAAAAAATTTTAAATCAATGCAATATTCCAAAATCAACAAAAATTTAAAATTACATTGCACATTAATGACGGTAATTAATATTAATAATTTCTCTCGATAATATTTTTTCCATTATATATATATATTACTACCGTTAAAATTAATTAATTAATTTTAAAATTTCTATAATATAATAAATAAAAATTGTATTTTTTCAATTAATAAAAAATACTTCATCTTCATTAAAAAAATGTTTGTTTTGCTTCTTTTTTTTTTTTTTGTCTTAATTTTATTATCATTTGATGAGACATACAGATTATATATTGTAAAATACAAATGAAAAAAAATTATACACATTTTAAAATGCAACATGAATTTCTATTTTCAATTTTGATTGATGGATATAAAAATGCCTACAATGTATAAATGACATCGCGAATATTGCAACAAACGAAAACGCAACCAAAATAAAATTAAAATCGAATAAACCAAATAAGCACACACAGTGAAAAACAGAAACCAAAAGTGCCGTTGTCTGGTTTAATTTAATACTTTTTTTTTCATTATTATATACATATGCTTGATTTGTATTTCCTTTTTATTAATTTATTTTATTTTTTTCATTAAATCGCGGACTATTGTTGTTTTTTACAATATTTGTGTTATTTGGTTACCTTAAACGAAAAAAAAAAAAACAAAACGCAAGATGGATCAATGATTCAAAATTCAGAATAAAAATTAAATAAAAAAAAAAAAGGAAAAAATCATAAAGACAGCGGGCAGTCAAACTGTATCTACAGAAGTTGCTAAATTTTACAAACATTAAAATTTTTCTATCATATTACAACAAGAACAAGAACAAGAAGAAAAAATTGAGGATCAGCTGTGAGCTGTCAATGTCATTAAAGTAAATAAACAAACTCCGAAATATAAAAATATCTTTTTTAAATTAAAATTTTAATTAATTAGTTTAAATTTGTTAATAAATTTCTTACAAAATATGTTATACTTTATTTTAGTAATTATTGAAGTTAAAAAATATGTTTTAATAATAACTAAAATAAAAGTAAAATCTATAAAAAGTGTACATAACCAAATTTTTACTACAATATACGATATAATAATATCAAAGGACTCAAAAGTAACATTAATTGCTCTCTGCGCTCCCTGGCCTGCGTCTGACCCCAGAGGGGCGGCAGTTAACATACCTGGTAGAAGGTTAAAAATACATTTATTTATTACAACATGAGTTCGCACTTAAAGAAAAAATCGGCAGGGATATCTGCCAAAGTGTCGTCAGATTCCACGGCTGGCGGCGAGGGCTTGGTTGATCTAGAAAAGAATTCAACTAAGTCGCCAGTGGAAAAAAATCACGGGGAAAATTCCTCTGCACTCATGGTGGAGTCACAGGCTGTGGTGCAAAAATCAGCTACTGTACTAAATCAAACAAATAAAACGGAAATCAATCCATTTAGAGGACACCAAATAATTAAACGGTCACCAACAAAGAGTAGATCAATGGCAGATTTGGCTGATCTAAGCTCACCAACATCAACACCACAAAATCAGAAACTGTACCATCGCTCGGTTATCAATCAGCTTAACAACAGCAACAATGGTGCAGAAAGTATTACTCCTAAAAGGAAAAAAATACACTCTGAGGGTAATTTATTTGATATACAATTATCCGAAAGTTCTAACAGCATAGAAAAACAAAAAATACTGAAGTTAGAAAATGAACTTCAAGAAGCTAAAAAAGAAATTCAAGAGTTAAAAAACTTAATCCTAGCAATCCAAGATAAAGAAAAAAAATCATCATCTAATGCAGGAATAGTTGAAAATAATTCGACAGATTATTATTCATCAACTGCTGCGAAGGAAACGGAATGGCTACTTCAAAAGAATAAAAAAAGGAAAACGTTGAAACCAATCATCAAAACACGTGTCGACGATTCGCCGGGCTCTGCAGGAGGGGAGTCTGGAAATAGAAAAAATGGGAGAAAGAATGTTAACAAACCAAGTCCGTTCTCTTTTCCAGATTATGCTGCTTCAGGCAACAGGTACCATACGCTTACCAATACTGAACTTGATAATAGCAAAAGCACAGCTAAATCGATGAACGTTATGACAAACAACTTACCAGCTCCTACGAAATGTAATGAAACAGCAAACCCAAGTATACAACATGAAATCAAAAAAAGAATACACAAACCACCGCCAGTAATATTTAGCAATATAGAAAATTATACGTTGATGAATCAGGCTTTGAAATCTAAAAAACTTGAGTTCACTGCTAACCTGTTAGGTAACAATCAAATAAAAATTAATGTAAACACCGAGTCTGATTATAGAGAACTAACAAGGTACGCAAATGAAGCTAAACACGAATGGCACTCATATGAAAATAAGGTAACTAGACCAATCAGAGTTATGGCAAGGCACTTACATCCCTCATGCGACGTAGAATACATAAAGAGCGAATTGCTAGATCGTAATTTCAAAATAATAAATGTAGAAAATAAATTAATAAAGAAAAAAATTAATGGCAAAGAATTCATAACTAAATTACCATTATTTATGCTGACCTTCGAAAATGATGAAGATATTAAAAGAATTTACGACATAAAAAATCTAAACCACATGAAAGTTAAAATAGAAGCTCTTAAAATGAATAACATGATTCCTCAATGCAAAAGATGTCAACGCTACGGACACACGCTCAAATATTGTCAAAGAGATCCGATCTGTGTAAAATGCGCGGGTAAACACCTAACAGTTGAATGTATGAAATCCAAAGAAACACCAGCTAAATGCTCCAACTGTCTAGAAAACCACCCAGCCAACTATAGGGGATGTGTTATAGCCAGAGAGCTCCAAAAGAGAAGACAAAATCAAATGAATAGCAGAAAAATTCCGGTCAATATATCAACGAACCTGAGGACTAATGAAGTCAGTTATGCCCAAGCCGCTAAAAACATCATGTCGACCGATGATTGCACTAAAAGTCAAGTAGAAAATCACAAGCAAAAATTTTATGCTAGAAAGCATTATGCAAGCAGTAAGTGACCTTGCAAGCAGAATGGACAGAATAGAAGCATGTATGCCAAGACCAGTAAGTCAAACTAACGCAAAATGTTAGAGAAAGACATAAGAATCGCCACATGGAACGCAAATGGCTTAAAAAATAAGGTGAACCAACTTGAAATATTTCTTAACATGTTAAATATAGATATATGCCTGCTGTCGGAAACGCACATGACCAGCCAAACTTTCGTCAACATTAGAGGTTACAAAAGCTTCTTCACCAACCATCCTGGAGAGCAAGCTAAAGGTGGAAGTGCTATCCTAGTAAAAGAAAATATAAAGCATTACTTAGAAAACAGCATCCAAACAGATCAAATTCAACTAGCAATGATAGTCGTTGAAACGGGTTCTCAAAAACTAAGCATCGGGGCAGTTTACTGTCCCCCGAAGTTTAATCAAAAAACACAAGATTATCTAAATATGCTTCAACCTCTAGGTGAAAGGTATATAATTGGAGGAGATTTCAATGCAAAGCATGTTAACTGGGGATCACGAATCTCTACTACTAAAGGTAAACATTTATTAAATGCTATTAGACAAAATGGGGGTAGCTTTCATTCAACTGGTAAACCAACTTACTGGCCAACTGATAGCAATAAAGTTCCGGACTTACTTGACTTCTTTATATCAAGAAAAGTTTCCGCCAACTATGTTGAACTCGAAGATAACTTTGATTTAAACTCAGACCATTCGGCAGTTATACTTAATCTAAGCGAAAGAATCATAAAGAAAGCTGAACGTCCGACATTGTCAAACGATTCTACCGACTGGAGAAGTTTTAAGATCGATGTGGAAAACTCAATCAACCAAAAGGTAAAGCTAAGAAACGAACAACAACTAGAAGATGAAGTGTTAAAGTTCACAAAGTTGATACAAAGATCAGCATGGAACAACACAAGAAATTTTACACTGCAAACAAAAGGTATAAATTATCCAAGGGAAATTAAAGAATTGGTAGCCGAAAAGAGGCGTGCTAGGAAAAGATGGCAGATCACGAGGGATCCGGTACATAAGAACATACTGAACAATAAGGAACAGCATCTGAAAAGAGAAATACAAAAGATTAAAGAACTCAACATGGAAAATTACCTGGAAAATCTTTCTGCAGATAAAAAAACAAATTTCTCGCTTTGGAAAGCGGCAAAAAAGTTCAAATCTCCGATCGCGCATGATCCACCAATAAAAAAAAGTGACGGGACTTGGGCAAGAAACAACTTGGGAAAAGCTCAGGTTTTTGCAGAACATCTAGCTGATATATTCAAGCCAAATTCAGGTAACGGTGCCACTATACTAGAAACTGTCGAAAACACAGTAAACAAGAAAATAAATGCAGTTACCCCAAAAGATGTCTACGATGAAATCAAAAAATTGGCAAAAAATAAAGCTCCTGGATATGATCTGATAACCGCAGAAGTTTTAGTACAGCTACCAAGAAAAGGACTGGTCATGTTAAACCAATTAATTAACGCTAGTTTTAGGTTAGGAACGGTTCCGGACTCGTGGAAAGTGGCGGAAGTCATCATGATACATAAACCGGGAAAGCCACCAAACGACGCTAAATCTTACCGACCAATATCATTGTTGCCGGTTATGTCAAAGCTAATGGAGAAGTTATACCTAAAAAGCTTAAAGCAAATAGTTGATGAAAAGAAGCTAATACCTTCCTTCCAGTTTGGGTTTAGGGAACGGCACTCAACAATAGAGCAAGTGCACCGTATAAGCAATGCAATCGAAAACTCCATAAATGATAAGCAATATAGCTCAGCAATGTTTTTAGACATTGCCCAAGCCTTTGATAAGGTTTGGCATGAAGGCTTAATTCATAAGTTGAACAAGTTCTTACCGAAGCAGCATGTAGAATTCTTAAACTCATATTTAAAAAACAGATGCTATAGAGTTAAAAAAGAGGATGAATACTCAGACTTAAAATACATACTAGCAGGAGTACCTCAGGGGAGTATACTAGGGCCAATTTTATACCTCCTTTTCACATGTGACCTGCCAACTCCTGTTGATGCTCTGGTATCGACATTTGCGGACGACACATCAATAATTGCCTCAGCGAGTACTTTACATAAGGCAGTTCAAAAAACCCAGGTCGCAAACATCGACATCCAGACCTGGGCAAATAAATGGAAGATCAAGATTAATGAAAGTAAATCTACTCACATCATCTTCACGAATCGAAAAATTGATCAAGTTCCAGCTATCCTACTAAATGGTAACATAGTTCCGTATTCAAACACTGCAAAATATCTAGGCATGACACTAGATACAAAGCTCAAGTGGAAAGAGCACATTAAAATCAAATTAGTAGAACTTAACATTAAATATAATAAAATATATTGGCTCATTGGTCGTAGCTCGAAATTGTCAACGTATAATAAATTACTAATATACAATCAAATCATTAAACCGATATGGCTGTATGGAGCTCAACTTTGGGGCTGCGCTAGCCAATGCCACATCGATAAAATACAACGGTTCCAAAACAAAGTAATCAGAAACATAGTAAATGCGCCATGGTATGTAAGGAACAGAGATCTGCATAAAGATTTAAAACTAAAATATGTTGGCATGGAAATTAAAAATATTGCCACTAAGCATCATACAAAGCTGGTAAACCACGTAAACGAAGAAGCAACATCCTTGGCAGAGGCTACTCAAAGAAGAAGGCTTAGGAGAAAAAGACCGATCGATTTGTTGTAATATTTAAACAGTACCGGGAAGACAATTCATTTCCTACACAAACAACAGCCTTACATTTGGAAAGTCAATGGACTTCCTAAATTCTACTTAGACCTAGATTAAGACTTTAAATTTAAACTGATGGTTGGTCCTAAGGACCAGTTTTAGTACTACTCCTGTGACAAATACAATCAAAAAAAAAAAAAAAAAAAAAAAATATTACAACAATGGATGGTTGTTATTTTTATTAACTGTTTTGTTTTTCTTAATTTCTTTAAGCAATCACTTTCGCATTCCAATGCCCTTTTCATCAAATTGATGATTTTGTTTTCTTTCTTTATTTTTAAGTCTTTTTTGATGCTGTGAATCCAATAAACAGCAAATCGTATAAAATTGGCTGACTACCTTCCTACACAATACGATGAAAGATGTGTTATTCTGTCTGAATTAAAAAGAGTTTTATTATTATTATTATTATTATTATTATTATTATTATTATTATTATTATTATTATTTTTATTTTTGTTAAATAATGTACACCCTGCTGCCTATTACATGCAAACAATAATTTATTAAATAAAAAAAAATTTTAAAAATAAAAAACAAAACCCATTAAATTACCCGCTTAATTGTATTTTCTTCTTTTTTTACCATCATAAATGCGCGTATTTTTAAAACAAAACAATTGCAAAACTTGACATTAAGTACGTTAGTAGACAAATTTATTGTTTTTATATAAAACAAAAAAAAAGGAAAAAATAATCATGACACAGCCAAAAATAATTAAATAATTTAAAGGAAAACAAGTATCATTGCGGGTCAACCATATATATATATATATATTTTTAATCCAAACAATAATGTCACAGGCTACGTATAATTGTTTTATGTTTGCTAAGGTCAAACATTTTCTTAGCCTAATTTACTCAATTAGAAGTGAAAATAAAGTTTTTATTTTTTCCTTAATTACTGCATTATTACAATGGAAAATGCAGCTTTAAAAATCAAATTATTTCACTAAATTTAATTTTCAAATTAGAAAATGAGAAGTAAAATTTATTTATTGAAAAAAAAAAAATGTATTTGTGCGACGGTAAAATTGGCAATTTTTTTTGCTTCATAATTTTATTTATTTATATTTTAACAATAAAAAATAAAGAAAAATTTCTTAACATACTGTATTTTCTTAATTAATTAATTTTTTGTAACACAAACAGTTTGAATATTAAATTATTTAAATTTTTATTTATATTTATTTTTTTTTTTTTTTCATTTTTCGATAATATTATTAATTTTTATTGATTAATGATTATTTGTTTAGGAATTTTAATTATTATATCTATATTAATAATTATGTTATGTTTTTATTGATGTCAAAAGGATTTAATTAATTTAAATAAGATGTAATATGACATATGGTATTGTGTAAGCCTTAGTAATAATTTGAATGAATTTTTTGTATTAATTTTGTCACACGATCATGACGATCATCACGATTATTTAATTCAAAATAAATAAATAAAGAAAAAAGTAAAAGTTTTTGCGAATTGTTAACCAAAAACAAAGAAGAAATTAAATAAATTTAATTTAAAATCAATTAATTACGAGTATATTTAATTCTTATAAATTAAATTAAGAAAACGAATTCTATTCAAAACAATATTTAATTGATAAATATTTATTTGCGTGAAGTTTTACATTGAATTCTTTTGTAAATTTATTTCTACTGAAAATTTTGTAAAAATTGTAACTGTAGTTTACATTGCATATGAATAAAAATTTATTTTATTTATGTAAACTTTAAATAAATAATTATTTTACTAGAATAGTACAAAAAATTTAATGATTTTTAAAATTCTAAATACTTTCAATAATAATTCAAATTTCAAGAACAAAAACTTAAATTTTTTAACAAAACATTTCTCTAAAAATCATAAAAACAACTACTAATCTTCATTCTATTAAATAATTATTCTGGGTGGTTTATCACTTAATTTATTATTTTTATCAAATCATACTCATACATGATTCAATTAAACTTACTCAAATTTTACTTGCATGACTTAAATATTAAAGAAGAAAAAAAAATAAGTGTTTTTACTTTACGGAGAAAACACGTTTTGAAATATTTATTTATAATTACTTTTCATATAACTATGTCGTCCACCCAACATCATTGTTAATAATTATAATTATAATAATAAAAAATATTTTATGTATATAATTACTTATTAAATGTTGAATATTTAAATGAGTTGTTTCATTTCGTATCGTTTTCTTTTCTTTTCTTTTTTTATTTTTCATTTGACGCACTTTTGTGTATTTATTTAAATTAATTTAAATTTCATTTTCTATATTTTAGTTGAAAATAAAATAAAATATATATATATATATATATATCGGGCAAACAATTGCTTTGGAATTTATATTTTTATAATTTTAATAAAACAATAATAATGTACAGGTTTCTCGTCTTATTTTTTATTTTACTTATTATAAGTAATTTTTTTTTTTTTGTTTCTTATTGGTGGTTCTGACAAAATGAATTATATTTTTGTTTTTCTAACTAAACTTACGTAATGATCCTAATTGAATTAGCATTTTTCTTATTTATTTATTAATTATTGGCCGTAAAAACATTTTCTTGTTTCTTGCATCGCAACTATTTGAGCATTTGGGTACGCAGAAGAGAATATAAATAATGGTTTTAGGCACGGTACAATTTTATTTATTTTTAAAATATTTAAGTTATGCACATATGAATTATTATTAGTATTATTATTATTATTTTCTTATTATAAATAACGAAATCTGTTTAAACTGAACACATAATTTTCTTTTGTTCTTGCAATTTTGTACTTTTAGTCTAGATTTGATTTTTATTTTCTTGTCTAAGACATTTTTTTTTTGCGTTTTTATTTATATGATAAACCCATTTATTTAAAATTAAAGTTAGAAAAATAAATAAATAAATGACTAGACTCGCACTTTGTATACACAAATTATGTTAAAATAGAAACGCATTGAAGTAAAATAAAGCATTTCAGCCTACATCAAAATGGCAAGCCCATAACTCACAGAAATTATTAATATTATGATCGTAGGTCATATTGTTTTTTTAAATTAATATAAACGAATAATAAAAAGAAAGTAAATGGAAATCATATCATTATCGTATTAAGGACTTATGTATTGGTGGTGGCCGGACAAAATGTCAGCGGACAAAATGGCACGGACAAAATGGCACGGACAAAATGGCATATGGCCAAAATGTCACATTTAGGCAACGCAATACAAATTTATCAGCAACATAAGTAGCTAAAATCTCTAATAAAATCATCTGTTCTAAATAAATAATTGAGAAAAAACATTCCTAAATATTATAAATACTACAAATTCAAATTAATTAACTAATAATAAAATAAAACGAATAAAGCATAAGCGCTTCCTGTTTAACCTTTTTTTTTTTTTGGTTTAATTTGATAAGAAGATTTTTTTTTCTTTTTTAAATTTAAATACATAATTATGAATAATTTAAAAATTAAGAAGAGAAGAAAAAAAAACAACAAATCAATCAATTTACAGTTATTATAAAGAAATAAATTTTTATTTTTTTATCATTTTACTTAAATATTTGCATTAATTTTAACAGTATTAAAAATAAATAATAAAAAAAACAATGTAACAAGTCTAGGTTTTTATGACCTCAGCGCTGCTTTTAATTTTCTAACAAATCATTTTAAAAAAAAATAAGAAAAAAGCTAATAAAATAAAAAAATAGGCTTAATGACACATTAAATATTTAATATGAAATAAAAATGAATGAAAATATAAAAAAATAAAATTAAAAACTTTGTTTTATTTTGTATTAATAAATTAAGGCCAAATATTTTGCATATTTTTAGCGTATAAAAATATGTTAAAACTTCTTCATAAAGATAGCATAAAAATAATAATAATAATTTTCTAAAGTCTTCTCTATACTATACTACCAAAAAATAAAAATCGAAAACAGGTAGCCATTTGCCGGCTGTAAAAAATTAATAAAAAATTATTAACAAAATAATTTTAACAATAAAGAGATCTTTTATATTATTATGATTTTTTTTCCTTAATTTTTAAGATTTTGTAGTAAAAATATATGTATATGTATATAACCACCAAAAAAAAAAAACGTGACATGAATTACCTTGAAGTTTTTTGCTTTTAAGAAATTTTAAGCATTTTTGTCATTTTTAACATAATTTTTTGATAAAATCAATTAAATTAAATTTAATTTCGGAAATTTATTTTAATAAATAACATTTATAATGTATTAATCAATTAAATATATATTAATTATTATTAAATCACTGTAATTAAGACATTGAATGGATTTAATAAATAAAATAAGGGTATATTTCATATTGATTATAGAAACTTATTAATTAATAAATAATTTCTGTATATTAACAATAACATATAGACCGACGTATAAAATAAATTTAATAATTATAAAAATTAGCCACATAAAATAACAAGAATGCATGAATTTCAAAAGAATTACATAATAATGCTGCGCCAAAATGTTTACTATGTTATATGTTAATAAAAAAATAAATAATATTAGCATTAATTGATTTGTTAATTATAAAATAAAATTAATTATTAAGTAATGAGTCGTAAAATTAAAAAACACTTTTAAAGATTCCAAAAATTACTTTCAACGACATACATTATAAGGAAAATACTTAGTATCACTTTAATTGTATATGCGTGCACATCTACATCATTTTTATCGTTGCAAAAAAATCTTTTCAATTACATTTTGCTATAATCTTATTTTAAAATAAAATTAAACCATGAAACAGCAAAACGCCAATGATTACAGCTTTAATCCTTATCATCATGTTATATTTAATTTTTACTTTTTATTAATTCCAAGACAAGGTTTGTAAACTTGAAAAAAAAAATTGAATTTTATAAATAGATAATCGATAGCTGATAATAATAATTACAGCAAATAAAATAAAAAAACTAACGAATAACAAGCATATTATGTATTATTGATAAAATATTATGAACGAAAGAAAAAAAAATGATTGAATGAAATTAATCCCATTATCAATGGTTTTAAACACGTTGATCAGTTTTCTATATTTATTCTTTTGTTTTTATCTTAGCGATTATACGTTTTTTTTTTGTTCTGATTATCATCATAATAATGATAATTATATCCGTATATACATATATAAATATATTTCTAGAATTATAAATGATTAAAAATGAAGGTATAAACAAAAAAAAAAAGAAAGAATGAAAAAAACATTAAATTTTCCACCAAACAAGTAATCTAAAGAGACATAATAAAAGAAAAGTCACATAATAATAATAAAAGTAAATAAAATTAAATAAAAAGAAAAAACCGTTTAATGGTGAGAACTAACTTGTTCTTTCATTTATTTATATACATTTATTTTTTTTAAAAAACATTCATCAAACAAAAACCAGCAATGAATTGTTGAATCGATCACCATTGCATTTATTGTACTTACATTACCAACCCAGATACTCCTAACAGCAACAAAATACTCGTTCGCCCATCATCAAACATATTTACAAAAAAAAAGCCTTTGATTTAATAAATAAAATATAATAAATTTTCTACGTGTTTTCTAGTTTTAAAAATATAAAAACATTACCGACCATTTTTATTAACAAAAAAATAAAATAAAATAAAAATAAAAAATTAATAAAAATATCGAAAGGCACAGTGTTTTTTGTGTTTTGTTTTTATTAATTTCGTTGTAAGGTAAAAAAATTGTTTTCGTTAGATTATTTCCGGTGGACTTTTTCTTTCCCATCTTTTATATTTCTGATTTTTTTTTTTATCTTTCCTTTAACTGAATTATAATTTTTTGTTGTGCTTCAAGCATTTGTTAATAATAAAAACATAAAAAATTATTTATTGCATTTTATGGTGATTTTGCGTTTCATAAGACATGACAAACTAATTTAAGTTAAATAAATGTTAAATGATGATTTGATTTTTTTGAAAAAAAATATAAAGAAAACTCATAACGAAATCGACATTCATTGAAATGTTTAATCATTAATATAATTGTTAAATGATTTTTACAAATATTTATTATTGTTTTTCTTAAGGGCATTTAACTATAAGCGTAGCACTTTGCATTACCTGAAATTATGAACAATAAAATTTAATTTAATTAGTTTGTTATTTTTTTTTTTTTTTAAATAAAACAAAAATTATTTTTTGTAAATTACTAATAATTATTTTTTATTTATCCTTTAAAGAAAATATGTATAAAGGACAAACATATAATAAATATAACAAAGATTTTTATACGATTTTATTAAGAAAAAGAAAAAATTATATAACAATAATTGAAGGAATTTCAAAACATTAGTCATAATTTTAATTTGTGGTTTAATAATGTCGCATCATATTTGTCAATTAAAGTTTTGGAAAATTTTTAACAATTTATTCGCATATCATGTATTATTATTATTGGTTTCATTATTATTAGTAATTTTTTTGCTTCATTTCGTTTCTTATCCCTCTGTATTATTGTTTAATTTAATTTATTTGTCATGCGAAAAATTAACATTTTTATCAACATATCTGGTAAATGGTATTTATTTTGATTAAACTTAATTTTGCAATAGACATGATAGTTCTATTTTATTGTTTTTTATTTCGTCTATTATTATTACACTAAAAGTACAATCGAAAAAAATAATCAAATACTTTCATTGTTATTGTTATTATTATTATTATTTTGTCAATTTTAGATGATGACAATGATTAAGTTTCTTATATTTACTCAATGTATTATTACAAACAACTAAGATTTCTTTATTTATAAAAAATAAATTATTTGAATGGTTGTTGTCTATTATTATGAAAAAAAGCTAAAAGAATATTATATTCAAATTCACAATACAATATTTTTTTTTATTAAATCTTTCTGTATATTGTTTCTGTTTTTGTTATCCTGAAAAGATTTTTCATTTCGCTTGGTTTTTTTTTATGTCTATATAAAAAAGAAAAACGATATCGGTGGTCTTTAAGAAGAAATAGTTTTTTTTTATGGTAAATCGTGAAAATATTGTTTTTTTTTTTTATTAATTTTATATATAAAAATAAAAAACCATTTAACTACGACAAGTGACGCCACAAAAGCATGTCAAATGTATCCACTTGGCGACATTTATAACATTTTTGTTTTCGTTAAGCTATTAAAGAAAAAAAATAGAAAAATTGATTCTTTTGCGGTATCTATTCTAATTTGTTTGTTAAAAAAATATAATTTTTTTTATGTTTATTCACTTGTTTAAATGTTTTTCTACGTGAAAATGTTTCTAATTGTTAAAAAAAAATAATAATTATAAACAAGAGGATTAAGGAATTTAAATGTGAAAGAATTTTCTATCGGCATTTGAAACGATTGATTAAATAATAATTTATATGCAATAGGATTTTAATTATATTTCGTGGTGGCCAAGTGTTTTAATAAAAAATAAATAAGCTATGAAAATAAATTAAACTAGGAAAATTCCTTTAAAAAAAAAGCAACAAAAAACTTATTTTTTTATTTTAATTGAGGTAAAACAAGATATTTACTTTAGTTTAAAAAAAAAATGAAATATAGTTTACTAAGACAGAATTTTATGGGCCCATTTATTAATTAAAAAATGCAAAAATTTAAACAACAATAATTATTACACCTAGCGATAAGCAACGAAAAAAAGGCTGCGTTTTCTACATTTTTTTTTTTAATTTTTATTATTATTAAGTATTTTTCAGTTGCTTATTTTCTTTACATTTTATTTATTTTTTTCTGTTTTTTATTCTACAATTTTTCTATACCTAAAAAAAACGATACGCGACTGAATAAAAAAAAAAATTGATATTCACACCGTCAAACTTTACATATCACGTATTTATTTTGAATATATTTCTTCTTTTGTTTCTGTTTTTTTTTTTATTTATTTATTTATTTTTTTCTTTATTTATTTAATTTTAATACTTTGAAGTAACATGTCGCTGTTTTTAATGTACGTTCAAAAAAAAAAAGCATAAAAAGTATACATTAAAAATAAATACTTACATTAAGGTAAAACGAAAAATAAAAGAACAAAAATATAGAAGGATGAAGTAATTTATATATACATATATATATATATACTGGACAGAGCTTAATTTTAGTACTATTTAGTACACAATTACATAAATTTCATGGATTCACTGAGATATCAAAAAAACAACAGCAAATACAAATAAAGTACAGTACAGTGACGTTCAATACTTTGCACAGTAGCAGCATAGCGCACTTAGAGTCATCATAACCATAAACATAAAAAGAATCCATACGCAACATAAATGGTACTTTTATTTTATCGTTTTATTATTATCAAAAAAAAAAAATTATACGCAGTTATTTGTTCTTTCTTATTATTTTTCTTATTTTTTATTATATTATGTATTTATTTTGCTATGTTTAATTTTTTTTTTATCTGCTATTCATATTTGTATGTTTCTTTTACTTTTCGTTTATATATAAAGTGTGAGAGCTTTTTTTGTCATTCTTTTCTTATTTATTTTGTTGATTTGTTTGTTATTATTTCGTGTATTGTACGATGCGTCGCATTGTCTCATATAAACAAATTTTTCATCAGCACTATTATATAGCAAAAAAAAAAACGAAAAATAGAAAAAAAAAATTAGCAAGCAAAGCATGATGTTGATGTTAAAGTTAAATAAAATAAATATTTTTATTTTTTATTTACTAGTTTTATGCTATTATTGTTATTTTTCGTTTCTTTTCAAATTGAACTTAATTATATTTGTAGGGTATCTGTAAAGTGTTTTTTGTTTATTTGATATTTTTTAAATAAGCAATGATATTTAACAGATACCCACAAATATATAAAAAAACAATAAAGTCCGGAAATTTTGTGCAGTAGTCACATAATTGAAATATTAAATATTGCTTTTAATTGCCTAATAAACTGTTTATAATCTTTTAAAAAATATCCAATTTTAAATATGTTAAATAAAATTTTTTAAAATTTTAAATAAATTAATATGGCATAAATATTAATCACCCTGTACTGCAGAAAGAATAAAAAAAAAGCAATAAACAGTAGCTAGTAAAGTAAATTAAAATAAAAGTTTAAAAAAGCTTAGAAAAAACTTTTGAAAACAAAAAATTAAACTGATTTGAGTGAAATAATTTTTATGATTATTTTTTAACACTGTTTGCTGAGATTTTTCGTTTTTATTCATTTTACATTTTTAACTAAGGTATTTTTCTTTTATTACATCCTGGATAAAACACTCTACTTGTTATTTAACAGTAAAAACTAATTTTATATACTGCAATAAAATAAATATATAATTTTATCAGAATATAAAAAAATAGATAATTGGATATTATCGAAAATAATTGTATTTTGTTTTTCTTTTACTTAAATCGGTATTTTTATAGAAAATTAAATAGATTATTTTATTGATCGTATTAACCTTTAATTCTAATAGGTCACGACTTTATTTCGTTATATAAAGTATTTGCAATACAACCAAATACCAATCAAGTAATTAGATATAAAAGTATGCTCGATTTTTAAATATTTCGATATTCTAATTAGCTTTCTCATAAGTATTTTAAAGGAACAATTTAATAAACATATTTTCATGTTGGAATAAGTAAAAAATTATTGTCTTTAGTAGTAAAATTCAAGCATTTTTATGTTATATTAAATAATTTTGGTTTTAAAAATCTTCTGAATCAAATTACAATTAGTTGTATCTTGGTTCTAAAGTTATCTGTGTAATAAACTTCGATTAATAATTCATAAAATACTACTTTTTTTTTGTTAATTAATTGCAAGTTTTATACTAAAAACTAATGATTTAACAAATACTACAAAAATGTTTAAACTAAAAAACAATCTGTAGATTAAAAATCGTACTTCTTGTGTAGGACTTGTAGGAGTTGTATTTTACTTATCGGAACTACCCGTCATATACTTAAAACGCTTATTAAAAGTTATTTGTTTTTAGAATAAATTTCAATAATTAATTAGCATTATGTAAATACAAAATTTAAATAATTGAAGTAAATTTTTAATATTATTTACAATAAAATGTGTCATATTCATATATATTATAAATATTTATTTTTGTATAATTAAAATAACCACCCTAAATATCAATAAAAAAAATGGAAAACCCTTAATTAAAAATTAAAATTAAACAAATTAATAAGATTTGTAATTTGTTAATAAATAAAATTAACATAAATTATCATTAAATAATTTTATTTGATCATATTAATTAAAAAAAATAAAAACAAAAATATATATATGCATAACATATACATAAAAATCTTTATCTTGATTTGTTTTTATTACTTTATCTCTACTTACTTGCACTTTTCCTTCTTTTCCTTTCATTTTTCTTATTTTTTTTGTAGTAATGCAGTTTTATTTTATTATTATTTGATTTTTGTTTTCTTTTTTTTTTTTTACTGAATAAAGCATAAAAATTTACTGACTCGTTGCCTCTTTACATTGTTTATTGCTTACATTTAAGATTTAAAAAGAAAAAAAGTAAATTGAACTTATTTTCATATAAAATTAAGCGAATAAAATTAAAGCAACATTAAGAGGCAAACAACAACAATAATAATAATAAAACTAAAATAAAGTAAAAAAAAAAATAAGAAAAAAAAATTTACACACAATACATTTTCAGTATGTACAGAGTTAACAAGTAGATAACAAAAAAAATATAAATAATAACAAATAAAATAAATAAATATAAAATTGATCAAAGATATTACATTGTTAAAATTGTTCATCCTCTCCTTCTTACAATCTATCCAATCGCATTGAACAATATTCTGATTGGATAAAATGTGATTAAATTAAGCGACATATTTTTGTTCATTTTTATTTCTTTTTCATAATGTTATTGTTCGCTGTACCAATTGTGGACATTTATGCTCTTTTTAACAAAAATATATATAACTTTAACTTTAACTGCCTTATTGACTATTTAAATATTGTTTAAGAAATAAATTTAAAAAAAAATATTTAATGAATTTCTAAATTTTTATCAATACATTTTTTTTTAAATCAAATTACTATTTACATTATCATTATCATTACGTTAAAAATCATGTAATATTTGGATAAATATGGTTGAACTGAAAAGAAGAAGAAGAAGAAAAATAACTTAAAATATAAAATTATTAATACATAAAATATATCTAGTGTAGTCAAGCCATAATGACATATCCATAAACAGTCACACATCCCATATGAAAAACACAAAACAAAAAATAATTGTTAAAATAATATTATAATGAGAAATGTGAAGAAAAGAAACAAAAATATTAAGATAATATTATATACATACATATATACAGATTTTTACCTTGTCAAGTCAACAAGCAATCAACCCTATAATATGCGGTTTAATAATAATAATAAAGACATACGGTAAATATTCTATTGTTCCTTACTTTATGTATAAAATAATAATAATAATAATAATAATAATAAAACTGAGTAGTGCGGTATTAATATACAAAACCAAAAATAACTGCTGTTAATGTTAAACAAACAGTTAACAAACCACCCTTTATATATATATATATATATATATAAAGCATAAAAACAATACAAATAGAATATTCGTTATATTTATATAAACACATACACAATCGCATGCAAAAAAAGTGGTAAAATTCGTATATATTCACCATCAACAAATATAAAGTATGTCAAATATCAAGGAGATATTACTCTAAAGTTGTTGCTATATTTTTTTTTTATTTTGTAGATTACGATTAATGGTTTGAGTGAAAATATTGTATATAAATCGCGTTGGTGTATTAATTTGAATTGCTAATGACGCCCACAATATATTGTACTGAAATGTACTTTACTATATTCTATACTAGTAGATATCAAGGATGTCATATAACCCTAACCAATGATGATGGTTTTGTTTGTTCCTTTTGCCACTGTTTTAAAAAAATTCAAAAAAAAAAAAAAAAAAATGAAAATATTCTTCTAACTCCATGTTCTTGTTGTTGGTTACACTTTAAGGATACACAAGATGATGATTTTATTTGTATTTATACCTTTCCAGTCTACTGCTTTTCATTTCTTGAAAGCATACATAAAAGGATTCACAATTCACATTTTAGCACATGAACACCATTGAGATATCAGGATGAAAGTGATGAAAAATTTTAAACGAAAAAAATGAAAGAAAAATAAATAAATAAATATATGAAAAAACCAAATCATTATTCCCGTGTGAGAAATATTTACCCAAAAGGAACAGATCATCATGTTATTTATATATATATATTTCCAATGAAAAAAGAGAGAATTTATTTTTCGATCTGGAATAAGATTCTGTATAATTTTTCAATATTCTTGCTGGTGTTTTCTTTTCAATTTTTTTTTTTTTGTACTAAAAATTCACGCATTTTATTTCTTTTTATTTTAGTTAGTTGTGTAGCATATGTGATAATTTCATTTAAACATGTTTGCTATTATTCAACATAGAAAGTACAAGATAAATTTTAACATAATATACATAATATAAAAACTGCAACAAGAATAATGTTATTTTCATTTCTTGAATTTCTCTCTATGTAAATAAAACTGATTGATATACAAATGGTAAAGGATATCTTTGTTTCTTTCTTAAAGAAATTCAAAAATAAATTAATCTTTATCATTTGATTAAAGAGTTTGTTCTGAAACAACATCTAGTAAATCTTTATGGAAATTATCACTTTAATTATTTTATTAACATTAAACTACGAACAGAAATAATGTTGAGAGAAAATTATTAATTATGTATTTATTTATTAAATGTTAAAAGCTTTAATTATTTCTTTAAACTTAGTTAAACACAGATTAAATATTTATGAACTCCCTACAAAAAAAACAATCAATAAGTAGATAAATCTTAAATAATTTGAAATCAAATAAACAGCATACACTAAGTCAAACATAGAGAGTATACCGTTCTTATTTTTCTTTTTTAAAAATAAAATTCTTTTTTAAATTGTGTCTAAAATTAATAATTTACAACAGTCAATTTTTTAATTGTTTATGTCTAATATATATTCAATCTTAAATTGAACTCTTTAATTAAATATTTTTTTAATTAATTATTTATAATCACTCTTTAGACAAGAACATTTCTTTTAACAAGAAAATTATTCACTTGATCATACAAAGACTAATAATTTTAAGCACCTATTATAAGCGAAACAATAATAGTCCAATTATACTTTGATTGAAAAAAAAGGAAGGACACAACTGTCAATTACATAGCATTTTTTTTTTGTTTTCATCGATGAAAAATCCAAACAAATTAAAGCATACAACGTGTTAAATGCATATATGTAAGTTATGTTTAAAAAAAATTATTTTGTTTAACAATTTATTAAGTATTTTTTTTTTTTTTGGCTTTTATTGTAATTAAGAGAGGAAAAAAACGTGCGACACAATTATCAAAATAAATAAAAAAAAATTCTTGGTTGTGATTTTTTTTGTTGTTGCTGAGTTTTTCTTTGTATTTTTCTCTTAAATAATAATAATAAAAAATTTTTTTGCAGTCATTTTGGCTTAATATTATTTTTGAACTAAACAAGGTTGTCAATTTTTTATTGTTTTTATTTTCTTTTTTATATCATTATTTTTTATTTTCAATAGGATATATGTCAATCAATTAAAAAACAATAATATTAATAATAATAATAATAATAATAATAATAATAATAATAATAATAATAATAATAATAATAATAATAAAAATAAATTATAAAATAATATTTGTGTCTATATCAAGTAAAACGTGTACTTGCTTTATGTTCAATGATTAATTGTGTTAAAAACACGTGAAATAAATCGTCGCTTTAATTGTCTAGGGATTTTTTTTGTAATGAAAAAATAAAATAAATTGAGAGAAATACTTTTGGTTTTTTTTTTTTTAATTGAAGAATTTTTTTTTCTGTCGTATAAATTGAGTAATTTTTCTTAAATGTCTTCAACAATGAAAATAAATATAAATTTTTTTTTGCTTTTTTTTAACGACAAAAATCAATAAAAATAATTCACAAATGACAGGATATTGATTATTACGATTGATAAATGATTTGTGTTGAATTTTAATAGAAAATTTAATAAATAAACAAACAATAAATTTTATGTAATTATGATGATGCAGTTTTGTTGTAAATAAAGTTTTTTGCAACAGAATGGCTTAGACATTTGATAAAGGTTTTAATAATAGATAATTATTTAAATAGGGTGGTGTTAATGAATAAAGTCGATGAAATCTGTCAAAATATGCACCAGCAATCGCAGGTTCGAATCCCACTACAACTATTTGACTATACAAAATATACCCCAGTGAATTATACAGGTTTCTGTATTTTTATCTTAATAATAAAGATTTAAAGGAAATTTATTATTGTTTGGCGATTAACATATGAAAATTTTGTATTCAACCAAGAAAAACACCAATTGTGAAAAAGTAATTCTCAAAATATTAAAGAAAAACCCGGTTTTAAAAATAAAATTATTTAATTACTCTAAAAATATCTATAAGCATATTTCTAGAAAAAAGATTCATTACGAGGAATCGTATATAGATTTGCTTGCATATTTGACATAGTTTTTGCTTATTATTAAAAATGCAACAAATTAAATCTTTCTCAAATTAAATTTCTAACCCAGCTACCAAAATATTAACAAAATAACAACAATAATATTATAATCGTTAATTTTTGTATTATTTGTATTATTCATTGCATCGATAATGTTTTACACATTATAATGACAAAAAAATAATAATAATAATAGGATAGACAACGACCTCACACATATATCATTACAAAAAAACCACATAGCACACCTTATTCTTTCACTTAATTAAGGAAATCTAGTTAGTTTTATATTCTATCTAACGCCATACAATTAACAAGTGTAATATTTAAAATAAATAAAGAAAAAACATAACACACACCCTTAGATATTGTATAATGTAGTTTTTGTTCTTTTATAAAAATAAACTTTGTTTATTATTAAAACTAAAAATCATCCACCTACAAGATATTAAATATATTTTTAAGACGGAATAAAATTGACTAAATATATATAAAAAATAATAATAATAATAATAACCTAACCCATGTCTCATCCCATTCACAGTTAGTGTTGTTTTTTTTTTATTTTTATTGGTAAATAAAGGAAAAATCCTTAATAAACACTTTTCCTTTTTTTTATTAAGTAACAATCTCATCTTCACCTTATAGTCTTTATTATAAATGGATAAAATTTTTTTCAATTGTTCATCATCTATTGTTTGTTAATACTTAATAAATATTATTCTATGGCTGAATATTTGATGTTGAATGTTCTCTATTCTTCCAATTCGAAACAAATTTATTATTTTAAATCAGAATTATATATTTATTATTTGAAAATAAAAATATATTTATCTATAAACCACCCAGTACTTTTATTCAAATAAATAATAAAACTAAAACGTCACCTTCTGTTGTAATCAATCAAAAATTTATCCTGAACAAAACATAGTGAATATCATTGAAATAACAATAACACTAATAACAATAATAATAATAATAGCAATAATAAATACAATAAAATAGATATTTATTAAGGATAAAAAAAATAATAATACAATTTTCTGACTTTTATTAATTAATTTATATTTTCTTCGTTTTTATTTATTTTCAAAAAAATAAAATCTGTAATTATAATCAATTTTATATGTGAAATAAAATCTTTTCACTTATTTATTTTGTTTGTTTGTTAACTTTTTTTTTTAATTAAATAAAGAAATAAAAATTTTAATTAAAAAAAAAAAAAAACAGTAGCTAATACCAGTGGCAAAGTACAGTAGTTAAGCAAAAATAAAATAAAACATAATCAACGAACATGATAATTTACTTTAAATAAATACACAGAAAACACTGCACAGTGTTTATCTTGAAAAGAACATAAAATTCATTCTAATGATCGTACCAATCTTAAGAATTTTATTATTTTTTTTTTTACCTTAATAAAAAGAAACACATTTTAAGGATACGAATGACATTTTTGCATGTTTTGTTTTATTCTTTTACTTTTTAATCAAATTCTTAACAAATAAAATATTATGTTTCGATCTTTGTTGAAATCAGTTATAGTATTTTTTACTTTGTGTATTCTGGCTGATCTGTTATATTGATCTTTTTCTTTTATTTTTATTAAATATTTATCGATTTATAGAACTAAAAGCAGTTAAGAAATAAAAGTAAATAATAATAATACAGAATAATAAAAAAAAATCTAACGAAATTCAATTACAATGTTGTGCCATCGTTGAAAAGAATATGAATGGAATGAAGAAGTGCATGCTGGTCCGACGCATTGGCGGCGATTTTTAATTCTAGTTTAAAAGTAAAAATTAAAGAGAACAATTACAGGGACATTAACAATATTTATCTAGGAAAAATTATATATGTTTTTTAAAGTTTAGATGATCTTTAGAATGGCGATTAAATTATAAAAAAAAAAAAAAAATATTAAAAATTATTACGAATGAAAAATTCCAATCACCCTATTTCTAGCAAAAATAATCAAACAACAGCAAAAAAAAAATGCAAAAACCTTTCTAACTGTTAATACAAAATATAATATTTTCATTTTCTGTCTGAAGCACCTAAATAACGTAATAAAATAAGAAAACTAAAATCTCGTCAATGTCTCGTTTTTATTCTGTTTAGTTGGCGGTCGCCACGTCATGTTAAATTCACAAAAAAAAAATTAAACAGAAAAGATTTTGCAAAAACTGATGATCATTCGTTTGTATTTTATTGTTGTTGTGATTTTTGAATCTTTTCATCCAGTTTGTAAAGATAAAAACAAAAAAGCAAAAATAATAATGTTAAAATCAATCTTAGTTAACATACCTTCACGTTGTCTTATTGTTTTTTTTTTTAACTTACTTACATCAATTTTCTATAATTTTCATATTTGCTTTGATTTGCTTTTGCTGTTCTTCACCAATTTTATTCTGTTTTATGTTCTTATGCGTTGAATAATATTTGGCAAAAGTTTTTTTTTATTTGTTTATATTCATCCTTTTTAAAGAAACATGTTTAAAAAAAAAATAAATAAACCGTTATTGGTATTTTTTTTTTTGATTCCTTGGTATTTCTTCGTCGATTGAAATAAAAAAAAAAAAAACTAAATAGAATTTTTTTTTTTTTGTGTTTGTGAATAACTTAAATTCCTTGTTTGCATTCTTAACATTTAATTTATTAATTATAAACGAAAATTATAATAATAATAATAATAATAATAATAATAATAATAATAATAATAATAATAATAATAATAATAATAATAATAATAATAATAATAATAATAATCAAATTAACAAAAAGAAAAATTGACATGATGAAAATTAATGCGCTTTGATTTTTGGTGGTAGAAGAGAAGACCCAAAACAGTTAAATTATATCGCGTGCTGGTAATTTTTTTCTTTTCTTTTTTTTTTGGGAAATGATTTACAAAAAAAAAACAGAAATAAATAATTTATGCTAATTTAACAAACAGTTAAATTCTCACTTTGTTTTTATTGCAGACAATTAATTTGTTAGCGATAATTTTTAATTATAAAGGAATAGTGTGTGGCTATAAAATTAGCAGTAAAGTGTCATGTATATGTGTTTTCTTTTTGTTATTGGTTATGCAATTTTTATTTATACATTTATAATCATTTGATTAACAGCAAGTTTTGTGATAAAATTGAATCGTATACTATTTCCTCCTAGTTAATGTAGTTTGACTCTGTCTTATCACTGATTTTCCTTTACAAATACAAACTGCAACCGGAATAAAGCAATTAATTATGCTATAAAAATAAATGATTATTTATTAATAATTTATTCATTATTAAATCTGCAAAACAAAAAATATATTACTCAGCTAATTAGGATATATTTACACAATAAAAATTAACCGTTTTAAAGATTCGTCCTAATTAAACGACAATAAAAATATTTATAAAAAATAAAAACAAATCACCACAGGTAATATTTATCATTTTTTCAAAATTCTTCATATCTACTTCAAAATTTAAAATCTATTAAACTATTGATTTAGAAAAAAATAATTTTATTATTAATTTATTCAAAATTCCCATAATAAATTTGTTTTTAAGTTCTTTAATCAATCAAAAACAATATCTATTTCACTTTCAATTAAGTAAAAAAAAAAAATTTTTGTTTTTCTTCAATTAAATAAACAAATTGAATTTGATTAATTATTTATTTAAATAAGAATTATTATTGAACATTATGTTGATTCATTTTATTATTTTTCAATACAGAACAAGAACAGTTTTGTTTTTCTTTTTTGGTTAAAATTTTTTAGATAATAATTTATCATTTTACAAACTAAGGAAAAAAAAAGTTAAATAATAATAACAAATTATTGTTAAGGTTTAAGTTAGTTAAATTAGCTTAACAATTATTAGTTAAAGGTTAAATGGTATTTTTTATTATTATTAAATTAAATCATTTATCTTATTTTTATATTTTACAGGGATGGATCGAAAGACTTAGATTGCCTAGAGTCAAGAGAGTATAGTAATTATTTAGCAAAGTAGTTTCTTTTCTAGATCGATAAGTCTTTAAATACCGTGATTTTATTTTAAATTATTTTAGATATTTTATTACTTAAATAAATTAAATTTGTTAATAAAAAACTAAAAAACTGAAAACGAAAATTTATAACAGCAGATTCATGCATTAAACTGCATACCGCCTACGTGTAACATCCGGTTATTATAACACTACCATATATTTTTCTCTTAAAATTATGTACGATTTTTGATTTAATAAATTTTAAGCAGATAGAATATTGAAAGGCAAAAAATTACTAAAACTCAACACAGTCCTGTCTTTCATGTAGTTTGTATTGTTGAATTTTTATAGTAAAAATAACTTCAAAAAAGGTAAGAAGACAAGTGAGGCGCCAATAGATATTAAACAGCATTTTTTTTTCTTATACTTTTTGGGATCTTTTTCTCGTTTTTTTTTGTTCTAATAATTTTACTATAAATTCATCAATCATTTTATTTGTTCTTATTTACTTATTTTACATTTTGGTGAAGTTTAAGCGTTGTACTTACCATTTAGTAATGCGTAGCCAAAAAAATATTTGCAAAGTATTATACGATTTTTATCATAGTAATTAAGAATAGAAGAAATAAAAAAAATTATAAATAATTGAAAAGAGCAAAATAAACAAAAACGTGTGTCTAACACAACATGAGGTAAACACTTTATCAAGAAAATATAATTAAGAAAATATAGTAATAGTAATTGAAATTCCTTACACTCATGCCTCTTTGTAACACAATTTTTGTGTTTTCTTTTTCGTTTTTATACAAATAAATTAAAAAATCTGATGCTTGATACTCTATCAATGGCATGAGCATTGATTTCAATTTGTTGAGTTGAATTAAAGATATTCGAAGACACATGAAAGCGATTGGTTAAATTGTTACTGTTATCGCACGCTATTTCTTTGTACATATTTAAAATAGAAGAATATATTTGGAAACAACCACCCTGACGAAAAGGCTCTTACTTTTATTATTTCTTGATTAAAAATAGCTAGAACACGAAGATATTAAAGAAAATCTAGTTTATTCATATTTTCCGAATCTTTTAACTATATTTAAATTATTTAAATAAAAAAACAACAATATATTTGCACAAAAAAAGGCAATAAAATATACTTTTTATAAAGCTTTTTTCCATTTAAAATCTTAAATTAATTCTGTTAAAAAGAAAATAAAAAAAAAACTAAAGTAAATTAACTCAAAAGAAAATAAAACTAAAAACAAAGAATTTATTAAGCTAATAAGCAAGTAAAAACTAAAACAAATTTCAGTTAAATGAATTAAAAAAAAAAAGAATATATACAAAAAAAATAAAACAAACAAATAATAATAAAGACCGATTGAAATCTATATGGATGCAAACTTATTTGTACCAATAAACATATCTTGAATAAAGATAAAAGATTTGCGATATGCTTTTTGCTTTTTGCTGTTTTTAGTTCATTTATTTCTTTTTTTTTATGTTATAATAATATTTTTTTTTAACATAGTAAAAATATTTAACTTATCATAAACAAAATAAAAATAAAAATGAAAAACAGAAGTTAAATAAGCAAATAAAGAATAAAAAAAGACGAAAAAAAAAAAATAAGCGCAGATGTAAAGAAAAAAAATGAAAAAAAAACAACAATACAGCGCGTTTCGTTATAAAATATGGAAAAAAAAATTCTACACACTTATACAATACAACAAATTCTGGTAGCTTAAAAAACAAAGTAAAAATACAACAAAAAAAAAAACAAAACAATCAGAAAGCTAAAATTGAATTGAAGAAGCTTTTTCAAATAAAATAACAACCAAACAAAGACAACAACAAAACACACAATAAAATCATAAAAAAAGCTAACCAAAGCACAAAACTACATTAAAAAAATAAAAAGACAAAAACGAAATAAATGATAATAAAAATAAATGGACAAAACAAAGAGAAGAAGTAAAAGAGTTTGTCAAATAAAGAAAAGAAAGAAAAAAATAGCAGATATATATATGTATAAACACATATAGAAGTAATATATAAGAACAATTGTTACATGAAATATTTTATTTAGCAAAAATAATAATTTCCATTTTAGTGATAACATCGTGATCTTGGACCACGCCAAAAGTTCATTTTTGTTTAGATTTTTTTTTTCTTATTGTCATCATTTTATGTTTTTTTTTTTTTTTTTTATTATATATTTTTGCTTCTATTATTTGTTGTTGTTTTTTTTTCTCTTCATTTTATTACGACTAAAAGCCAAACAACAGCATCATCAAACATACAGATAGATATTACATAGCGCGCGCGAGTATTACATATTTACAATCGGTTATATACTTTATCGATGTTTATAACAATAGCGAAAGAGAAATTGCGAATAAAAAACTAACCCCTCACTTGGTTAATAGATATTAAAAAAAAAAAAAATTACATTAAATCAAAAGAAAATAATAAAAAGTCAACATAATTTTTTCTTCTATATATTTCAATGTAATTTAATGTTTGTAGAGCAAATAAAAAAAAAAACTTTCTTCGATGTAGAAAATGACAAAATATTTTCCATCCAAAGTCAAACCATGAGCCATTTCGACCATGAAAAACCTAAACGATAATAATTTCATTTTAAAATAAATACAAAACACAATATTCCTTGGTCCTTTTCGTTAAATATAAAAATAGCGGAAAAGCAGAAGCACGTTAATAACGTAAAATTAATTTAAAAAAAAAAACAAACCGGAAGTAAAGATCATTTATCTCATAATGTTGTTGGTTTTTGTTTTTTTTTTTTCTTATTTAAAAAACGAAATAATAATAATAAGAATTGTGACAAAAAAATAACACACACACAGTCACACTCACGCTAAAAAGGAAGTGAA
This sequence comes from Ptychoptera contaminata, assembly GCA_963942525.1. Classification (NCBI taxonomy): domain Eukaryota; kingdom Metazoa; phylum Arthropoda; class Insecta; order Diptera; family Ptychopteridae; genus Ptychoptera; species Ptychoptera contaminata. The sequence continues at coordinate 12,062,191 of OZ012638.1, read as the reverse complement.
AGGAAGTTGATAGATCCTGTTGTCACGTGACTGTTACCATCAAAAACACATAGGCCGAGCAAACAACAATAATAATAAAACTATTATTGTGCAAAAGGAAAGAAAAAATTAAGATGTTTAGTAATTGATAAAAAAAAAAAATTTTGTTGTTGCCGTTACTGCTGTTCATTTTGGGTGGGTAGGTGGTTGTTTATACATACTGAAAATAAATTATGATTTTTATATATATAACCAGGAAGTGTTTTATTTATTTTTTTACTTACTCTTTGAACGCACAGTTTAGCACAATAAAGTCACGTACATAAAATGCATAAAAAGTATATACGTATATATTTTTGCAGAAAACTATAGAAAATTATGACAATGTTCATATAGCATGGTGCATAAAAGTTAAATGATATATATATATTTTTTTATTTTTAAATATCGAATACCGTGTGCAGTAAACACAGTAAATTTCTATGCAGGCGGCATTAGTTTTATTATATTTTTTCCTACAATTGCATTCAACATAAAAATTCTATTATTTTATTTAACTAAACAGTAAAACACATTATGCTAATTTTTTCTATTTTTATTTTATTTATTTACAATTTGTAACTATATACTTGAAATGCGTTTCTTTGGTTTGTCTATATTTTCGTTTGTATTTATTACTTTTTGTTTTAAAAAAATCAAAAACACTAAATTCAGTAAAGCTTAGATGTTGTACTTTAGAGAAAAATATTATAAAACTTAATAAAAATAATGATTTAAATATTATTTTGATATGGATATGATGATAGGATTAAATTATATACTTAGCATAATAATTTATTGATTTTGACATTATTTTATTCACTTATAAGAATTTATTTTTAAAATAAATGTTTCTAAAGATCAATATAATTTTTCTTTTATAGAAATATATTCTATTTTATAGTTGAAAAATAAAATCTTACCACACATAATTCTGAATGTTAATCATATAAGTAGCTATGCTTCATAACATGTTGAATTTATCCGGTAATCTTGTATTGCTGTAACTTCTATGTCATGACAAATTTTTTACATTGCAATAATATTTAAAATAATTGTTGTACGATCACTATCAAGTAGTATTTAGTATTATAATGTTACCAAACCACTGTTGTTTCTACCTTGTTTCATAATTTTTAAACACATTATACACAGTCTTAAGAAAACTGTCTAAAGCTATTGTATCAGAGCTTTAATTGACAAACACTGGCATAGAAACCAAAAAAAAAATAATAAAATTAGTATTCAATTCGTAAGTTACTTTTATTTAAGTTAAACTTAGTTACAGTTACAGAACTTACAGTAATATACATTAATTTTTCTATTAATATTATATTATATATTTAAATTTAATTTATTTTCGCTTATTATGAATTTTAACATTCTGTTTCGTTATTCATTATTCTAAAAATAATATTATAAATATTAATTTCACTTTTAATACATTTACATAATGATAAGCGTATGCCATTTGTCCCATTAGCCTTATTTTTTAAATATAAAATATATTAAGTGATGAAAAAAAAATTTAACCATTGTGATAATTATAGGAAATAATTCCTTCCGGAAAAATTAAATTTTTACTTTGTTCTAGTATTATTTATAACGGATAAGGTTACCTTATTGGTCGCTATAATATTATTTGCTATAAAATATAATTATTGCTGAACCAACCAACCGTTTAATGTTAATAAACGAACCCTAGACTACTTTCATAACAAAATAATAACAAAATTAAATGGAAAATGGACAAAAAAAAATTAAATTAAATTAAACCAAAGTTCAATTCAGAACAATAAAAAAACAGAAAAGCAAGTACAGGTATAAAAATTATTATTATGTTTACTCTTTTTCTGTTCTTTTTTTACAAAACAAAAATATATGGAAATGATTTAAGTTGGTTTGATCACGCACAAGTAACTTAATTTTATTTACTTGATTATAATAATAAAAAATAGATTAGTTTTGAACTTAAAATAAAATTAAAAAAAAAAAACATCCTTTTGTTTTCTATTTAAGGATTTTTATCCATGAAAACAATCACGTTATTCTCATTCTTTATTTATTTTTTTTTGTTTACTGTATATAACAGAACAACACCAACTACCTTTAACTACCATTAATACCTGCTTAAGATTGGTTTGTAGTTGATAAACAAAATTTTTTTTCAATCGTGTTTACTATCATATAAAAATATATATTTAAAGTAACTAGACTTAGTTTAACTTTTGCATAGTCTAATGAAATAATGTTTAGTTTTTTTTTTGTTTAATAAACCATTGTGTCAATTGATATAAGGTAAATAGTTTTGTTTCTTCAAACAAATAATGTCATCAAAGTCATCTTCTGGACAATGTAAAACATTTTGTAAAATAACACAATTAAATATCTTAAGTAATCAAATGCATTTTAAAAATAATTAAACTGGTAAAAAGTAATAAATATTAAAAGTAATTGACAAAGAATACAAAAATCTCATTCTACTTATTTAGAAAAAAAATAAAAAGGAACTAAATTAAACCAAAACATATGTAATTAGTGCAGCTAAACTGTTTGATTGAAATAAAATAAATAAAATTAATCTGGATTACATAAAAGTTTTAACACTCGTGCCTTGTTTACACGGTTCGCTTTTTTACATAAAATTGAAAAAAATAAAACTTTAAAAGCTAATTAAATACATAAAATGAAATAATAATAAATTAATAAAGAATTACACAAACAATGACGATAACATAAAAAAAATTACATCACTATACGTAAAATCAAGAGATCAAGTGTATGAAACAAAAAAAAGAAAAATAAATTTCAATACATTTTCATTGGATTTTTATATTTTTTTATTTATTTATTTTTATGTGCGCGCAATTCTTATGATTTTATGATATTAAATTGTCATAAAAATAATAAAAACGAAACTTTATGTGCTTATTTTATTGGAAGTTATTTTATATTTATGTTGTTACTTACTGTTTTTTTTTTGTATTTTATAGATATGACAAAATAAATTTATCATAAAACCATCAAAGACAGTAAACATTTTTTTTTCTTTCTGTTTATCCACCATGTAGTAGTTGTTGTTATTGTTGTTTTATTTATTCACTTTTTTATGTACTTTTTTTTTGGTGTTGTACCTCATTGAATTTTATTTAGTAAATTATTGTTAATATGACTGAATAATGGTAATTGTGATCGATTATAGTAATTCTTTTTTACATAATTTTAATAATAATATTTATTTTATTTTCTTCTTTTCTTAATTATTTATTTATCATCCTTTTTATTATTTTATTTTCTGTATATAAGTTTATCAATTTTTGTCAATGTTGTTAATTATTTCTATTTTTCATTATTTTTTAATAATAATTCGTAATTCATATCTACACATATTTAGTGAATAATTATTTCTTAATTTATTGGTCATCAAATAAATAAAATATTTATTGTGAAAAAATAATTAAACTATTTATTTCATGATCGTTTTAAGCATACAACATTTAAAATCAACTCACTGAAAAATGGTTACAATTGTAATCTTACAATTTAAATTTAATTACTACAATACATTACATATTTAGTATCAGCATAATCTATAATATTTGCTATAAAGAATTATTATTGCAACAATTATGCATATAAATAAGTCTACTAACGATATTTAACAGAATAAGAAGAATGTGATTCTACTCTTTATAATTAAAAATTTATAACAAAAATGTTTTCCTTTAATAAGACTAAAAGTCATATGGACAACGGTCATCCGTGTACAAGTAATAGTCAGGCAATAATCAAGGCACTAGTAGCCCCTAGAATATAAAATTATAATAATCGCATGCAACTTACATTAATACTAAACCGTTATCTAGCTACATAAAGTTGAATAAAACATCGACTAAAATTCAAATCCTAACTGCAATGCTTATGTTTTCTCCCCATTATTGTTATTATTATTATTTTATTGTTTCATTTTGTATTTTTTTTCAGTTATTTATTTTTCTTTTTTTTAATACTATAAATAGAGTAAAAATTTTCCTGCATTATATTTTCACTCTAAATCACAACTATTCAGACAGCTTTCATTTTCATTCTTTTATTACACATAAGGAAAAACGATGATTTTTTATTATATAAATATATTTTTTCCTTTCGTTTTTTTTTTTTTTGGAAATAAAATACAATAAAACTGATGAATAAAACATATGAAAAATAAATAGGAAAAAGAAGGGAAAAATACAAAAAAAAAAAATAAAGAAGAAAAACGATAAATAAATTTTATTCTGCGTTGACATTATTATCCAAAGAGTTTATCTGCTTTTTCTTCTTCATATTTTTTTTTTATTTGTATTTTACGCGAAATGTAAATTTTCTTTCTCCTCTTCATATTTTGATTTGATAAAATAATATATAAAATTGTAAATGTTTAAGATTTATCAAAAGTGAATAAACTATTTAGCTTTTTTTCTCATAAATTTATTGATAATAAAAAATTTCTTTACAAATACTTTGACTTTAAGAAAAAAATTTCTTTAAAGGATAATTGATATACAATTAATGTGTGTGTAAGATAAATATATAAATAAAGAAATAAATAGATAAAAGTAAAAAAGTATAAAAAATAGAATACGCGAAAAGAGAGTAAAGTAATAAATTTATTTTCATGTCAGTAGTGGATTTTTAAACGCCTTGTTGATGGCCAACAAAATAAGAATAAAAAAAAAATGGCAAAACCGTAGAAAAGGCAAAAAAAAAAACCAAAAAAAATATGTGTCTGAGAGGAACAATATTGTGTAATAAATAAATAAAAAACACAAAATAAAAGAAAAAAAATCTCTACTTAAGAATAGGAGTAACATAAATTGTCGCTTTTTATGCTGATCTGTGTTATGCCAGCTAGGCTACTTCCTGTTTTCGTTTTTTTTTATTCTATTTTTTTTTTATTCTATATAGCATTTGTGGGGTATATGGGTGATTTTTGAATGATGATGACACATAGCACAACATGTGACTTTACCATAAATAAATATTTAAAAAAAAATAAGGGCGAATAACAGAAGGAAAGAATAAAAAAATAAAGATTAAAAGTATAGAAAAAGTAATAAATGTTGATCTAGTCGCGAATCATTTGGATTACTGGTGTTTTCGCTTTTTCTTGTATATATTTTTTACAATTGAAACAGAATATAATATTTATTTTATTTATTTGAGAAATAAATATTCAATATGTGTTTGATTTAGTAAATAAATGATATATCAGCAACGCAAATCATAAGAATTGCCGAAATAATTAAGGATTAAGGGTTGAAAATTGAAATTTTTAATAAATAATTAAAAACAATTATTATGTTTATTATAAGTACAAAACGTTCTTTGATTCTACGCAAATATTTTTACAGGATTTGCAAGCATATAGTTAGTTAAATAAAAATTAAATCTTAAAAATTTTATTTATTAGAAAAAATTGATATTACTTTCTCTGAAATTTTATAGACAATTCGAGAAAATCATTTGAATCATTATTTATTCAAATATGTAATCAATAGTATACAGTTTATAAACAATATCTTATTTTGTACATATTGCACAACTGAAGTCTAGACATACCTTGTATTTTATATTTGAATAAACATCTATGATGACTAATAATTTATATTGCTCTATATGAATAATCTATAAACTTGTATTGTTATAGATTAATATTATTTAATTAACACGCTAATATTTAATTATTGTTATTAATAATATAATATCAAAAGTTTTATGCGTAAAAATGTAAATAAAACTGTATTTAATGTGTTTACATTTTCAAGGTGTATGCCATTTTAATGTTAAATCTCTGATTGCACAAAATCACGTACATAAAAATATAATAAAAATTATAATTTCTTGTACAAAAATACAAATTTTTTGTTTCGTAGAATATATAAAACTACTAATGTGTATGTTTCTTAGTGTTGTGGCTTAATTTTTTTCTTTTTTTTTTATACAGAAGCAACAAGGCATAAAAATTCGTGAAGATTGGACAAATGTTAATTTTATTAAAGATGGTAGTAGCAAAGTATTTTGCACGATTTTAAGATTTCTTGTATTAGATTACTATAGATTTTATTATTCTTTTAATTTTTGTTTTTAATTTTATTACTTAACCGTAATGTAAGTGTAATTTTTTTTTGTTTCTGTTTAAATACTTACTAAACTATGTCGCTGTTATTTAAAATATAAATCTTAATCTGCTTAAAAATAAAGTCAAAACAAAATTTATCAATATAAAACAATCATACGAAATAAATTTTATTATTTCATAAAAAATAACGGTTAATAACTAATAGCACGTCCTGTTAAGCATCCTTAAACAAGTAGCTAACTACTGTGAAGGTAAGAAGAATCAAGATATTTTGATTTACAAAAAACAAACAACAAACAAAGCCTGACTCCTAAGAAGGACATTTACGATTTTAAGGAATATTTTTTATAGAAAAAAAAAAATTAAATCATTTTTAAATCAAAAAAGTAAGATTTTTTTCTATGATAATGACTTGAATTATTGCATAAAAGATAGAACGAAAAAATCACACAAATCAGGTGCAAATGATTTGATTTTTTTTTTTATTTATTATTTTGTTTTCTATGTAAAAAATAAAACGTGACCATAGTCCTTGCTGCATTTAATTTTATTTCGTTAATTTCTCATAAAGAAAATTAAAGAGAAAATCATGAGAATAAATACAATAAGGAAGTTTTAAACAAAATTAAAAGATATTGATTGATTTTTCCTGATTAAGGGATGGGCAATTTATTAAAAAAATAATATTAAATCATATGATATTTATCAAAAAAAATAATAATAAAATATAATAAATTGATTTGTTGTCTCGTTAGCAAAATATTTTTTAAATTTGTTAAAAATGAAAAATGTTGGTTCCTCTCAAATCAAATCAAACAAAAAATGTTTAATATTGCCCACCTCCTGTGTACTTTTTATTATAAAGCAAATTTTATTTTTATTATTCATTTAATTTATGATGGATTACTAAAGATCTCCTATTTACGTAGCGCCTTTTTTTATATTTTTTGTGGTTACAATAAATAAGAAAAATTACCTGCTGTTCATTTATGATGCGTACAGGTTATGTTACTTATTAATCTGTTTTTAAAGATTTCTTTTATAAAATATTTCAATCATTTTGGTAGTTATTCATTATTATAATAGTATTTTGTATATAATATTTACAAGCTGTGTCATTTTGGCAAATAAAACTAACGCCAAAAGTTCATTAATTTATTTTAAAAGATCATTGATCGTACAAATGAAGCATAATAATTTATTACTTTTAAAAATTATACAATAAAATTACTCATCTATCACAGTTAAAAATTTAAGTTTAAATTGAATATTTTCGTGTTCATTTGCAGTCTTTACTGATCTATTCTTATCAATTTTAAGAACTTGTAATAATAAAAAACTAATAAATTAAGGAATATAACATTCACAATTTCTCTTCACGAATAGTCATAAACTTAGCAAAAATGATCTACGTGCATATATAGTTCTTATTGATTATCATTGTATTTACCTATAATTCAATTAATCATAAAAATCTATTGTTTAATCTGATAAAACTAAGAAAAATAAAACAATAAGAAAATGTATGGCACGTGAGAACGATTAAAATTTAAAAAAAAAAAAACGAAAATTCTTAGAAATTGTTCTGATTTTATCTTAAATTTTTCTATCAATATATCCTTAATATAAATTCAACCCCCATTTGTCTCTTTTTTATATATATTTATAGTTTTTTTTATTATTATTATTATTTAGTTATTTATTTATTCGTTTTGTAAATGAACGGAAAACCTTAAATTAGTTTATTATGTTAAATGGTTATATATATATATATTCGAGCTTCTGTTTGCATAAAATTTAAATAATTATTTATTTTTATTTTTACCTCACTCAATCTTTATTGTCACATTATTTAATTTTTTTTTTAACCATATTGTTTAGATGAAGATCTTTTTTGTCGTTTATTTTATTTTACTTTTTTTTCCGTTGTTATTTGTTGACAACAACGTGCTAATGTTTTGCAATTGATCGAGATCAGAATTTTGAATGAAGTTTTAAATATATGAATGAATAAACGAAAAAATAAATAAAACACCAAAAAATCAAAACAAGAAATAATAATAAAATAAAATTTATTTATGCTAATTTTGATTAATTTATTCGAGAGTTTTTTTTTTCTTCTTTAGTTTATTCTTTCACTCTTCGCAAGTTTATATTTTTCTTTATAATTTAATTTGATTAATTATTGACAATCAAAATTTGTAATCAATAATTTTTTCTTCTTTTTTTGTTGTTTACTCTTGAGAATATTTTTTTTTTAAATAAATTATTAATTTGTTTTGTGATAAAACACTAAAAGAAAAGAAGAAATCTTAAGAGCAAAAGTTCACAAAGTGATTTTTTTAGTGATTTGTATAGCAGTTTATTTACTTTAATATAATTATAATACTAAGCACTGAGAAATTGAACAATAAAATAATTTTAACTAATAATTTCTGCGTTAGAAAATATAACTATTTCTTAACAAAAAAAAAAGAAACGATAAAAAACTTGCCGAAATTGATTAATAATAAAAAAATTGAAAACCTCCCTAAAACAAATATAAAAATATAATTAATATGTCAGTAAAATCATTCAGATAAAAATCTTTCAACAGAAACAGGTTCGTTGTTAAGCTTAAATTCTAATCTCAAATCATTCAACAAAACTAAGAAAAGTAAAAAACATATTTTTTTCTTTATTTTGCAAAATCATTTCTCATTAATTAATTGATCAATATTAAAAGAAAAACTTTATGAACTTGTCATAATTAGATGATTTTTAATCATTAAATAAAAGAAAAATTGATTATTGTTAAGTCATGTGACTTAGAACCTATCAAATGTAAATGGTATAAATGCCAGGAGAATGATTAGTTAATTTACAAAAAGAAAGCTAATAATGTAGTTTAATTTAGCCGCAATAGTTTGGCAACAAGTGAAAAAAAAAGAAAAAAAAACCGGCAACGGGTCACACTACAAAAAAGAAGACAAAACAGAACAGATGAAATTTAAAAAAAATAAATAAGTATCGAATTTCATTAAGGTAACAACATGATGGACAAGGTGCAATCAATAAACACATAAAAAAATTGAAATTTTTACAGAAACAAATTGAAATGACGCAGCTAAATGCAGATCACTGAATATGCTTCAGTATCAATATTATTCTGTTAAAATAAAGAAAAATAAATAAACTATTTTATTTATTAGCCTCGTCACTTCTACCCTAACGATGAGTTTTAACAAATTACCAGGAAAATTTAATTTGATTGGGATTGTTAGCGTTTTTTGTTTTTTGCTGCAGGTAAGATTCTAGCCTCAAGAGAATTTTTTTTTTTACCATTTTGGTTAAGAAATTAATAAATTCTTTTATTTATGATGTTTTACAAAAGAAAAAGAAAATAAAAAAAGGTAAATATTTAAGATATTTCATTAAGATTGAGACAAATGTAACTGTGATGTAAGTTAAGCCATACATTTATATATTTTCTGGTCATTACTTTACTCGACAACGATCACCTTACCAAAAAAAAAAAAAAACCGAGAAAGCAATATTTGTTATAAAAAGTAACAGCTAACAAAGGTAACAATATATGAAAACTTCTTATCCGCTAATCAGACAAACAGTTCGTTATTTTGAAAATAAAAAAATAAAAGAAAATATTTCGTAAGACTTGCTGACTCCGAAACAGAAGACATTCTGACTCTAAATATTTTTCGTTTTTTGGTAAGGTATAAGAAAAAAATTTCCACTAAGCCGGTTAATAACCTGAAAAAGAAATTTCACATTTCTTAATTAAATAACAAAAAAAAAGTGAATGAAAAAAATTGCAACAATTTACAAAATGACAAATTGCAGCTGCGTTTCATTTAGCTGATATTTCTGACATAAATTTATTAACATCATCAAACAACGTTTATTTAGTTATTTATTAAAAAAAAAAAAAAGAACATAAAGATCAAATGTGAAATACAGAAAAAATTATCAACAGCGGCAATAGTGATAAATGAAGATGATTAAATGTTTTTATTATTATTTTATAAAAGTTCATCAGAGAGAAAATTATTTTTTATATTTGAAATGTTTCGGTTTATTAAATATTGTTTTTAAAAGTTATGTTACAAAACGGGATAAAAACCGTATTTTTAAATCATATTTGCTTATCAATTAAATTATTTATATAAATAAGACAAAAATTCAAATAGATTTTTAAATAAAATAATAAGAATGCTAACAATTAATACAAATAAAAAACTTCATTTTATTGATTTTCCTGAGCACTGTTCATTAATATTAAAATAAATTTCTTTATTACATAATGGAAATACTCCGATAAATCGGCACAAGTAATCCAATTCCGATACGTTTTGCTTACATTTCTCAATACAATATTGTAGTTTTATTACAAAATAAAAATTTAAAATTTTATTACAAAATCCAAGCACAACTAACACCATTAATTATTTTAAAAATAATTATTAATTGATCAATATTTTACAATTATTGAGTGAATCATTCTTTTAATTTAAGGAAAGTATGATAAGACGAAAATTGTGCACAATTTGAAAATAATAGTTTAAAAATTGTCTTTGATTTATTTTTGTTTTTTCCTATTTTTATTTTTAAATTAATTAAATAAATTTTCGCTTAAAAAATAATAGACAAAACATAAAAACAAAAAAAGTTAAGTTCAAATATTTAAGTCACGCAGGAAATGTGAATGCGTTATTGACATTTTTTAACCTGTATAATCCCCTCTGTTTCCCCATTTTGTCTAATTTTTTTTTTTAACTTTAAATAACAAAAAAAAAAATTATTTCCGGAATTAAAATTATTTGGTTTTTTCTTATCAAATAGTTTTTCGATAGGATTACTGATTCGGAAGCATAAATTTGATTTTTTATATTAGAAAAAAACAATAACAATAACCGTTTCTGGTTTCTTTATGTTTCATTTTATTTTGTTTTTCCTATTTTAATAAATTGGCGTCAAAATTTAAACGAGTTAAACAGAAAACCAACAAAAAGGTAACCAACAAACCAAAATATGTTATAACATAAACTAACAATTTAGATATCGATCTTCAATATAAATAAAATGGAAAAAAAAAGTGTTAAACGATTTATTGATCTTATTGATAACAGAAAAATCAAAAATATTTAATATATAAAACAATATTGATGACGTTGATGGTGATGAGGATCAATTAAGAAACATTCTTTAAAAAAATTATTTTTTTTACTTTTTTGTTAAGTGAAGTAGCCGAAATATAAAAATGTCAATAAAGTTTAATAATTTTTAGGCCAAGCAACATAACAATTTTAATAAATACTTTGAACACAGGAAGCTCTTGTAAATTTACTTTTTGATTATTAAACAGCAATCAAGTATCCATTTGGAGAAAATAAAAACACTTTTAGTCTGTCAAAAATAGAGTTCACATCCATTTCCTTAATTTAATATATAATATTCCTTAGTATACCGACCTTAAAAGAATAATTTAATTGAAGTCAATATTCAAAATATTAACGATGGAAAAAAGTCGTTTAATAATTATTTTTTGGAATTAACCACGTGCAGATGAAGATTAATTGTTCAATAGCGAAACGAACAAAATATATTTTGATTTAAAATAATTAAAATTAAAATTAAAATTAAATTAAAATTTTAAATTAAAATTTAAAATAATTTTAGATGCAATCTTGTTAAGTGACTTCTATGAAAAATAAGGCCATTTGTTATGTAAAAATACCAGCAAGCTCTTTCAGATGTAATTCAATTAGTACATTAATACATTTGATAATAACCTTGCATAACTTTATCATAACTTTATTCTTTATTTTTTTCTATATTTAACGCAACTTTCTTCTCTATTATTTTCAACGTAAGATTTTAACATAAATTGTATAAATCGCTTAATGAAGGGATTTATTATTTAGTTATATAATGTAGTGTCAGACAGTATATTTTAGATTATATTTTGAATTAAAAAAGCATAACGATTGTCTTTATTTTTATAAATTTTGAATATTTAATTTAAAGATGACAAATCTTAGATATTAAAACCAATTTACCAATAAGGTAATTAATAATCAATAATTTTATTTTTATTAAATCAAATTTCAACAAAATACATTGAAATGCCGCTACTTCAGTTTTCGATTATAATTGTAAAGTTTTTATGTTAATTAAAATAAAAATAAAATAAACCAAAGTAAGGGACTTCATATTCTAGATGCCATAACCTTTGCGAACGGATATGAGTGTTACAAAAATAAAAATGAAATAAATAAAGAAAATCAAGTCAAAAGTTTATATTTTATTTTTTTTTTTATTCAATTGTTTTGAATTAATTATTTTACTTTTTTTTTTACTTTTGAGTTAATTTATTTATTTAAAATGATTTTTTTTTTTTATTTATTTGTTTTTTATTTTCTATTGCGTTTTCTTATTATTATTTTTATTTTTTTATTATTATTATTTTATTGTTTTTTTATTATCGTATGATTCAATAAAAAAAAAAAATTAATTAATTAAATGAATCAATCAATACGTAATTAAATCAAAGTTTTTAATTATTATTTGTTTTTTAAATTATAAAAATAAATAAAGTGATTAATTGTGAACTTTTAGAAAGCAGAAAAATCTAGATAAAATATTTTCATTCTATTAAAGAAAATGACACTCTGCTCTGCTAATTAAACAATTAGAAACCTTTATAGGTTAATTGATTTTTTTGCAACCTTTTAACGTAAGACAATAAAATCATATAACTAATTATTAATTTTCCAAAGATCCTTGATTCATATTATGAATTCTAATTCCAATAATTGCAAACTTATATGACTTTTATTATTGCATATTATTAAGAAAATTTAAAACTATTAGCAAAGCAAGTAATACACTAACAATGTTCAAGTTTAGACAACGTTAATTTGAAAAAAGATAATTATTTACTGCGATAATTTGCTTTCCTATTATTATTTTGCAAATTATTATTTCTTATAACAATATAATTTTTATTATTGATATTATGAAAAAGTTTAGTTAAAAGATTCAAATAATAGAGCGAGTTACATTTTAACAAAGATTCTGTTTCGCTAATTACTTTAATAACCAAATTAGTTATTACATTGTAAATAACACGTATTATTGATCTTATTCAGGCCAAAGCATTTTTTTCATTAGCACATCATTACCAACGCAAGTCAGTTAGGTTTAAATTCTTACTTAAGAAAATTGAATTAACGATTTCTTACAGATAAAAGTCTGATTCGTTTACACTTCAGCAGGAGATTCTAGTAAAATAAATATGCATCCTTCATGCATTTTAATTTTATTCTCTGTTATTGTCAATCATAGTTGCTTTAAAATTTCCTAAAGTGGGTGGTAACAGCTCATAAACTAAATTACTTCTTACAACTATTATTAGTATTCTGTTTTAAGTAAAAAGCGAAGCGTTTTGTCATTTTAAAATAACTTTTAATTGTTTGGCAAGGTTCCATGGGAAAAGACTTTATTCTTTATTTATTATTAATACTTGTTGATCTCTTAAACAGATTTTTACTAGCTGAAAATTGACTTTTTAAAACTGTACTTAATTTTAGCAAAATTAATGAATAAATAAACAAATTAAATAAGAAAAAATTCTAATAAAAAACAATTAGCAAAATTATAGATATATTTTAATCATAGTTTAACTTGTTAAAATTCTCATCTAAAAACATAAACAGATTATAATTAATAAAGCAAAAATATTTAAAAAATTAAAAACAATTAATTAACTAACTTGTACCGATAGCGTTGATAGGTCTTAACGTATTTTGTCTACTTTGTGCACTTTACTTAAGCATAAAACGTTTAAGAAAATTAAATATCTATTTAAAAAACGATTAATAAGTTTACCAAAACACAAATATAAGACAAAATTGTTTTTTTTTCTGTACATAGTTAATGATTAATGACTTTGATAAGTGTTCTATTTTTTTCCTGGTGTTAAACAAGACAAGATAAAAATGGTAAAACAATAAAAAAGAAAAACCATTTAATTAACACTTTTCTATTGTCTTATTATTACATTTATTCATCACCTTTGAACTAAACTGTTAATTAATTTCAGTTAAATTCACTAAAAACCTGAAGAAGAATAACAATATATATACCATAATCTAACTCATCAACAAGCAAAATAATATATATAACAATATATTCTCAACATGAATATTTCTTGTAAAAAGGCTGCTCAATCCATCAATATTAACAAAAAAAAAAGCATTATTTAATTCTTTCTTTAATTTTCTCTTCACCTTTATACTTTGTTAGTTTTTTGTTTTAATCATTTATTTCATTTTATTCCTCTTCATCTTTGATTTATTTTTTAACGAATTACATCATGTTAATTTATGTTTGTTTGTCGAAATAAAAATAAAATTGAATCAGATCAGATAAAAAGATATGCACACGAGGCAGGGACTTTATTTAAATTAATTATTTATATTGTAGACAGAATAAAGCCAATCAAATTGGCTATTTTAGCTATTTGTTACTAAAAAATTTAACAGAAAAATTAATCAAGATCACGTTTTGACAAAATGTGATTTTCTGATGACAAATATTTTTTTTCCCTTTTTTTTATTTGTGTATAAATTTTTTATAGTATCGATGATAGACTAATTTAATTAACATTCATCAATCACTGAAATCCAAGGTGATTTTATACGACAAAACTTGAAGAGTGGCTATTTACCCGTTTTTTTTTTATCTAGAATTTTAAACAGGAAATATAAATCAAAAGGAAATTATTATTCTAAAGAATATTAAAATAGTATGAAAATTAAATGAAAAAAAAAAGATTTTATTTTATCATTGAAATCTTTTGATTAATCCTTTTCTTTTCTTTTAATTAATTAGAATATAAATTTTATTCGATTAATAATTTTTTTTCATAGATAAAGTATATTTTTACAGTGTCATCTATTATCAATTTTTGTAACTATTTTGTTCTTGCATTTTAAAACGACATAAATTTCAACTATAGTGTCTGTACTTAATTCTTTAATACACCACATTTTTTAATTTAATGACTTACCAATAGTAAAGACTTGCACCATTATCACGAATGTTTATCAAAGATATATTCTTTTTAAATCAAATATTTAATTAATAAAGAAAACTAAAACACCTTATCCAGGTAACTATGAACAACCGTCCAAACGCATAGTTTATTATGATTAGAAAAACATTTTTCAAAGAAAACAAATAAAAACAATATTTTTGCAGTCAAATAAATAATAATAAATAATTAAAAATTGTAAACAAAAGGCAATTACATATAATTGTCAATAATTTTTTTTCATTAATTTAGATTTTTATTCATTAAATATTTTATTTTTTCATTTCTGTTTAATTTTTTTGCTAATTTTAACATCATTATTAAAAATTTAATAATATTTTTCGTTTTTTTTTTTTTTGTATATACAATTTTGTTGTCAATATAATGATGTAAACAAAACAAATGAAAAATATAATAAAAGGAAATAAAAATAATGTCGTGACCACGGTAAAAAGAAATTTAATCCTTAAACAATTATTTACTTTAAAAGAAATACTTTAAAAAAATAAATTGTTTAACTAGAGACAAAAATAAAAAAAACTTTAATAAATTTGTGTCTGTGTGCTAATTTTTGTCGTATCTTCTGTGTTTTGGTGTCAAGATTAACGCCATTTTAGTGCTACCTTTGACTTTTAAGCTTCGTCACTAACTTGCAATATAGATTTAAGGAAATATTCATATACATTGCGTTGTGTTTTATGTTAATCAGTTTAAATTAATTTTAAAATTAATGGAAAAAATAAATTAATTATATAATTTAGAAATATTAACAAAAAACCTGTAAAAATGCCAGTGTGTAATTCGTGTCCCGCACCATGTGCACCACAGCCAAAAAAATGTTTACCTTGTGATGAACCAAATAAGTACCTGAATAATTTACTAGAGCCAAATTTTCCAGAGACTGCCGTCAAATGGAATAAAACTGTTTGTCCACCATGTAAAGGCATTTATACGTGGGCTAGTTCTCCCCGTGCCATTTATAATAATAGAAAAATGATGAAGAATCCACCCAAGTAAGTAGTTTCTCTTATTTATTTTTGTTATATTTTTGTAATTAAAGTTCATTAAACCATTTATTTTATTTTTATAATAAATTTTGTTAATTTCACCAACGTCATTCTATGGATAAATTATAATCGGAACTCATTTGCATTAGAGAATTTTTTTTCATTTTATTATTTTCTCTTGGTTCGTTGCTTCTATTTAAAAAGCTATGGGAATTAATAATAATAATAATAATAAAACGCACAAATAAATGAAAGCTTTCGAGCTTTACTATTGTTATAATTATTTATTAAAACATAGAAATAGGTAAAAAAAAAAAATAAAATAACAAAATTGAAAAAGGAATAAATAATATTAAGAGTCACGATACCACCACCATCGACAGAATGACCAAATGACATTGACAGAGAAATTTAATTTAATTTTTTCTTTTATAATTTCTATTTTTTTATTTTATTTATATCTTTTGTTATTTTTTAAGCTTTTTTTTTACTTATAAGGGCAAAGTAACTTTAAATACATTTAAATTTATTTTTTGAATTTTTAATATGATTTCGATTCAATAATTTTTTATGTGTATACTACATGCCGACCGTCATTAAATTTCTAGATTTTCTTTATGACAATATCCGATTTACAATGTTTTATAATATATATCTGTATAAATATTATCTGCAAAGGTATTCTTAAATATAATAATACGACGTACTTAATTGATAAAATCTTTGCACTTTCCTTAGTCATGGTGTTTGTAACTACTGTGCTTTTTTCACTCCATTTTCATGTTATCGGCAAAATGTTAATTATTTCATATTAAGCTGACTTGATTTATATTTTAATCACAATTATTAGTTACATGGGCATTTATTACTTTTTTGATATGCAAACAGTTCATTATTTACAATTGAATTCTTCTTAAACTGTGGTTTCTAGTGTACACTGCAAATTAGGTGAGGTATAACTTCCGACAACAGGTTTACCGATGAAAGTTTAAAATTTAAAAAGTGGTCATCTAATACCAGAATATGGTAATCTTCGTACCGTAAAAAAGATCATACGAAACGACAAATGTTCTAATTTTAATTTTATTAGAAAAAAATTAATAAATTATTTATTACGAAATGTTATTGAATTTTGATTTTTTTTTTTTTTTTAAATATATATTTTTAAATATTATTAATAATTTACATAATAATTATTATTTTATACAATAAACTATTATTATAATTTAAAAAATGGGTAAAAAGTAGTATCTATACTCGATAATTTAGAAATGCTAAAAAGAAAAAATAATTAATTGTACTTATAGTTCATTCACATTTTATTGATATTATTTAATTTTCTTCTTTTTTTTTTTGGTTTTATATAAATAAATAATATCATTATGTAGTAAATTGTATTTCTAATGTAGATAATAAAAGAGATAATACATGAAATTTTTGTATATTTTTGGAAATCAATATTTATTGGATGGAAACAGGTGTTTTATTTAATTTAAGAATTTTTAGTTGAAAAACTTTAACACAGAGTAGTATTTAACTTATCTAGTTTTGTAAATGTTACGTAATGTAATATCTTTTATAACCATTTTTATACTGGAAATTGCAATAATGTCTTCAAAGAAATTAGAAATTACTTATACAATACTGATAATATCATGTACATCCACTAAATGTTTTCAATTTCAATATTCCTAATCAAAATATCTATTTACAATATTTTTTGTATTGTCCATCAATGTTTAACTAAAGGTCGTCTAAGAGGACACACGCGCAACTGTTTGAAAAAATAAAAATTCAACAATTTTAGATTACAATCATTTGGTGTGTGAGTTGGTGGGTGGTGGTTTTTCCATATTTTCTTTTAGTTTGTAGTTTGTTTTTTTTTTTTGTGATTCGAGACGACTTTTATTTATTTCTTTAAAAAAAAAATAAGAAAAAAAAATTATTTAATTATGGAGGTACTGGCCACTTGCCGACGTTCAAACGAGTATAGGGTTTCCATTTTTTGTTTTTGGCTGGTCTATTCATGGAAAATTTCAAGAGAAAAAAAAACAATTTACGCAGAATTTTTTGCGTTTTATAAATTCCAAGGAAATCAAACATTTTTTTTTATTTAATTTATATAAAATAAATTATAATAAATAGTTTGAGACAAGAGACTTTAATATTTTGTTGGTCTCTGGGAGCTTAATAATTTATTTATAAATTTAAGTTTGATTTATTATATGCTTAATTATTTGTTTTTATGAAATTATAATTTGTTATATAAAAGAAACGTTTGAAGATTTAATCAGTACGCAGAAATAAGTAGTTTTTGTAGATTTATCTTGCGCCGTATGTGCTGTTAGCATTTTTATTTATTATTTTTAAGTAAAACTGATTGATAGTCGTCTACTTTTATTTTTGTTTTTATGCTATATTTACATATTTTCTATGCATTGCTTTCTTTAATTTATAATTACGTATTTAAGGAAATTTTAATTACTAATTTGCTTTTTTATGGTCAGTTTGTACGTTCGTAATCGATAATATTAGTAAATAGGGGTTGCTGTAAACTCGGACGACATCCGATTCCATAAATACATGTCTAATTACTTTTTTTTAATTACTAATCTACTTAATGAGTTAGATTTATTTAATTAAAAACATTATTGGTGCATTCATTGTAAAGCTTCGAATTTTAACACTAAACGTTGTTTTTATAAAATAATATATATTAAAAACTGGATAGTAAAGGATATTTTTTTATAGAAAACTTTTTGTAAAATAAACCACAGATTTAAGTTTTAAACTTCCGAATATATCAACCACAACTTTTCCAATATACGCAAACATATGATTGTTAATTGAAGATTCTTTATAGACGAAGATCTTTGTTTGAGGTGTGATGATTAGCACAAATTCTGTTTTTTTATGACATTAATTGTCACCACATCAGACAAAAAACTTTTAATCACCCAATGTTATTTCATTTATTTGATTACAACACGGAAATAAATATATTTTATAAACATATAAAAAAACTTAATTAAAGAAAAGAAATAAAATGTTTTTTCTTGATTATTTGCAAATATTTAAATTTAGTAAAGGAAAAAAACTTCATAAATTTTTATTCGAAAAATAAGAGTTGAAAATTCTTATTTAAGTTACAAAAATAAAAAAAAAATCAAATAAATTATTTACGCAATTCATCGTTTCCTTATTTTTCTAACATAATAAGTTTTGTTTCTTTTGCTTCTTCTTCTCTACTATTTTTCCCTTATGTTGAACAACGCCGCGCGCAACATACACGTTTATTTCTTACCTACCTAGTCTCCTCACATATGGACAATAAAAGAACAACAAAATTTTTAAAACAAAATAATTTTTCGTGCTTAAATATTTACACTTTTTATAAATAGAAAATAATAAAGTTTATTTTGTTTTCTGTTTGTTAAATCCCTTTTTCTCTTCTTCTAATAACATTCCGCAATGTAATATAACATAATGTATTTTAATAATGTTTTCTCCTCACCTTTTCTACCGGTAAACCGGCATTGTTGCTGCATTATAGCAACAGTCAAGTCAAATTTTCATTTGGTTAAAAGAAAATTGTTATATGTTTAACACGTGGAAACAATTGTATTTATCTCAGGGTGTTTTAAAAGTTCCTATTGGTGTTGAAATTTTTATATGAATTTTGTCAGAAATTGTACTGTACCAGTACTAGTGCCGAACTATTTAAAAAATAAGCTTAACGTCGGTTTTTTTATATATTTTAAAACAAAGTACAGGTTGGACATGGACAGGATCGAAAATGAACATTGGATGGCGAAGAGAAATAATTCTAAATTTGTTGTTTAAAACATGTGTACAGTAGCTACCATACCACCCTGCTTTTTAACAGAACAAGTGTTGGTAGTTATAATTTTATCGGAAAAACAATAAAAAATAAATGCAAATGTAAAAAAAGCTTTTTAATATGCGATTGTATTTGATATTTTTCCAACAAACAAGTATACAAGCTGACCACCAACGTAATAAATGTAAAGAAGTGTGTATATATCGCCAAAGGTTAACATTGTCGTCTACAGTATATTTTACTTCAATTCAACTTTAGCTGTCAACATGAAATGTTGAGCAAAATTTTTATTTTTTTAGTTTCTTTTAACAAAAATAAAAATTAGTTTTTAATTGTGAAAAACGAAAAATATATACATATTCAAACATAAATAAAATTATTTAATTAAAAGAACAACACTTTTGTTTGGTTATAAGCAAAAATTGCAGTAAAGTGATATTTATTGTATCTAAAGAAAACAAAAAAGTTAATCAATTGTTTAAATTAAATTTAATTTGTTTTGCCTATTAATGATTTATAAGGTTTAAAAAAAATAAAACTATTGAATGATCGATAAAAATATTTCTTTTCTTAATTAATTATTTATAAAGAAAAAATATATACAAGAAATAAAATTTTATACCTGTATGCCTAAATAAATAAATTATGTGAAAAATCGAAATACAGAAGTGAAAGGAAAATTTAGGACAAATAATTGAATTTATATTAGTTGTTGTTTTTTTCTAACGGAAGCACCTGCTCTTATAATGTACCAATTGTAACACTTTTAGTATTTTTATTTATTATATTATTTTCTGTTTAATAAATTTGTGAAAATTAATAACAAACAGAAAATGTGTAAAATGTTTTGTGGGGGTAACAGTTGAGGTTTTTTTTTTAAATTTGAAACAGAATTATAAGGAAATTGATAAAACCACAGCATAAAAATGCCAACAATATCTTCACGTCCATCTGATGATATATTAGAGGAGGGAAATATTACGAAACATAAAAAAGTTGATGATAATAATAATGAAACCGATATATTATTTATATCGGCATATTCAAAGCCGAATGCAATTGTACGTCCATTACAAAGAACCTATGAATATTCAACTGAATCCATACAAGAAGAACAACAACATCAACAACAAAATAATTTAAATTTACCAATAATTGATGAAAATACAACACAAAATATAAATGGTAATAAACGATTAAATGTAAGATCACAATTGCTTAAAAATCAATATAAAAATAATTCACAGCAACAAATTGATTTTACAAAAGAATTGGATGCAAAATTAAAAAAATTACAAAAGGATAAAAAATCATCAAAAAATGTAATTTTACTTCTTCTTTTATTCTTTATTAATAATTATTATTTTTTTAAATTCTTTTTCTACATAATTATTTAATTAATTAAAGGGAAGTAATAATGAAATACAGCAGCAACAGCAACAGCAACCACAACAACAACAGATAATACAATATAAACGACCTATATTTATAACAACAGTACCAAAAGGAATATTTTTACAACCAACACGCCAACTTCCAATAATTGCTAGACGTTTATATGCCTATGCTAGTCGTCCACGTGTTTTACATAATTGTTGTAATAATAATACTAATAATGCAACAATAATAAATAATGCATTAACGAATAATAATAGTAATAATAATGCAAATTATAAAAATCAACATTTTATTCATCAGCATAATCAACATCAGTCATATCAAAATATAACACAACATGATTATAATGAGGGAAAATTAATGGCAAAAATCTCATCAAGTTTAGGTTCACTGGCGAGTTCAGTCCCTGGTATTCAATTTAATAATGGACAAAGGTAGTGAATTAATTAAATAAATAATTCATAATTATAATAATAATTGCCATAGTTTTTTATTTTATTTTTATTATTAATATTTAATTAATTAGTCAATTAATTAATAGGCTTTATTTCTCATCTGCATTTTGTTATATATATATATATATATATTTAAATATTTATTTATTTTTTGCGTAGCTTTTATTCTTTTATAAATATATAATTAATATTGATTATTTCTTTTTCTTTTTGTTTAATTCATTAAGTAAATACTAATAGCATAGTTTTTTCATTATTCTTAAATAATCAAGAAATTAAGTAAAACATTTAAAAAAAAAAGAAATTACAATGTTTTTACAATTAAATATATTTAAGAGAAATTAATGCTAATAAATAAACACGCGACTTTTTTATTATTATTATTTATTTTTCTGTTTTGTTTTGTAATTCAAGATGATTTAATTACAATTTAGAACGCAAAAGTATCAACTCAAAAGAATGAGAAAAATTTCTGTTTTATCCATAATATTTGAGAGTTTTTATTAGGAAAACATTAAATGATGATAAAAGTTAAACGAAATTATTTCTTTGTTATTAAAATTTCAATTAATTAAAACATTTTATAGCATTTTATGCTATGAATGACAATATGTTCTGTGCAAAAATGTATTTGTTTTTCTTACTAAGTAGTACAACATATATTCCAAAATTTCTTTGGGCTCTTATTATTTATTTATTTCTTTTACATGCTACACAACAAACATCATAATCATTTAATTATCATAAATAAACAACTTAAATTCACAAAAATTATTTACTTGGTTTACATTTATCCCTAATTATTATAATTATTAATAATTATCATACGATTAATGCTAACAAAAATTTATTAAAGAATAAACTTTTCATTTTTACCTATAGGTCAAATTTTTTGTTTATTTTCCTTTTTCACCCTTATTTGACCTAAATAAAACAAAAAATTACTATTATATATTTATTATTTTTATTTAAAATTATTTTTAATAATTTAATCATTTTCTATTTTTATTGATTTTAAGTGGCATAGTTTTTAGACTGCAATTAGATTTGTGTTTTTTTTAATAAATGACTTTGTATTAATTTACCTGAAAAACACCTTAATTAATTGATCAATATATTATTTGTTATCGTAAAAGGACATCATAAATTGCTATTTACGTTTAACATTGCTTAATAAATAAAAAATATTGTTATGCCAGCTCGGCATATAAAGGATATTAGATAATAAATATTATTTATTAAAAAATTATTTAATTGCTTGTCTAGTGTAATTATTATTTATTTTATTTATTTATATTAAAATATTTAATGTCAGAGTAATTTTTTATTTTTGCTCCTTTTTTATAAAATTATCCTTGAACATTGTAGATAAAAATTTATAAACAAAAATTATATTTTTTTTATTTTTAAATGATTTTTTATAATTTCCTTTGTATATATTTATATATATATTTTCAAGGGCAAAAACAGTTAAGAAATAATAAGCTCCTGTTTTGCCCTTTATATCATATTTTTACTAAATGGTATATGTGTATTTTTATTTTATTTTTTTTTTTGCATAAATTAAAATTAATATACATTAATTTACTTCTATTGCTCTGTATGCGGTCATTTTATGCTATTGTTAAATTCAAAAGAATTTTTCTTTATAATAACATTTTAAAAATAATAAAAAAAATAGAAAACTTCATTTTCTGAAAATCATTTGCATATCATAAGGTTAAAAAATAGCGATAAAAACGCGATAAAAAGAATTCATAAACATTATCTTGATATATTCTTATATCGCAAATTTGTGTTTTTATTGTTTTAATTTTTCACTGTACAAAGGAAATCATTATATACTTGATATTTTTATATGACATTTGATTATAGATAGAGAATAGATGAATTATTAATTATTTTTTTATAATTAATAATTAATTTTGTGTAAATTATATAAGAATAATTTTAATTGAAAAAGCATAAGACATTTATTTTATTTAATAATTATTAACTATTTAATTAGTAAGGCAAAATTAATATTTCTTTTGGTTTTTAGCACTTTAAAAGTTAAGCTATTCTTATCATGAATGGATAATAATATTTATTAATACATTGTTTATAAATTGCGATTAAAAGCTACACTGAAAATAGGTCAAAGGTGTTTAAAACTTATAAAGGCTATAAATGTGTTGTAAAAAAATTTCAATAATTATTTTATTGACCAAAACAACATAAACTTCTTGTCTAAGAATTATTAAATTTTAAGCTTGTTCCTTTATTTTCCTTAAATAAAAGTTTTAACGTGTTTTTTTTTTTTAATTATCACTTATTAAAATTAAGCAAAGTAAACATTAACGTTTGATTAGTACTTTTCAAATCGTAATTATAGTAAATGCAACTAATGTAAAATTTCTATTAAATAAAAGCACTTCTAAATACTCGCTTCTAATTACTATAAATTATTTAATTACGTAATAACAGTAATATATAATTTCTATTTGTATTAAGAATAATTAATATCAAATTATTTAATAATAATTGCAAGTGTTTTTGTTGTAGCATTTATAATGGTATTTTAACCTTAACTTTTCTGTATTTTTATGTAAATCGTTGACGCCGCTTACATTGTAGATTATTATGAAAGTGTTTTTATTATTTTTATGAATATAACGCGCAAAAACCACAATATATTATTTTTTGATCTATTTTATTAATTATATATTATTTTTATAGCAATTTTACGATTATATCAATTCCGTCTAACTATTATAATAGTTTCTTTTATATATTTGTATTGGGTTTTTTTTTATTTTAAAATTTTATACAAGTGTGGTCATTGTGGATATTTATTTGTCACGTTAACATGATGTTTGTATTAAGTTTCTTTATTATTATTTCTAACATTAATTTATTTATTAAAATCGATAAATAAATGTCAGCTGATTATTATATTTATTGACAAAATATGAACAAACAAGGAAATTTATAAATAAAAGCAAAAACAAAATGTAATAATAATTATCATTAGCCCTAATAACTGTTTGGATTAAGTTTAACTGCCCAATTGGTTTGGTTTGGTTTCTATTTTGTATTGTATTATTATTATTGTTGTTATTAATAAAAATTTATTTATTATTTGTACATAAGTAAAATTTAAAATAGTTTATATAATATGCTTGTTTAGGTGGAAAATAATTAATTAAGTAAAACTGTAACATGATTTAATTTATTTATATTTGAACATATCACCACTGGTGTGGAAATATTTTATATTTTCATTTGATCTATTTATTTTCGGTTTATTTTGGTAATATTTGCTGTTTTTTTTTAATAAAATGTTTATAATTAATTAAAAATCTTTATTCAAATTTGATAAACAATAATAAGCTACTGCTTAATGAACTAAATTAATAACGATAATAATTTATTATCAAATTTATAATGCATTGTGTTTGACTATTATCCGCTTATACAAGGACACATTTATTTTTAAATTACACATTATAATTATAATAATAACAGAAAATGGTTTATAAATATGTTTGCTGTTTTTATTTAATTTGAAGCGTTAAAAATGTGTCGGCTGGAGTTAGTAGTATGTACATTTTATAATTATTTTAAGTCAATATTTATGGACATATTGTAGAAAAAATTTTCTTTTTTAAATAATGTTAAAAGATATTTGTACTTTATTATTGTTTTGTAAATGTTAAAGTAAATTGATTATTTTAATTATTGTTTTAATAATTTTTTTAGTGATTTAACAAAGGTGTACGCATCACACCATAATTAAAATTATATAAATAAAAAAATTAATTATTGTAATAACACACGGCTAGCGGGTCTTTTTTTCGCGTTTTGAGCCCTGCCGACGGGCTGTTTTGCGTGTATATTTCACACCATAAGAATTAAAATGAAAAGTGCGATATCTTTTGTTTTAAAGGAAATAAAATAAATTAAATAATAAAATTGCTATATTGTTTTTTATTTTTCTCTAGTTTCTACGTACCTGTCTACCTATACCAAAAAAAAAAAAAACTAATGTAAAATTCAACTGTATTTCTCGTTACAGCTTAAAAAACACTTAAAAATAATTAGCAACAAATAAAGTTTTATTGCAGTCTTCCGATTTATAGCCAGAAAAAACTACAAAACAACAACAAAATTTGTTTTCTGCAGGTAATATATCGGTAGACCGTAATAAAATTTTGTTAAACATTCCAAAATTGAAAAGTCGAAAATTAAAAAAACGAAAATGTATCAAATGTTTGTATCAAATGAATTGGTCCAATACATATGTATGTTCAAATAATCTTATTACTGATTTACAATCAAAGGCTCAATACGAAAAAAAAAATAATGAAATTGTTTTATTGTACTTTATTTATTATCTAGTTTCAAAAAATCTTACAACTAAACTAAATATATTTATTTAAATGTGTTTTTGTGTGGTACATAAAAAAGCACTGACCGCTATGCAATGGTACTTTACAAAATTTGCACATGTGACAGGTTCTTTTTGCAATTTCCGTGTCCGACATTATCGGTTAAAATCAATAAAGAAAGTATTTAAAATAAAATATTGTATTATATTTATAATCAATATTCAAAGATATGCAGTGTGCTGGAACTGAATGAAAACTGAAGTAAAATTCATCCGCATTTCTTGTTACAGTTTAAAAACAATTGACAAATCATTAGAAAATAATTAAAAATAATTAGTAACAAATAAAGTTTTATTGCAGTCTTCCGATTTATTGCCGGAAAAAACTACAAAACAACAACAAAATTTGTTTTGTAGTTTCTGCAGGTAATATATCGGTAGACCGTAATAAAATTTTGTTAAACATTCCGAAATCGAAAACAGGTGTCCCGTCCTTTAGCTATCAAAAAAAAAACGTCTAATTTAGATGGCCCGACAGCCGTGTGATAATATTACTATTTCAAGTTACATTTCTATTTTTGTTTGTAATGACCTTTAAGTCCTTCAAAGAAAAATAATATCATTAGCTAAATATTCATATAAAGTTAGGAATATTTACGGAAATTTTAATTTTATTATAATTCTCAAGTTTTCTAAAATAATTTTGTGTTTTACTCTAGTTGTTTAGTTTTTTAATATGTATTTTTGGTTTTTAAAAAGGAATTCTTTTGGAATAATTTTTTTCTTCTTTAATATCACCAGAATTGACCTACGTTGAATATGATAATTTTTATTTTCTTTTGAATTATTCTTTTTTTTTTAAGTATTTTTAAATAATTTGAAAATAAAATAAAATAGCGTGTATTTTTGTTATATATTTGTTTAAGAGTTTTCCACTGCATTATCTATTTCCGTTTATATTCTTTTATTATAAAACGGTTGGTTGGTAAAATGTATTAAAAAGTATACAAACATGTATATAATGCGAGGAAATATTGTATAATGTTTGCTTATATTACAGAAAAACAACAAATATAACTTGGTTTAGACTTAATAATTTGATTATTGATATTTTATTTCAATAATTAAACATAATTTTTTCAAACAGACACTTACAAAATTTATATTATTATTTTATCAAAAATAATATTAATCCTAGATAATTAAATCGATATCGACCAAAGACATTCAATAAATTATAAGAATTTGTTATTTGGAGCATCAAAAATACTATGAAAATTGACAAATTTTTTGTTTCTATAGAAAATGAAAGCACAACTAACTAACAAACTTCTAACTAGCACTTGTGTTTTATCTAATAGTGGACGTTTCCATACCAAATCTTTATTAAATTTATTCATTTTATTTTGTTTATGTGACTCAACACTTAAAACATTATCCTTTTTCATATATTCATTTCCTTATTTCCGTTATTTTTTAATTATTACAACACTGACAAAAAGTTTTATAGAAAAGAAAAAGAAATAAAATTAAAAAGAAAACAGTTCATTGATCTAAAAGTTAAATATTTAGTTAAATAATATAAAAAAGAAAAAACAATAATTAGCTATTATGCAAGTATATTTCTGTTTCTGTTGGTAATTTTATAATTAACCAATCCAACATCCCCACTAACACTAAAATTATTCTAATTCTTAAATTTTTCTTTTAATTTTCTTTATTTTTATTTAAATTTTTTATATCAATCAATAAAATAAAATAAATATGTTTAAAAAAAAATCCGTCCATTAGAAAGAAAGTAAGTGGTGTGTTACTCTTTATTTAACATGTTTATTATGTTCTTACCAATAAAGAATAAAGCAAAAATGAATTTGAATTAGCAAAAATATAAATAAAGTACGAAAATATGACAAAAAAATATAATACTAATAAAAAGATTTATTTTTGTGTTGCGTGACTCAACATCAACATGAGAAAATTACACTCAATATACAATCCATACATATAAATATCTAAACATTATTGTTGTATAGTATATTTAAAAAAAATAGCCAAAAGGTAAAAACTATAAACAAAAGGTAAAAAGAAGAAAACTGATAAAAAAGGGCAATGTCCGTCAAATTTATACAGCGATTTTCTATGGCCTAGCAACAGCAAATAAAGTGGGTGGTTTATGTTTGAGGCGATTTAAATAAAATAAAGTAATAATTATAATAATAAAAATAATAAAAATAGCTTCAAATAATTGAAAAAAGTTTGAGTAGATGCAGTTATGCCAAATAGAGCCACTATTACATGGCGGTATTTTATTTTTTTTTAATTCATTAAAATCATTTAAATATTTAATATTTAATAAATTTTATATTAATTTTTTTAAATGTAAAATATTTTATAAAAAAATACTAATAAAAATAATTTTAATAATTTTTAGTGTCTTATTAATCATGCGTATTATGCAAAACGAAGAAAATGAGTTGATAAGACAGTTTAATTATTAAAATTATTTACTTAATAATATTTTATGCAGATTTATTATTTAAGAATTTTGTTTTTTTAATTCATTTAGCTGTAAAATTGCATCTTTCTGATTGAAATAATACTTTATTGACAGAATATGCAGCAAATGCCTAATTTTTTATTCTCATTACACTTAATCCTTAATAATCATTATTATTTTAGCTTTAAATACACTAAAAATACATAGAATAAAATTATTATTGTGCCTTGGTACTTTTCCAATGATATTTCTCTATTTATTTTTACTAATAATTATTTTTTTTTTTTAATTTTTGCAGAGATCCTCACCTGCCATGTCAAAATATTATGTATGATAAGCGTGTTGTGCGTGGAAGCAATTATACAACTACACATGTTACTTCGGTAAGTTTAATTAAATTAAATTTTAGTGTTCTGATAAATTGACAATGAGCTTTGAAAAACGTGCATAAAAATTGGCATAAATATTGGCAATTTTTTATTATTATTTTAACTGGTTTTTTGTTTTATATTGTTGCTTTAAGCTATTGTTTTAACTTATTTTTAGTATGTTTCTAATTGACTAACTCTGATTTTTTCTCTCATTTTTCATTTTTATTTTATTTTAATTGGTTTTTCCCATTTCATTTTTCTTTTGTATCTAATTATTATTGTAAAATTTTTGATTCATACAAAATAAATTAAAAAAAAAAAAAGTCACACTGGAATCCACATTTTGCATATGCTGGTCTCCTTTCGGGCAAGGTGAGTTTTGCTGTGTTTTTTAACCTTGACTCTAACATTATCAAATTGTTAACCGAATTATTGATTTACACAAACTAAAAAACATACACACTAATAAATAATTAATTTTTTATTAAATGATATATTTCTATTAAATATATATATATATATATATTAAATTAAGCAACTGCAATTAAAATAAATTCTGTTGTTCTTAATAATCAACATGAAGAATTAATGTATAGTTAGTAATTAGCTATGTATACACTTGATTGCGGCATGTAGTTCAACGGGTTGAATTCGAAACATATAATATCCACCTTTTAATCCAATATGATGTAAGTGGGAAGCAAGAAAGCTGATCTTATTGAATGGATTTAATTCAGTCTTCAATTTAGTCTTTAATTTATCTACTATCTATTATTGTAATTAGATACATACAAATGAGAGCATTGGTTACTAAATACCTTTTTGACATTTCCATTCTGATGCATTGTAATAGACTTTATATAACTAGGCCATTAATGTATCCTTGATTTGTATTTATTTATTTTTTATCCTTTTTATTTATTTTGAATAATTATATCTTGATAAACATCAAGTAATTATCAACATGTATGTACGCATACATTTCATATAAAGAGACATGTTTGTTTATTTAGGTTAATTATTACCTCTTCATTAACACAACACTCAGTTTTTAATAGCCTCGTTCAATTTTCATTGAAAAAACACCTATTTTTCAAATTAATGAAAAAAATTAATTAACTTGTGTTTATTATCAATTTTAGGGTGAAGGAGATTGTTGTGCAACAGATGCGAAAAGGCGGCAAATGCTTCGTAAGAAATGTATAGCCCGAAACCAACGTGGTATTATTGGTACACCTCCACCGGTTAAGGGTAGAAAACATGAAAGAGTTCAAACAGAAAAATATTTGGAAGAAGTGAGTTTATACTTTAGAAACTAAAGAAAAATAGTTATTATTTCTCTTTTTAAATTTCAATGTTAAGCTATTTGAAAGACCACCCGAAATAGATGTTAGTTGCCAAACAGATTTGTTCTTGCATAGACCTCCAACCCCACCATATGTACCAGCAAAAACTGGATGCGATGTATTTACAGAAATTTTGGAAGGCGAGGTATTTTACATCAATAATTTATAAACAAATATATCGATTGTATAATAATGTATTATTTAAAATGTAGCTTTTCGATTATGATACTGAAGTGCAACCA
Source organism: Ptychoptera contaminata (assembly GCA_963942525.1). Taxonomy (NCBI): domain Eukaryota; kingdom Metazoa; phylum Arthropoda; class Insecta; order Diptera; family Ptychopteridae; genus Ptychoptera; species Ptychoptera contaminata. The sequence goes on along the minus strand of OZ012638.1, from coordinate 12,031,432 downwards.
ATTTTGGAAACTCTAGTTGGACGATCAGTTGAACAAGGTTTAGTTGAAATAATGCATGAAGAAGAATTGGCCGATATGCATGAACAACAACAAAAGTAAATCCGTTTATGTATATATAATTATTTGTATTAATATTCTTAATAATTTTTTAGGCTCCTCGCCATTCGTGAAGCTGAATTGGCAGAATTAAAACGTTTGGAGGAACAAGAGAAACGTTTACAAGCAGAAAAGGTAATTGAAAATATCATAAAAATTATCTTGCATTTAAATTTAAAAAAAATGTTTTCTTTGAATATATTAGGAAAGACGACTTATGCAAGAAGAGATATCCAAGAATTTAGATCGCGAAATGCAAGAAAGAGTTACAGCTGCCAAATTATTGCAAGGACATATTGCTGCATTATTACCAGGTGTATTGACAACAATTGAATCAATTGTTGAGGCAGAAAATCGTGAGGAATTGGAACGTACTATTGGTCCATGGCTTGCACAAGAAGTTGCTCAAGAAATTGGACAAATGATTGATTCACGTGAATTGTTAGAACAAATTGTTAAGGAAATTATTAATCAACGTGCGGAAATATATCAGGCAATGGTTAAAAGTGAAAGTACACAGTCGGCAGATTTATTAGAAGAAGCATTCGACGGTGAAGAAGGAGAAGATGAGGGAGAAAATGAAGCATTAAATGAATATCCATCTCCCAAAAACATGTGATAAGAATATTTTTATAAAATATAAATGATTGATGATTTTATCGATTTTATTCGATTGATTGGTGATTATTTAGAGTTTAGACCATATTTTTATGTATTAAATTTGAATTATTATTTATTTTGTAATTTCTCCACACAAAAAAACATTTTTAGATAAAATTAATTAAAAAAAAATCAAACAAATCAAAACACAAAATTTTTTGTACTCATTTGTATCATAAATACAGCAAAATAATTTTTAATTTATTAAATAAGAAAGAAATGGAAATACTATTATATTATTTATTCTCCAATATATTATATAAATATATTATTAATTAATTGTAATTATTTTTGTTAATATTAAAAAAAAAATAAAATTTTAGAATTATATTTCTTTATTTTTTTTAATTAATCTATTATTGCTAGAGAGTAACCAATAACGAGTAAAGTAAAAACTTTTTGAATGAGTCTACTAAGCTTTTTACGCACGTTAAAGCAATATCAGCATTTTACTTTATTTTACATTAATTAAAAAAAAAAGATGTAATTGCTGTTTTTTTTTAATTTAATTATTTTATTAATTCAAAGACTAACCTCATGCAGATAATTCAACTTTGGAACAGTGCTATATATTAAAATTAGATATAATAGTATTTAAGAGTGCGTTCAATGCTATTAAACGTCAAACCATATATTCACCACAAAACAAAAAAACAAAATAGTAGGGTGTGAGTCATTTTGACATTTTTCGTCACATCAGCTGTCATAATTTACTTCAATTCGTTTTTTTAATTGATTTGAGTAAATTCCATTGCAAATACTAGACAACAGTGACTAATAAATAAATTTCGAAACTATTAAATTAAATAATACAGGTTTAATAAGCAAAAAAAGTGTGTAAAAATGTTTTCAAGTGGTCCAAATTATACAAAACTAAAAACAAATCTGCGTTTAGCAGTAAATCGATTAAAATTATTAGAAAAAAAGAAAACTGAATTGGCACAAAAGGCAAGAAAAGAAATTGCGGATTATATATCGATTGGGAAACCAGAACGTGCAAGAATACGTGTTGAACACATAATTAGGTGAAAATTATTGGTAACATTTGTATATAATTTTTTCTTTAATTTTAAACTATTACGAATATAGAGAAGATTACATGGTTGAAGCTATGGAAATTGTGGAAATGTATTGTGATTTACTGTTGGCGCGTTTTGGTCTGGTTACGCAAATGAAAGATCTAGATGATGGGATCGCGGAGGCTGTGTCTACATTAATTTGGGTAGCTCCACGAATGCAAACAGATGTACAAGAACTTAAAGGTCAGATAATTTTATAATTTAAGCAATATAAAGGTTTTAAATTTAAAATATAAATAGTTATTGGTGATTTATTAACAATCAAATATGGCAAACAATTTGCTGAAACTGCACGAAGTGCAACTGGTGACCATAAGGTCTCTGACAAACTCATGCACAAACTGGCTGTACAAGCTCCACCAAAATTGTTAGTGGAAAAATATTTAATAGAAATAGCAAAAATTTATAACATTGAATATGAGCCAGATCCACAAATTATGAAAGATGACTCTAGGCCAATTGGTTAGTATACCCATTCTTACATAGTATATAAGTACGTTAACTGATTAAACAACTTTAAACCTTGTTTGTAAGGTTTGGATGGAATGCTTATAGATTTATCGGACAAAAACAATTTGAATGGGGGTGGTAGTGGCGGCGGAATGCCGCAGCCTGTTGGTTTTATTGGATATCCTCAGCCTCCGTCTTTACCACAAATGCCTACACCACCAACATCAACACCGTTTTGTTATCCGGTAAATAAATTTTACTTACTTTACTAAATCATAGGACTATGTAATATTTTCAACATCTTATAACTCAATAATTTATAATTTAATCTTGAATAGTTAATTATTTGTTTCAATAATTTAACTAGTGATATAAAGTGTTTTGTTTACTTAAAAAAACAAGATTGATAAATAGTATTACCTGATTGATAAAAATTTCCCTTTTTAATTTATAAAAAAATAGGCACCACCAGGTAGTGGATTTAATAGAGGCGGCGGTAGTAGTAACTTTGGTGGCGGTTATTTTCCAACTGGAAATAATAGTGCTGGCAGTGCATCAGCACCACAACCATTTAACTATAATATTCCTCCAAATCCACCGCAGGAAGAAGAAAAGAAAGATTTAAACATAAACACGGATTTAATTAAAGTAAGTATTTTATTACATACTTTTAGCATGAAATTTGATGGAAATGTATGTTTGTTATTATAAATTATTATTTTAATTATAGGAAGAAAGTAAATCTCTTCCACCGCCATATTCTTCTATTAGTCCTGATGACAATATTCAGGTAAATAAAGTATTTTTAGTTTGTTTGTTGCAATTTCATTATTTAATATATTATTGTGGTTTATTTGTTGTTAAATTTAATTGGAGTAATCTTGATTGTATATTGTAAGTATTTACTAACGTAAAATTGTGTAATCTAATAAACAAATTATTGTAAGTAAATTAGATGTAAAGCATAGTAATTAAAAAAAAGTTTCATTTAAAAAATAAGTAAATTGCTGCATATTATATATATTTATGTTAATTATTATGTTATATAGAAAATGTCAAAACCCAAACCACAGCCTCGATCAAAGTTTCAACCAGGTGATATGAATGTCTTTCCAAATTTGCCCAATGTACCATCGGACTTTCCAGATGATGCTTCTAAGTCAAATAATTCAAATGAAATTGATTTTGATGATTTGTCAAGACGATTTGAAGAGTTGAAGAAAAGGAAATAAATAAAAAGAATGGAAAAAAATTCTATTATAACAAATTATTTTATGTATTTAAATAATATAGCTTTATTTTTATTTTTTTATCATTAAAATACAAAATATATAACTTTATTTTTCTAAACTATTATAAATATATAAAGCATTAAAACAACAATATATATAATTTTTTTATACAAATTACAAATGCTTACTTCAAAAAATAAAATGTTAATTCGTTAATAAATAAAATTATTTAAAAAAGTTAAAATGATTTCATATTCAATAAAATTTCCTTACCACAATTTTACTATTACCTAAATTTAAATGATACTCATGAAAGGATATATTTTCACATCAGTTAACCCTAATACAAAATTATATTTGTTTATTAAACTTTTTTTATTTCGTGTAGTGCACGCTTTTACTGTTTTGGTTTATATTTGTCAATTTAAATTGTTAAAAAAATAATAATTTAAAAAAAAAATCATATTTACTATAGCAATCATTTTAAAAAGATAATAAAAACAGTTTAAAAAAGTGTTGTTAAATATTAGTATAAAATCATAAAATAAAGAAAATAATTTGATTGGAAAAATAATACGATTGATAAGACTAATCATATACAAAAAATACTTTTAATTATAAAAAAGCAAAAAAAAAACCTGAAAAGATTATGTCGTCCAAGTGGTCCCACTATAATACTTTTATGTACCAGTTTGTAATAGTCCCACTATTAATACCATGTAGAATACTAAACATGAATAGAATTTTTAAAAAGACGCGCTTTAAAAATATATTAGTTATATAAAAGATGGCGTGACTATTTATAATGACGTAAAGTGGTTACTCTTGTAACGCCATTGCTGCATTTTTTGGTACTACAATGGCATGTATTAATAAAAAATTGACATTTTATTATATCTTCATTTAAGAAAATATTTTTTTTTAATTTTAATAACTATTCATTTATAATAAATAAAAAAATTAAATAATAAAACTTTTTTAATTATTAACACAATGAAGATTTTATGTTAGTTTTAAGTAAGGCTCTGTTATATAGAACAAACTTAATGGTGAGATATTTACATTCTTTTAAAGTACTCAAAAAAAAAAAAAAAATGACAGTGTTTGTCTTGTTTAATTTTTTTATTTTTCTTCAATTATAAAATATGTACAATCATTTTATTGAATAGACAAACATATTTTGTTTTACTATTATTTGCCTAGGTAATGAAAATTTTATATTTTAGAAGAAATTTTTCGAATTATATTATTTGTGATAATTGTAAATAGTTTGAATATATTTTCATGTTGTACGTCAAAATGTTTAATTATTATTAAGATAATATACATATATGTTTTGTTTAATTTTTAATTTGTTTAAAAAATTCATAGTTGTGAATTATAAAACGTGCAAGAATTAATATGGACTCACGGTACATACAAATTCTAAGCTCAATTGATAGTTTGAAAAGAATTTGTCCAAATATGCGATTAGAAAACGTTCAAATATTAGCAGTTAATGGCGATGAATTTGGCACACAACAAGTGATATTAACACAAGATCAACCAAGTATAATGATAAGTAATAGTAGTAATGATAATCAAATACAACAGATTGTTTATCAGCCTCCCATGCAAGGTCAATTGCAACAGAGCCAAACACATTATGTCATACAGGACGACGAAACGCACCAGGAATTTAGTAATCAACAAGTAAAATTTATCAAATTAAAATCATATGTTTTTTTTGTGAATTTTAATTATTTAATTTTTTATTAGGTTTATTATACCACTGAAATTCAATCTGTTGATAATTCAAATGTTATTCAAGCGCAATTGCAACAAACTAACAATAATTCAACAAGCCAACTTTCATGTGATACAATACAGCAACCCGTTGTTATACAACAAAATTCTACTCAACAACAGCATATATTTGTGCCGAGTACCCAACAAGTTTTAATGGAACATCAACAAACAACAATTCAACAACAGACACAAACTGTTGTACAAAATCAACAAACTCAACAGCAGACCCACATTATATCAACGTCTCCACAGCAAATTTTACAGAATCATCAAGTAACATAAATATTTATATATAATCTCAAAATAAATTTATATTATTTAATTAATAGGTTGTGATGCATGCTACACCAGTTGTAACACAAACACAAGAGCAGCAATCCCATATTATGATGGCGAGACCACAGCAAAGGCAGTTTATTTATAATACCACGACAGATCAAAGAATTGTATATGAAAACCCTCCACCTCAAAATACTCAACAGCATGTAGTTACGCAGACTATTCAACAAACTCAAATTTGTCCACAAAATCAGATTTTACAACAAGCTAATATACGTACATCCCCACCACAGCGAATTTTACAGCATTCTTTGCAACAACAACGAATTACAAATATAAATCAAAGAATGATTTTAAATACAGATACTATTCGACAACAAATATCTATGGTAAATAATTCAATACCACGGGCAAGACAATGCTTGTCCAGACCAAGATTTCGCCAGAATATAGTCAAAACAAATACACCACGTATGTTGCCACATGCTGTAATTCGTCCACAATCTCGAGATAATCCACGAATGGCAAGAGCATCACAGCAATGCAATATACGGCAGCTTAACACTATGCAAATACAACATCAATTACAACAACAACAATTACTTCAGCAACAGCAAAGAAAAATAAATATTGCGCAAGCAACGGCTTTTCCTCAAGCAAGTGCAGCTTCTTTAAGCGAACAAAATGATATTATTGTTGAGCAACAACCTGTTCCCCAACCTGTACAACAATTAGTTCGATTACCCACAGCTAACAGTACTGTTCAAAGAATGTCTTCTCCATTATCTATACAATTACCAAAGAAACAGACAAAAGTAGCTACACCACCGACAGCGAATTTTGTTAGAACCCCTCCGCCCACAAGATTGCCAATAGAACCTAAAAGAACATATACTAGGCCACCAATATCAACGGAATATAACATTCTAGATGATTTGGAAGACAGTATTACTGCCGCAGTTGTATCAAAAAATCCAAATCCAATACAAAATCAAATTTTGCAACCCACAACGATAAACATTAATCCGCAGCAACAAGATCTACCAGAAAACATAAAAGCTACGATAAGAGAACAACTAAATGGAGCGCCGTGTAGTAGTGATCAAGATAAAATTGTTACGTTAGCAAATGGAGAAAAAATGACATTAGCTAAATATAAAGCAACTTATAATAATAACATTAAAATACAACAAGAGCAACAACCTCAACAACAGTCATCGAGTATTACTCAAAATATAAAAACAGCATCGCAGCGTGGTGGTAAAACTTGTGTAAATAGACAACTTACTAAAAAAATTATAAATAATAAACCATTAGGTCAGCAAACACAACAAGAGCAAATACAAGATGAGGAACCAGTGTATGAACCACGTGAAAGTGCTAGAATGTTGGTCATTTTACAAAATGGTGAACAACGTTTAATCACTTTTACCCTGCCAAAGGATAGTTGTACTGTACAGGAGCTTTTAGAACAAGTTGGTGTTTCGTTTTCAACTGATACAAATATACAATGTGTCTCAAATCCAGGTGCTGACATTGAATATGTAGTAACAGTTGGTGTCCCAGCCCCAGATTCGTCTGTTACTACAGAATTGTTTGACAATTCGATAAAGCCACAAACCGAACCCACGCAAACAATGATAAAAGCAACACCTAAAGAATTGCCAACTAAGATCATACCTGGAGTATTAGCTGTATGCAGAGATTGTGGATTTTGTGGCAACGATCATGCGAAATGTCAAAGGTTTTCTATAAAAATTTTTTTATTTATCTTATATAACATGTTTTTATTATATTTTTTTTGTGTATTAAGATGTAAGCGTATATTTCTTGAAGAACCAAAACAAATATCAGCAATGTCTTCATCAACAAAAATAAAAAGTTCAATTGAAACACCTGACAAAGAAAAGAAAGATTTGGATAATATTCAAAGAAAACATCAAATAGCAATGGAGTTATCCGCAAAAGCAGTACACAATAATAATAATAATAATACTGCTGCAACACCGCAAAGTACACCCACTCGAGGAAGAGGTAGAGGCCGTGGTCGTGGAAGATCAAGTGGTAGAGTTTCAAAGCATGTAGAAGTTGAACCTGTAATTTTAACATTAAGCAGTGATGATGAAGCTGACACAAACTCAAATGATTCAAAAGTAAGTGTGTACATATCTAAGCAATAATTTTATAATAAAATTTCTTTTGTTTTGTTTTAAAGAAATTTACTGAGGAATCTGTAAAGCATTTTAAAGTGCCATTAGCATGTGAACCAATAATTCCTGAGGATGATGGCAGTACAAATGGTAAGTGTTTTTTCAATCTATTTTTTAAACGTGTTATTTTCAAATAAATTTGTGAAGAGTGAAGTTATCTTCGTCGTCTGTTAAATTTAATTTTTATTATGTTGGCTAACATTCTTTTAAATATTAACAAACTTCAATTTAATGTTAATAAAATAATGGAGTCGTCATTAAGTTTTATTTTGAATTCCTTTTTTTATTTAAATTAAAAGTATGTAATTATATTATACGAATTAAATAAATTATAAATTAATTTATAAACATAATTACAAAATAAAAAATGGGTAATAGAGGTTAGTATTGTTTAGTAAAGTAATAAATGAAAATAAGTCGACAGTGTGAGTTGAATTTTGTTGATTTGCCGCAATAAAATGACAATTTTGTCATTATTGAATAATTTTTTTTAGTAGTTTATGTTTTTTATCCAAAATAATCAATTTATCAATTTTTTCTTCAAAGATATGGTTCGAGAAAATGTCGCAGACGTTTCAAACTCCGTAGATAGTTTATATACATCATTTCAATGCAGGACAATTAGAATTGGAACCCTAAAATATACACCTACTGAAAATGTAATTATCAATTTAATTTGCTTTTTTTATTTTAAATGTTATTTATTTAATTAATTTAATTTTTATATTAGGTTATATTTTCTGCAAAAGGAATACGTATAATTGCACCAAATGTAAAACAACCTAAAGAAAATATAATATTGGATTTGCAAACACGTGAAATTATAAAGCTAGTTGCACATTTTTCTAAATCACTTTCAGTTATATTTATTTTCACAATACCGTCATGTTCTACATATATTCGCGATAGTTTGCAAATGAATAGGTTTGCAGGTGATGCATGTAAGTAGATTTTTGATTAAAAGAATAACAAAAATTAAATCTAACCTAACATAATATAGTATAAATCCAGTTCGTTTCTTATATTTTTCAAGTCTTTTAATTTTATTTACTGTAAATTAATTGTTCATATTTACTATTCTAGCTCCGTATTATAATTCTACGCATCGTCTTGACTATTATAAAAAAATAATATTACTGATGGATTCAATAAGCGAAGATTCTAAATCGGTAATAAAAGCAATATTTGCAATTAGTGTTTTAGAAGAAGTGTCACATCATGATGCAAATGAATTATTAAATAGGTCTAAAGAAGTTCCAATACAAACACATACAGTGGCAAGGTATTCCGTTTAATAAATACAAAACATAATTAAATTATATTTAAAAAAAAATCTCTTATTTTAGTAGTGCGAGTAATTCAACTTCAGAAGATATACGTCAAATACTGATATACCCACCTGGAAAAGGAGGAATATCAATAAATACAGAAGACTATATGTGTTTAGCTATTGATCAATATTTAAATGATATCATAATTGATTTTTATTTAAATTATTTGAAATTGGATAAACTTTCAGATGAGCAACGCAGTAAAACTCATATATTCAGTTCTTTCTTTTATAATCGATTAACAAAGGTGACAACAAGGCAACGCATTGAAAAGGATCGTGATGTTAAATTGACACCCTCGCAAAAAAGACATGAACGTGTCAAAAATTGGACTAAGAACGTTAATATATTTGATAAAGATTTTGTAATTATACCTATAAATGAGCAATCACATTGGTTTTTGGCAATTATATGCTATCCTGGTTTAAAAGGACCTTTTACAATGGAGGGTAACCAACCGGTTAAATTACAATCTATTAAAAAGAAAAGTAAGTCCTTGATTTGTAATTAAGATAATATCAAATTATTTAATAATTATTATTTTTAGGTGAGACCAAAAAAGCAATACAAATTGGTAATACTACGATAACCCCGTTAACATCTAAAAAAGAAATAGATTCGGTATTATTAGGTGATGATTCGTTAAGTGAAAGAGATGAAGCAGAAGCGGATGATAGTGATTTAGCCAGTGATAGTGAAAGTGATATTGAGGTTGAACCGGCAATGCAACCAATCAAACAGTAATCATTTTTTTATAATAAATTTAAATTTTTATCTAAAATATTTATTAATTTTTGCTTTTTTAGACCATGTATCTTAATATTTGATTCATTAGCGGGGGCATCTAGAAGTCGTGTGGTTGCCACATTAAGAGATTATTTAACATGTGAATATAAAATCAAAATAATAGAAAATACAAATCATACATTTAATAAATTAAATATTCCTGGACATTGTGTAAAAGTACCACAACAAAATAATTTTACAGATTGTGGCTTATATTTATTACAATATGTAGAGCAGTTTTTTAAGGTTTTTATACTTTACTTTTTATACTACTTACACTGAAATGAAAAAATATTATTAATAAAAACAATTTTATTTGATTTTATTAGGATCCAATAAAAGATTATAGATTGCCGATAAAACAGTTAAATAATTGGTTTGACACGTTTACTGTTACACGTAAGCGTGAAGAGATATCTGATTTACTAAAAACTTTAATTATGCGATTAAATCCAGAGAAATTGCCATTACCAGACATTGCATTTCCAACATTAAATGGTAATTTTATTATTTTTTCTTTATATCAATACAATGCTTTTGTTATTAATTATGTTTGTATCAATTAAAGGTACTCTTGTTGAACAAGATATTTCAATAGATGAAGAACAAGGTGAAGCTGAATTTGAAGAAGAAGAAATGGGTGAAGAAGACGTTGACGATATTGAAGAGGTTTGTGTATAAAAAAAATAACATACCTATTATATTATGTGTTTAATATTAGTTTTTATTAATCTTTAAAACAAAAAAGGAAGATGAACTTAATAATGAATCTACTACTGGCGAGACTGAAGAAGAATCAACGCCTGAAAAACCGAAAAACGGTACAAAGTTAACTAATAAACGTTGTATTGAGGATAAAGTTAAAATAGATTTTGTTGCTAAAAAAACTGCTAGATTAGATGATACGTAAAGATAATATAAATATATAAGAAATTAATATAGTTTCTAATTTAATTTTAATTTTCCTTAATTAATTTTTTATTTAATAATTTGAATGATTTTATTTGATTCTAAATAAATATTTTATAATTATAAGATTATTGAAAATCATGTGTGAATTTTTCCAATTAAAAAATATGTTACCACTACTTTGAATAATGAAAAGTGAATTTCAAATCGAGCATGTTTAAAACCGTTATATAAATATTTGATAAATTAATTATCATATAGGGGACGCTTTGAAAATACAACTAATCATGTATACAAACCATATCGATTTATTTTAAGAATTTAATGCGTCAAAATGACATTTATTTATTTTAATCATACATTCGACATATACATGACATGTATATTATATTTAAAAAAATATGAAATTTCAATTTTATGTTTTAATAGATTGTTATAATTATTATTATCATTATTATTATCATTATTATTATTCTTAAATAAAAATCATATTTTTTGTGAATTTATATTTAGTGTTGTACATTTAATTTTTAAGGTTAATTTTTTATGTATTCATAACCTAAAAATATTAAATATCAAAATAATTAATTTCGTTATTTACGTAGATATAAATATACATACATATATATATATATATATATGTCATATGTAAATTCGTAATGATAGCAAAGTTATTGCTTTGAGTATATCCTAAAGTAATTTTTAAATTTGAATTAAAGTAATGTTTTGTTAAAATCCAATAATGACAGTTATTAAGTTTTAACTATACATGGGAGAAATTTTTTTTACATATATTATTTTTTTAAAGAATTTTGTAGTTACAATACTATTTAATAAATTGTTTAATTAATAAATAAAAATATGAGATTAGTTTATGTATAATTTATAATTTGTTTATTTATTAAAATATCTTGTTTATTTGATTATAGTATCTACATGGGATTTTATCATATGTTTTTTAATGTATTTTTTTCTATATCAAGAGCGAGATAGAATTTGTAATTAAAGCTAAACAGGGGTGAGAAACTTATAAATATTCTTATGTATACAGTTGTTTGATTACAATCCAATGTGGATTCTATTTATTTTTTTCTTTATGTTGCTAGTGTATGATTTTAATGTTTTTTTTTTTTTGGCTGTTTGCTTTCAAAAAACTAGCAACCGCAGTATTGTTGCCGTGTCCGTCTGCATATTTAGTTAAATAACAAGAAAATAATATATACATATATGAAATAATCAAAAATTGCATATGGCGACAATTTTAACTTAGTGTTTTATTTTAAGAATTTAAAGAAGGTTTATCAAGTTAAATAACATATTAGAAGTAAAAGTGTTTCCATAAAAATTTAATAAAAAAAGGTATGAATTTATTTGTAGTAAATTTTGAATAAAAATTGTGAATTTTTAATGAGAATTATAAGAAAAAAATAATTTTAATATGCTGTGTCACAATGCAAAAAAAGTCAAATATTTATTAATAAAAATATATATATATAAATAAAGATATGAGCATTATTTATCACATTTGATTGCAATTGTAAATTTTTACTTTTTTCTTTGATTTTTAATATTTTTTATTCGCTAAAAGTTTATAAGTAAATCAATAATTTTATATTTGTGTAACTTCTTCAACGTGATGTTTATAAAACCGATCAATTTGACATTTTCATTTTATAATTTTAAAATAAATGGACAATGGCTGTTCAGCAAATGTTAAACTTAATTTAAAAAAAAATTATATTGTGTATTTTATTTATTTATTAGGTATGGATAGTCCTTGTGAATCAGAAAGTTCTCTTGATGGTGGTGCCATGTTACCACCAAGTCCAGTATCACGAGAACAATTACAAAAACGCATTGAAAGTTTAACTCAGCAAAATAGGTAAAATTTTTTAATTCAAAATATATTTGTGTGATTTCACATGTTATTTTATTTTTTTGTGTTTTAATTTATAGAGTACTCAAAGTAGAATTAGAAACATACAAGATTCGTGTTAAAGTTCTTCAAGAAGAAAATCGTGCATTAAAGCAAGCATCTGTCATAATTGTAAGAATTTTTTTTTTCTATTAACATTACATTCTGTGCAGACAAGGTGGTGTCTCTTTTCATATGATGGAAGAAAAAAATAAAATAAATTCTTTTATATTATTTTAATTATACTTTATATATATTATATTATTTTGTTTTTAGCAAGCAAAAGCAGAACAAGAGGAAGAATATATATCAAATACATTATTGAAAAAGATTCAAGCTCTTAAAAAGGAAAAAGAAACTTTAGCCCATCATTATGAACGAGAGGAAGAATGCTTAACCAATGATTTATCAAGAAAATTAGATCAAGTGAATATAGTTAATATTAATATTAAATTTTAAAACTATTTTTTAATTTTAATACAAAAAAAATTTTTTTTTTTGTTTTTATTTGAAAAAAAAAAAATATTTTTAGCTTCGACAAGAAAAATGTAGGCTTGAACAAACATTAGAACAAGAGCAGGAATGTTTAGTGAATAAATTAATGAGAAAAATTGAAAAATTAGAAGCAGAAACATTGACAAAGCAAACAAATTTAGAACAGTTACGTAGAGAAATGGTGGAATTAGAAAATACGTTGGAACAAGAACAAGAAGCATTAGTTAATAAATTATGGAAACGTATGGATAAATTAGAAGCGGAAAAACGTTCATTACAAATTAAATTAGATCAACCGGTCTCTGATCCAACAACACCAAAGTATTCATTTTTATATAGTTTTATTGTTTTTTTTTTATCAGCACTAATTAAGGACTAAAATCATTGTAATTTTTTTTTTAATTGTAGAGATATAAATATATCTAATGGTGATACAGCATCAAATCTTAGTTCGCATATACAAACGTTACGTTCAGAAGTGGCTCGACTAAGAAATAACTTGGCGGCTGCTCAACAAGAAACTAATGAAAAAACTCAACAATTTGCTCAAGAGGAAAAATGTATTCGTGAGGAGAATTTACGTTTGCAACGGAAATTACAATTAGAAGTAGAACGTCGTGAAGCATTATGTCGTCATTTATCAGAATCCGAATCATCACTTGAAATGGAAGAGGAACGTTATTATAATGAAAATGTATTAAATATGGGTAATAGACAACGTACGATAAGTAGTCCGGTACCACATAGCCCATCAAATAGTAGACCATTGAGTCCTGGTGGACTCTGTAACGCTATAAATCAACCAAATCGTTGTTTTACATGTGGTCAAATTTTGGTAAGCTTTTTTTTTTTTAGTAATTAAAAGTTTTTAATTTATTGCTTATAGTTTTTTATTAGTATATATGTGCTGTTGTATTGTAATTTTGCTTTTTTATTTTAAATTTTATTACTAAGCGTTACATTAGTTTTATTAATTTTCTACAACTATTTTTTTTTGTTTGCCATTTTTTAGGGACGTCGTGCTAGCGAACGATTTATAAAACCAGCAATACCAACGCCATCGCTTGGCTTGAATACGTCAACGCCGAATATTATATCAACATCAAATTTATTAAATACAAACTGTATAAGGCATGATTGTGGAAGCGGAGGTAGCTTAGGAGGTGGTGGTGGCGCTAATAATTGTTCACATATCCTTGGCATGAATTTAAACAATATTGGTTTAAATCATTCAAATAATAGTTTATCAAATAATACTTCGTCCATTAATATAATACAACAGCCAGCTTCAATAACCACAACAACTGTAGTAATACCACCAAATATTAGTAACAATACAAATACTTTTACTGGTACGAGTTTATTTACACAGCCGGCAAGTCCAATGGACACATCAGTGTGTAAAGATTAAAATGTTTATTCTTAACATTAATATATGATTGAATTAAAAATGAAGAAAATAATTATTAAAAAAAAAGGTAATTAAATTTTTCAATTGTTCTCTTATGATTTTGTTTTTGTTTTTATTATATATTTACAGTATATTAAGTTTAGTAAATATGTATAAGAAAAACAAAATAATAATAATAATAATAATATTATCCTAAAAATAATAAAAAGTTAATTAATAATCACAATAATTTATAATTGTAATAATTATTTTACAGGGTGGAATTAATTAATTTTATTTTTTGTCTATTTATTTAAAGGTAAAAAATACTAATTGTAATTATGCTTGTAAATGAAAGACTATCTAATTATTTTTTATGTTATCGTTCAACAACTCCTTAAAGACTGTTTTTGTTATATTTTTTTCTCTGTTTAAGGTTAATTCTTTAAATTCTATTAAAAAAAAAAAAGTTTAAAGAAGAAAAATGTTTACCTGGTTCGTTACTGAATATATATAGAAAGAAAGCATAATTTCATTGTGATTAATTTTTTTTTTAACAATAAAATAAAAATTGTATCTTTCATTCTTTTTATTAAAAAAATTACAAAATAGAAAAATATCTTATACATTAACATCACCACGACCACCCTGATATTATTTAATAAAAATAATAAAAAGAAAATATTCAGTTTAAATAAATAATATTGTTTAAGGAAAATTTAAAAATACTTTTTGGCCCAATGAATTATCAATATATTATTGTTATTATTACTAATATTATAATTTTGTAATAAGTAATTCTTTATTTTAATATTAACATACATAATCGTGTTATGTGATAAGTCTTCTATTTCTTATTCTTCATCTTGTTATCATTATTATAAATATTATTATTTATGTAAGACTTTATAATAAAAAATACTACAAGAAAAAAAAAAATATTGATATATGGTGTAAAAAGTAAATTTAAATAATAAAAAATAAAATATTCATAAATTAAAAAAAAAATGTTGAATGCTTGAATGATAATGTTAAATCAGTATAGTAATTGAATTTATGTTATAAAAGTTAAAATAAAGTTACAAATTATTAGAGCTTTGTTTTCCTTATATTCTTATATAATTCAGATGAAAAAAAAAAAAGAAAAAAACTCTTTATAATTAAATTAGATAAGTTAAATATTTGTTAAACGAATATCTATATAGAAAATAATAATAATAATTATATATAAATGATTTTCGAAGTCAAATGATAATGATTAATATTAAAATTTATGAATACATAGTGTGAAATGTAATTTTTCATTACTTTATTTCCTTTTTCAAAACAAAACAAAATTAAATTGTAATAGAAATAAAAAATAAAACAAAATAATTAAAATTTAATGATTAGGAAAAAAGACAATTAATTAAAAAAAAAAAGAAGAAAAAAAATCTGTACTAAATAAATTAAATTTATTAAAATGAATAGAAATTAAAAGAAAAGAGAAAATTTTTGTGTCCACCTTTGGATTATTATTGATTGAATAACATTTTATAAAAATGCGTCGCCACATTAAATAATTAATTAAAAAAAAAAAAAATCTATCTTTATGACGAAAGTCAAAAAATTATTATATTTGTATTTAAGTTTTTTATTTGTTAATATTATTCTTAATTAATTAAAAATTTAAAAGTTATACAAAAACAATATCAATATATAAATAAATAAATAAAATTAACACACAGCATTACTGCAACAAAATATAAAATTTCAGGATATAAATAATGTTAAAAAATTAATTAAAGGGAAACTTAATTATAATACTTAATATATCTTATCATTATCAGCTTAATTAAATAAACAATAAATAATAAATTTTCTCTGCCTTAATGTGCTTAGATGTATTTATCAACTTTTCAAATATATATTATATGAAAATTAATAATGTTCAATTTAAATAATTAATTTAATAACTAATGTAATACAAATAAAATGAGTTAAAAATGCTAAAATGATTTTAAAAGAATAATACAATTACAGAAAAATTCAATAAATTTATAATGAAAATCCTTTCTTTTTTATTTGTTATCCCGTCCGTTATACACACAAGTTTAAATAATTTATCTAGTCTGGTTATCAGCACAGTATAATTTTTAATTATTCTAGATTTAATTAAACAGGACTAATATTTTCTACAAACAACAATATGATGGAAATTATATAGTGAAAGCTGAAAATGTTTGATATTAGATAAAAGGGAAAATGAGAAATTTATTTATGTTTTTTTTAAGATTAATTTATTTAATTAAAAACAAAAAGAAAATATTTGCTGATTCTTGATAATGATAAATATAAATACAAGATAATACCATGGTAATAATATAAGTAATGTGTTTACGTTTGCCTTTTTATCGTTTATTTTTCCTAAGAAAATTAATCATTTATTTAATTTTTTATTTTAATTAAGAAAATTAATGGCCTATAGTGGTGGCAGTAATGATTTTTTTTTATATTTAAGTAAATTAATTAAATAAGTAGTTTGTTTATATAAAAACGTTAAAAAAGAGAAAAATTGAATTTATAAAAATTTGCGCACTTTTGTTTTTTTTTTACTGCTTTGAATAAATCATATGATACGGATAATTTGGGATAAAAAATAGTTCCCGTGTTTAACACTAGTCTGTCATTATATGTGCAGTGCAGTAGTGTTTCTAAAATGGCGATAAAGTACTGTCACAAAATTTTTGTGTCTCTATTATTATTTTATTAAAATAATTATTTAAAAATAGAACCATTTTTTTATTATTGTTCTTTAATTAATTAATTAACGTGTTTAAATATATTCTATAGAATTATATATATATATATTTATAAAATAAAATTTCATATAATTAAATTAAAATTATTTTCAAAAAAAAATTTAATAATGGGTGAAATAAATGTGATAGATTGGACAAAAGAAAATGTTTTAAATTGGGCAAAATGTCAACATTTAAATAATACAACATATGATTCTTTATATAGAGAAGATATTGATGGTAAATCATTATTGTTGTTAAATGAAAATGATATATATAATTTACGTGATAAATATAATTATAAATTAACATTGAGTGAAATAAAAAAATTATGGCTAAATATACGTATAATACAACGGGATAATCATCATAGTTTAGTTTGTTTGGGATTACGTGAAACAAGAACAACATTTGGTATTACAAATAATAATAATTATCATCATTTAAATAATAATATAAATAATAATAATAATAATCATATAAATAATAATAATATAAGTAATAATTCTAATATAAATACATCAGATGTGATAACATTTAATAATGAAATTGAACGAGTATCACCACCGATGTCTGTTGATGGACGAGCTACCAGCTTACAACCAGAATTTTTCAAAACAATGATAAGTTTAGGTAATTTATTATTGATATTATTTATTTATAATAGCCTTCAATCGTTTTAAATTAACTCTTATTAAGTATTCTCTGTTTTTATTGAATTCAATTATGCAATTACATGTTTAATGCAGTTTATTTTCAATTTCGTATTATTTTTAATTCAAATAAAAAGATGAAGAATTTATTGAAGTGAAAAGTTTAATGGTTCTGTTGATTTGCGTGTAAAATAAGAAGGAAAAAAAAAAACAAGAAATTTCTGTATGAAAATAGATCTTTGTCTTGACGATTTTGTTTTTTTATTTTCTCTGTTTTTTCTTCTTATTTATTCTACTTGTGCAACAATTTTAATTATATATTTGAAAGAAAAAAAGAATCGTGCAGTATTTTATTTACTTTTCATAAAGGTAACTTGAGGTTATATTTATGATCAAAACAATGAAATGAAATAGAAAATTCTAATCAGCTGTTTATATTTTTGTATCAAATTCAACGGCTGTCACTTTGATTAAATATTTATTTTTTTTTATCTTTTCTACAGATAATTTCTTTGTTAATTTGTATAATTTTATTAATCAAAAATTGTTCGTTTTATTTATCGTAATTAGAAATTTCTTTTAATTAATTTTTTTATCTCTCTACAAAACAATTTTGTGAAATTTAAGAATTTATTTTTATTTTTTGAACTGTTTTAGAAATTAAAAAATTAATTAATATTTAATTAAATAAAACGTATGACAACGACAACCAAAACTAAATGAATAATACTAAATCAATAAAGAACATTTATAAAATAATTAAATAACAAAAAAAAAAATTAAATGCTTGATTTATTGTCGTTTTGTTTTGTTAAAAATTTTAATTAAAAAAAAACTGAAAAATTACACAATTTTTCTTTGATTTATGTTATAAATGAGTTTTTTGTGTACTTTTCTCCTTAATTTAATTGTTTTTTATTTAATTAAAATATTGTTGGTGAAATTTTTTCTTTTTATTAATTTTCGGTTAAAAAGATCATTTTTTTTCTTCAAACTTTCTAAAAATTATTAAATTTTTAATTTTTTCAACGTTTAGTAATTTGTTTTCTATTTATACATATGCTTTAAATGTATAAATGAAAATGGTTTCCAATATTTAAGTTATTATTTATTTGCCAAATCGACTTAACTTTTGTTTATCATAAATTGTGCTTTGGCTAATTTTTGTGATTGTAAAAAAGTTTATGCTCAGATTCAGTTTACTTTTTAAAAATAAGATGAAAAAATGACAAATATCTGTTTTATCTATTTTTTTTTTGCATTTCAATTAAGTTAAGTCATTTTGCAATTTAAGAAAAATAATTTTATTTTAAATAAGAATCGATAAATTATTTTATTTTTAAATTTATTGACATAGATTAAAGTATTTGTATTATGAATAATGAATAATGTTATTTATATTATTTATTTATTTTTTGTTATTAATTATTTTCGAAATAATATTTTAGTGTAATATTTTTTTCTTTATTTCTTTTGCTTTTTTACATTTAATTTTTCTGTATTTGACGGAAATTATTTGCAGGTTGAATAAAATATTATTCTGGATTAAGTTGATTAAACAGAAGATTAATTATTATTTTGAAACAAAATTTTCTTTGTTATGTAATTTTGACATGGCTTAAATTTTTATATTTTTAACTTGACTTAATAAATAATATTGTTAAATCAAATTAATTTGTTTATTCTCTTCTGATTTTAATTATCTAGAAATTTTTTACTTAACTACTTTAATTATTTAATTAATTAATTTTTTTTTTTGAATTTACTTCTTAAACTTTCTTTATTAATAGACAATTTTCATTGCAGCATTTCTATTTAATCTTGTTTTTGATATTTTAATTCAATTTTTTTTTTAATTATCATTTTTTATTATTACGTGGAAAGTTTTTATTTTTTTTTTATTTTTTATAATTAGAAAAAATTATTTTAATAATAGTGATTTGCACTTGCGATAAATTCAATCTCTAATAATAAATTTTAATGCTCAGATAAAGTTAATTTGTTTTCATTTTACAGTTTTATTAACTTCAATAAAAATAAAAATTAGCATAAACGATAATTATTATTTTAATTGCTAGTAATTAGAATAGGTAATCATTAAAATCTGCTTTAATTTTTTTTTTATTAATCTGACGTTTAGGAGTTATGCAAATTAGTTACTGGTTATGTAACTGATGTTTAGCCTAACTGTGGTGCATATAGTAGCATATAATTCTTTATGTTCAATATTTTGTGCATTTAAAAGACTTATATTTTGGGTAGATACGGATTATTATTATTTTTCACTTTTATGCTTATCTATTACTATTGGAATAATTTTCTTTTGTCTAAATATGTTGTTATTCTAAAATCCGACACAGTTCTGATTATAGTGCATATCAACAACAGTCTAACGTACTTTGTCAACAAAAAAAAAAAAAAGAGTGCAAAGTGCATCATTGTTTTTGTTTAAAAATAATATTTTAATAAATAAAATTAATAAAAAATACACTTGTCATGTTTATTATTTATTATTATATTTTCCGCTAAAATATATATTTAATTTGCAAACATGTATGAATCATTAGTGGTTTTCTTTCCTTCTTTTTTTTTGCATCTTTTAATATCTTTATTTTATTTTATAATTATAAAATAACACGTAACGGGTGTACCGTTTTAAAAATTATAATTATTATCTTAAATAATGACGTTAAAAAAATATTTACACAATGAAATGTTTAAAAAGAATATTTATACAGTGAATATTCGTTATTATAGGTGTTGTAAAAGTTTGATTTAAGTAACAGCAGTTTTAATATAATTTCTCTGGGCATTTAATATACCATTTAAGGACCCTATATATACTTCCTGTCTGTAAATTTGCATAAACATATGTTTTAATTAGTTTTATTATTCATCATACTGAAAAATGTAACTATATTAAGCATAGCATATTTGTTATTTACTATTTAATATTCGTTTTAATAAACGTTTTTTACGAGTCTCTTATAACGAATGCTCACTGTATCTGCTGCTATTTGTGTGGTTTTTGTTGCTAATTTTCTAACGGAATGTTAAATTCCAATTTATGTTTATCATTATTTTTATTTTTTGTTAACACATGTTGCTCAAAAGTTTCCCTTATTAATTAATATGCGTTATTTTAATTTTTATGATGATTATTTTAATTGTCCTACATAATTTTAATTATTTTTTTTATAGTATGTTATGCTTTGTCGCAATATTAAATTAAAATAAAAATGATTATTTTTTTTCTAATAAAATATTTTATTTAATTTTTTTTTTTAATTTTTTATCATGTGCCAAAGTCTAATGTTTTTTTAAAACATTTTTTACGATAACATTCAACATAGGTTAGATTTTATTTAATTATAAACAAAACATACTGACTAGGTCAAGTGAATTAGTTAACGATAAAGTAAATTGTAGAAGTAGAAAAAAAAATTATTCAAATTTTTAGTTTTTATAACAAAAAAAAAAATTTTTAAATGGTTTATTATCAGAAAAATGTTTTTTTAATTTTTGTTTAAATGTAATTTTGCAAATATTTAATTATGTAACTTTACACGGCTTTGGTGTTTGCTTTAAAAACAATACTTTGTTTTTTTTTTTTTGAGGAAAAGTGGCGACGCAATTTCTTCTTTATATTATTTGATGACACAATATATTTATATATCTTTTATGTTCTAAAAAATGTTACAATTCATTGTTTAAATTGTTTTTATTCTTTCGGAGAATAAATGAAGTTATCGTAACGCGACAAATAACGAAAATATTTATATAGTATCTTCAGAATATACACAAAGTAAGGGAAAATGCATAAATTTATTTTATTATAGAATTTAATTATGATTTGTTAACTATTTTTACATAATAGTAAACGCATAGTAGTTTTTTTTTATTATTTATTTATATTTTGCAAAATATTTCAATAAAATATTTAATGTGCAATTTGATTGAATGCTTGTGTGTTGTGTACATGCTTTGAATAAATTATTTTGTTGGAAATTATTGTTTTCAATTTTATTTATTATTTTATTCTTTTAATTTTATAAACAATGTAGTTTTATAGGTTTTTACAGGATTTTAATTTCTTTGCAATATTGTCCTTGTTTGGGTTTATTAACTGTTTTTAAAAGATGAACATGCGATTGTGAATCTTTATTAATTACGGAGAAAATAAATATGCTTAAATAAATGATTGGTAACATTATCGCGGTTAATAAATATCAAAATAAATTATGCGTATATTTGCCAAATTATGCGTATTAAAGCTTCATAATATTACATTAAAACATTATTACATATTAAAACATTAAACATTAAAACATATTACATTGTCACTTTAGAAATAATACTCTTTGATTTATTATGAATGCATTGGAGCTTTTAAAAAGTCTATAAGAAAAGTTATTAAATGCAAATATATATTTATGTAAGCTTATCTAAACTTAGACGTTTTTTAAATCGACGACCACACAACAATAAAACTTGCTACTGTTTTTCTCAGGATCTTTATATATTATAAATGTCTTTTTATTAAATTGTTGACAATCTATTTTTTATAATATGATTTCTTTATACATTTTTGATATCTTATTTTTTTTCGCCTTGAGTTGTCTGTCTTATATACGAATAAAGAAATAAATTTAATATGATTTAGCAAATTCTAGTAAACTAAATACATTTGTAATTTTTTGCTTTATTATTATAATAATTTTTATTATAAAACGTTCTAATGTTTATTTTATTTTATTTACTGTATTTATTAACATACAATTGGATTATTATTATTATTATTGTTAGTATTATTTTATATTATTGTATTTTACTTTTACTGAGAAAATACTGTTTTCATTCATTTCAATTTTATTTAACTATAAAGATACAATTTTAATTAAAAGCGAATAAAATAAATAAATTAATTTCAATTTGATTGTATATGAACAATTTTTCGTTTGGTGTTGTTTTTTTTTTTATTTGTATTTTTATTATTAAACATATCAAATATTACGCGTTGTGTATATATAGTATTAATTTTTTTTGTATGCTATATATGTTATTCACATGAATTTTTAGTCCACATGAATATATATTTGTTGATGACGATTTATGTTGTCATTTTATTTATCATAGAATTTGACGATATATAATATGATAATCACGCCACATTTGAATTTACAGAACATGGAAAAAGTTTGCGTAGATACAAAGGAACGTGTAAAATAATTTTGACTCTTGAAATCGACTATGGGTTATTTATCAAAAAATTTTAGTACCCTTAACTAAAGTAGAGAAGACGTTTGTCAATAATTTTAATAAAAGTGCAACAGAATTACGAACTGCTTATTTGGGTAGAGAGTTTAATTGTTTGGTCATCTTCTACATTAACTAATTCTTTTTATTATTGGCTTTGATCTACGAAATCTACTCATGGTTGATCATTTAGCCTTGTATTGGCTTTTCTTTTTGGTTCTATTTCTTTTCTGTATTTGAATTATCTAAAATTATTTAAAATATTTAAATCAATTAACTTTTTTTATAACAAATCATAATTTTTTTAACAGTATTATCGTTTTATACATCCGATTTTTTCCATAAATTATATCTAATTATTTTTATTTATTTTTAAAAAAGAAAAAATAATTTGTTCTCAAACTAGTACCACCATTCACTGTACTTCATATGTATATAAATTATATCTTTTATTTAGTTGATGTTTTATTTTTATTTATTATTATGATCTGCTGTTTGATTAAAACTTTCTAAATGACTAAATAATATAAAATATATTTATTTTATTAAATAACAATGTAAAAATATTAATAATGAGAACGATATGTTGTCGTTTTGCTCCTTTTTTAAATTAAATTTTCAATTACATTTCTTAATAATTGATATTAGAAAGTGCATTTTCATTTATTTAAATATTCAAATGTATGCGAATGTTTCTATATGTATTATGCAATACATTTTGTAATTTATTTCCTGTAAGGAGGAAACAATGATATATTGGAATATCAATTGGTGTAATCCTTTTATGTCATTTCTGTTAAAGATAAAATATATTTTAATTATTATTTTGTATAAGATTATGCTTATTTTATAAATAATTTTTTACAATGATTTGTTAAATCATTTTTATCCTTGTATTTTACCCAAGATTATATGTAATATTATTTTAGATAAAAAATTTCTTTCATGAAACGAAAATTATAAATTATATTATCAATTTTAATAAGTAATAATAATTATATTTACATATATTTAGTACAATGTCACAACACAATACACTCTGTGATATTTCAATTTCCTAGGAAATAAAAAATTATGTATTTATGTTTCAAAAAATGGGATAATGTATTTTTATCAGGGTTGTCAATCAATTCAACATAAACAAAATGAAATATTTTTTGCTAGAATATGAAAGATTTTTAACGGGGTTTTAATTAAAACTTAAAAAAAAATAAATATTATTGAGTTTTTATTAAAATTGAATCAAAATACATTTCTTTAATAATTACATTTTTGCTATTATTTATCTTTCATTAAACGGTTTAACGCATTAAATTAATACTAAAGTAATGGTTAAGGATATTTTCAATAATTAAAAAAATATTACATAAATAAAAATGTAATCAATTGGTTTAAAATTTCATTTATATAGTATAATATTTTGAACACAGTGCACGAAGTTTAGTTGTAAAATGTCTAAAGCAAGAATATCATTAATATTTGCAATGCATGACTACCACCTTACAAGAATAACAAATTTTTAATACAATAAAATAAAGTTTTTTTTTCACTTTATTTAATAAAATAAATGCAGTTAGCATAGTTTTTAATAAATGCAACCCTGATTTATATTGTGCGTAGTATTGGTATATTTAATTTATTTTTTTTTGGTTTATTTATGATGAATTAAAAAAATAAATTACATTTTTATTCTTATTCATAATTATTATCACAATGTAAATAATTTATTGATATAACATTTATTTATTTTATTAATAATTATCACAATTTTTGTTTATTTTTATTTTTCATTTTTATTTAATTATCATGATTTTGCAATAAGAAATAAAAAAAAATATTTAATTTATTTTTTTAAGTTTGTTTATTTTGTCAATGTCAAAGTGTATTGTACTCTCGTTGTGTATATATATATTTTTTTATTATAAATTGTTTAAATAATTCAATAATAAATATTTAGAAAAAATATTAAATGAATTAAAACCGAACTTAGTTCTTTTTTAGAGTAGATTATTTTTTATAACACATTGATCCTTATTGGTTTTTAGTTTTGATATTACATTCTTAATTTATTATAATGTTTATGGTGAAATGATTGAAAAGTAAATTATGCTTGTTAAGACATGGATTTATTATCAATAATGTCGCGTATAAAGATACCCTTGAAATTAATATAATATAAGAACTTTATCATTTGTAATAATCTTTTCTTTGTGTTTGTACTGAGCCTGTAACATATCTATGCATACAAAAGTTATAAAAAGTCTGAAAATTATCTCTAATTTTCTCTGTGATAATGATGTACAGACCAGTCGCTATAGAAAATACTGATATTCAGTCAGTGATTAAAAATGTTTAATGTGTCTTTGACTAATTATAATAATAATTATTATAAATATTTAACTCTGTTTTATAGTATATGTAATTAGATATTTTCTTTATTCTCTTTCCAGTAATTATTATTGTTAATATCTACTTTCAGTTTTATTTATTAAATTGTAAAAAATAAATTGAATTAATTAAATTTCTTATATTTCTAAAGAGAAATATTACGCAGTTAAAAAATTTGTAAAGTAAAAAGTAAAAAAAAACCTTTTTTTTTGCACATTTCGTGTTAATTCATCAAGTTTCTTATATAAAGCATAAAAAAATTTAAATATTTCTTTGTTATATAACCATGAAGCATTTTAGATTTACCTGATGTGAAGAAAAATTAATAACATGTTTTGGTTTTTGATAATTCCAGAAAAGAAACGAAAAAAATGCAAATTTAAGCTTATGTCTTGTGCTCCTAAAAACAGGATTAATGTATTTATTTAATTATTTTTCTTCTATTTTTTTTTCTGTTCATAACACATAAACACATTTTTTTGAATAAATAATTATTTAACCCAAAAGGAAAAGAAAGAAATGATATTTCACATGAATTTGAATTTTAAACAGGTTTTTTTTTCTTAATTCTTTGTATTAATTATTTATTAAAATTAAATAACGTAAAAAATTATGTCATGTAAAAATACACTGTACACAGGTACTTATGGTTTTATGGAATAAATAAATGGATATTCTTTCTTTTCTTGCTTATAAGAAATGTAAAACAATTTGCAGTTAAAAAAATGGAAATTTTTGTTTAAAAAATTCTTAGAAAGTGTTAATATTACAAGGATAATATAACACAAGAATAATATTTTAGTTAAAAGCTTTGAAATTTTTCGTTAATCAAAATGAATGTTGTACTACGAAAAGCATAAATAATTAAATTTATTATTTGATTTCTCGGTAACATTTTCATTACGTTTTCCTTTACTTTCTTTTCCTCTTTTCTTTTGAGAATAATATAAAGCGATTATTATTATTTTTTAATTTACTTTAAAAATATTAAAGAGAAAATAAAATAAAAGAAATTTTAATGAAAAGTAACAGCATATAACTGACTTTACTTATTCTACAATATAATAATTGTCTTATTGTTCTGAGTACATAATTGTGTAATGTATAAAACATGTGTTGTCTGCTATACTCGTATAATGTTTTATTATTTATATTATTGCTATTTTTATTATTAAAAAGATTTTTCTTGAATGTATTTTTTTTGTTCTTTAGTATAACTATACCATTGTCTTGTTGCTAATATAATTTTAATGTTAATTTGTTTTTTCTTAATTTGAAACTCTATATGACAAAATCTTTTCTTTTTTGCTCTTTTTTCGCAACAGTAATTTAAATTTATTTTAATAAAAATAATTTTTTCTTATAAATTAGGGTCGTGCTGTTGAAATATTACTTTTATTATATTTCATGTTTTAAAACGGAACTGTCTGTAATGCCTGCGTAATGTTATAATTTAGTTATTTCTTTAAATTTGATAGATAATTTAATTAGTATGTACATGTGATAAATCTATTAAATATTATTATTATTTGATTTGTTTAATATGTATGGTATCATCTATAAAATGGGTTATGTATGCACAAGACTTTAAGTTTTTAGTTCAGGCCGATAATGGGCATCGAACTCAAGTTAAATATACATATGTAAACAACTAGATAAAAATACTAATTCGATGAAGGTTGAATAAAGAAACGAGAGTATCTATTTTAATTAAAAAAATAGCAATTCCTTAAAATAAAATGAATGCAATTTTATATGCAAAAAATAATAAAATTAGTGTTAATGTTTTTTAATTGTTTAAAAAATGTTAATTATATTTAAATTTAGTCGGAATTAATATTTAATTAGCATAAAGTGACTTTCATTGTACTTCCTGAAAATTACCTTTAAAAAAAAAGAAGCAAAATTGATTATTTTTTAAAATTAGAATCTTTCTTTATAAACAAATAGTAAGAGCTATCAGATTTTATAATAGTAATAGAGAATCTACTGAATATATAATGAAAAAGTAAAAACTTTTATTACAAAAGTAAAATGATTTTAATCTAATTTGTTATCAAAAAAGTAACTAAAATAATAAAAAAAAAATTAAAGAACAACAATGACAATAAATAAGTAATAAAAGTTTTTAACACAAATTAAATAAATATGCAAATTATTGTCCTTGTATAGCGCTTCCGCGTGACATGCTTTTTTAGTTTATAGTTGTGTTTTCTTTTTTATTTTCTTTCTATTCTAATTAATTATGTTTTTTCTTTTATTAAAAATTGATTAAATTAATATTTCTCTTTCGTTATTTTTGTATTTTTTTTTTTTAAATATATTTTCTTCCGTTTTCCGAATACCGGTGCAAACGTACGCAAAACTATTCAAACAATGTACAAATCATTATTAATTTCACAGCAAAGAAATATAACGATGTAAATATCAGTGTTATATGTGGGACATGATATCCCGTTATATGAAAACGCGTTATAAGAGCAACATGTTATAGGGGGGATTGCGGTAATATTTTTTGTTATTAATGTTTTCCTTGATAAGTTTGTTTTTCCTGTTGATATTTTTGTACATTGTTATAGTGACTGATGATTGACTTGCTGACTGATTCATTTAAGATTCTTTAAAGTTTGTTAGAAGTTTAAATACTAAAAATGCCTTAAAAGCAAAAGCATTTAATAATTAAAATAACCTGTTAGACTAAGTGCAAATTTAAATAATTCAATATGATAAATTTTCTTGATTCTCTTAAATCCATGTTTTTTATAAGCTTACAAGATTATCAACTGCTTTGCTCTTTTTGGCAACATTTAAAGGGTGTTTTTAAAGTGTTTTCTTATTTATAAACATTAGCTTAACACACATTATTTAAATTTAAGTATTTATCACAATACAGTTATCTTAAAATTGGATTTAATGTAGTAATAAATTTTAATCTAATATTATAATAAAAGCAAAGGATAAATACTATATATTTATTAATGAAGTTAGTTTAATATTTTGCAAATTTTTATGTTAATTGATGATATTGAAATGCTTTTTTTAGTTGAATTTAGTTAATTGTGTGTTAATTTTTATAAATCATAAACTAGTATTAATTTTTACATTAAATAAAAAAAATTTATTTTTCTCTATATCAAATTTGTTTATTTAATTAATTCATAATTATTTATTTTTTATTATTAAAAATAACACAAAAAAGATTGGAAATATTATAAATAAATAAAAAATATACGGAATACATATACAGTATTTGTTTGTGACTGAGATTTATCAGTTTTTGTAAATAAATAAATAAAAAAAATAATAAGATTTAATTTATCTTTTAAATAATTATTTAACAAAAAAAAAACAAAAAAAGCTCATGTTCACTCTGATAATTACAAAATTTCCATACACAATAAAATAATTAATTTTATTTATCTATCTTTTTCTTTTTTTTTTTTTGATTTTAATTCAATTACCGATAATAAAATAAGATTAATTACAATATAAATTGTATATTTATTATAAGCAAGGTTTAATGGCATTTTTCTAAAATAATTTTATTTAATAATTAATTCGTTGACGACACGTGGGTGGAGACCTTTGTTTGGTAATTTATTTTTTATTTTTTGAAGCACTTGATTATATTTTAATGATAAAAACGTTAATTATATTTTTAATTGTATACTATACACAATGTAATTAATTTTAATAATTTTTTTTTGAAGATAATTATAGCAGATACAATAGGATTTTTTTTTGTATGTATTTACTTTTGTGTTTGATTTTCATATATTAAGACTTATTATCTCTGTAGCATAATATATGCAGTTGTCTTTGCTGATATTAAATTTATGATAATACATATAATTTTATGATTATAGTTGAGCATTATGTTGGTTTTTTTTTAATTACTTGAGCGTGAAAAGAAACAATATTTAATGATTACATTTGTACACAGTAAATTTGCTTATCGTGATTCAGAAGCATTATTGATGTGAGGAAGTTAAATAAGGATGTATACATTTCTTTCTTCCTTATATATGGCATTTTAATTTAAAAATTATTTTAATTCGACCAGATGATTTTTGTAAATAAAATTCGCCTAAACTATTGATCGTGTCGTGAGGGTAGATAAGTTATTCTGATGTAACTATTGGTATATTGCATACGGTTTTGTTCAATAGAAATGAAATAAAATCTTTATTTTATCTGCTCTTTTAATTTTATTACATAAATTATTTAAAAAATTGTGCAATGATTTTACTATTATTGTTAAATGCTTTAGTTTTTTAACGAAACATTATAGGTTAAACACAAAACAATCTTTTTAAATTTAATTTTAAAAATGTTTTCTTTTATCAGGAATTTTAAATGCAATGCAATGAAACTGTTTTGCATTTTCGCTATTCTCTGTGCTATTATGCTTTAGCAAATATTTTTAAGATTTGTAACTCACCTGACCTGGCATCTATTAAAACAAAATTAATTAATTTTATATGAACTATTTTCTACAAAATGTATTAATGCTGCTTAGTTATCTCTTAATTATTTAAAAAAAAATAAAACATTCATTTTTTGTCTATTGAATAAACATTATATAAAATTCTAATGCGCTTTGCTCTACGCGTTTTGCTTTTATCCAATTTTTGAATAATAATTTTCATATTTTCTATAAATCAGAATTATTTTATTTATTCAATTTCTTGTTTTATTAATTTTTTTAATTTAATTTTATTAATATTTATTATTTTATAGGTTATGCATTTCTTGTAACATGGATAACAGCATTCGTAATGGTTGTTGTACATGAACGTGTACCAGATATGAAACGGTATCCACCGTTACCAGATATTTTTTTAGATAATGTACCTCATATACCATGGGCATTTCATATGTGTGAAATAACAGGAACATTATTATTTATAATATGGTTGTGTGTACTCATTGTACATAAGCATAGGTGAAGAAAAAAAAAAAGAAAGCTTTTAGTTGTTTAAAACTTAAGCATGTAAAACTTTTAATAATTTTTTGTTTGTATGTTCTTTTCTTGTAGAATGGTACTCTTAAGACGTTTTTTTGCTATGGGTGGTACTGTGTTTTTATTGCGCTGTGTTACGATGTTAATTACGTCGTTGAGTGTGCCCGGTACACATTTACAATGTACACCACACGATCATAAAGTTGATGATTTAAAGTAATTTATTTATTGAAAAACAAATAAAATATGATTTATGCTTATAAATTTTTATATTTATTGGTATTTTTTGTTCTAGTATGCCAGTACCTGAAGCAATATCATTACGAATATCAAGAGCATATACAATATGGAGCGGATTAGGTATGTCAATACAGGGTGTTCGTACATGCGGTGATTATATGTTTAGTGGACATACGGTTGCATTAACACTGCTTAATTTTTTTATAACTGAATGTAAGTATATTTGGAGTAATGTGCTGCAAAGTTGCACAATCAAAAGAAGTGATTCAAATTGGATTTTTAGTACACGAGGGTTTGTAACTATGCTAAATTTAATTTTCATACTTATTACAGACACACCGAGAAACTTATACTTTTTACACACAATGACATGGTTGCTCAATATGTTTGGAATATTCTTTATATTAGCAGCACACGAACATTATTCTATTGATGTATTTGTTGCGTTTTATATAAGTTCAAGATTATTTTTATATTATCATACGTTAGCGAATAACCAGGTAAGAATATATAATTTATTTTTTATGAATATATTTTTAAATATGCTATTATTATAATTTATTTAAGGCATTGATGTCACACGATTCAAATCGGACCCGAATATGGTTTCCAATGTTTAGTTACTTTGAAAGTTCTGTCGATGGCATTATACCAAATGAATATGATACAATTAATGAAATATTAATAAAAATATTCATCTATGTATTATATTTAAAAGATTTGTGTATGCTAACAGCCAGACGTTTTTGGATAAATAATAGTTATTTACATGATACGCAAAAAACGTTGCTAGCAAATAAAACGAGCAATACAAATACTGTAGATGATCCAGCGTTAATTCAGCAGTCTCAGCAGCAGCAACATCAACAATCCGATGATATACAAACAATAAATAATTCACAATTATTAAATAAAACAATGCTAATGAATAATAATACATCATTCGATAATATTATAAATGAAAAAACTTTAGAAAATGAGAAAAAACAATTATAAATTATATAACATTCTGATGAACAAATTATAGTCAAATACTAGTATTTCGTTTTTATTTTTTACATTTGAAATGTTTTTTTTTTTATGATTTCTATTTTTAATTATTTAGATTATGCTTATAAAAAAAGACTCTAAACTCGTCACAAAATCTTAAGTCTTTATTTCTGTTTATTATATATTTTTTAATATGCGTTTAAGTTATATGATATTACTATTATTATTAACCATAGAAGACGTTTTTCTAGGCAAAATAAAAAAGCACAATAACAATTAATAATTAATATAAAATTTATTGTAATAGTAATTTATCGTGGTCTTTTTATTTAATTTTTTTTATTAATAAGCAAAAAGGTGATAAAACTTTTCTATAATTAAGTGTTTTGTTATTTAATTGTCATCAAATATAATCGCTTATTAAATAATACTTAAATATAAGAAATAATTAAATTAAAACCTTATATAAAGAAATGAATTAAACTATATTATTTAGTTATTGTTTAAATCAAAACATATTAACGCTATTAATAAATTTAATTAGAGTATTCGAAAAGTTTAAATAAAATATTTTGTCCGAATTTATAATAGAAAATGCATTCTTCCGAATAAAATTTATAGAATAATTTAAAAAAAAAAAACGTCCCTTGTGGTGATATTTCTGTAACATTATTATTTATTTATTATTTCGTTTTAAAATTAAAAATAAAAATCATTCCTTTTTGATTAATTAATAATTTAATTCAATAATATAAAAAAACAAAGAAATTATCTCTTTTCTTCCAAAATTGGATTAAATAATTAAAAAATCAAAATTACTAATATAAAGCAATTTGGAATAAAAAAAAAATAATATACTCTAAACATAAATTTAATTAATGATATAAGAATTTATACACCAAAGCTATAATTAAAAAAAAAAAAATTCTCCAAAATTAATTAATAAAATTAAAAATTTTATTTGTTAAATAATTTTTCAACAAAAGGTCGTTATTGTTAACGCACAGTACAAGTGCTTCTATTTATATTTGAAAAATAAAATATAATAATAAAATTATTATAAAATATATATTATATTATAAAATATATATATTTATTAAAATATTTATTATAAAATAACTTTTGTAAATACTATATTATTAAATAATTAAAAATTTAATTAAATATAAAATTTGTTTTCATATAAAATATGGTAAGAAACGATCTAAATGTTGCTTTTAGTGTCTCATTTAAATGTGTCAATTTCTAATTTTTTGGGCAACATGAACTAAAAATCATAGGGTTGCAAATTATCTGTGTCAACTTATCTATGACGAGCCTGGTATGATCTAGCTAGCCAAAAGTCGAATTTAAACCCGGATCTAAGATATACTCACATGGAGACAATTAGGAAAGTGATTTCTTTCAGCATCCACGATAAAGGTACATTCTCATTAGACTAAAAGTGGGTTCGTAATAAAAATATAATATATTTAAAGAAAATAATATTAATATTTGTTAGTAATAAAGTTGTCTAAAACAAATGAATAAATATTTAAAAACGGTCAAATATTCAAATCTCTTTTTAATTGTTTGTTTTAGATGCGAAATTATTTTTAAAGAAAATGTATCTTAAATAAACATGAATATTTGTAAGTCATAAAATAATATTTCAAAACAATTAACTAAATATTTAAAAATAAAATGCATGTTTAAGAAAACAAAGCCGCGAAAACGTTCAAAATATAATCATTGCTTTTGTTCATCGCACCTGACTTGATTATAAAAAAAAAATATAATAAAAATAAAAACAATTCTACGAATTCCTAATCGTTTTTTTAAAAAAACTTTCATAGGTACCACATTTATTTTCGGTTTACGCTTAAGATTAAAAAACAATATTTTTAAATTTATTACTTTATTAACTTTTATTAAATTTATTGTTTCTAAAATTGATATTTATATCTTTTTGATTAAAATACTAATCTATCAATCAATCTATCAAAAACGAAAAAAGTACTTTTATTTATATTTACCTAATTTTTATAAATTTTTTATATATTTTATTTACTTACTTATTTTCTTGTTATAAATAAAATGAATTAATCTATTGGGAAAAAAAAAAGATAATTTGATATTTTATCTTTTAAGAAAAATATTTAAGGTTTGTATGTTCAGTTAAAGCTCGAATTGTGAAAGTAACGATTTAATTATATTGTCGTGAGTTTCAATTATTTATTGTAATATTTAATAAGCATTTGACAATGCTATCATTAAAATATAATAAAACTATTTCTTTAATAATATTTATATTAATAACTTTACAATGGTGAGAAATATTTTCAAAATATATTTATACTTAATCATCTAAAATAATAATTATTGTTATATTCAGTACCATATACCGTATCAAACATTAGTAATATAATAGAACGATTGCAGTAAAACTCAATATATTTCAATTAGGTACTTTATGTCATTAAAGTAAATAAACTTAATGTCATTAAAGTAAATAAACAAACTCCGAAATATAAAAATATCTTTTTTAAATTAAAATTTTAATTAATTAGTTTAAATTTGTTAATAAATTTCTTACAAAATATGTTATACTTTATTTTAGTAATTATTGAAGTTAAAAAATATGTTTTAATAATAACTAAAATAAAAGTAAAATCTATAAAAAGTGTACATAACCAAATTTTTACTACAATATACGATATAATAATATCAAAGGACTCAAAAGTAACATTAATTGCTCTCTGCGCTCCCTGGCCTGCGTCTGACCCCAGAGGGGCGGCAGTTAACATACCTGGTAGAAGGTTAAAAATACATTTATTTATTACAACATGAGTTCGCACTTAAAGAAAAAATCGGCAGGGATATCTGCCAAAGTGTCGTCAGATTCCACGGCTGGCGGCGAGGGCTTGGTTGATCTAGAAAAGAATTCAACTAAGTCGCCAGTGGAAAAAAATCACGGGGAAAATTCCTCTGCACTCATGGTGGAGTCACAGGCTGTGGTGCAAAAATCAGCTACTGTACTAAATCAAACAAATAAAACGGAAATCAATCCATTTAGAGGACACCAAATAATTAAACGGTCACCAACAAAGAGTAGATCAATGGCAGATTTGGCTGATCTAAGCTCACCAACATCAACACCACAAAATCAGAAACTGTACCATCGCTCGGTTATCAATCAGCTTAACAACAGCAACAATGGTGCAGAAAGTATTACTCCTAAAAGGAAAAAAATACACTCTGAGGGTAATTTATTTGATATACAATTATCCGAAAGTTCTAACAGCATAGAAAAACAAAAAATACTGAAGTTAGAAAATGAACTTCAAGAAGCTAAAAAAGAAATTCAAGAGTTAAAAAACTTAATCCTAGCAATCCAAGATAAAGAAAAAAAATCATCATCTAATGCAGGAATAGTTGAAAATAATTCGACAGATTATTATTCATCAACTGCTGCGAAGGAAACGGAATGGCTACTACAAAAGAATAAAAAAAGGAAAACGTTGAAACCAATCATCAAAACACGTGTCGACGATTCGCCGGGCTCTGCAGGAGGGGAGTCTGGAAATAGAAAAAATGGGAGAAAGAATGTTAACAAACCAAGTCCGTTCTCTTTTCCAGATTATGCTGCTTCAGGCAACAGGTACCATACGCTTACCAATACTGAACTTGATAGCAAAAGCACAGCTAAATCAATGAACGTTATGACAAACAACTTACCAGCTCCTACGAAATGTAATGAAACAGCAAACCCAAGTATACAACATGAAATCAAAAAAAGAATACACAAACCACCGCCAGTAATATTTAGCAATATAGAAAATTATACGTTGATGAATCAGGCTTTGAAATCTAAAAAACTTGAGTTCACTGCTAACCTGTTAGGTAACAATCAGATAAAAATTAATGTAAACACCGAGTCTGATTATAGAGAACTAACAAGGTACGCAAATGAAGCTAAACACGAATGGCACTCATATGAAAATAAGGTAACTAGACCAATCAGAGTTATGGCAAGGCACTAACATCCCTCATGCGACGTAGAATACATAAAGAGCGAATTGCTAGATCGTAATTTCAAAATAATAAATGTAGAAAATAAATTAATAAAGAAAAAAATTAATGGCAAAGAATTCATAACTAAATTACCATTATTTATGCTGACCTTCGAAAATGATGAAGATATTAAAAGAATTTACGACATAAAAAATCTAAACCACATGAAAGTTAAAATAGAAGCTCTTAAAATGAATAACATGATTCCTCAATGCAAAAGATGTCAACGCTACGGACACACGCTCAAATATTGTCAAAGAGATCCGATCTGTGTAAAATGCGCGGGTAAACACCTAACAGTTGAATGTATGAAATCCAAAGAAACACCAGCTAAATGCTCCAACTGTCTAGAAAACCACCCTGCCAACTATAGGGGATGTGTTATAGCCAGAGAGCTCCAAAAGAGAAGACAAAATCAAATGAATAGCAGAAAAATTCCGGTCAATATATCAACGAACCTGAGGACTAATGAAGTCAGTTATGCCCAAGCCGCTAAAAACATCATGTCGACCGATGATTGCACTAAAAGTCAAGTAGAAAATCACAAGCAAAATTTTATGCTAGAAAGCATTATGCAAGCAGTAAGTGACCTTGCAAGCAGAATGGACAGAATAGAAGCATGTATGCCAAGACCAGTAAGTCAAACTAACGCAAAATGTTAGAGAAAGACATAAGAATCGCCACATGGAACGCAAATGGCTTAAAAAATAAGGTGAACCAACTTGAAATATTTCTTAACATGTTAAATATAGATATATGCCTGCTGTCGGAAACGCACATGACCAGCCAAACTTTCGTCAACATTAGAGGTTACAAAAGCTTCTTCACCAACCATCCTGGAGAGCAAGCTAAAGGTGGAAGTGCTATCCTAGTAAAAGAAAATATAAAGCATTACTTAGAAAACAGCATCCAAACAGATCAAATTCAACTAGCAATGATAGTCGTTGAAACGGGTTCTCAAAAACTAAGCATCGGGGCAGTTTACTGTCCCCCGAAGTTTAATCAAAAAACACAAGATTATCTAAATATGCTTCAACCTCTAGGTGAAAGGTATATAATTGGAGGAGATTTCAATGCAAAGCATGTTAACTGGGGATCAAGAATCTCTACTACTAAAGGTAAACATTTATTAAATGCTATTAGACAAAATGGGGGTAGCTTTCATTCAACTGGTAAACCAACTTACTGGCCAACTGATAGCAATAAAGTTCCGGACTTACTTGACTTCTTTATATCAAGAAAAGTTTCCGCCAACTATGTTGAACTCGAAGATAACTTTGATTTAAACTCAGACCATTCGGCAGTTATACTTAATCTAAGCGAAAGAATCATAAAGAAAGCTGAACGTCCGACATTGTCAAACGATTCTACCGACTGGAGAAGTTTTAAGATCGATGTGGAAAACTCAATCAACCTAAAGGTAAAGCTAAGAAACGAACAACAACTAGAAGATGAAGTGTTAAAGTTCACAAAGTTGATACAAAGATCAGCATGGAACAACACAAGAAATTTTACACTGCAAACAAAAGGTATAAATTATCCAATTGAAATTAAAGAATTGGTAGCCGAAAAGAGGCGTGCTAGGAAAAGATGGCAGATCACGAGGGATCCGGTACATAAGAACATACTGAACAATAAGGAACAGCATCTGAAAAGAGAAATACAAAAGATTAAAGAACTCAACATGGAAAATTACCTGGAAAATCTTTCTGCAGATAAAAAAACAAATTTCTCGCTTTGGAAAGCGGCAAAAAAGTTCAAATCTCCGATCGCGCATGATCCACCAATAAAAAAAAGTGACGGGACTTGGGCAAGAAACAACTTGGGAAAAGCTCAGGTTTTTGCAGAACATCTAGCTGATATATTCAAGCCAAATTCAGGTAACGGTGCCACTACAGTAGAAACTGTCGAAAACACAGTAAACAAGAAAATAAATGCAGTTACCCCAAAAGATGTCTACGATGAAATCAAAAAATTGGCAAAAAATAAAGCTCCTGGATATGATCTGATAACCGCAGAAGTTTTAGTACAGCTACCAAGAAAAGGACTGGTCATGTTAAACCAATTAATTAACGCTAGTTTTAGGTTAGGAACGGTTCCGGACTCGTGGAAAGTGGCGGAAGTCATCATGATACATAAACCGGGAAAGCCACCAAACGACGCTAAATCTTACCGACCAATATCATTGTTGCCGGTTATGTCAAAGCAGTAGCGTGGCGTGACTTTTTGAATTAGGGAAGCTCTAGTTTTTTTTTGTGGTGTAGTCATCAGATGTATGTATAATATAATATAACTATATCATCACTTGACTAATTTTTCTCAAATACAGGATTATTAATATACATCAAAAAATAAAATTTATAAAAATAAATAAAATTGAATATCCTGTTAATATAAATATTGTAAATATCCTGTAAAAATTAAAAATCCTTCTATCTTTTTTGGCAAACTCATTTATAATTGCATCATTTTTCGATCTTTTATTCATAAATTTTTTAAAAGAATTTTTTTTAATTGAAATAATTGCAAAGCTACTTAATCTTTCTTTGCCAGTTGTATTTCTCAAATAAGTTTTGATGCGTTTTAATGGCGAAAAGCTTCTTTCAGCTGATGCACTTGTTATTAGCATCGTCATGACAAAATTTTGAGACTTTTTGCAATGCCTATCTGCAGCTTTATAAATGTTATTCAAGTCTGAAAATCCATCCTTGCACCAAACACTTTGTTCTACTGAAAACAGTAGGCATGGCCAGCAAAAATATTTGTTTAAAAATTCGCATCACGCTACCCAGTTGTTAGTTTTATATAATTTATCAGTAAAATGCCTAATACAAGACCTATTCTTAACTGTAATGTCCATAATTGGTGTATGCCTTCCAATATCAATTATATGTTGCTTTTCAACAAAAATATGCATTGCAAATGACTTTTTCAACAGTTATTCAATATAACAATTGCAATTATTTATTACTTTCATCTTGTTTTATTTGTTATTTCAAAATTTAACTTAATACAATTATAAGTAATATTTTTAAAAAATTAACAATTAAATATTTATCTTTCTTTCAATTAATTTTTTTATAATTAAATTGATATGTGTCAGCAATCAACAGAGCAATCTAGTCAAATGTTTCACTTGTCATGAGAAAAATAAAACAAGATAGATTCAATACTATGAAACGTAGAATCATATCCAATCTGCATTAAGTTTCTTTCAATTTATTTGTGTTATATATATTAATTGCATGGTGAAGCAATATTTTTGTAGCATCCAAATGAGTAAAATTTAAGCCAAAAAATTTATTTAAATTGAGAGAAATGTATTTTTTTTATTTAATTTTCTATGCAAATCGCTAGTTCTACCACTACATATATATTTTATACAAATAATTTGGAAAAAGCTAGCTTTTTTTGAGAGACTTATTTTAACCATATTCTCTTTGTTTTAAAAATATACGTCATTATTACTTTTTATTTTGCTTTGCCACTTCATTCGCATTTAAATCACAACAACAAAACGCATGAATTTTTCTTGTGAATATGAACTGAACTGAAATATTGTTGATATATATTGAGTTCATAATGAAATGTGATTTCTCTGAAAATTTATGAATATTATTAGAAATTTTTTGCGAATTAATAAAAAAATTTTATTTTTAATTTATCCTTATTTATGTCCAATTTTTAATTCTAAACATAGGGATGCTAAGCATCCATTCGCTAGTATGACGCAACGCCACTGTGTCAAAGCTAATGGAGAAGTTATACCTAAAAAGCTTAAAGCAAATAGTTGATGAAAAGAAGCTAATACCTTCCTTCCAGTTTGGGTTTAGGGAACGGCACTCAACAATAGAGCAAGTGCACCGTATAAGCAATGCAATCGAAAACTCCATAAATGATAAGCAATATAGCTCAGCAATGTTTTTAGACATTGCCCAAGCCTTTGATAAGGTTTGGCATGAAGGCTTAATTCATAAGTTGAACAAGTTCTTACCGAAGCAGCATGTAGAATTCTTAAACTCATATTTAAAAAACAGATGCTATAGAGTTAAAAAAGAGGATGAATACTCAGACTTAAAATACATACTAGCAGGAGTACCTCAGGGGAGTATACTAGGGCCAATTTTATACCTCCTTTTCACATGTGACCTGCCAACTCCTGTTGATGCTCTGGTATCGACATTTGCGGACGACACATCAATAATTGCCTCAGCGAGTACTTTACAGAAGGCAGTTCAAAAAACCCAGGTCGCAAACATCAACATCCAGACCTGGGCAAATAAATGGAAGATCAAGATTAATGAAAGTAAATCTACTCACATCATCTTCACAAATCGAAAAATTGATCAAGTTCCAGCTATCCTACTAAATGGTAACATAGTTCCATATGCAAACACTGCAAAATATCTAGGCATGACACTAGATACAAAGCTCAAGTGGAAAGAGCACATTAAAATCAAATTAGTGGAACTTAACATTAAATATAATAAAATATATTGGCTCATTGGTCGTAGCTCAAAAGTGTCAACGTATAATAAATTATTAATATACAATCAAATCATTAAACCGATATGGCTGTATGGAGCTCAACTTTGGGGCTGCGCTAGCCAATGCCACATCGATAAAATACAACGGTTCCAAAACAAAGTAATCAGAAACATAGTCAATGCGCCATGGTATGTAAGGAACAGAGATTTGCATAAAGATTTAAAACTAAAATATGTTGGCATGGAAATTAAAAATATTGCCACTAAGCATCATACAAAGCTGGTAAACCACGTAAACGAAGAAGCAACATCCTTGGCAGAGGCTACTCAAAGAAGAAGGCTTAGGAGAAAAAGACCGATCGATTTGTTGTAATATTTAAACAGTACCGGGAAGACAATTCATTTCCTACACAAACAACAGCCTTACATTTGGAAAGTCAATGGACTTCCTAAATTCTACTTAGACCTAGATTAAGACTTTAAATTTAAACTGATGGTTGGTCCTAAGGACCAGTTTTAGTACTACTCCTGTGACAAATACAATCAAAAAAAAAAAAAAAAAAAAAAAAAAGGTACTTTATAAATTTTGTATTTAAAACCTCCATTCTTGTTTTTCCCGCTAAAAAAGAACATAATGTAATAAAATACGTAACTTTTTGAAGTATTGATAATGCAATTAAATATTCTATTCCATAACGTACAATAGAAAAGCGATCACTTATCGCTTTTGTTCTAAACGAGTCTTATCTTAACAATTCATATACACTATCCATATAATTTTTTTTAAATAAAATATTTTCTTAATGAATGACAACAGAAGATTTGCAAAACAGAAAAGAGAGAATGAGAAATTTTTAACGTTATAGTAAACTATAAATATATCAAAATAAATGCAGAAAATCGTCAATCACATTTCGTACGACTTATTTTATTACACGATAAAACACAACTAATTTTTTCACTTTTTTGTGTGAATACTCTTTGTGTAAACATGCCTAAATAAATAATACAGTAAAAAACTGTACGAATTTTATTTTTTGAATAATCTTTGCTAAGTATACCAATTTAGTTTATTATAGTTAAGTTTTATCTGTTAGAAACAGTGTAAAAAAAATATTCTACACAAAAAATATACCAATTCGATTGCGGTAGGCGTATTTTTTAGTGAAAAATATTGAAAGAGGAACAGTTCTGCTTTATTATTGTTGTTTTACGTGTATTTTGTTGTTGTTATTATTTTGACTGTTGGTTATGTTTCGAAGGGAATTCACTATAAATTGTTGTTTTCATTATAAATAGAAATATTGTTGCTGGTTTGATAAGTGCAAAACATATTACTGTCTAATAAACTATATCGTGCGGTAGTGTTAGAAGAAAATATTTTTTATCACATAAATAATAAGAAAAAATAAAGTTAAAATAAAAAATATCAGCAAATATATATAAATGTAAATTACCAAATGTAGAGAAATATTTGTTACGTAGTAGTATTGTAGTGGTCACCAATTGCAATTATGTATAAGGTTTGTAATAAAAGAAATCCATTTTTTCTTTTGTTGTATACGAAAATATGTAAAATTTATAAAAAAACCTAATAATTCCATTTAGCAGCTTTTACGAAAAACCTTTTCTT
The DNA here is from genome assembly GCA_963942525.1 of Ptychoptera contaminata. Lineage (NCBI taxonomy): Eukaryota > Metazoa > Arthropoda > Insecta > Diptera > Ptychopteridae > Ptychoptera > Ptychoptera contaminata. The sequence goes on along the minus strand of OZ012638.1, from coordinate 11,989,369 downwards.
TGAATATAATTTTTGTGAATATAACAATTCTATTCTTAATGTAATCTTATCTAATGTACTTATGTAATTACAGGTGTTCCCCGACTTACGACTGTTCTTATTTCATGTCTTGTCTTTATCCAATTTTCTTCATAGAAAATACTTAAAGAAGATAAATATGTAGTTCCGGGGAATTTTTTTTATATGGAATTCGACTTACGACTTAGTCGACGTACGACCAGGAACCTATCTCGGCCGTAAATCGGGGACTACCTGTAGTACTAAAGTCATCAAAATAACAAATCAAACAAACAGATACTCTACGAATTTTTAAAATTTTATAATTTATATAGAAGAATTTAGAATTTATAAGAGTTTAGCCAATAAAAATGTTATTATTTTATTAATTCCCAGAGAAAAAACAGTTGAAAAGTGTTCTCAAAATATTCTTTTCGGAATATTGTAGACTCACATCACATATGCAGTAAATTTATTTAAAAGAAATTCGATCCCTGATGGTTATTGTTGTTAACGCATATACAAGAATACAATTTATATCACTATAATTTTTCTGAATAAAATAATATCACTTTAATGCAACCCACAATCACTACAGTAGTTTTGCAATATAAAAAAGAAAGTAATTTTTTAAAGTTTAAATCATTTCTATCATTATCTTGTCTTATATATTATAACAATGTGCTTGTTATATATTTTTTATTTAAATTTTCGATTGACGAATGTTTATTAATGATATAAATATGTTTGTTTTATTTTAGGTCAATTAATTTTTCTACTGCTCTCCATCTGACAAAAGAGGATTTCAAACATTATTATCACGATCAAGGTAAAATACGTGTTGATCTGAGATATAAGAATTTAACATCAGTGTCAACAGATTTATTGGAAGGAGCAGATCAAATGCAAACATTATGGATTGAATATAACCCCGAATTTGACTTTACAAAAGAGAAAGCAGCTTTTAATTCAAATCATTTGCATTACTTCTATTGTACACATAATGCTATTACATCAATATATGAGGAAACATTTAAACTTTTACCTTCACTTGATTCTATTTATTTAGATTACAATCAGATCGAACAAATATCTCCTCTGGCTTTTAAAGAGAATTCAATGCTTAAAAATTTGCGGCTAAGCAATAATAATATAAACGTATTTATCTTTGAACATAAGTTTCCAGATTTAGAAGAGCTTGAGTTAAATAATAATTTAAATTTAAATTTCACTCCGGGTAGACCATTGTTGGAGTCGCCAGAGTTGCAAATTCTAAATATGTCTTATTGTGGAATAAATACCATATATACAGAGACATTTATGAAAATGCCTAGAATTGTTTCGATTGACTTTTCAAATAATCAAATAGAAAATATTCATGAAGATGCCTTTCTACATAACCACGTATTGGAAGAATTGATTTTTGATAACAATCCGATGAAGTCATTTCAGTTTAAAAGTAAAAGTACGACAGTGCTTACTTGTAATAATTGTCATATCAGTGTACTAGATATTGAGTTCCTTCGAGATTTATCGAATTTGAAAGTTTTGCAACTCAACAACAACAAAATTAAACAAATAACACCATTTTCATTTTTCCATGGTCTTTCGATGATGTCAATATCTCTGGAAGGAAACTTAATAAAAAATATTGACATTCAATCGATTGCTTATTTGCCAGATTTGCTGTCATTGTGTTTGGATTTCAATCCTTTAGTTCCCAGTTACGAAATGACGCAATTTATAAAATATTATAAAAATAATGGTATGCGTCGCCAATGTGTATCAACGCAAACGTCCAACTTTTTTGAGGAGACGTTACCGATAATCAACATTGAAAACAGTTTTATTTTAAACAGTGCACCAATATTTCAGGATATGCTTGAAACCTTGAATTTAACAAACACAAATTTAACATTTATCGAACCAAGACTATTTGAAAATAATACCAATCTTCGTACACTGATTTTAAATGATAATTTGAATTACAAATTTTCTAGAGATTCTCCATTTCTATTTAACAAAGCTCTAATCAAATTTGAGTGCCGTAGATGTGGAATTGATAATATATCCAAAAACTCATTTATTGGAATACCGAACCTAAAAGAGTTAATAATCAGTAACAACAGTATAACTGAACTCTACCCTGGTGTTTTTGATAACAACAAAAATCTTGAAAGGCTTGACTTTAGTTACAATAAATTGCAAAAAGTAATGTATATTGTATTTGATGTAGCAGAAAACTTAGTTTCCCTTATTTTGAATAATAATGAGAATTTTGACTTTGATCCAAAGCGGGTTTTTTTGTATAATGAAATGTTGCAAAACTTTTCATGTAACTATTGTGGTGTGACGCACATTTACAAAGAAACATTTGAAAAGCTCAAAAGTCTTCGTCATCTTTTTTTGAACTATAATTCTATAGAAGCAATTGATAAAGAATCGTTCCTAAATAACAAGAATTTGGAAGCCGTTTACTTAGACGGAAATAAATTAACAACATTTGATGTATCGATTGTGCATAATTTACCATCACGGACAATACTTTGCCTTGATAATAATAAAAATTATAATTTTAGTTATAGCGAAAATAACGCAATCTTGAAAGCAGAATATAACACCCGTTATTTAAGATCAGAAAATTGTACTTCTTATATATTTACTAAAAGGTTTGAGGATAACTTAAAAGGTTTAATCAGTAGTCAAACGGATTCTATAAGCAAATTAAGTAATTATTTTACTTATAGTACATTGCAAGTACAATACGCAGATAGTTCCAGTATGAAGTATTTTCCAATAGGATTTCTTGCAGCATTTATGTTCATTATAGTCATTATCTAATTGAAGTTACTTTACGCCAAACTATTATAGACTTATTAAAGTTAAGTAATTCCTTTCCCTAATATATTAAAGTATACTAAACAATCAAAAAAATAAACTTTTATCGCTAATTTCTCTTACGAAAAAGGTGTATGTAGGAATATGGATGTGTGTGACCCATATTTCACTTCCGTTTATTTTGTTTTAAGTTAATTATATAATAAGTAAATAAAGAGTATGAGAGATAAGTTAATATGAATAAGTGAGTTGCATCAATAAGTGAGAAGGAGAGGAGAAGTTAAGTAATGTGTCTTAAACTAGAGTTCAATGCGAGGATTTGGAAAAGCTCAGGAGCTAGAAAAGTAGCTTGACAAGAAAACTAACGTAAATGTTCTGTAGCAGCGCATATATAAGTCAGGGAACAAACGTTATCGTGGTAACGCATCAATAAGTCGTGGAACGTGTTAGTGTTGTTATTATAACTAAGCAATCAAGTATTGATAGTAACAGATAATGGATGCGCGTGTAATGAGGCGCATAATTTGTAAATATAGTATTATTAGTTGATTAAGTGAAGTATATTATTGTTATTTGCTTTAATGTTAAATAAAGAAGCATTACGAGGACTGAACTCTATTACCTCTAAGAGATTGTTTTAAGAAAAACCAACTTTTCGTTTTGTTATATTATCCTTTACTACCTACTTGGAAGCTCCACTGGGATATAAACTATTGCCTTAAGATTCCTTAAGACATGGGAGCTCAACCAAGACACCGTTTATTATCCTCCTATTTATACATTATGCAGTACGGTAGAGAAAGTATCGTTCCTGAACTTTCCCAGATGATCCAGTTCATATATTGAACACAATCAAGTTTTTTTATTCCATTTTCTTTATTTTCATTTCTTTTTCTTTTTTTATTCACGAAAAGTTAAAACAAAATACAAATATATTTATTTTTAGGCAATATGGAAATATTTCAATCAACATATTTATACATAATTTTGCATTTTCAAAGAAACATTCTTACAATTACAGTAACTAAGTTCTATTTTAGATGTTATGTGTTAAGTACAAAAAAGAAAGGTTTAGCGCTTGAAAACGAGTGCCACTTCCTGTATTAATAATAACCAAAATGTTAATCATATATTGGCAATATTTATGACAATTGCGTGGTGTGTACATAAACAACTCAATCAATGACTGTTGGTAATAAATTGAAGCGTAGTGTTTTGGCTGTGTGTTTCTCATTTATTATTAATTTAATTTGAAAATAAAATTTATCCAACAATGCCTAATGATGCTTTATTTTTAAGCATTATGCTGCCCATTGCTCGCTCTTACTGTTTAATTATTTATTTATTGATTAATTTCTGCTATAAAAGTTATTTTTAAAATTGATTTCTGTTTACAGCAACAAACTAGCTCACACTTTCCACATTTCATTTATTTTGATTATCGTTTTTCTTTAGCTTTATAATTTCTATAACTACAATTTATTTCCAAAATATTTATAAAAATCGAAATTTAAAAAATTTATTCTCATAATAGCAGCAATCGTTAGTTTGTTTAAAAATTAAAAAAAAAAAAAAAAATCAAAACAGTTTTGAGGCACTTTTTAAAACATAAAATTTCACTTTGAATTTTCTACCAGCCGAAACCAAAAAATGGTTTTTAACCTTTAACGCTCGATAAAAATTTTTATACAACATACCAGCAGATCGACGTATTTCGTTCAAATTATTGCATTACGTTCATAACAAGAAAGAGATATATAGAACTAAAGATATTGACTGGAGTACTTTATTAATGAACTTACATGTATGAATTAATTTTTATAATTTTCAATGGTATGAAATTTTTCAAAACAATCCCGTAGATGTAGTGAAGGTTTATCAGGACATGTTGAGCAATATGTCGTAGTTTGTTTATGACTTAAGGGCATCGTACCCATTTTGAGAATACTAGAATTACTAGAAACTCTTTTTTAGTTACATATTCCCAAGTATTCCAAATAGAACGTTTAGACAATTCTTGATCACCAACTTTTTCAAAAGCATATGCGTTTGGATTCTTTATGATATAATTTATTAATTCATCTGTAAAAAATAGTCGAAAATACTCTATCGGCTCAGTGATGTTTCGGGACATTTGTGGGAAATAAATATAATCCATACACGTTGCTGTTTATAAATAACAGAATGTCTCCTCTGCGAATCCTTTCGATTTTTACAACACTAATACATGTCCTCTCAGCGGAAACTTTCGATTTTTGTAGCATTAACACATGTCCCCTCAACGGAGCCTTTCGAGCTTAAAGAAAAATAAGCTCTATCTGATTTATGGCAGTTGGGTGATAAATTTTCGTTCTTATCTCAGTCTCACACAGTGTGTAAACTGAAACAAGTATTATGTTTTTGGCAGACAAAAAGTTCCAAATAGTCAATTTCAGATAGCAAAGAACATTAACAAAATTAAATATGAAAATATTGATAATCAGTTTTAAGCACATCGATTAATGGTGAATTACAGAAATTACAACTTGGTGTGTCTAACATTAATACCTTTCAGAAAAGAGTGTTATAAAACATTTGTCCTGTAATTGCAATGTATCAAGGTTTAAAGAAATAGCACTAGCACTAGTTGTTTATTATGTACACAGAAACAAAAAACGACTGCTCTCTGCTACACAATCCTTTTAAACATGTGTATCACGGCTTATCAATATATTTTTCTTTAATAAAAAGATAATCACATGATAAATTATTTTTATTATTATTTGACTGAATTATTAGCTATGTTTTACTCAACATATAATAACATAAATGATTATAGCAAGAATTAACTTAACTTAGATAGTTTTTTTTTCTGTGGTCATACTTTATTGTTTTTGACCATAAACTCATATAAGTAATATGATGTTAGAATTAAATTATCAAAAAAGTATGTCTATAGGTATAAAAATGGTAAAGGTTGCATTGAAATGCCTTAGTTTTAATAAGGAAATACATTTAAAAGCCACGAATATTTGTTATTTTTAACAAGCTTCTTATTTTCCTTACTTTTTTTTTTGGTTACCTTTTGTTGCTTTTTAAAATATTAAAGTATTTACAGTCTCCTTTTTCTTTGTATTTTGCCCTTTACATTATTATTATTATTATTTACATTACTAAAGCAAAATGCGGTAATGGCCTCTCCGGTACCTACGCCAATTCACTTGCCTTTCGTTGTATTTACCGGTGCAAAAATACATTTTTTGTTGCTTCCACATAGAAATGAAATAAAAATGTCGAAATGGACAAATTATACAAAATTAAGGAAATTATTTGAAATTTTAAAATTATTATTTAAATTAATCTCTAGTTTAAACAAGCCGAAATTAAACCCAAATAAAAAATAAATTTTTTCCGTTTTGTGGAAAGTTTTTCCATTTTGTTCTTTGTTTATTATTTTGTTGATATTTTCTTTATGGCAAAGTATAAAACAGGTACTTTTCACTTTATTTTTTTTTGCTTACAAAATATTTGATATGGAAATTCTAATGAAAATTTATAAAATAAATTTAAAAAATGATAATAATAGAAAAAATGGAAAGTTTATAAATATTTTTACATTCTTTGCAGATTTTTTTGTGATAAAATATTTAAATTATTTTATAAAATGGAAAGGCTGCAGCTGTAACTACAAATCTACTACAAGTTAGAGCACTCTATTTTGCGAAATAAACATTCATTTTTGGGAATAGATTTTAAAAGATTAAATATAGAAATATAATATTAAACTTTTTATGGTACGTGGAAAGATGCTGAAGTTTCTTCTCGTTTTTAATTCATTATATTTGCTCTCGCTTAGTAAAAAAATTATTCACAAACTCAAGTATTATAAGAAATTGTATTGAAAGAAAAGTAACGATAAAAGCAAATCGTTGCAGTTGCTCTATTTTCGAAATTGGATATATAATCAAAGGGCAAAATTCTCAATGAAAAGGATTTTGAATTCCATATATTATACCAGTAAAATAGAAATCAGATTAACTTTGAGAAGTAATGCATAAAACACTGAAAAAATTTCAATACTTTTTCCATACACATGACGCTGATTTAATTTAATTTTCTATTTATGTTTTCATTTCTTTACTTTTTATGAAAGTAATTGGATAAAATGTATCGATTTGGCTGCAAATAAAACGTTCATAATTGTATTTTTAATCTTATTTTTCGCTTATTTTAGTTGTATTTTAAAAATTATATTTACTTTTTAAGCTGATTTAACAACGATGATGTTCAGATGTGTACTGTGCTGCTATTTTTTGTTTAATAAAGTTATTTACTTTTTCTTTGCTGTATTAAATGTTATAATAGACGTGTCCATGTGTTACTTCAATTAGGTGCTGCTTCTGGAGATTAGTTTTTAAAAAGTGTTGTATAATTGTAAAATAAAATTGGTTTATTAGACTCAATTTGAAGCGTTTGCTGAACTTCCATTACAAGACGATTTTTATATTTTACTTTTATATAGACAAAATATAAATTAAACTAGAAAATGTTTAAATAAGTTATTATGCCAGTCCTTAAAAAGTTAATTTTCCAATCTGATTATAATTTTAATTGCCATCATAAAGTTTTTTTTTAACCTTTTTGCTCGTACTCCCATATAGAATGTAAAGTTCTAATACCATCTATAGACCATTCAAAAGATTGAACCAATAAACTATAACCGATTAAGATGCACAAACTTTTAGATCTTCAAACTTTTCTAAAGCATAAATTAGATTTTGTTGTACAAAACCTCTGAGGATCTGTTCGATTTTTCATTATTGACAAGTTGAGATTGGTTTGCTATAATTTTATGCTTCATCTCTGTTTATTTATTCTATTTTGTTTATTTAAATATTGGAAAGCAAGTCAAGCGTGCTCTCACAGTTTCTGCCTCTTTTAAAATTTTAAATACAAAATTTATAGTTTCTAATCAATTTTAATTGGTAATAATAATAAAATAGTTTTAGTTTTTCTGTTAATTACAAAAAATGTTGAATAAGTAATGAAAAAATCAAGTTTGTGATTTAAGTAAAATAAATGTCAAATTGGCATGTCAAATAAAATAAATAAATAAATAAAATAAATACTTATATTCCATAAGAGCAAGGTATAAGAAGAATAAATTCAAAGAAGATCACGTTTTTTCCTTATTTGATTGTTAAATGTTGATAGCGATGATAATGGGTTTTATTTTGCTCTTAATATAATTTTTTCATACGTGCTGTAGTGATGCCCACAAATTGTAACTAAGGTGCTAAGGTGATTCACCACAAGTTTGGATTATTTTTATTCTGTTCTAATTGATGGAAATAATTGCAGCTGCAACTGTTGTCTTTTACTAAAATAAAATAATAAAAGGTGTCTAATTTCGACTCATTTTGGTATAACTAGAATAGCTACGATTCAAGCTATACTTTATCTATCTAAAATAACCAAATCTCATGATTATAAAATTTGAATAGATACCTAGAATATGGGAAATCTTGAATAAGTGAAAGATAAAAAAAGATAAAACGAAAAATTCTTCTCATTTTACAAATAACAAGAAAATGAAGGAAAAAAATCATTTTCAATGAAATAAAGATTTTTGTTGCTTCCTTAGCCGTGTGTTTAATTTTCTGATTTAGCTGTGTGTTTTCGGTTTTTTCGTCTCACTTTTTAAACTAAAATTTTCATTTCTTTGTTTCTAATGAAGTTTCGTTTAGGCAGGCGTTAAGAGCTCATCATAAAATATCAATAAAAATTTATTAATCATATTTTTTATATTTATTTATTGTGTTTGGCGTTGCGGTTATTAAAATTTATTATTATTATTTTTTTTTAATATTGTTTTTATTTCTTTAACGAAATGCTTGCTCTGAATATTTTTTCTTCTTTGTAAAATATTTTTATTACTTACATTTTTCGTTATTTAATTAAAAAAAAATTTTAATTTATATTTAGAGCCCAATAGAGTTTTTTTCTATGAACTTAATAGTTTTAGTGCTTCATTATTTTATTTCATTTTAATGTTGTTCTATTGGAAAAGTCGTTTTACCAATTTAAACTACATAAACTTGAAGTTTATAGAGTTCGAAATAATAAAATCTTAAACAGAATTTTTATTAATCAATCGAAGAAGATGCTACTTGGTATCATTTCGGATGTAATAGAAATTCCTTTAAAGTGACAATATATGATCTTAAACATACTTCGTAATAACAGTTAAGTCAACCAGACAGGGGACTGGATCTCTTTCAAATAATTGTGCTTGTACTGTAATTATAATGAGAGAACTTTTTTTATTTAATGAAAAATAATTTAATAACAAATTTCTATAATTTAGTTGTTGTTCAAGCTTTATAACATTCTTAAGCGTAAATTAATTTATAATTTCGTTGTTCTAGTGGATTATTAAAAAAACAAAAATTATAAAAATATTTCAACAATCATAAACTTTAGTTTTATATATTTATTTTACTCGTGGTTTTATTATTTTTTAATTGCTTCTCACTCTGTTTGTTTCAATAAATAATTAAATAATCATTAAATAAACAGGCAACATGTAGGCAATAAATACGATTCGTGATATTTGAGTTTCTAAATACGATATTCAAAATTTGTGATTTAACAATTAAACAATTTAAAATCCGGTAAACCAGTTGAAGCCCGTGAAAAATTTTAATCACTTAAATAATTATAGAAGATTTTATTACTGAGAATTTTATATGATGAGTTATTGTCAAATTTCCATAAATAGAAAACAAAATGAGCTTTCCCAGCTGACTAATTGTACAAACATAATAATTTCCCTGTAATTTTAACTACTTATATTAAGAATGATTATAAAAATGATAATAATAATAATGCACGATGTTTAATTTATCTAAATGCTAACAAAATAAGTAAATTTTTCACAGAATTTCTAAAAAACTTAAACGAAAATAACAATAATAGTTAAAATGAAATTCGTTTTTAATGCCATGAGTATAAACGTTGTTCCAGTCTACTTCTTGTTCCGTTCAAGTAGTTTAGCCTCACACCAAAATCCACAGTACTTAACCATTATTTTACGAAACAAAAAACATATTGTTCTTTTATTATTCTAAGCAGTAAATAATTTTAGTTTTTTGAAATTTTATTATTGTTTTATCAAAATTTATGAATTTTATTGTTTTATATTTGAGCAAAATGAAATGTACAAAAATGGAAATGTTTATCATGACGTTTGCTGCTTCATATTATTTATTTATTTAAAGAAAAAATAGAAACAGACCGATTTAGAGAAGATATAATATTTATTTGTTTAATTTTATTTTCGGTTTTTGCATGCAATGAAATCAGATTTTTTAAATAAACGTTTTGTTTGCTGCTTTTTATTATTTTTATTATTTGCAAAACTGAAATAGATTACAAAACGGAATAAAAATTCCATTATTGCCGTAATTGTTTATTAGAGAACTGAAATTGAATCACTTGTTGTACTTTTATTGTGGGTTTTGTTTGCCTATTTATACTGTAAATATACATCAATTACAAAAGAAATTTAAATATTAATAAAGCGATGGTTTTTTAATTATCCTTTACAAGACAGAAATATTGTAAATTACTGATTTTTTCCAAACAATCATCAATAGAACAATTTTAAAGAATTTAATAATATTTAGTTTGTAGTTTAACTTGCCCGGTTTCAACCATAGATGAATTTATCTGAATGTAGAACGCTTTACTTCAATTATCTGGTAATAAATATTCGTTTTTAAATTTCATTTAAAACAACTAAAACACTGATGGTATCTAAATAGAAAAAACCGCAATAATATACCTTACGCAGTAGCAACAAATTATTTCACGTAATATGTGATAGTGAAACATTTAATTAAATTTATAAACTAATTTATTAATTTAATTTAATACATTAGTATTTTTCTCCATATGTTTTTAGTCATTATCACGGTTTATTTAATATTTTAAAATGTACACTGATTTATTCATACTTTTTTCTATTTTGTTATTGTTCAGCCAATATGGCTATAAATCAGAGTATTTTACTTCATTTAACATAATTAAATTGTATGATCCCTACTTGATTTATTATTTCGAAACATTATGATAATGATAAATAATCGAGAACCTGATAGAAATGAGTCACAGTGATTGATTTTATCTTCTCTTAAAAAAAAATTGCCATAGTTTTTACGTTAAAGATGTGTCTATGGCAAAATAACCCGCATAACAACACAATATGTATGCAAAAATTAAAAGAAATTAAAACAAAATGACTATGTAGTTGCTGCAGCTTAAAATATTTATTGTCCTTTCATTTTTGCAAGCAGGAATACTAATAAATAAAAGGAAATGTCATTCAAGTTATTATTCACGTCAATCTTGACGGTTACATATTATTTTATAACTAACTAGCTTGTATTACCCGGCTTCGCACGGCGGTAAAATAAAGTTTTGAATATAATGAAACCCCGTTTATGCTAATTTTTAAAGTCCCGACAATATTTAGTTTTTATATTTATTTAAACCTCCGATTTACCTTTTCCCATTAAAAATAAACATTAAAGTAATAAATTCCATAACCTTTTGACGTATTGTTAATGCGATTCAAAATTCTATTTCAGGGATGAAAATAAAGTTTTTATCAGAGAGCCTATATTTTGTTTTACGTATATGTTCACTTTCTAAAGAGCCTATTTTTAAAAAATCAAAGCATTTATAACACTTAATAGAAGAAAATAATAATTCTTTTTCGTTTATATGCGATTTTGAAGTTATGCCGGTTTTTCTATACGATTTTTTAATATGATATTTTGTGTGGGAATTCCCGTTGAATATTGCTTGTATGCATTTTTTGTTGGGAATCTCTCTTTTATATGATTAGTATTGAAATAAAAACTAATTTTAACGTATTGATTGGATTCTTTTTAACTTCGATTCTATTTCACTTTACATATCTATTCTTTTATTCTCACTATTAAAAGGGTTTTCAATATTTTTCACTAACACATACGCCGATCGCAATCGGATTTGGCATATTTTACGTATATTTTCTTTTAACCGAAAAAATTGTTACCTACCGATTTTTTACATATATAAATTTTTATGACCGTTTGTTATAAAAGATAAAATTTTTTTGTTTACCCATTTAAGGGGAAATATTTTTTTTAATTACGTGCTGAACTGCAGAATATAAGTGTGAGAGAAAAATTGAGAATTATTTCATTTTGAGTTTTTCTATTTGTTTTTAAAATTGGTTTTACCTTATTTATTTTAAAATAAAAGTAAAAGTATCGTTCATTAGTGCTTGTGAATTAATTAGTAAATAAAGTGAATTTATGAATCAATTTAAAAAAAGTTTAATGTTAAAATAATTAGAACATTAGTTTTATTATTTTTTTATTAAAATTGTTTTATTAAATAGAAATAGTAACTAATTTTATAAGAGTAATTATTAAATAATATTCATTCATATGAATCATTCAAACAAAGAGAATTTCTAGTGATAGGTATGATGCATATGTGTTATTGTATTTTTGTTAAAAAACGTAATAAATTTTTAATTTTAGGATCTGGTATAAAAAAATGGCATTACATAAAAGGTATAAAGGTATTTTATTAGTACATTTTCAAAATAGAAAAGGGAGAGGAGAGTGAGTTGGAATTATTATAAAATAGTTTAGTTTCTTCCCCCTCTACCTAAATAGTGTCAATTTTTACCACCTCTACAAAATGTTACAGAAACACACGAAAAAATCGGACTTTGCTTTATATATTAGATTTAAGTCTTTTTCCTTCTCGACGTTTTGAATAGAAAACCATTTTGTTGAGAAGAATATCATTTATTAAGAGTTTTTACTACTTAAGCTTGAATTAAATAAGAAAAGAAATTTTAATATCAAGTGGAGACGCCTGGTTTAAATAAAAATTCTAATTAATTTAAAATTTTAAATAATAACAATAATTTAAGAATTTTATTTATTTTTTATTTATTAATTTATAAAAATTATCTTCTATTGGAAAAAATTCTAGGTCATTAGAATGATATACAGCATTTATAAAATATCTTTTAACTGTTTTAATTATTGTCCGCCCTACTTTTAGGAGAATGCTGTATCCAAACTGCATAAACAGAACACTTATAGAAATAATATAATAAAACATGTAAACATGTTTCAAAACAAGCATAAGAGAAAACTATTTATAATTTTTGTTTATGTTGGAAATATTATTAAACACATCTCGTCGACAACATTATATTGTTAAACATTTTCATTAATATTTTTTTTAAAACAATTTTCTATTTCATGTTGTATTGTTTTCTTGGCTATGAATGCTATGCAATGACGGACAAATCAATAAAGCAGCAAGGAACACAGCTAGATACTAAGTGTTTATGCTTAAAATTGTTATTTGTATCTAGATAGTATGTGTTTATATTATTATTTAAATGCTATATTGTATAGAATAACAAATATCCAATTTATTATTAGACAGCCAATAACTATTCTTACTACTAATAAATTTTAATTATTAGATACCGTGTTGTGTCAAAACTTTCATATAAAATTACCTTTAAAGAAAATTTGGTTATAATATTCTTCGAGAACACTGAATGTCTCGTGGTGTATTTCTAAGCAGATACTTTTAGATATCATATATTCTATTCACATTAAAAAAAAATTATCTTTTTCACCTGTATTTAACGAATGGACAATAGCTGCAACTACACCGTCATAACCAAGAAAATAATACACGGTGCAAATTTTATAAAGAACTTTTGAAAAGAATAACGATCTTAACATTATTTTCCAAGGAAATTTTCCAACCCATTCATTACACAAATGGTATATTTTAAATATTTTTTACTTTAGTCACACAAGACACAATTATAAAATATTTTGTTTTTGGGATTTTACGCGTTTTCACTTTGTTACGATGAGAAAGATGAGAGTATTTTCCCAGAGAAAAGAAAATGTATTTCTCCTGAACTTAATTTTTTCAGTGTAAAATTCATTTTTGAAAAACTCTCACACGCTTTCTCAACGTGAGTGCATGTATTTTCATCGAACTCCATTTTCAAGTTTTACTAGACTCAATGAGTTTTATTTACTAAACATAGAGCTAAAGCGTTTTCAGTTTTAGTGGACTCGTGGCCATATCTAGTAGTGGATAAATACTTTTTTTAAATTTAAAATATTTATTTTTTTCTTTCTTCGATATAATTTTACTTTACGTTAAAAAAAAAATGAAATCGAAAAACTCCTAAACAATTTTAAAGTAAGAATTGAGTGATTTTTTGCTACATTAAATATTATTTTTCATCCAAAAAATGGTTTTTACTGCATCAACAGATAATATTTTGCTTAAAAGAATATAAAAAAAAAATTGTAAATAGAAAACGGATTTCAACGGATTGAACATGAAAAATAATTAACTTTCTGTTAAACATATTTTGATCGTTCAGCAAATTTATTGCAATAAACGATTGTAAAAGTTTTAAAATTATTTTTTTGCATAACCAGAAAAATGGAAAAAGAATACATTTTTTGTACAGAAATTTTATTTTGCATTTATAATCAAAAATTAATTAACGAAAGTTTTAAAGAGTGTTAAAAATTTGTTTAAATATATTAACTAGGGAGGCATACACTGATTCCCAATAATATTGTGCAGTTAATTGATTAGAGGCAATTTTGTTATTTTTTTATATAATCTTTTCTGCGTTTTTAGCTATTTTTCTTTAGCCGACATAGAGTTTAAACTTTAAACTGTGTAGTTATCGATTTTAGCTGAATTTTTTTAACCTTTGTGCTTGAGCACATCATCTAAATATAACTCTGCCAAACTGTTTGTTTGGTTAATTATTTAAACATTTAGTGAGTAACATATTTACTGCATTTAATGATAAATAAAGATGATAATTTACGAGTTTCTCACCAAACTAAATCCATTCAACGCAAACTCCAACTTTTCTACTGCTATTTCTTTACATCTCTTCATTCTATTTTTTTTACTTTACTTTTTATAAGCTTTCTGTAGTTTACTGGTCTTCTTTGTTGAACAATACGCTTGTATCGTTTCGTTTCTAAAAAGTTAATTATAAAAAACACAAATAAAAAATCCTAATGGAAAAAGAAAAGAAAATGAAAAATGTAATTTTATCAAGCAAAAAGAGAAATAGAACGTTAGCTTGTGCTATTTATTTACTACATTTTTTCAAAGAAGAAAAAACGGCACATTGTCTTTATGTAAATACTGTAGCTGCTTCTATTACTGCTGTTGTTTCTTTTTGCAAATTTATTGTAAATGGTTTTATTATTGATCACGTGATAATTTTATTGCTTATGGCACTGTAAATGTATGTATTTGGGTTTCTGATGTTGCTACCGATGTTATTTCAGATGTAATTGTTAAATATTTTCCTGTTTTTGTACCTTTTTTAATAAATCCCTTATTAAATTTTGCTGTCCATATTTTTTACTGCCTTATTTTAGTTTAAAATTGCTTATTTCAAATTAACAAAAAAAAAATAATAGTTAATAAATTTTATAGAAACCAAACACATTTTATTTATTTACCAATTCTATACTGTTTGCTTTATGCATTTCTGCTTTGAATACATTTTTGTGTTTTAATTAAAAAATGTTTAACAAACAAAAAATGTTGGCTGAATGAATAAAAAGGCAGATCTGAATGAAAAATGTTTGATAATAGGAGTTGAATAATTATTTCAATCGTTTAAAATGTTAATTTAAAGTTTTCCTATTTTGCGTATCATTTTGCTATAAAAATAAATCTTCTTGTTTGCTTCTTAAATTTGTGTTATTTTTAGCTGGCGGTATAGTTGGTATTTTACTGATAGATAATTTGTTCTTATAATTTCCCATCGGACATATTCAATTAGTACGACAGGCTAGAGTAAAAAAAAAAATTATTCAGAAAGAAATAAAATTTTTATTTTTTTGAATTCTTTAGGCAGTTTATTTGCTTTTTCTAAATTATTAGTTTATGTTCTTTTATTCTTTTCATTCTTTGCTTATTATAATATTATTAATAAGGTAATTCTAATGAAGCTATTCATTTCCCCTTTAAAACACAAAAATCCTCATTTGAATATGTTCCTGCATGTTTCTGTTTTTTTTTTTAATATTTCCACCATCAGCAAAATGAAGACTGATGAAATTGTTATTTTAATAAAAATAAATAATATGAAAAGAAAGAAAATTCGATCACAAAAAGTTCCTAATCTCAAAAGACTTTCTCGATGTTTTATATTAATTCATCTGATTTTTTTTTGCAAATTTTGCTTTGTTTTATAAAAAAATATTTCCTTAAGCTCTTAAACAATTTTTTATTTTATTTTTGTAACATTTTTGCTTACTTATTTTTCAGTCTTGATAAACAAACCAACTTTTCATGTTAAAATTGTAAATGTTTTGAGGCAAAAAACGAGAGTAAATGTAACATAACAGCAATTTTTAGAGATATTTGTAATTGAATTATTAATTGTTTTTAACTCTAAATTTAAAAGACTCTCTAATTACCGCAACAGATGATACGGGTGTTAACTTCAAAGCATCTTAAATATTGTTCCCATTGAGAATATTTTCCTTATGTGCTTTTTTAGATAATTTATTTTTCTGTTTATATGTTATTTCAACATTTCTTAGTATTTTTTTAATCATTTAATTTATGATTTATCATATTAAAAATAATGAACGCTTTAAACGATAAGTATAACCTTTAATTTGGAAAATAATGTAAAATAGAAAGTAACAGATTTCTAGAAAATATACGGAAGCAGAGATAACCACATACTATACTAAACATTTATGATTATAAATAAAACATGACGAAAAGAAAATAAACTTGCTCAAGAGCAATATAAAAAAGTAAACAAATACTTGAATGAAATATGTAAAAAATATGAAAATGAGAAAAAGGTCAACAACACAAACTTGAAAATTTTAGTTATTAGACTTGGTTTAATTTATTTTTTGGCTTTTCTGGTTTCTTCCGCCATAAATATCGAGCCAGTCTTGTTTAGGAATTTTCTACTGAGTCCTGTCCAGTAAGCTCCATTTAAATTGATAAACATTCTATTAATCTGTAAAATTCTATCATAACATTTTTTCTGACACATGAGAAACTAAAGAAAAATTGTAAAATAAAAACGCAAACACATTTGTATCCCTTAGTTCCGTAAACACAACTTCGTTGCATAAAGTGTAATAGTGTTTTAAGATTTTATTTCCATTATTTTGCCTCGGCAAAATCTGGTATTTCGGTGTGAATAAATTTTTCATTAATATCACAAAGATACCAGTTTCACTCGATTATTTGTTATGCTCTTGTAATATGTGGCAATCAACCCTTCAAACTTTAACATAAAAAGAAATATTTTCTATACCAAGGTAAGCCTCCATCATGTGGTTAGTGTAAATGATAAAAAACTCACTAAAACAAAATAAATAATAAAAACAAAAAATAAAATGAGTGGAAAACACCAGTCACAGATATAGCTTTTCTGGTTTTTTTAGTTAGTTTTCTTTTGTACAGTTCCTGTTTTGTACCTCATTTTTCTACCTGCAAGAAAGATAAAAGTAAAAAGAAAAATATTATTCGTAAAGTAGGTCGATTAAACAACCATCAATTAATAAATTTCTGCTGAACAAAACCACCATAATGTAGTCGTTCGTTCAATGTTTCCTTGTAGCAAAGTTTTCTCTTTAAAGTTTTATTTGTGTTTAAAGTAGCAGCAGAGGTAGAATAATTAATTTTCTATTTATTTTTTATTTATAAAAAGATAAAAAATTCTGTTTCTCTGTTTTATTATTTGTTTTATTTTTAATTTCCCATTATTAATAGAAACAATTATTTCTAATAGAAAATCTATAATTATTAATTTTGTTGTTGCTATCTTTCCTCTTTAAGGCTTATTTATGCTTTAATAAACAGTTTTTCGTAAATATCAAAATCATAATTCGGTTCCTCTTCAAAATTAATAAAACCTCAATTTTCTATTTAAGTAAAATTTGAACAAAACAGAATTTATTCATTTACGCTGTTTGTTTGCGGGAGTATAATCGCAATTTCCTAGACAATTTTCCTTCTTTAATATTTTGATTTGGTTTTGAAATGATTTTAATTTAATTATTTACGTAACCTTTATTTAAAATAAGGAAAATAATTTTGTTTTCTTTAGATAGGAGAAAATGTTTTTGTTTTTAAATTTTATTGCCCACATTTTTCGTATTATTGCTGTGTTTGGCTGAGTGTTTCGTCTCAATGTCGTTTGATTATAATGAATAAGAAATGTTTTCTTGCCAAATTATTATTAATTTTTTAATGACAATATAATGTTTTGTATCAGAGTGAAATTATATTAGTTTATTTATTTTGATTTTTTAACAGTCATTATTATTACAAATAATAATAATAATAAAACGGTCACAATATTTTTCAAATTATAAAAATGTAAATGTGTTTCATGTGTTTTCCCCTGATTTTTCTTTATTTATTCACATATTTAATATGTAAATAACAGAAAATATGAATAAAAACAGAGAAAATTCAAATAAAGAGGAATTTATTATAAATTTGGTTGCGAGTTTGTTGACTCGTCTCATTGTGACACTGCATACCATATCACGATTTTTAATCATTCAGAAACAAGTTTAATTTTCGTTTTGCTATATGAAAAATTAAAAACCTTATTGATCTAGTCTAGTTTTTATAAAGTTTCCTTTTTTAAATTTTAGAAAAGTAAAAGTTGGTAGATAATAAAAATGCAACAATCAGTTATTTTAGTGTGATTTAAAGTTTTACTACATTCTATTCTACTATACAAGCAAGAGTAATAGAAGAATACAGTGATTAACGGTGAGAGTTTGTGGTATATACTTAGCTTTATACACAACGTAAAAGAAGTGAAATAATTAGAAACAGGATAACAAATTAAATGGCTGAAGAGTTTTACAGATGGTCACACTATAAGAAACTAAGCACCTTAATTTGTGCACCGGCAAGTACTACATAGTTTAAAAAATGTTTTAAATCCGTCATCGGGTAGTGGCACACCAGAAAATGGTACACCTGGCTAGTATTGTCAAAGCTCAGTTTGGTAAGTGACTTTAAAATCAATTATAATCATATTATATTATAACCTACATATCCTTTTAACTTTTTATTTCTGTTGTTTTTTTTTTTGTTTTAAACATTTGATTGTGCGGGATAAAGTAATTCGGAAAACAACTAAAGCAATATAACCGCAGTTCATATTGCGGATATACATTTTCCGTTTCTATAAAAAATTATCGTTGCAATTTCAAATTTAAAGAAGGAATTCCTAACCTTACCGGTTGAATAAAATTTATTTTTACTATAATTTTTAAATTGTTAAGCACCTCGAACAGTTCTAAGTGGCACCAATGATGGCACCGATTTATTGATTTTCCCCATTTTTTTTCTATCGTTTCCTTTTTATACATTTTTATTAAATGAGGTTTATGTTGATATGAAAAAAATTAAATTAAGGCTGTCAAAAACGAGTTATTCTATTACTTTGTTTGTTTTTGTTTTCTGACTTGTAAATATTAACTTAAAAATGATAAAATAAAGCAATTTTTTTTTGCAGGTACGACGTAATCTGTAGACCAATAGATTACATTGAAATACTGAGCCGCGACTTAATAATACGAAAACACCGCCACAGCGAAGAAAAGGATCACAGAGAATGCCGGTTCATTCGCATGGTAAAGAAGTTTTTATCCTTTTTTATTATTAACAACCATCAGGAATAGTTTAATTTTGATTGAGGTTGCGTGATTTATAATTTCAATAAAAATATATTTAGCTATTAAGCAAAAATAAAAGGAATATATAAATTATTTTTGCGTGTTATGATTACTGTGTTAATGCTTTTTTTGATGTAAAAACAACAAATAATGATGATAATGTGTTTTTCTATTGTATGTGATATTTAAGTAGTTATGTTGTTTTTGTTGTAAAACAATCAATTATAAAGTATAAATAATTCTTCTATCGCTCAGTTGGAATAAAAATATTTGCATTAGGCGTAATAAAAGTATAAAATCAACTGCATTTAATGCTTAACAATAAAAAAAAAACATTTTGCATATTTAACAGTTTATAAATAATAGAAACGAAAAATTTTTTAGTGTTTGAAAACTTCTCAAATAACATGTTTTGTCCATTATAAAAATAAAACTAAAACCGATTTTCTAATCAACATTGATTTAAATTGAATCTTTTGTGCCATCCTCAATTTGTTAAAAGGTTTTTAAGTTTCTATCCTTATCATGTTGGCTACCCTATATTTCTCTCGGTATCGATTCATTCATATCTAGGCACATTTATCTTAAAAAAAAAACAAAATATATATATCGTGTATCATACTTCTTAATGCTACTTTTTTAAACCTAAATAATATATAATAAATTATTTATAAATAAACCATTTGCCAATCAACTTATTGTTTATTGTGATTATTGAATTTATAATTTTTTTAAATAATTATTTTACTCTATTTTACAGGTGTCATAAAATGCGATGATTCGATTTGTTAACCATCTCAACAACATAGAAGCAGTTACACATATTTTGATGTCACTACAATGACCAACATAGTTAATGCTCTTCCTTATATTCATATTATTCCTAATTCTAAAGAAGGTTATCTTTATTTATATTAAACATAAATATGAAAATACTTGTGACTTGTAGTTAAAAATTACAAAAAAAAATTTAAAATTAAATTATTTTCAATTAAAATAATAAAAATAAAAATTAAAATTTAACATGTACATATAAAAAAATTACTGTAATTTATAAAATAAAAAAAATAATAATATATAATTTTAATATTATAATTACAAAGATATTTCGTATTTTAAATTATTTTTATTTATTATATTTGTTTCCTTAGTACAAGAGAACGATATAAATGCCTTAACAATGTGTAAAAGTTATTTAATTGGTAAGTACATGAAGTTTTAACGTCTAAAATTGGTAAAGACATTTTTATGCATGATTCTCCGTTGAAAATAACGATCTGATAATTTCAGTAAGAAAATAGTAAACTTTAGATCATACTTTTGATAACAATAAATAATAATAAATAAATAATTCTTTAGTAGTTGTATATGGTGTTGTCAAATTTGGATTGAAAAATACTCGTAACTTATGATAATTTTAAAATTCGCAATTATACTATATTTTTACCTCGTACATTATTTATTATGGTGATATTGCTTAGTTCAAATTGGGAGACGCTGTTTAACTATGAAAGAACAGTAAAATATGCTTTAGTTTTAAAGTAAATGAAATCTTGTTTAAAAATTATTGTTTAAATTAAACAAATTTCTACTTAGTTTTATTAATTATTACGGTTACACAGATTTAATCTTAAACCAGAAAATGTATTAAAATATACTACCTAGATGTAAATAGAATAAAATTAAGAAAACACTTAAACATCACGCCTCATAACTTGATTATTTTATATTGTTCATATTATTATTATTTTAATTTTATTTATAACTATTTTTAACTATGTTATTATTATTATTATTATTATTATGTATAGAAATCTTAAAATATGCATATTCTATTTTTGTGTTTATGTTTTATATAATAATTCTGGCACATATGTAAATTTTGAAACAATAATAAAAATAGCAAAGTCAACAAAGTATGTACAGCAGAAATGAAAAGTAAAAGTGTCATGTGGGAAAAGTCTAATCAGAATAAAAAAAACATTAAACAGTTATGTCTAGTTTATATAAAACAGTAAACGTAATTTAAGTAATTATGCTAACGTAAAGTTCAATTTGATTATATTTTTAAATATTTTGCTGAGTGAATTATTTAAGAAATTTGATTAAAATTAGCTTACAGTTCCGGTATAATCTTTTACACTTTTATTTAATTTAGTCAAAATGTGTGTTATAACATAAATTAATTCTTCATTATTATTTTTGATAACACGAATGCACTGTTACAACTTTAAATGTTAATTAAAAAACTAAACAAATATGATGACGCAAAAAAACTTACTACAAAAAAGAAAAAAAAACTATGCCATACTATACGTCTTATAAATATTAATTAGTTAATTATATTTTTACCATATTAAAAATAATATAAAAATATAAACTTATAACAACAAGATTTTCAAGTAATTTAATTAAAATTTTTTTTGCTTTGAGTTACCAAAAAAAAAAACAACATATTTATTTTTAATAATCTTTTCAACTAAAATGTGTGAGAAAAGTATTTTGTAATTTTATTATAATCAGGCACCGCGAGGATTGATAACAAGCTTATCAGGCCGTAACTCTGATAAGTTAATAATTATTTGTTTATGTTTCCAAATGAGTGATATTTTGAGTGGGCTTTACAAAAAATAATGTTACTTCGCATTATTGCCATTAAGACTCTAGTCGGTATATCAATCAATCCATACATTAAATTCAAGCAGTATAACGCCTAAATGTTTAAAGAAAACCTAAAATTACAAATTGAAATGCATATTGAATGATTTTTTTAAAAATATAGTCTTGTTTCTTATAGAGAAATAATCTTCCAAAATACATGTTTAAGGCTTAATAAACATTTGCTTACAAGTAAAATATAAATTCAACAGTTTCAACTTCTTAAAAAATAGGATTATTTTTTATCATTTAAGCCAAATGTTATTAATTCTTTAATCGCGTTTTCCCCTTTAATAATTATTTTGCTTCATTTTTTATCAGTCTCCAAGAAAGAGAAAAATATATGAAAATTATTCACTTTTTATTCTCGTTAATAATATTGATAACAAATCCATTGACAACATAAATGACAGAGAAATAACTATGAAATGACAGTGACTCAAAACCGAAAATAAATTTCAATAAAAACAACAAAATGGGTGGAAAAAATGTAGCCGAAAAGTAACATAAGCTATTGTGAAATGAAGTGAATAACCGGAAAGGGGTTGCTGTGCGATAATGGATATAAATTTTTTTGACTTATTTTTAATCAATAAAAACGATAATACTCCTAATTGATTTCATTATTTTGTAAACTTTTACAAGCGTTTTCTTTATTTTGTTGGCTTCTCATTGCGGAGAATTTTGTTATGCTTTTGACTGAACAGTAAAGCTTTATAATAAAAAGTGCCAAATTGACAATCCATAATGTGTATGAGATATTTGACATCTAAATACAATCGAATCATGTTTTGCTTGTGTTAGAATATTTCTTTTAATTATAAAGCAGAGATATCACTGTAAAAACTAATCAATTCTATTTTGTCCTCACACTAAACATGTCATTATAGATGATTCTATTATCAAAAATTTTAAACACAATTTGCTGGAAATACTTTTCTATAAATAATTTATTTTTAATCAATTTTCATAATTTTATTTTTATTTAACACAATTTTTGATTTTATTTATTATTTACTCTACCAAGGTGAAAAAAACTATTATTATTAATTGAAATTAATTAAAATGAAAACCAAAGTGAATTAACATTTACAAATGAGGGTGAATCAGATGACTAAAATAAACAAATAATTTTATTATTGATTTTTAGAGTTAATTTTTCTTTGTTTCAAAGTGGAATTCAGTAGTTTTGCTCTTTTTTGACTTTGTATCAATATAACCAGTTCTGGTTTAA
This sequence comes from Ptychoptera contaminata, assembly GCA_963942525.1. Classification (NCBI taxonomy): domain Eukaryota; kingdom Metazoa; phylum Arthropoda; class Insecta; order Diptera; family Ptychopteridae; genus Ptychoptera; species Ptychoptera contaminata. Next base: position 11,965,837 of record OZ012638.1, on the reverse strand, counting down.
TTTGGCTAGTAATAAGTATGTTAAGGAATTAAGGACTTTTATTATGTTAAGGACTTTTGATTAATTATTGTTCTTGACTCAAAGTTAAGTTATATTATAGGAAATTAAAATTTTAGTCTTTCTAATTTAATAAGAATATCAATTTATTGTTTTTATATAGTGTCTACAGCTAATTAAAAATAGCTCCCTGACCGTTATATTAGTCTTAATTTTAAATTATTTTAATATATGGTCTCTTGTGAATATAATCAATTATAATTTTTAATCCAAGTGAAAAATCCTCTTCATATGTGTTAAATTCAATATTTTGTAATCAAATTTATATGTAATATAAACAAATAAATAACTAATTATAATAATCTAATCTAATAATAATTAGATTTTTGTTTTTATTCATTATTAAACAGACAAACAAAAAATTATTAAAAAATTTACCTAGAGTAAGTAAAAAGAAAATTCTATAAATATATTTAAAGAAAACAAATATATATTTTCTATCATAAATGATGGTTTTTTAAATTATATTTATCTATTTTGACTAGGTATATCCACGTATCCTTGAAAATATTAGGTTTAAATACTGTTATTGATTGAAGATGACGATATTTGTAAGTATGTTCATAATATTACAGTTAATTATTGGGAGTCAACATTAAAAAAATCTTTCCTTTGGACAGGTACGTTGCTTACTGCTTCTGAATGAAGTACTGAACTGAAATTAATTACAAATCAAGATTTAATAACTAATAACTATTACTGATCATACCCATGTGTCTTCAAAAATTTACAAGAAAAAAGAAATTTAAAATACTGCTGTAATACTAATGACACTTTAACAATTAACATTTAGAAAAACAGCATACGTCTGGATAAAATAAATATTTTTAAATCGTTTATAAATAGAAGAGATGAGAGTATATATCCACATTTACTCTTAAAAACGATGATATATTTGAAACGTCTAAAATCCTTTTGTTAAACTATAGTTTAGTATGAACTATGAGATTTCAAAACTAATACGAAACCTAATAATCCTGATAATTCTTGTGTTTATGGCAATGAAAACTAGATACTAGACAATAGTTTTCTTTACAATAATCATTGGTTTAAAGAATAAATCGGTCATCGTTTTATTTAAGATAATAATAAAGAAATGACAACAATTATCTAACCAATAATTTTCATTGTTTAAAATTTATTTCAGCTTATTTGAAAATAAACTTTCTCTCACTCTGCTATTTCCAAATTTGTTAAATCATTGCACGTCTTTTATGAAAGAAAAATGTTTAAAAAGTCAAAAATGTAGCAAATATAAAATACACTTTATTTTCTGTTTTTCATTTGACAAATAATAAAAGAATTTTCGCCTTTTCTATAAGAAAAGTTAACAATTGTTGTCACGTTTACACTTTTATTTATATTTATATTTATATGAGCATAGCGAAGGTCACAAAATAAAGTTAATTCTTTGCTAAAAAGTTTTTTTTTACAAATATTTTTTACACCTGTTTTTTCTGAATAAAATTAATCGAATTGTCGGTCTAAGGAATTATATTTGGTAAATTGAATTACAAATAGCAGCTAGAGATCGAGATGTGAAGTAAAAGTTGTCAGTTTCTACGAAATAAAATGAAATGAAACGAAACAGCAGACAGGTAAACATTTGGAAAAAGTTAAATTTTTGTTTTTACGTAATATAACCTAATTTTCATAATTTGTTAAAATTCATATACGTTAATATTTAATTATTTTTTTACGCCAAAATTTTGACAATATAATGTTTTGTATTATATATTAATACATAAATTAAATCGATTTATTAGCTTAGCTTAAGATAACAAATTAAAAATAAAATTAAATTATTCATAAACAAATTAATGCTAATGCAAAGAAACAATTAAAATAATTAAAAAGTAATTAACAGTGACGTACTGTGATAATGTTTTTAGATTAAACTCAAAAGAAATATGTAAGAAACATAAATGAAACACAATTGAAACAAAAATGAAACAAAAGTGTAGATTCATATCCAAATAGGGCCAAAAATAATTTTTTTTAATAAATAAGTAAATATAAACATTTCTAAACAAAACAATTAATTTTCTTTACTAATAATTGCAAAGTTCTAAGCAAACCAAGAGAAAGATAATTGATAAAACGTTGTTGAAACACGGTTGAAACAAATCAATCATATTTATAAAGCATTATTAATTACATCAAAAGTATGTATAAGCACACCTATAGAGCAGACTTTTAGCTGTTTTTTCTTAAAACAGTAAGATAAAGCATACATTTTCTTGCTTTTATGTCATAACTGTGGTCTCATTATTGGTTTCTTTGACTGCAGAACAACAAAAAAATTTTATTTATTAATTTTTTTGTTTTTTGAACAAAGAAAATTATATTTTTTTATTCTTTTCAGTATATTGGCGTATTAATAAATAATGAAAAATAATTTTAAAGTAGAAAATTTATACAATAAATTTTAATGTACGCTTTAAGTAATTTTATCTTTGGCTTTATTCATTCAAGGGTGATTTTCAACCAAAAAGAAAAATTATTTATTATTTAGCCAGAAGGACTAAGAAAAAACTGATAAACTTATATAAATTACCATTAACTTTTCACAAGGATTAAATCCAAATAAAATACGTAGCACAATAATAAGATAAAAACCGATATTAGATACAGCAACGTATATTAAACGTTTTCCTTTCTTTGTAAATCATTCTTTTATAAAAACACCATATCGACACAGACATTTTGCGTTTAAAGTAATACCACCCACACAAATTCATCATAGAATCTTGTAAATTTATTCACAGATAAGAAAACTAATTCAAAATACTATGAATTACCAAACTTACCTCATTTTTCTTTAATAAAGAAGTTTTATTTTTTTTCGGCGTATATATAAAATACAGTTTTTTTATATTGAAAAATGCAAATTAGTTAAATAAAATCAATAAGAAGATAAACTTTGCAAACAGCATTTTCCTTTCCCTAGTATTTGCTCGAAGGAAACTCTTTTAAATAAAATGCAACATAAACTACTTTAGCCATTTTATGTTTTTTTAATTAGACCAACCAGTATTGTACCTTTGTTAATTGTTTATTATTAATTGGCTAATACTTTTGTAATTCTATTAAAATGAATTTTAATCGGATTTAAATAATTTAATTTAGTAATTAAATTAATTTATAATAATTTACTCTTTATATTAATTTTGTCTACTGAAACTTATTCATTATTTTACATTACTTATTAGTATGCTAATTAATTTCCTTAAAGTATAACTTTTTTGCTCTTCTATACGAACTAGAATCGGTAATAAGTAAATGATTTATAATTCTTTGATATTTACTCATCGTAAATTAGCTTTAAAATTTAATTAAATGGTCATTATGTGTTAAATGAATTAATCTACTTTTCTTATGATATAGGCTCATGTTAAATATATAATTTAATTAATTTTCGCTATTTTTTTGTTAAAACAAATCAAATACAAAATAAAATTTCCCCACTAAAAATCTTTGCTAAGCAAAAACATTTGATTTTTGGTTTCGGTTTCTAACTTTGGTGATATGTTATCAATTTTATTGAAATTCCTATCAATTTTGTTGCTGTGCTATATGTATGTATAGATAGATAATTTATTTTATTAAATATTAAATGATTTTTGTATAAATAACAAATGAAAATCTTTACGATTTGGTAATTTTTATAGAATTACATATTGAAATTAAAACGGTTTCAGTTAATTAATAAAATATAGTTTTTTTAAATGAAAACTTACCTTTAACAAGATACCAAATATTCGACATATAAGTAACTAAGCTTCGTTTTGCAAACATTTTAAATTACATAATTTTATAAACATCAAAGCTACGAAATCCCTTAATAAAACAAGCTTTTTTTTCTTTGCATCTTTGATAGACGTGCCGTTGTAATTTCATTTTTACATTTTTATTTTAATAAAAAAAATTATAATTATTTGCGTACGAAATAAAGTAAATAAATAAAAATTTACATAACAATCAAAAGTTATTACTTGATGTTATTAAAATAATAAATTATGTTGAAAATAAAAACAAATAAGATTCTCTTTATGTCTTTAAACAGTGGTTGTAAAATGTATCAGCATATATACGCCTAAATTTATGATATTTTCGTTTTTCCATTTATTTATTTGCGTAACGTAATTTACTACCTTGCATGAATATATTTATTTTTATTATTATTATTACGGAGCTTAAATTATAAAAGCATAAATTTCTATAGCGTTTTGGTTTTTATTATTAAATTTGTCACTTCCGTAATCTTTTTTCCGCAGTGCAACGTGTAACTCTACTTTAATATTTTATTAAAATGTTATTTAATTAAAATGGATTTTGTAATTTTTGTTCATTTTTTAATATTATTATTCAATTTAAAAGTTAGCAACAAGTTAATGTAATTTAATTTATTTAATAAAAAATAAAGAAAAATCGTTGAAGTTAATCATTCATTTACGAAGCGGTTGAGTAGGGTAGCTTATGTTATAGCTTCGGATATAAATTAAATTGTCTTCTAATCTAGATTAAAAATTTATAGAAATATCTTCAGAAGCAGTTCAATAAATTAATCATTGGAAACACTTGTGTAATGAACTTATGAAATCATATTATGATCGTTTTCCATTGTTGTCGTTTTTCTTTTATGATAAATGAAAGATTCAGCAAAAGGAGTTAAATGCATGATATTATTGATTAAAACACAATTTTCTTAATCATAAAATTAATTTTTATAGACTAATAAAAAACAACTCTTTTAATTTAGGGAAAAGAATATTAGTTCCTACTTTTATGTTACAAAAACGATTAAAAACTAACGAAAAAGCACTTTCAAACTTAAACAATATTTAACAATATATGCAAATAATAATTTATTTCCAAGTTTATATTTTGCCATATAAACAAGTTAAGTAAAAAGTTAAAATAAAGTTTGAGTGTGAATTTGATGTAAAACCATAGAAAAGAATGAATGAAAATATATAAAAGAAAATGACTTTTAAGACTTTTTAAGTTTATACATTAAATAAAAAAAAGTTCAAAAATTGAAAAAAAAGAAGTAAAATTGACTTTAATAAGATTAAAGTAGATGTAAGTAGAAGACCGTATGCAATATTATTTAAACTTTTACTGAGTGAAATTTATCTACATATCTTATAAATCCCATGTTGTTTTACCTTTTCCTTTTAAAAAAACTTTAAGTTAAATAATATTATTAACGATGAGACGCACTGTAATGATGATGAGACTCTTGGAATAGCAATTTCTTAATTAACATTATAAATGATAATTCTATTTATTTTTTTATTTACATCTGAACAATGTTTTGCATATTAAAAAAATAATATTAAAATAAAAAAAAGTCACAAAGAAGCCTATAGCTGATACCTTTTTTTCACTAAACTGAATAAGAATGCAAGGTACTTCGGTATTTTTCTTATTGTTAAAAATTGATAAACCTTATCATTAAATAAACATATTTTTCTTTTGTTAATCAATTGAAAAGAATAATTACTTTTTATAAAAATATTAACATTTATATTATGTGCTCGCTTATGTATGTAACCATTTGTAATTTTTAATCCGGTGAAAAATCATTCAATATTTGTTACCTTAAATATTTTGTGATACAAATTTCATTCTTTATAATACTTTATTTTTTCTATATTATAAATAGAAGTGTGTTTTATTTAAGCTTTTATCGTAAAATTACATAAAATTTACGTATAGCGAGGGCATTAACGATGTCATTAAAATAACATTAATAATATTATTATTCGTTATAAAAATCTATCTATATGGTTTTATTTCTAAATCCATTTTATTTATCTTTTTATCTAATAAATTTAATAAAAATAATAATAAATTTCTGGTAATCAGTAACAGCTTTTATTGCTTAAAGTGCACTTTTAAATAAGTTTATTAAATGCTATAAAAGTTGAATATATAATATTCAAACTTCATAGGATCGTATTGAGTGTAGAAAATTATGCTGGGTAGCAAGTAGACAAAACTATTAAATATCATAAGAGTGTCATTATTTTAATTAAAATTAGGCCACATGCTTTTCCGCTGGTAAGGGTTTTTTGCTATAAAAAAAACTTAATCAAATATATGCATCTCAAATAACAATACCAATCCGTTATTTGATAGCAATAAAATGATTAGGGTAATAAATAGCAAACAACACAATAAAATGAATAAAATGTTCTTAGATTTTAATGCTAAATAATATAAAATCATAGGTAATTGTACTTAGAGTACGTGAAACGATATCAAAATTAATGAGAATCATTAAAACTCAATGAAATATTGTATTTTCTCTTTGATTGTACAGCACAAACGAAACACAGTAATTACTTTCATCATACTTTTATCATTAGGAAATATTATTATTAGAAAGGTTGGGTAATTTTACCCTATGGCTATAAAAATTATTTTACTCAATGTATTAAACGGTACTGCTATTTCAACAACGTAAATGCAATTAAAATAATTAATTTTTTATTACATTTTACTGCTTAACCTTTAATGCATTTATTAAATTGTATTGAATTTATTATTAAAATGCTTGAAACAAGTTCACTCTGATATGTATTTTCCATTTTGTCACAAACTTTATGCTTTTTTAAATTAAAATGCAATGTTTGGTCGTTTAAGAGTTTAATAATTAATAAAAATTTTACGTCATTTCATGGAGTTTAATTTAAAAATGTACCAATGACATAGTGGTAATGGTATCAAAGATGTTAGTCTATGTGTGGTTTTTTGTTGAAATAACAAAATGAAAAAAAGTGAAAAAATCTAAAAGGTACAGCCTTTCGGTTTTCAGGCTTGAATATCATAAATTATGATATTTAATTATTTTTGAAATCATTTATTAAGCTAACTGTATATAATTTAGATTTAAAAAGTTTACATTTTAAACAAGTTATAATCACTTTAAGTAAATATAAATATATTTTCTAATTAATAATAACTATTTTTGAAATAAATTTCAAACTCTTTTAAACTCTCAATAAAAAGTAATAAAACTAATGCGTAAATTGATTAAAAATATAACAAAAAAGTTTTAAATGTGCTTTTAAATCTATTTTTAAGTAGCTTTACGCAAGTGGGAATAAAATTTTATTTATTTTTTTGAAACGGCTTAAGCCTGAAATTGCAATTAACTTTAATAGGAGATTTAGAAGGCTTTTACTAAGAGATAATAATGGCAATCTTCTAAAAGTAAATAAAAATAAACCGAAAAAATATATACACTTATTTTTAAACGATAATATCCGATTTAACAATTTTATATTTGTGTAATTCAAAATCGTTTTCCAATAGAAAAACATAATCATTTTTAGCACAATATAACTGTCAATAAAGTATTTATTTTTATTTTTGTAAGCTTCAAAGTATAGAAGAACTACATACATTTGCCAAAAAGTATTAATAAAATGATTACAGTTAGTATATAAGCTTTAAAGACTACCCAATTTATAAAATAATTAATATTTTCACCCTTAAAATGTATTTTATCTGTTGTATAAAATCTGTTGTATATAATAAATATATATATTTACATTCTTAAATACTTAATTACAAATAATATCAATTTTCATTAATCATAATTAAACGTTATCAGTGTGTAAATATTCTTTTTTCTTTTTATAAAAAAATATAGATTTTTTAATGGGTAAAAATATTTTATTGGGTATTTATACTAGTTTTGCACACAACTTATATGTTGAGGCATATTCAAAATGGCAACAAGATTGTTTTTTCAAGTATTTACAGTACACGCACTAGTAAATGATATATTCGTCCAGCTAATATATGCCCTTCTCCAAGATAAAAATGGAGTGTGGTATGCCCGTTATTTCAAAAATTGTTGGAGATGAAACCAACTTTAAAACCAATAAGCGGATTACGAAATGGCGATTCAGAATGTTTATTGAGAAAGGTGCAACAATAACATCTAGTTAAAAATGATCGTATCAATGAAAACTTTCAAGTGTAAGTACAAATGGTATTAGTCTTAAGGCTTTTGAAGAAATCTGAGAATAGTGCTCTAGAATTAGAGCTCATTATAGATTATCGAGAAGATAATTGTATATTACGACTAGGTTAAAATCGTAAAGGAAACCCTAGATTTCATCTTCGTTCAAAGCTCTTTTTAATTATTATTCTATAATATAGCTGTAAACGATCCCATCAGCTATTAGTAGGATAAAATTGTTATTAGTATTTAATTAGTAGGATAAAATCTGAACTAGTAAAAAAATTTGTTTATTAATCAAAATTTTTTATCCAACAAAGTGTTATTTTGACAATGGCAGTTCCATTTCCATTTTCTTAATTTAAAAAAAAACCGTTTTCATTAATTTTTCAGACGTAACCTATATTATAATAATGTCATTCAGTTTCTTCATGTTATTTATAAATATTTTATAGTTGTTTTCATAATTTTAACCGCTTATCACGTATATTTTTAAAATATTAATACTTTACAGCGTAACAACAGATACAAAGAAATAACAACAGATTCAAATATAAACAATTCATACATTTATTTATCTAAGTCAAATGTGTAACAGAAGGTTCATAAAAAATAAATTGTTGTGGGTGGAATATAACCGGTTACTACTTTTTTTTTTTTTTTTTTTTTTTTTATAAAGAAATTGACATGTTTAGGAATTACGACGTGAAGTCGACCTGTGAATAGCTTTGAGCTACCATGTCAATTTATAGGATGGGATGTAAGATATTTGTGGACATTGGTTTTAAAGGATTGGATATTAAATTGGTTTGGGAACGCACACGCTGGTAAGGCGTTCCATTTCTTTGCTGTACGAGTAAAGAAATCGTTTTGGAACTTCGATGTTCTTACCGTACTTAGAGTTACCGCTCGACCGTGGGTGGTAGTACCAGCCCTTGTTTCCCGTAGCCGTTTTTCGCGCGAAGGCATTATTTCGGAGACCTCTTTCGAACAATGCCCGTAACTATATTTATAAAAAATCGTGAGGTCCGCTACGTCCCGACGATGCTTTAGCGAGTCTAATTTTTCTGTGATTTCGGGATTATTTATTAATCGAATGGCCCGGTTTTGTACCCTATCTAATAAATCTAAGGTGGTCTTTGCCGCAGCGCCCCATACATGACAACAATATTCCATACACGGCCGTATGAAAGATTTATATATGAGACAGAGTTGCTGCGCGTTAAAAAATGACTTGCAACGATACAAGAAACCTAATTTTTTTGACGCTTGTTTCGCGATACTCATGACATGGTCATGCCACAACAGATTTGATGAGATATTTACACCAAGAAGACGCACCGATGACTCTTTTTCTAGTAGAATTGAGTCAAAAATTATATTCTCGTTTTTATTTTTATTTTGTAGCCGCGATATCTCACATAGTTGTGTTTTAGACGCGTTAAATATAACCGAGTTTTTCTCCCCCCATTCAATTATCCTACACAAATCCTTATTCATAGATGACACTACTGTTTCCCTTTCCATTTTTCTCACCTCGGTATTATGCGAGGAATAACAGTGAGTGGCATGGAGAGTGCTATCATCAGCGAAACTATGAATCGGATTAATTGTCGACTTTAATAAGTCGTTTATGTATAAGATAAATAGAGTTGGTGAGAGAACCGATCCCTGTGGTACCCCAGAATTTGTACGAAATTCACTTGAGAAAGTACCGTCTACTACAACGCGGAAACTTCTATTGCCTAAGTAGCTTTTTAACCATCGGACAGTTGAATCATGAATCCCGTATGACTCAAGTTTTGCAAGGAGATTATCGTGCCAGACTTTATCGAAGGCCTTAGCAATGTCAAGTGCAACAGCTAATGACTCGCCGTGCTTTTCCATTGCACTGTTCCACTTGTGAGCGACATATGCTAACAAGTCTCCAGTGGATCTTTTAGATCTAAAGCCGTATTGGCGATCATCCACTATTTTAAAGTCTTCGATATACTCCTTGATGTTGTGATTTATGTAGCGTTCGAACACTTTTGCGATGATTGGTATAATGGCAATTGGCCTATAATTGGCTGGGTTTGATTTGTCACCTTTTTTTGGGATTGGGTGCACATTAGCGGTTTTCCAGGAATCTGGAAATATTCCACTTTTGTGCGACATACAAAATATTTTTGTGAATACAGGAGCGAGTTCAGATGCGAAGGTTTTTAAAATAATCGATGGAATTCCATCAGGCCCAGTGGTTTTTTTTGCATCTAGTTCCTGTAGGTATTTTTTAACAATACAACTGCGAAATACAATTGCATTCATTGATTTTTCGAAGACAGGCATTTTCGTGGGCTTTTCAGAATTTGAACTATCTCTAGTTGAATTTGCGGCAAAAATTGCAGCCAGGGTGTTTGCCTTTTCTTCTGCTTCGGAAACTAATTTTCCGTTGCTTTTAAGAGGTGGGAGGGACGAAGATGTAAAATTATTTTTGACAGATTTTGCCATTTGCCAGAATTGACGTGTGCCAGTGGGGCAATTTGATAGTTTTTCGGCTTTGGCTGCGTTGGATTTGATTTTTTCACTGTCGATTATTTTTTTACATACTACGCTTGCTTTTTTGTAAGCAAGACGATGCTCAGTGCTCTTTGTTGAGCAAAAAAGATTAAAAGCCTTTTGCTTAATAGCACAAGCAGTTTTAGCTTTTTTGGAGTACTGCTTTTGTGCTTTGGGTTGTATAAGCGAAGAAGGAATGAAACGGCTCATTCCGTGCTTTATGACATCGGTGACAATGTTAGCCGCTTGATTTATGCCAATATTTTGGATACTGCTTTTCCAAGGATATCCTTGGAAAAAACGACGCAAACCGTCTGTATCCATTTTTTTAAAATGCCAAACTCGCCTTGGAACAGTGTTCGATCGTTTACATTTATCCAATGAAACTCGAGACACGACAAGTTCATGATCCGAGTTTCCTATCCTTGGCATAACCGCTACCGAACTACTTATTTATTTATTAAGAAAAGTAGAAAAGTCAAATCATTTGATCAAAGTTACATTAGATATAATAAATTGTATTTATTTATAAGACATTTCTATGAGGTGAAACCATTTATCAATGTATTTAATAAATTTTGTATATATTATTTATGTTTTATTTAATTTATTATTTTTCTTATTTATTAAAGTAAGTAAACAAAAAACAATATAGGTAAATCGTTAAAGATTCCGTTGATGTCTCACAATCTGATATGTTAAAGCAAGTCCGGAAATGTCAGTTTAAACATGATCAAACAACCGTTAAAATACTGCTAATAAATAAAACAAATGTCTAAACTGTATTCTTAACATAAATGGAAAAAATAATTAAATTTTATTAAATAAACGAATTCATGAATATATTAATTAATGTCATTTCCCTTGTGAAATTTCAAAATATATTGTCACTTATATACATTTTTAATTATATTGTAAGTATCTTTGCTTTGTTTTTTTATAATCATTGGGAGAATTTAAGCGTCTCACTGTGTGTTTGCTTTTTTCTGGCATTGTTTGAACATTGAGTTTATTGTTTGTATTTTGAGAAACTTATATGCTGGTAACTGGCATGCAAATTATTGATTATAACAGAAAAATTAAGATAAATTTAAAACTTACTATTTAAAAAATAATAATTAAAGCTAAGTTAAAACTAATAAGTACAGGCATAATATATATAAAAAATTCGTAAATCAACAATAAAAAATGCTATAAAAAATCAACTATAAAATATGGGTTCTTAACATTGAAAAATAATTATTTTCTATATTGAGAGTGTAATTGATAAGCAATAGGAAGATAATAAATGTGGGAAACGATGTAAAAAAGTTCATATAGTGTTTTAACGTTTAGTATTAATTAAATTATTGTGTTGCATTGATAGTTTCGTTCTACTGAGCAACGAGTTACTTTTGAATAAATAACAGCACGAGGAATAAAACCAGAATCCAAGAGAAACCGAAATGGAGACGCAACTAGGATTTGCTCAGCAATGTAATTTCTACCAGAATTCAGAATAAAGGTATATTTCCTTCCATACTTTTTTAAAATGTTTTATACGAACTTTCTCTACATTGGCAATTTAAAATATTATTTTCATTTATTTACTGTGCTAAAAGACACAGATACTTATAATCATTTCAATTCTGATGAGAGTTTTTTTATCCTTTTGATTTAAATTGATTAATTTTCCTTTTATTAATTATTTTTTATTTCTTCGATCATTCTTATGCTAGATAGCCTAAAGGAAGCATTTGTTGGTGTCCAATTATAATGGTTAATAATTAAATACTCATATTGGACAACAAAAGCCAGCTAAAGTTATTCTACTTGGTAAATGCTTGAATATACTCAGCTAGGGTTGTTTTTATATATTTTTAATGTTTTTTAGTTTTAGAGTTTTTTGTTATATTTTCAGTTTAATAAGCTATTACCTACCTACAATTTATTAGCTACACGTTTCATTTGATTCCGTTGTTGAGGTTTTGCAAGAAAAATATGTATTGTTACAGAACCATGTCATGTTGTAAAATTGCAACATTATGGAAATAAACTCAGCACAGAGTGATTTATAAAGCAAAAAATAATATAAAAATTATAATTGAGGTTAAAAAATAATTAACTAATTTTCAAAGTAACAAGGTTTGTTGTGGTCAAACTTTATATTTAATAAATTGTGGTAATTTTGTTTAACTAAAAATTTCTTTTAGCTTTTACTATTTTTATCAAGAATAATTGGCGAACTTTTTTTGAAAATGGTCTGCAAAATTAGATGAAAAAACTCCTATGTGACGAGAATAAGAAATATTTTTATATTTTAAACGTGTTGTGATAAGTGAATGAAGGTAAAATAACGTGTGGATGTCTATCACATGTTTATCATCATTAATAATAGCATGTGCTTCGCATGCACAATGTGATTCCGTATGAGAATCATTATTGGTGAAATTAAGCGATGTTTCTAAGTCTAGAGATATATCTTTGTAACATCTGATGATAGGTTTGGTAACCATTATGATGGATTTGTCTGTACTTAATTTAATAAGCAGACAGTATGTTGATGCCATTTAACACATTTATCACAAATGGCAGGTGCTTATAAAATGCCTTAAAGTTCACCAAAAATATGAGATGAGAATTTGCTCAATTGAAAAAACACAAATATAATTTATTTTAAAATTCTAATGAGACTAAAAGTATTTTTCTTTGTGGTTTATTCAGCATTAGCATTTATTTATAACTAATTCAAACTCAATATTTCATTCTGTAAAAATAAGTTAATGGAATAAACATGAATAACAAAAAGCATTTATTGTATTATGCAAATATATTTTCTTTTAAAACTACGTATTTTAATTCCATCTATTTTCTCCTCATTATCATTAATTTGGTTAAAACTATTTCTTATGGCAAAGTATGCAAATTTCATTGATAATGCATAATCTATAATATGTAATATGTGATAATGTCATATCTATTGTCTATAGGATCGCCAGATACCACTTTATGGTAATTAAAAAAGCTAACTTGATCAACTGCTGAATCATATTACATCATAAAAATAATATAGATTTATTAATACTTTTTTAAATTCGTTGTTTTAAATTAAATATATATTCACTCTGTGTAAATGAAAAATTATTTTGCTACAGATTTTCTGTGTCGTGTGGGAAACAAAAATTAAATTAACACAAAATTAACAGATTAGTGTAATTTGTCATGGTGGCCAAAGGCTCATCAGTTATTAATGCTTTTATTTAGGAGCAAAAAAAAGTTTTAATTTGTTGAAATGGTTTAATAAACACGTTTTTTGTTTTTAAATTCTTTAAGCGTCATTAATTGCTGTTGGTGTTAACATCGGAATGTTAATGGTGTTTAATTCTTTTTTTTATTTTTATTAAACAAAAAAAATTGTAAGCTTTTGTTAGCTTAGTCCTTTATTAGAAAAAACAAAATAAATAAATAAAATGATATTAATTTATCAAAATTAATAAAGGGCGAAAAGGGTTAGCTTAATTATTTTCTTCTTTTTTAAATTTAAGCCAAATAATTTAATATAAATAGAATTTTACGTAAATAATAAATTATGCAAATTCGATTTCTGCGGCTTGGTAAATAATTTTATTAAATAATTTGATGATTCTAATGGGTTAAAGATTAATATAGTGGAGGAAAGTGATTAAAGTTTCTGCTTTTTAATGTATATACAAAAATGTGAAGATTATATAATTCCTGTCGCTTATGTTTAAGTGCCCAACGCAAATACATTTAGTGGATACAAGCGAAAGCGCCTTAATTCTTTATTCTTTAATGTTCAATCAGATGAAATTTAAAATGTTTTTCTTGAAGTAAATTATATACAAAGGAATAAATATTCTTCTTCAAACATTGAATAGGAAACATTTCTGTTATTCAATTTTATTTAATATTGTTGTCGGATTGAGTATATAAGATTTTTCATAGTATTAATGAATCTCCTTTTTCGCTTTTGTTGCTAACGAGAACGTAGAATAGCTGGATAAAGATTTTATGATTAAAAAAAAAGTTAAGAATTCATAAAAAAGGAAACGAAGAATGGTTCTCCCATATTCATATAACAATTAATTGTTCTTCTTAAGCATAGAGACTTTCTTTTATTGTTTTTAGTCATTTAACTGAAAAAGCTTTCAAATTTATATTATAATGTAAGCAGCTATTAATGTCTATTAATATCAAATTCTTATCCCTTTAAAATAAGAAACAACGTTATTAAATATTATAATTAAAAAAAAATATTTGTTTGCTATCCGTGTGTACTGAGTGTATGATTTATTAAAATAATAATTATAAAATTTTAAGAAAACTCGAGCACAATTTTAATTTTATTTTGCATTAATAAATTAATTAAAATTAAAAAAATCAAATATTTTATAGTGCCTTCTCAATAATAAAAAAAAATTAAATAAATTTACATACATAGTAAGAAAGTGTAAAAAAATCATTAAAAAGCTTTTAAGAAACTCTTTAAGATTCAAATATATATTAATGGAAATTTATTCCGTTTTCACACTAAACGGAAAATAATTTATTTAATCAAAAAAAGAAAAGAAAAGGAATTGAAAAAATTAGCATTAAAATATAAATTCTTAGCGTCAAAATTAGAGATCAATATGATATTTATCATTAAAGACTCTAACGTAGATTAATTTTGTAGCAAAATTATAAATATAATTGGAATCAACTTAATGACTTAAATAATTTAGAATGAATGTTTTAATTATTATTTACTTTGTTTATAGTCTTGTTGACTAAAATAATTTACTTATAATATTATTATTATATAGTAATTTTCTCTGGCAAATGAAAGTTGGAACATATAACACATCAGAACATAACCGATAAAAAATATTTCGAGTAAATTCCTTTCATTTCTACAGATTTCTATACATACATTTTTTATAACTTATCCATACTCATGCACTCATGCTATGAAAAGTATTTTATATATTTTCTTTCGAGTTTTAAGAATAATAAATCTACTATGAATCCTTTTGCTGTTTCCTTGTATCTTTGCGTAGTTGAAATATAATAGAGATGATTTTGAATTGGTAAAAGATAAATCTCAATATTTAAATGAATTTTCTTTAAATATGAGAATATGTTCTGGCATTCGATTAAAATAGAAATAACGACAACACACAATGAATTTTAATTAATTTATTCAAAAAAGAAGAAAATAAATTCAATTGTTGTATGCCTTAAGAAACGTAATTGGAAATCACAGGATAGTAAGGAACACAAAATGACTTCACATAGTGAAAGAGTTTTATGCTGATTTTACCTTTGAAAAAACATTTTCACATTAAAGCAACAAGATTTATATTTTTGCTAATTATGTGCACATCAAAAATGCCTCTTTCTGAGATTTTTTAATTTGTTTTTAATATAATAAAGTCATAAATTTTTTCTTTAGTGTCTAGTGTGTAGCGAGAGTCCTTTTGATAACAATTCTTTATTGTTTCAATACACTTGAGCACACTCTGACTGAATCAAATGCTTTAGACATGTTTTATTGTCAATTCATGTAGCAAACGGTTTTCTTTTTATTGATTTTATTAAAAAAAAAAAAAAAACTCCTTTGTAAAAAATAAAAATATTATGTTTGTAATGCATATGGGGGAAATTTTGCATTAGAAATGACATGATTTATCTACAAACGACATGCAATTGAAAGTATTATGCATTTAAGCTACGACAATAACAATCTGGTTGTATTATAATAATACATGTGCTTGAATATTTAAAAAGAATATTTAAGCATTGTTCAACACCAACCTACAACCCACTAGATGACTAAATGTCATGTAGCAAACTGTTTTCTTTTTATTGTTTTTTTTTTTTTTTTTAAATAAAAACAATAAAACTCCTTTGTGAATAATAAAAATATTATTTTTGTAATGCAAATGGGGGAAAATTTGCATTAGAAGTAGCATGATTTATCCACGAACGACATACAATTCAAAGTATTAATGCATTGAAACTACGACAATACCAATCTGGTTGTAATATAATTACTTGTGGTGGAATATTTAAGCATTGTTCAACACCAACTTACAACCCAGAAGATGACTAAATGCCAGTTAGATCATGTTTAATGTTTTAAACTTTAACCTTTACTGAATTGCTTTAATTCAAAATTTGCTTAAGGCAACACCTTCGTTTTCTTTATTATTTTTTGTTTATTTATTTTGTCTTTATAATTATAATAAAGAAGAAAATTATAAAAAAATCAGCCTTAAGTTAAACATTTTTAAAATTAATAAATAAATTATTTTTAAATACAGTAGATTGATAATATCTGAGTAAATTTTCTAAATATAAAATAGTCAATGTTATAGAGGATCTGATAAATCTTCTCCCTAAGATGAATTTATTCTAAACCACTGATATAACTCTACCTACAAATAATAAAATTAATATTTACTTACCATAATTTTAATCAATATTGCAAAAATAAACCTAAATTGTGTAAAAATAAATAGTTTATCATCCAAGATAGTGACACAATTAATTGTGTATAAACATAAAAGTAAACAAAGAGTATAATGCTATTAATAAAAAATATAATTCAAAGTAAATTGATACAATCAGTGATATATATTTTGCGTATTTAAACATTAATTATTTACTGATATAACGAATAATTATTAAGTAGAAAAAGTTTATGTTTAATATCAAATTGTGGGAAAAATATTTATTTAATAATTTCGAATTATTAATACACAATATTCTCATACTTAGCTCTTAAAAAAGAATATTCTAATTAAATAAAATTTAGTATTATTTAAAATGATTCACATTATACATAATTGAAGCTTCCAAAGAAGTTAATTATCGTTGATGAATTTTTGTTAAAGTAAAATCAAGACAAGTCGATTAAATGTGACAGAATTGCCAAAGTTATTTTCTTCTTTCTTTTAATAATTAAATAAATTTATGATCGAAATTGTTACTTTATTTAAACTGAATAAATGTTGTTTTTTTTATTTAATTATCAAATTTCGTTTTTATATAAATTTTTATTAAAATACTTTATAATCTGATAATATTCTGCGAATTTTAGTAAATAAATTTATAAACAACGAAAAAAAAAAACAATATTTTTTACTTTTTAATAGGGAAAAATCATCAATTATGCTGCTTGATTAAAGATATTGCATTATAAGATAAGAGTGATAGAAGGTTGAATGATTGTATGTCTTTGGATAACCCAGATCTCATTAATAGATTTTTACTTTTGTGTCATATTATGACAGTTTATCATTTTAAGTGGACGAAAATTACTGACCTTTTTTACTACCGATGTTCGATTATTTATTTTTGGAATAGTCAAGAAGAAAAGAAGCTAAAGTTGTGATTGTTTGATTATTTGGGTCAATTTTTTCTTGTTTAAATTTTGACACAGAAAAGATTCTTAGTCGAAAGAATTACTTTATTATTAAAAGAAAAACATAAATTTTAAAGGGAAACATTGATTTGGTTTTTAGTTTGTCTAAATTTTAGCGCTCGTATTGTTACTTTAAGGTGGGTGGGTCGAGTGCTTCAATTATTATTTAATTAAACACCTCTGACGACTATTTATAAATTAAATATTCAAAAGAATTTATTTATGTTTAGTAATAAACCAAAATAATAATAAAAAAATAAAATTAAATACACAATATAAAAAGAGCAGCTTGCAGATGTAATAACTTTATCCCAGATTTCCTCTGTATTTTAAGTAGAATTTGATTTGGCAAAAAGAGACTAAAATATCATTTATAATGGTTATAATCTTAGCTTTTACCGAACTGTAATCTCTGTCGCTACAAATGTCTGTTGAGTTTAATAATATATCATCATTATTTCATGAGCAGATTGTAAGTATGTATTATCTCAGGTGAACAGCAACAACTTTTATATCGTGTTAATTACCGCAATGTGATTTAAAAGTTTTTATAATTCAAATATTAACGTCAAATAGAGCAGTAAAAGATCGTAATAACAAGAATGCAGATGATGAAGTTATGTCACACTTTAACATGTTAGTGTTTAAACAATTAAAAGTTTTTTCTAGCAAACATAAAGTACACAAAAAACTAACATCAGATACTCTATGACTGCTAAATGTTAAAAAAAAAACAACTAGAGCGAGACAATTTTTTATTTATATTTACATATCGTTGATGATTTTTCACTTAAAAGCTGTCAAATTTAACTGTTCCAAAAATAATTAAACTAAATGATATCTGCTACAATAACACAAATTATTGTATATATATGTAGATAATAACTAAAAATGTAAAGCGCAAAATAAATAGATTATAGTTAATTTTTGTTTCACATTTATTTTATCAATTTAACAAATATTTAAAGTACTAATCGGTTACAATAAGTATAATAATAATATAATTTATAATAATAAAAATAATTTCGATAATAATAATTTAGAAATTACAGTAATGAAAAAATATTGTCTGTATCTAGCATTGAAATAATAAAAAGTTGCACAGTTAAGTATGAAATGTAATTTTATATAATTAATGAAAACAATGTGATTACAAGTTTTTCAAAATATGTTTTAAATTATTGTTCAATACCATTTCTGGGTAAAAATTCTTTATAATTTATATTTTTTTTTAAAATACCATATCGAGTCTTTTTTAGGCATTTTTAAATGCTTTGTTGATTATTATCATTTTTTATGATTTATTTACACAAGTGATTAATATTAATAGCATTCTTGAAAAATAAGACAATATTTACAGTGGGGTTGCTTGGCACCAACAAACCGAACAACTAACAATTAAACAGCAAAGCAGTAACCGAGTAGCAATGTCAATACTCAATACCAATACCATAAAATAGCAGTAATTAATTAATTCAGAATAAATTAATTTCGTTTTTAACTTATTTTGAACGGTTTTGTAATTAATCAATACTAGGATAATAGACTTAGGGATTAAAAGCTATATAACTAAATTTTGACTAGAATTTATTTTGTGGTAACAAAGAATTTCACTTTGATTAAGCCGCCGTAAGCGATTAATTTATGAAGGAAAGGAAATCCAATAATTGAAACCAGAAAGAAAAAAATATTTTTTTTCTTGTTAAATAAATTCAATTTAATTTCATGTTTTCTTTTGATAATTTTTTAGCACATTTCTTATAATTATATTTAAGATTCTAAATGTGGAGAAAAAAATGATCAATTTTGTTCTCTGGATGACGATATTGATTACGTACTATTGCAGCATGAAAATAACAACATAATTTACCTCAATAATCAAAAAGATATGTTTCGGTTCTATTTTCGGTTTCAAAATTACCTGTAGTTTTTTTTATATAGAATTTGCTTAATGAAATATAATTGTTTGCATGTTGACCCACCATATTGTTTCATTTTTTCAATTATTAAGCAATTAGTGTCCGGCTTCTAAAGTGAGGAAAAGCCAAATGCTTGGCTAAGTTGGAAACAAATAAAATAAAAGACACCAAACACATGGCGTGTTTTCTCACAATAAATTACAAATTTATTTACTTTATTAATATTTGATCAACTTTGTGGTTTCTTTAGGATTTTTTATTGTCACGTTTATTTTGTAAATTATATAATTAAAAAAATCGTTTTTCTATTTATTATTATTTATTATTTCTAAAACAATTAAATTCAACAGGTATATGATGTTGGCTATTATCCCCAATTCTTTTCTGTTCGGTTTTTACCACTCCAATTGTCTTGTCGTTTGATTTTTTGGAAATTCAACTAATAAATTAAAGCAATTTTATTTCTGACTTAATTTTTTACCTTCTAAGATAGATAAATATTATTGTTTAGGAGTTTATAATATCTAATCTTGAATTTGAAACAATACATTTAAACAAAAATAACAATTAAAGGGAACTTAAAATTTCAAAAATATCCAAGACATCCCAAGAACAATTTTTTTTGAATAATTAAATTTTCGGAAATATAAGCAAAAATAAAAGCACGGATTTTGGAATTAAGAAGTGCGCAGTCATGTGAAAATGCATATTAAATATGTATTGTTTGTTGTTGAAATTTTCATGGAATTAAAAAGAGTCATATATCCATTGCTATATTCATTGCTATCTTTCTTACTGACAGGTAGTCTATTGTTAATACTAACTATGTATGTAAATATAACGGAAATATACTCTGAATAAAGTTCTATGATAAGTAAAAAATAAAACGAGCAAAATATAATATTTGTTTTGTTCGTCGGACCTGACTTGCTTATATAGCCCCGACAAAATTGCTCGGTTATTAGTATATATTTTGATCTTTTGTTAACTCCTGTTAAAATAATATAAGGAAACAGAGAGAGTAAAATTAGTAATGCTACACAGGTGGCAATAGTCATTATTTATACTTACTCACTTATTTATAGCCACTTAAAGTTTTTATTTAACAAATAAAATTCTCGTTTCACTAGAAAGAAAAATAATTTCATTGCGATAATAGCAAATTGCTAAGGAAAGGATTTCTTCTTCCTTTGCTTTTTTCATTGTTTAACTACTCGTTATGGGCTGAAACATATTGTTAACATAAAATTTTTATGATTTTATTCAGGTACAGTAGACACTCGATGTCGCAATTATATATATTATGTATTGGAATTATAGGTTTTTCAGAGTATACTGTATCTTCCTTTTGAGAAGATTTTTTTTATTGTTCAGTTGCAGCCAGACGAAACATCTCTTTTAATTATATTTCACTTATTTTGTCTACTATTAATACAAAATCATTGCTGTTTATATGCAGAATAAAAATATGTCAAAAATCAATAACAGAGGTAGCAACTACATTCTATTGAATAGATAACCGACACACTGGTGTATTATGTTTATAACAATAATAATAAAAAATAACTAATATAATGAAAGGAATCCCTATGTTTTGGGTTGAATAAACTGATTTTTACTCTGAATTTCTGTGACATTATGCTCACATGCAATTACATTTTTTACGGTTCTTGGTTTAAAAACTAGATTTTTATCCTTCTTGTCAGTATGTGTTGACGGAGCTCATTGTGTTTTTTTAGCAGTAAATTGCGGTTGCTTTTCCTTACAGATTTTATTATCTGCATGATCATGGATTTTACCTATTCAGTATTTACCAAATGACAAAACTTGTCTGACGCATTATAAATTTTTTTACTAACATTATTATTAACAGGTGTAACATTTACTTTACATAATTTTTTATATAAAACCCTGTTCTATATTTGCTTTTACTCCATTAAAAGCATTTTTTGCCTCAGAAACTGCCTCAAATTGATGATTAAGAAAAAATTATCAACACTAAAAATAAACTTTAATTAAGAAAAGGATGAATAAAAATTTTGGATAGCATAAATACAACTCAATGGTTTTAAAGGTAAAATGCACTAAAAACTTTTCTTTCCCAGTATGAATAATTTAATTTTATTTATATTTTTTATTACCGAATATAAACAATAATAAAATTTATAAATGGAAATAGTGGGTGGTTTAATAGTTGGTTCTACACTATATATAAAGTAGATGAGTTATTTCTTCTTTTATATTTGATTTTCTCATAAACAATTCCAAATGTCATTTGTTTTGTCATTTACACAAAACTTTACTTTTGAATAGTTTATAATTGAATTCAAATTCTTGGTTCTGTAGTTAAAATTTAGAGTATTAAATGAACAAGAATTTCTGCAGAGGAAACAAGTTTTAATGCAATTTTAATTGCTTTTAAAACAGAAAATACAATATTATTATGCAAAAGCAAATAACTTTTCAGTATTCTTTAGTAAAAATTCCAGTAACCTTTAAAATGGGAAAAATATTTCGATTGTGATTTAATACTGATGATATGATGTAAGGGTTTTAGTACTTTTGACTACAAATCGATTTTGCCGTTTAAAATATGATTGGAAACTATTGTCTTTATCATTTTACTATATCAAACAAACAATAGAAAGTCAAATAACATTTGTACATCGACTGGTATCGAAATTAATTAAAATTCCAACACTTCGTCACGCACTAACATATAATAATTAATATTACATTATTTTCAATTTTATGTTATCAGGAATTCCAATCACAAACGATTGGATTGAAATCTTATAATATCGTTTAGTAAAATGGATGTCAATGTGTTTTGGGTTGACAAGAAACTAAATGGAATTTAATCAATTATTTGGGTAAAACTGTAGGGAGTTTACCTGGGTTTTTAAACTGAAATAATATTAAATTGTCTTTCTTACTACAGCTACCTACAATGTGCCAGTTTCAGTAGTTTTATGATAGACAAAGTTTTGATACTTTAATCAATTACACAAAATGGTGTTTTTTTAAGATTATGGAATATATTATGCGTTACCGATTGTCTAGAAAAACCTAATGTTTTCGGTTTTTCCATAATCGCATTTGAATTATAAAGAGACTTGTTTGCAAAATAATGAAATATTACTCTATGCGTTTCTCTTTGTTTCTTTAAGCATAAAAATAGATGTAACAAGAAAACTTAACGCAGACAGTATGTCCTTGGGCGCAAGTGCACAGTTCACCTTTGTTCAAATTATTATTAATGATTTTGTTTTTGTGACTTTTATTTTTTTTTATTAATTTGTTAAGAAAATTGTATTAATCTTGTAATTTATTACATCGCTTATTATTTATATCGTAAAAAGAATTAAAATTTTTTTTATGATTTCCTTTCTTTGCTTTTTTAAAAACCTTTCCTTTATTATTGTATACGAACTGCGTATTTTTTATTATTTATAAAGAGAAAAAAAAATTAAAAAAGGGTTTTAAGACAATAAAAGCACTTTGTGATTTTAAATAAAAATTAAACAAATCTATAATAAATATTTACATGTGAGAATTATATTGAAGATTTGAAATGAAAAAAATTTTTTTTTACATTTTTTTTTCCTTTTTTTGTATGATTAAATATTTATAAGTAATATCCGATTGAAAAGTGATTTAAATTTGGTTTTATTTTTGACCTTAATTAATAAAAAATGATTATTTTCTTGCAAATTTTTAATGTAAGTAAAATGTAGCAACAGCACCGCCTGATCCTATTTCATTAAAAATTGTTTATTCAAAAAGAATAAAGAGATAATTGTTGAGGATTAAGATAGAGGCTCGCAACGCAGTAGACACAAATTAATGGTAGCAAAATCTCTGCTGCTTGATTTATAACGCAATGTGCTTGTTTCACAAGATCTTTCTTTTGCTTGATTACATCAACTACCTGCCTAGTGAATTGTACTATGTGTACTTTTTTTTCTTTATTTTATTTTTTATTATTATTACTTTTTTATCGTAGATTTTATATCCTGGATTCTCATTGCATACAAAAAATGTGGAAATCACCAATAAATAAGGAAACATAAATTCATTCCGTTTGAATGTTTTGGTTATAATAAAAACCTTTTAACTTTTATTTCAAAATTTTATTCAGCATATCAAGATAGTGAATTGCACCCTATTATGGCTTAACCATAAAATTTAATGGCATTCAAGAATATACATTCTTGGCATTAAAATAAGAATGTCAAAAAAGTATTCGAACACATTATATTAATTAGCTATTAATTTTCACTAAAAAATTCAATTTTTCTTTACTAGCAAGTAGTTTAATGAACCTCAGAATAGTGCTTTATTATAAATATGATAACAATTATAAATGATTTAATATTAAAACATAAATGTAAATTATCACAGAGTTGATATTAAATTGTGTATTTGCGTTATTTTCTATGAAAGTTATAATTATTTTATACTAGATTACTTTATTCTTGGAAATAACAATCCATTTCTGGATCAAAATTTGACCATATAAATGTCGAAAATAATAAATAATAAAAGTAATTCTACTCAGATGAATTTAACTTTTATTTGCAACTTTAATTATTGCCGTAAACTTCTTTGTTTGTATTTCAGTTCGACAGGTTAAATAAAATTTATTACTATACTTACAGAGCAAATAATTGAAAATAAAATTTATTTTTTACGATACACTGTAGCTCATTAAAAATTGTTCAAAAAATTGTAACTGAGCTTACTCAATTTTCTCTATTTAAGAGACTTTTTGTAGGGAAAGAGCATTGTTGCAGTGAATATAAATTTTCTTTCTGCTTTTCTGTAAAGAAACAACAGTTTAATTTTTCTTTTTTTTTTGTTAAAGTCGAAAAGAGGCTAATAAACATTTTAACATAAAATATTAGTGAGCTTAGTCATTTTTTGTTTAATTTTTTTTTTGTAGCATCTACGAGTCAATTTGGGACAAGTAAAAAGAAAAACGAAAAAGATATTAAAATAAAATTCATTTCCGGTTGATCTATTGAACATAATAAAGTTTTTTTTTGAAAAGATGAAACATAATACAATTGTATTTACATTTTGGCAATAGATAATTATCTTCAAAGAAGCATTCTTGCAATTACAGTAACTCAGTTCTATTCTAGATGTAATGTGTTAAGTACAAAAATGAATTACTTTACGCTTGATGACGAGTTTCACTTTCTGTATTAACAATAACCAAATTATTAATCATATATTGGCAACATATATGACGATTGCGAGGAGTGTACATTAACAACTCAATCAATGACTGTTGGTAATAAATTGAACTGTGTGTCTCTCATATATTGTTAATTTCATTTGAAAATAAAATTGATGATGTTTTATTTCTAAACATTATGCTTACTCTTTCTGTTTAATTATTTGTTTATTGATTAATTTCTGCAATAAAAGTTATTTTTAAAATTGATTTGTATTTACAACAACAAACTAGCTCACACTCTCCACACTTTATTTATTTTGATTATCGATTTTCTTTAACTTATGTAATTTCTATAAATACAATTTAATTTTGGAATAAAAAAAAAGAAAATCTCAAAATAGAGGTCAACAGAAGAAATAGATACAAAACAGTAAAAGTATTTTATATATATATTTTATACGGCTAATAAACAATACCGGAATCACTAATAAATTATACTCGCTTAAGCATTGACGGGACGCAGCGGACCTCACAATTTTTTTTACAAATATAGCTACGGATATTGTTCCAAAGAGATCTCTGAAACCTGAAAATGCCTTCGCGCGAAAAAAGTGTTCGAGAAACAAGGGCTAGAACTACCACGCTCTGAACAAAAAAAAAAATTAGGCACATACATGGATTTAAAAATGTACAAAAAAAAAAACCAATCAGTTTTGATTCACTTTTGAAAACATAAAATTTTACTTAGAATTATCTACCAGCCGAAATCAAAAAAATGTTATTAAATAGAAAAATAAGCTCTTTCTAATTTATGGCAGTTGGGTGATATATTTTCGTAGTTATCTCAGTCTCACTCAGTGCGTATACTGAAATGTTTAGCTTGTTTTATGTTTTTAGCAGAAAAAAGGTTCCTAATAGTCAATTTCAGATAGCAAAGAAAATTGTCAATAATTTTTCCCATGTGGTCAGAAATTGATAAGGTACAAAACATTTCTTAGGAAATGGTGCAAAATTCTCAAGAGTAAGTTTAACCAAATCAATAATGGAAATTTTGGTAATCAGTTTCAAGCACTCTGTTTAAAGCCGAATTACAGAAATTAAAACTTCGTATGTCTAGCATTAATATCTTTTAGAAAAGCAACACAGTTTTATGAAACGTTTGTCCTCGGTAGTGATTGCAATATATCATGCTTTAAAGAAAGAGAATAAAAACTAGTTATGACATATATAGACAGAAATAAATAATTCCTACTCTCTGCTACACGATATTCTTAAACATTTTTATCACGGCTTATCAATATATATTTCTCTTTACGAAAAAGCTAATCACATGAAAATATTTTTATTAAATTATTTAAAACTTTGAAAATTATTATTTAAATTAATCATAAGCTTAAATAAGCCGAAAGTAAACCCAAATAAAAAATCTTTTGTTGGTATTTTTTCTCTGTGGCAATGTATAAAGCAGGTGCTTTTGACGTTTTTTTATGTTTACAGAATATTTGATATGGAAATTCTAATGAAAATTTATAAAACAAAATGATAATAATAGATAAAAACGGAAACTTTATAAATATTTTTTACGTTCTTTGCAAATTTTTTATATCAAAATATTTAAATTATTTTGGATTTTTAATATGTAAAAGCCTGCAGCTGGAACAACAAGTAATTCTTGACATTAATTTTATCAAATATCACGGTTTGAGCACTCTATTTTTCGAAATAAACTTTTATTTTTGGGAATAGATTTTAAATGATTATATATAGAAATATGATATTTTTATGTGTTACATGGAAAGATGCTGAAGTTACTACTCGTCTTTAATATATTGTATCTGTCTTTGTTTAGTGTAAAGATATGAATGAAAAGAAAAGATAAATGCAAATTATTGCACTTGTTATATTTATGAAATTGGATATATAATAAAAGTGCAAAATTCTCATTGAAAAGGATTTTAAATGTAATACTGAATATGAATTTTATACTAGTAAAAATAGAAATCAGATTAACTTTAAAAAATAATGCAAAAAGAAGATAAAACACTGAAAAAATTTCAATTCTTTTCGAGACACATGACGCTGATTTAATTTAATTTTCTATTTATGTTTTCATTTCTTTTCTTTTTATAAAAGTAATTGGATAAAAAGTATCGATTTGGCTGCACATAAAACGTTCATAGGTGCATTTTTAATCTTATTTTTGCACATTTACTTTAAATGAAAAAAGAAATCTTAGATATTTTTCTAGAATTATTTGATTTTAGTTGTCTTTACTTATTAAGCTGATTTAACAACGACGTTGTTCAGATGTGTACTGTGTTGCTAGCTTTTGTTCAATAAAGTTATTTACTTTGGTTTAATATTTATGTTTTTCCTTTTCTTTGCTGTATTAAATGTTTTAATATACGTGTTCATGTGCTGCTTCAATTAGGTGCTGCTGCTTGCCTTTGATTTGCTATAAAAACTTATAAGTTTTGTTTGCTTATATGTTAGCTTATTTATAATATTTCGTTTAAAGTAAAATGTTATCCAATATTGGCGCATGCGAAGCATATCTTAAACACATCATTACTTTTAAAATATGTTATATAATTCAAAAGTCAAATCGGTTTGTTAGAATAAATCTGGAGTATTTATTGAACTTCGATTACTAAGAACAGCACGTTGCTATGTTATGTTTTATTTTGTTTCAAATCAAGCGTGCATTTTTATTTGGTATTTTTGCATCTAGTTTTGTTGTTGCTGTTTTTTATATTACAACAAATAATAGATAAGTGATGACAAAATCAGGTTTGTGATTTAAGTAAAAAAGGAATATTAAATTGGCATGTGTTTTTGTGATTGAATAAAATATATACCTTGATTCCATATGAATACATGAAGAATAAATAAAAGAAGATCACGTTTTTCCCTTATTTGATTGTTGAATGTTTTATTTTATTCTTAAAATAATTTCTTTCACAGGTGCTGTTGAATTAATGATGCTTATAATCTATTCTTTGCATTGTGTAGTGATGTTCACTAATTGTAACTAAGGGCGAATCTATGTTAGATTATTTTTATTCTTTTATAATTGATGGAAATAATTGCAAGTGCAACAATTGTCTATGCGATTGATTAAAATATAAAATACTAAAAAGTGTCTAATTATAACTCATTTTTATATTTTATCTTCGTTGTTTTCTAATTCTGTAATGAAATCAGAACTATTATTGCTGTTTTGTCGTCTGAAACAGAAAAATCTTATGATTTGAATAAAATTTGAATAAATACCTTGAATAGGGTAAATCTTGAATAAATTAAAAATAAAGAAAAATAAAATGAAAATTTTTCTATCGGATTTTTTCCATGTGAACGTGAAATGTAAATTTACTGATTTAACATCGCTGTATGTTTTTAAACTTCTTAAACTCAAATTTTTATTTCTTTGTTTCTAATGAAATTTAGTTCAGACAGGCGTAAAGAGCTAACCATAAAATATCAATAAAAATTTATTAATTATATTTCTTTATTTATTTATTGTGTTTGGCGTTGCGGTTATTAAAATTTATTATTATTATTATTTATTTTTTAATATTACTTTTATTTCTTTAACGAAGTATTTGCTCTGGATATTTTTTCTTGCTTGTAAAATATTTTTATTACTTATATTTTTCATTATTCAATAAAAAATTATTATTATTAATTTACATTCAGAGCCCAATAAAAGAGTTTTCTTTTTAAATGAACTTAATGGTTTTAGTGCTATATCATATTAATTCATTTTAATGTTGTTCTATTGGAAAAGCTGTATCCAATATAAACTAAATTTTACCATCTTCTTGATTTAATTTTATTTATTTTTTCTGTTTGCTACAATTTTTTAGAGTTTTTAACACCATAAGTCAATTGTTTTCGTTTTAGTGATTAATTTTTAATAATTTAATTAATAATTGTAATATTCTAAAAATTATTAACAACAATAAAAATAAACAACACGTTTAATGCCATAGTTTTTCTAAAATATGCATTTTTTAAAATATTATAAAAACTATTGTAAATAGTCGATTAAATAGTAGTTTGAAACAAATCATTATTTGCTGATTTGATAAAATATATTCATAAAATAGACTTTATTTATAATTTTAATTAATTTTATGATTTATTCTTTTAATAAATTATGAATTACATCTATAAAAATTTAAATTTTTAGTTATTATTTTATTTTGATTTCAAAGTATTCGATATCCGAATAGTTCATAAAATCAAATACTTAGAAACTCTAATTCACAGCACTTAACCATAAATTTATGAAACAAAAAACATATTGTTCTTTTATTATTCTAAGCAGTAAATAATTTTAGTTTTTTCTTTTTTAAATTTTATTATTATTTTATCAAAATTCATGACTTTTATTGCTAAATACGAGCAAAATGAAAATGTTTATTATTCATATTATTTATTTATTTAAAAAAACAGAAACAGACCGATTCAGAGAAGATATAATATTTATTTATTTAATTTTATTTTCAGTTTTTGCATGCAATGAAATCATATTTTTAAAAGCAGCATTTTGTTTGCTGTTTCTTATTATTTTCAAAACTGAAATAAATTACAAAACTGAATAAAAACTCCATTGTTGCCTTAATTGTTTATTAGAGAACTGAAATGGAATTACTTTTTCATTTAATTTGGGTTTTGTTTGCTTGTTTATGCTGTAAATTTAATATGCATTCATTACAAAGGAAAAAGGCAATTTTTAATTTAAATAATAATAAAACGATGGTTTTTAATTGTTCTTAATAGAAGAAATATTGGGTGAATTACTGATTTTTTTCAAACAATTATCATTAAGAATATTTTAAAGATTTTAATAATATTTAGTTTGTAGCTTAACTTGTCCGGTTCTAACCATATGTATTTATCTGAATGTAGGACGCTTTACTTCAAATATCTGGTAATTCATTTTTAAATTTTGATCTAAAACAACACTGATGTTATATAAATAGAAAAACCCGCAATAATAGACCTTATACAGTAGCAGTAGAAATATTACTCTTGCGTAATATATAATAGTGAAATATTTAATAAAATTTATAAACTAATAAATTAATTAAATTTTATTTTATAAATTATTATTTTTCTCCATATGTTTTAAGTCATTATTATTGTTTATTTAACATTTTAAAAAAGAACTTAACACCATACACTGATTTATTCTTCCGCTTTTCTATTTTGTTATTGTTCAGCCAATACGGCTATAAATCAGGTCATTTTTACTTTATTTTAACATAATTAAATACATATTATGATTCTTTCCTGATTTATTATTTCAAAATATTCTCGTATAGTTTTTTTACGTTAGTTTTACGATAGTTTTTAAGTTCAAATGTGCTTATGGCAAAATAACCCGCATAACAATACAATATTTATGCAAAAATTAAAAGAAATTAAAACAAAATAACTGTGTAGTCGCTGCAGCTAATACGTTAAAATGTTTATTGTTCTTTTATTTTTACTAGCGGGAATACTAATTACTAAATGAAAATTTAATTCAAGCTATTATACACTCCATTCTTGATGGTTACATTCTATTTTATTAGTTAAAATTCACAGTTAACTGTCGACGTCATTATAGTATTTTTATATTTATTATTTTTTCTCGATGTTTTAAACAGAAAACGATTTTGTTGATAACAATATAATTGGAAAAAGGATCAAAAAAGAAAAAAATCTAATAATATTCTGAAAGGAAATATTTATCTAGAGTGGTAACTATATTGAAGCTTGAAACAAATAAAAAATGAAATTTTAATAGCAAGTGTAGACGCCTGGTTTAAATAAAAGTTCTAATTTATTTTCTTTCTCCATTAAATTAAATATAAAATCATTTTCCAAACACATTTTCACACATTGAATGGATTTAATTCTCAAACAATTTCGCTATTTAAGTGTATATTAGTAGAGAATACAAACGTTTTTTGAAAATCAAATATTTTTCAGTAATAAAAGTTTGCTCTACTTTCAGGAGAACGCTGTTGGTAGTTTCGATTAACTATTCACACTGAATAAACAGAACACTTATATAAATAACAAAATATAACTACCTATTGGCAAACATGTTTCAAAACAAACATAAAAGAAAACTATATATAATTTCTATTTATGTTGGAAATATTATCGAACACATCTCGTCGACAGCAGTGTTATATTGTTAAACATTTTCATTAATATTTTTGTTTAAACGAATTTCTATTTCATGTTGTATTGTTTTGTTGGCTATGAATGTTGTTGTTGTATGTATTGATTTTTTAAATAAATTATGTTGCTGTTGCGTTACTCATCTTATTTGCATTATTATCTTTCGAAATATTTCTCTCGCATTTTGGATACCATGCTGTGTTAAAACAACAAATGATGGACAAATAAAGCAGCAAGAAACACAATTAGTTACTAAGTGTTTATGTTTTAAATTGTTATTCGTATCTAGATATTGTCTGTTTATATCATTTATTTGCTGTCTTGTATACGATGAGAAACATTCAATTTATTCTAAGACTGTCAATAACTATTCTAAGTATGAATAAATTAGATCTATTAGATATTGTGTTGCTTCAATTAATAATTTTCATACAAAATTGTCCTAAATGAATTTTTAGTTATAATATTTTGCGAGAACAATATTGTCTCGTGGTGTTTTTCTCAACAAATATTTTTACATATAAGATATTCTGCAATGTTGCTGACTTCGCATTAATAATAAAAAATATAACGTTGATAATTGCTGCAGCTACACCCTCATAACCAAGTTAAAGAAAAGACGAGAAGTGTCCGATAGACACCCGGTAGGAACGTAGTCCCTTTGGTTATGTATAATGCATTAAATAACAAGCACAATGAAATGAGTTAACAACGTTTGCGAGTATTAAATGGATTGTAATTAAAATTTTTTTTTAACAAATTATGAAAATAACTAAACATTTTATTATTAATTATAAAAATTACTGACCAAATTTAGTAATTTATGAATTTATTGCTGTTTATTAAATTATGTGCATTTAGTTGCAAATATTTAAAGGTTATTTATTGTGGAATAATAACAAGAAATTAAATCGCGTGGAATAGTATTTTGGTTTTAGTAGAAATTCTTAATATTGTTTATGTTAAGAATTTGTTTACTGATTACTATAAGAATATCTTATAAGGTAAATGATGGACTATGATGACGTCCAATCATTAAAAACTCAATAAATTTTCTTAAATTTTCTGAAATGCAAATAAATTTTTGAATGTGTGGCAACGTTAACATTATTTATAAATAAATAAAATCGGGATTTTTTCTGGTCTAGCCCTATGCCGCTCTAACGTGCCATAAGGTACTAAGTTACAATAATACAAGGTGCACATTGTATAAAGAGCTTTATGAAAAGAAAAACGTTCCTAAAATATTTACCAAGACAACAATGCGATGTATTCATAACACAATTGGTATATTTTTTATATATCTTTTTTGGATTTTTATGCGTTTTCACTTTGTTGCGATTGATAAAGATGAAAGTATTTCCCCAGAGAAAAATGAATGTATTTCCCCTGAAATGAACTTTTCCTGTTGTATCTCTGCGATATTGCCAAGTTTCTACGATATATTTATAATGTTGTGGAAAATTCATTTTGTGAAAACTCTCACACACACTCTCAACGTATTAAATTTTCAAATTTGGCTAAACTCAATGAGTTTTCATTTGCTACACAGAGAGCTACAGCCATTTCAGTTTTAGTAGATTCGTGGCCATAGCTAGTTATGGATAAATACGTAACGTTTAACTTGTTTATATAGTTTTTCAAACTTAAAACATTTATTTTTCTCTCTTCGATTTAATTTTACTTTACATTTAAAAAATAAATAAATCGAAAAATTTCTAATTAATTTTAGTTAATTTTAAAGTAAGAAGTGAGTGATTTTTTCTACATTTAACATTATTATTCATCCAAAATATTGTTTTTACTGCATCAAAAGATAATATTTCTGCTTAAAAAATATTAATGAAATTTTGTGAATAGAAAACGGATTACAGGATATTTTATTGAACATGAAAAATAATTTTCTTTCTGTTGACATATTTTGATGGTTCAGTAAATTTATTGCAATAAACCATTGTAAAGAATTTCAAATTATTTTTTTGCATTACCAGACAAATAAAAAAAGAATAAATTTTTTTTGTGAATATTCAGTGAGCTGCATTTATAACTAAAAAATAATTAACGAATGTTTTAAAGAGTGCAGTGTTAAAAACTTGGTTTAAATAACTTAACTAAGGAGACATATGCTGTTTCCCAATAATATTGTGCAATTAATTGATTAGTGGTATTTTTGTTCTTTTTTAAATATAAACTTTTCTGCGTTTATAGCTATTTTCCTCTAGCCGAGATGTAGTTTAAATTTCAAACTGTGCAGTTATCGATCAGTTGATTTGGTTTTAGCTGAATTTTTTAAATCTTTGTATCTGAGGACAGCATCTATCTGTGCATCACTTTTTTCTCAACGAAAATATAATAGTTAAAAACAGTAAACTATATTTACATTGAAATACATCAAGTGGGTCCGTTTGGTTAATTATTTAAACATTTAGTGGTTAACACATTTGGTTCATTTTACAATAAATATAAAAATCTATGAGTTTCTCAACAAACTAAATTCATTCAAACGTCCAACTTTTCCACTGCTATTTCTTTACATCGCTTCATTCTATTTTTGTTATTTTACTTTTCATTACTTTTCTGTAGTTCATTGGTCTTGTCTTGTCTTGTCTTCTTTGGTGAATAATACGTTTGTATAGTTTAGTTTCTAAAAAGTTATTTATAAATGTTACAAATGAGAAATCTTAATGGAAAAAGAAAAGAAAATGAAAAATATAATTGTATCAAGCAAAAAAAAAAAAACAGAACGTTAGCATGTGCTATTTACTACAGTTTTTCAAAGAAGATAAAACTTTTTTTTGTGTTTTTATATTTTTCCTTTAGAAAAAAAAATCAAATTATGCCGCCAGCAATTTTTTTTTCAAAGGAAAACAATTTTTCTCGTTGTTCGTCATTCAAGTTAAAGCAAAAAAAATCAAGAGTATTTATGTAAAATTTTCTTACAAGATTTTATTTTCTAATGAAAACACTGGCAGTCACTATCAAAGGGTTAATAATTCAAGCATTTGGTATTTATTACTCTTATATAATGTATGTATGATATAAACAAAACATAGATTCTTACGTTATAACTAGCAAGACGAAATCAAATATAAAACCATAAAAATGAAATTATAGTAACTGGGCTGGTAAAATGGATGTTGACGGTATTACTAGAAGCATTAATTTTTATTACTTTTGATTGTACATTGTCCACGCGACTATCATTGACCATTGACTTTCCCCTCACGTTAATTTAAGATTTTCCTATTCTGCTTGTCATTTTGCTATAAAAATTAATTCTTGTTTGCTTATGTTGATATTTTATTGATAAAAAATTTGTTCTCAAATCGATTTCAATTGGTACAATGGGATAAATTTAAAACAAAAATTAGGCAGTCCTTTGGCAGTTTATTTGTTTTCTTATAAATTATTAGTTTGGACCTTGCAATCTCCTTTCATTTTCATTTCCATTTTAACAACATTTCCGTAGATAACCAAATTTTGACAAATTGTGTTTTCTTCTCTAATCTTCTCTGTAAATTGGCTATCCTTCTATTTTTAAGTTATGCTTTCAACAAAAATAAATTATTAAATAAAATAAATTAGTTTATTTTCTCTACGATCGTGTTATTTTATTCTTTTTATTCTCTTCTTATTATATTTTTATTAATAAGGTAATTTTGAAGAATCCCTTTTAATTCACAAAAATCCTCAATTTATTATGTTTCTGCTTATTTCTGTTTTCTTTTAAAAAAATATTTCCAGCATCAGCAAAATAAAGAGAAAAAACTGGAATATATGATTGAAAATTATCATTTTAATAAAAATTTATTATAAAAAACGAAAGAAAATTCGATCACAAAAAGTTTATAATCTCCAAAGACTTTCTCCATGTTTTATATTCATTCATTTCGTTTATTTTTGCTTTGTTTTATAAAAAATATTTCCTTAAGCTCTTGAACAATTTTTTGTTTTATTTTTGTAACATTTTTGCTTATTTATTTTTCATTGTTGATAAACAAAAAAACTTTTCATGTTAAAATTGTAAATGTTTTGAGGCATAAATGAGAATAAAGATAACATAATAGCAATGTTTAGAAATATTTGTAATTAAATTATTAATTGTTTTTAATTCTAAACTTAAAAGACTCTCTAATTACCACAACAGATAATATGGGTGTTACTGCAAAGCATCTTAAACATTGTTCTCATTGCAAAAATTTTCCCTATGTGCTTATTTAGTTAATTTTTTTGCCTGTTACTATGTTATTTCAACATTTATTAGTATTTTTATAATCATTTAATCCATCATTTATCGTATTAAAAATTATGAACGCTTTAAACGATAAAGATAACCTTTAATTTGGAAACCACGCAGAAAATAATGCCAACGTAAAAGTAAAATATTTCTAGGAAATATACGGAAGCAGAGATTACAACATAAACATTTATACTAATAAATAAAACATGACGAAAAGAAACTTGCACTCGACCAATAAAAAAAAAGTAAATAAACACTTGAATGAAATAGTAAAAAAATATGAAAATGAGAAATAGGTCAACAAAAGCTGATGTGCGTACAAAACAAACCACAAAGGAAAATTTTGGTTATTAGACTTGGTTTAATTTATTTTTCTGCTCTTTTGGTTTCTTTCTCGTATCTAAAAATTGAACCAGACTTGTTTATGAACTTTCTTCTAAGTCCAGTAACTAATTCAACATTTAAAGTAAACAGACATTTTTATTGATCTGTAATATATAATTTTTTCTTAACATTTTCTCTACCACATGAGAAACTACTGAAAAATTATAAAATTGACAAAACGAAAACACATTTTATCCCTTAGTTCCGTAAACACAACGACAACAAAAGATTATTAAAGATTTAAATTTCGTTGCATAAAGTGTAATAGTGTTTTGAGATTTTATTTCCATTATTTTGCCTCGGCAAAATCTGGTATTTCGGTGTGAATAAATTTTTCATTAATATCACAAAAATACCAGTTTCGCTCGATTATTTGTTATGCTCTTGTAATATGTGGCAATCAACCCTCCAAACTTTAACATAAAAAGAAATATTTTCAAATACCAAGGTAAGTCTCCATCATGTGGTTAGGGTAAATAGACAAAAAATTCACTAAAAGCATAATAAATTACGAAAAAAAGAAAATAAAATGAGTGGAAAACTTCAGTCATAGATGTAGCTTTTCCGTTTTTTTAGTTAGTTTTCTGTTGTACAGTTCCTGTCTTGTTCCTCATTTTTCTACTTGCAGGAAAGATAAAAGTAAAAAGAAAAATATTATTCGTAAAGTAGGTCCATTAAACAAAATTGCTTTCCATCAATTAATAAATTTCTGCTGAACAAAACCACTATAATGTTGTCGTTCGTTCAGTGTTTCTTTGTAGCAAAGTTTTCTCTTTAAAGTTTTATTTGTGTTTAAAGTAGCAGCAGAGGCAGAAATAGTAAATTTTCTATTTATTTTTTTATTTATAAAAAGATAAAAAATTCTGTTTCTCTATTTTTTATTTGTTTTCTTTTTATTTACCCATTTTCAATAGAAACAATAAATTCTAATAGAAAATCTATAATTATCATTTTTTGATGTTGTTCTTTTCCCTCATTAAAACTTATTTATGCTTTAATAAATATTTTTCCGTAAATAACTAACCACAATTTCCTACTTAAGTAAAATTTCAACAAAACAGAATTTATTCACTTACGCTTTTTGTTTGCGGGAGCACAATCGCCATTTCCTAGACAATTTTCTTTCTCTAATGTTTTGATTTGGTTTTGAAATGATTTTAATTTAATTATTTACGTAACCTTTATTTAAAACACGGAAAATTATTTTGTTTTCTTTAAATAAGACAAAATATTTTTGATTTTTATTTTAATTGCCCACACTTTTTCGTATTTTGGCTGTGTTTGTTTGTTTGTTTGTCTGGATGTTTCGTCTCAATGTCGTTTGATTATAAAGAAAAAGAAATGTTTTCTTGCCAAATTATTATTATTATTTTTAATGACAATATAATGTTTTGTATCAGAGTGAAGTTATATTAGTTTATTTATTTTGATTTTTAAACAGTCATTATAATTACGAATACTATTAATAATAAAACGGTGGCACTATTTATTATTTAAGAAACAATGTGTTTTTCACCAAATAATAAAAATGTAAATATGTTTCATGTGTTTTCCCTTGATTTTTCTTTGTTTATTCACATATTTAATGTGAAATTCTATTAATATATAAAATCTATTAAAGTAGATATTAAACAGCAAGTAAATAATAGAAAATATGTATAAGAACTTAAATAAAGAGGAATTTTTTATAAATTTGGTTGCGAGTTTGTTGACTCGTCTCACTGTGACACTGCATACCATATCACACTTTTTAATCATTCAGAAACATGTTTAATTTTCGTTTTGCTTAATGAAAATTTAAAAACCTTATTGATCTAGTCTAGTTTTTATAAAGTTTCCTTTTTTAATTTTAGAAAAGTAAAAGTTAGTAAATAATAAAAATTCAACAATCAGTTATTTTTGTGTGATTAAAAGTGCTACAACATTCTATTCTACTATACAAGCAAGATTAATAGAAGAATACAGTGATTAACGTGAGAGTTTGTGGTAAATACTTTGCTTTATACACAACGTAAAAGAAGTGAAATAATTAGAAAAAGGATATCAAATTAAATGGAAATGGGTGAAAATGTTCACAGTCGTCCACACTATAAAACACGAAGCGCCTCAATTTGTGCTCCGGCAAGAACTACTTTAAAAAATGTTTTAAATCCGTCATCGGGTAGTGGCACACCAGAAAATGGTACACCTGGCTAGTATTGTCAAAGCTCAGTTTGGTAAGTGACTTTAAAATCAATTATAATCATATTATATTATAACCTACATATCCTTTTAACTTTTTATTTCTGTTGTTTTTTTTTTGTTTTAAACATTTGATTGTGCTGGATAAAGTAATTCGGAAAACAACTAAAGCAATATAACCGTAGTACATATTGCGGATAAACATTTTTCGTTTCTATAAACCGTTTCTATTCCTAACCTTACCGGTTCAATAAAATTTATTTTTACTATAATTTTTAAATTGTTACGCACCTAGAACAGTTCTAAGTGGCACCAATGATGGCACCGATTTATTCATTTTCCTCATCTTTTTTCTATCGTTTCTTTTTTTATACATTTTTATTAAATGAGGTTTATGTTGATATGAAATAAATTAAATTGAGGCTGTCAAAAACGAGTTATTCTATTACTTTGTTTGTTTTGTTTTCTGACTTGTAAATATTAACTTTAAAATGTTTAAATAAATCTTTTTTTTTTTTGCAGGTACGACGTAATCTGTAGACCAATAGATTACATTGAAATACTGAGCCGCGATTAAATGATACGAAAACATCGCCACAGCGACGAAAAGGATCACAAAGAATGCTGGTTCATTTGCAAGGTAAACCAGTTTTATCATTTTGGTTTATTAAAAAACATCAGGAATAGTTAAATTTTTATGGTGGCTATGTGATTTATAATTTTAATGAAATTATATTTAGTTATTAAGCAAATAGAAAAGGAATTTATAAATTACTAGCTGGTATTACCCGGCTTTGCACGGCAATAAAATAAAGTTGTGAATATAATGAAACCCCGTTTATGCTAATTTTTAAAGTCCCGACAATATTTAGTTTTTATATTTAATTAAAACCTCCGATTTGCCTTTTCCCATTAAAAATAAACATAAGTAATAAATTCCATAACCTTTTGACGTATTGTTAATGCAATTCAAAATTCTATTTCAGGGATGAAAATAAAGTTTTTATCAGAGAGCCTATATTTTGTTTTACGTATATGTTCACTTTCTAAAAGCCTGTTTTTAAAAAATCAAAGCATTTATAACACTTAATAGAAGAAAATAATAATTCTTTTTCGTTTATATGCGATTTTGAAGTTATGCCGATTTTTCTATACGACTTTTTAATATGATATTTTGTGTGGGAATTCCCGTTGAATATTGCTTGTATTCATTTTTTGTTGGGAATCTCTCTTTTATATGATTAGTATTGAAATAAAAACTAATTTTAAGGTATTGGTTGGATTCTTTTTAACTTCGATTCTATTTCACTTTACATATCTATTCTTTTGTTCTCACTATTAAAAGGGTTTTCAATATTTTTCACTAACACATACGCCGATCGCAATCGGATTTGGCATATTTTACGTATATTTTCTTTTAACCGAAAAAATTGTTACCTACCGATTTTTTACATATATAAATTTTTATGACCGTTTGTTATAAAAGATAAAATTTTTTTGTTTACCCATTTAAGGGGAAATATTTTTTTTAATTACGTGCTGAACTGCAGAATATAAGTGTGAGAGAAAAATTGAGAATTATTTTACTTTGAGTTTTTCTATTTTATAATATAGTTTAGTTTCTTCCCCCTCTACCTAAATAGTGTCAATTTTTTCCACCTCTACAAAATGTTACAGAAACACACGAAAAAATCGGACTTTACTTTATATATTAGATTTTACGTGTTATGATTACTGTGTTAATGATTTTATTGATAGAAAATTAACAAATAATGATGATAATGTGTTTTTCTATTTTATATGGTTTTTAAATATTAATGTTATTTTGCTTTGCGTAAGCCAACAACAAAACAATCAATCATAAAGTATTAATAATTCTTCTAACGCTAGAATGGATAATAATTTAAAATATTTGCTTTAGGCGCAAAAAAAACAGTATAAATTTAGCTGCATTTAATGGTTAAAAAAAATAAAAATATTTTTTTCGTCGTAAGAGTTTCTTTTCTAACAATTTAAATATAAAAAAAAAGTTTTATATAAACTCAAACGAATACGAACATTAAATAAATGCTCATATGCTTGCAGTGTCATGTAATGAATATTTAATTAATTAATAACTGTTGCTACTACTGTCTCTCCTCGTAATCAAACAATGTAAAACCGAATGTTCTAAAAACTTGAACCTTATGTGTGCGATGAATAATAATAGAAAAGATATGTGCGTGCTCCATGGGGCAAACAGTATGGTCTCATTTTTGTGAATGCTAAGTTTCTCGTTATTTGATGTATTTCTTAGAAATTTTTTTACGAATTTATTATAATTCGAAAAAATCTTAGTTACTCGTAAAATTTAACCAAATTCCAATTACATTGCAGTTTCAAATTTCTTGTACCCAATAAATAACTACCTCAACTGGAATAGCCAGTTTTAAAGTAATAAAAAAATCTGCTTATCATGCGAATTTTTGCAAAAATGCCAAAATTTGTTATTTTATGCACAAAACTTTGACAAGATTTTTTTATCGAATTTCGTAGTATATTTCTATATAATCTGAATTGCATTATTAGAAAAAGCAAAAAATAAATGATTGTTATTTTTTAAAATATTTATCTATAACTAATATGCGCCTTTCACATACACCTTTCTCGTATGTATCTAACATTTTTTTACATTGTTGTCATAATTAATAAAATACTGTGTCTAGCATGCTTTATTGTTTTTAATATAATAATATGATATAAAATTATTAAATCTGTGTGAAGCTAATGTTTTTCATTTTAATTACAGTACCAGGACGTAGAAAATCAAATGCGTTTCTAGATGTACCATCAATCAACTTGCAACATCTGCAAATAAACGAACCAGATGATGAGGATAATTATAGATTAAGAACGTTTAGCTCGTCTAAAGGAGGTGAGGTTTTAACTATTTAATATTTAATATTTAACTAACTCTGCGTCCAGTTTTCCGAACTAACTTGCATAGACTATTCAGTAAAATGAAATTCAAAAAAAGGTTTTCTGTTGTTCCATGGTGGTTTTTGATTTTTATTTATTCGTATTTTCCCAATAAAAAGGGTTAAAAGTCATTTATTGTAGAAGCGATAATTTAACACCTACATATTGTTTTTATTCTTTATTTTATTGCTTCACAGGTCGAAGAGATTCTATCAAATGCCTAGAAAATTGATGTTCATGAATTAACTTTTGGTTGCGTTTTAAATGATAATAAAATTTTGTTTAATTGTATTTTGTAAAATATTTAACCCTGAAATGTTATCATCGTTGCTTCTAAAAGGTTTGTTTTGTTGGGAGCACTTCAGTATTATTTCGATAAGCAAAATCTAATATCGTTAAACCAACTGTTGGTTTCAAACGTGCCCAATGTAAAGCTTTTAATTGCATATTGAGCCGATGCAACAGGTTATATAATAATAGAAAAAACACAATAATTCAGAATGGTATTAAATTTGCAGTTACATCCGAAATAAGAAAATTCTTAGCATTTGAAATTGGGAATATTATTCAATATAACGAGCCACGCTGGTTTGAAAAATTATCAATTATAAAAATAATATTAAAACCGATTTTCTAATCAACATTGATTTAAATTGAATCTATCGTGTGATCGACAATTTGGTAAAAGGTTTCTAAGTTTCTATCCTTTTAGTGTTGGTTATATATATCTACTATATTGTACTATATTTCCATCGACATTGACCCATCCATATCTAAACACATTTATCTTTAAAAAATGAAAATATATTGTTCCATTTATCCTTTTTCACACTTCTTAATACTACTTTTTAACCCTAAATAACATGTAATAAATTATTTATTAATAAAAAGTTTGCTAATCAGCTTATCGTTTATTGTGATTATTAAATTTACAAATTTTTTAAAGAATTATTTTACTCTATTTTACAGGTGTCATAAGATGCTAAGATTCGACTTGTTAACGGTGTCGACAACAAAGAAGCAGTAACACATTATTTACATTATATATTTTGATGTCGCTACAATGACAAGTTTAACAATAAAATTACAAAAAAATTAAAAAATTAAATTATTTTCAATTGAAATGATGATAATAATAATAATAATAATAATAATAATAATAATAATAATAATAATAATAATAAAAAATAAAAATATATTTCTTTTTACAAAAACATTTTGTAGTTTAAATTATTTTTTATTTGTTAGATTTGTTTCTTCGGTACATAAGAATAAATATAAATGCCTTAGCAATGTCTACAAGTTATGTATTTATGTATTTGTACGTATATGAAGTCTTACTTTCTAAAATAGGTGGTATCTTATGTTGTTAAAGAAGTTGCAAATCACGTTCTAATAATTTCAGTAATAAAATCGTTATCCTTAGGTCATACTTTTGATCAACAAATAACCAATTCCTTAGTAATTGTACAAGGTGTTGAAAAATTTGGATAAAATTAATTCAATTTTAAATTAGTTTCATGACATATAACTCTCAGTATGCAATACTCGAAACATGATAACGTTTAAAATTCTCAAATTTTTTTATAGTATAAATTAAAATTATCTTTCTTTATGAATTATATCTTATCAAACTTATTTTTATTTGTAAAATATGAAAACATCTATGTATATTTTCTGTATTTATTCAGCTATTTTTGTAGCGTTTGTAAACTTATTGTAAAAAAAAAATATTTAAAATGAAAAAACGTGCATTAGTTGTTTATTCCTACATTTTTATTGTTATCCAGTGTTTTGGGTTCTACAACATAAGGTAACTTTAATTAAATAAGATTCTAATATACAATAAAAGAAAATATTTTTTTATCTCATTTAAAGTGCTCTGGAGATTGTAAATGTGAAATCATTAAATTTAACGACTCTTCAGCATCCGCACATTGTCAATAATTTGTTTGCTTGGAAGATTCTAGCCAATGATAATAATATTAGTAAAATTTCACCAAATTTGATTTCAAATTTTTCAAAATTAACCGATCTTGTGATGAATGACAATTACTTATTCGATTTTCCAAGAAGTTCGTTTTTCCTGTTAAGTGATACTTTGATAAATCTTCGAATGAACTATTGTAATATAACTCATCTGGATAACGAAACGTTTATGGGATTGCCAAAGTTGACGCATTTATCATTAGCGGTCAATAAAATCACACAGATTGAAGGTGATGCTTTTGCAATGAACTCTGACTTAAAAACATTAAATTTATCGGAAAATAAAAATTTAGATTTAAATAATTATGAAGTAGAAATAAATAGCGAATCTCTTGAAACACTTGATGTCAGTCATTGTTCTGTTTCGGCAATTTTAAAAGACACATTCTCTGGACTACCCAGCTTAGAACACTTAAATCTAAATGATAATCCAATTGTTCAAATTGATAGTTTGGCTTTTAAAAGAAATTTTAATTTAATTGAATTGAATTTAATGGAAAATTATTTGGTGAAATTGGACTATGAAATTTTGGAAACACTTGATAATGTTAAAATTTTTTGTCTTGATGATACTGTTGCTAGTGATTTATTTAAAAGAAAATATAATTCAATTAAATCAATTTTCTGTTTGTAGAAATTTAAATATGTGTTTTTTATAAAATAAATAAGTATCAAAGTTAATAAAATATGAGTTATTCTTTAATAATACTTTTATTAATCAAAATTATTATTTAATTAAAGTTGAGTTCAGCAATTAAGTAACAAAAAATATAGAATGGGCGATTATTTTGAAAAATGTTTATCTGCACACATTTATTTATTATTTATTTACTTTAATGGAATATATTTTATTAGCTTGTTTTAATTATCACTATAAAGTTTACAATTGTTATAAAGAAAATAAAATTAAATTTTATCGCAAAAAATAATCTATACGATTAGACAAGTGTCTGATAATTACAAAAAAATGTGTATTTATAAAATTATAGAGTTCCCCGAAAATTGATTTTTTTAAAGACAAAATTGACATGTTTAGACTGCGTAGCGCTACCATATGTCTATTGAATGGGTGTGCTTTTAGCTGTTAAAAAGAAATTTATTTTAATGAATGGGATGTTAAATTGCTGTAATTTCGTGGTTTAAATCGAACAAAATAAGTACAAACCAGTAATTTTATCAGTTAAGATGTAACAGAAGAATTCAACAGTAACTTACGGTTATCGACCTTTTTAATGTACATCAAGATAAACAGGTTAAATATCC
This sequence comes from Ptychoptera contaminata, assembly GCA_963942525.1. NCBI lineage: Eukaryota > Metazoa > Arthropoda > Insecta > Diptera > Ptychopteridae > Ptychoptera > Ptychoptera contaminata. The sequence goes on along the minus strand of OZ012638.1, from coordinate 11,921,554 downwards.
TAATATTTGACGGGAAATCAATTGTGAAAACAAATAATTGCTTCAAGTAAACACAATATAAATTTATTAATTAGAAGTTATAGTTTTGTTTATTTCGATTGATATTATCATACAATATATAGATTTTTTTTTGTAAATTTTAAATGATTTTACCATTTTAAAAATGAAAATGAATAATTAATAAATTTTAAACTAACTACATATTTATTATCTAATTTTTTTAAAGGGTGTATTTTGAAAAACATTTATTTATTTATACAGAATTATTCTTTTTTTTAATATTTTTACCTTAGCCTATGATAAAGTTATTAAATTTTAAATTTATATAATTTCAATTAAATGTTTTTATATTGTCAAATCACATTATTTATTTATTTATTTTTTTTACATTTTAAATTAATTTAATTTGATTTTTCTTTCTAATAAAAGACATAAGTATAAACATTAGAGAAGAAAGAAAAAAAATCGAACTAATATATATTATAAATATTGTCAGTGTTTGGCTATGACACAAATAATGCTTTACATTATTATTATTAATTTATACTTTATATATTTAAAACTAATATAAGTAGAATTTATATTTTTGTATTTGATTAAGATTATCCAATATATTATTATTTTAATTATTTGCGAATTTATTGATTTATTATTTTATTTTCATCAAATAACAATCTGTTTATTTTTATTTAATGGTATAGATATGATTATATTTTTACAGAGAATTATTATTTAAAAATCAAGATGAGAAAGGCACTTGAATTATATATATATAAAAATGATTATAAATTTATTTTCTTTGAATTTATCTAAAATGAAAATAATTTTGTTTTTTATTGTAATATGAATGATTGTTAAATTACTTTAGTAATTGATTATATGATTGGCAAAGTATGTGTATTTTTACTTCGCAGCTGTTTCGCATTCATTCATTTTATTTTATTTTATTATAAATATTATATAAAATAGAAAATAGAGCAGAAAAATAGTTTAATAGAAAAAATTGAAACCGGTTATTTAGTGATAAATTCCTTTGTTTTGGTCCTTTGTAGAAATTTCTATTTATTTAGATAGGATGCTAGTGCACTAGAGGCGATTTAGCGAATGGAAGTACATAATGATATAGAAACAAATAATTCAATAATTTTTGTTGTTCTTGTTGTTCCAATTAGACTAGAGACGAGCTCTTTTGTCGTGGTACAGTAAACACCACTAGCGATTTGGTCGCTGGCCTATGTGTTAATGCGGTAGCCGCCGGAGAAGGTGGCAATTTAATTTTTCGATGATTACAATTGTTCGGTGAATGTCGATCGGTCACCATGCCACAATCTATTCTCGGCGGTCTGCTGATTGTATTTTATAATACTTGAAGATTTTCGCAGTTCTTAAACTTTGAATCTTCCTTGCCTAAAATCCAGGTAATCATTTGTCGTGCTTTCATGCTAGCTCTAACCACACTGCGACTTTTGTACCAATGAGCTGGCGAATTTTCTCTGGAGCCCTGCAAATATTATATTAAATAAATTAAAATTACATAATTAAAAAATATATGAAATTATTCACCTGAATGGCATTTTGTTCTTTTTTCAATCGGATTTGTGTCAGAATTCCTGCTAATAATTCATCCACGTTATGATTTATTGCTACAGAGACTTCAACGAATTTTGCCCGAAAGGTACACGCCAAGCATTTTCCATCTATTTAGGTTTAAAAAAACTTTATGGATGGACTTTTTTCAGATTCATTAAAAATAACATACCTTGAGCGGACACAGATCTAGATCGAGCCAAGTCTATCTTGTTTGCTACTAATATTACAGGACGTGTACGTGTCATGTCCATATCTTGGAGCGCCGTTAATATTTGCTCAGCTCTGCTAAACGAAGATTTATCAACAACTGAATAAATTACAAGATATGCATCAGAGTGATCAAGGTCATCCTAAAAATAATAAAATTCAAAAAAATAAAAATATTTTCAGAAAATTAATAAATTTATCAAACAATTTATAAAACTTTGAAAATAGAATGGAAAGTTTTTAAAAACTTTTAATTAAATGATGAAACTTACCTTATTGCCTACGGCCTCCGTGATAAATCTTAGTTCTGATTCAATTCCGTTTAATATAATTGATATATTTTGATCACCGGGTGATTCTATAAATAAAAATAATTGGACAGTTAATCATCCATTTAAAATCGTTATGTTATTTATTTACTAAAACACTAAAATAGCTCACTTATTGTGTGACACAGAGGCACAAAAATTAATTATTGACAATTTTTATTATGGATGTTAAGGTTGAACAATAATTATTTAATCATCCTTTTTATAAGAATCCTTTTTTAATTCACTTCTATTTTAAAACTTGAAATGAAAAATCGCTTACCTGGCCCTTCATAGGCATTTATGCATTCTGATGTTTTAAATTGTGCTGTTAATGCGGCCTTGCCAACACCATTAGCACCAACCATTGACACACAATACGTATCCACAGGTCCCTGATTAGCTGGTAAAACATCATCAGGGCATTGTAGGGGACTTGTAGGTGCTAAACTGTTTGAACGTGAACGTCTTCGGCGAAACGAATCACCTCGGTTTATAACACCTATAAAAAATAATGAATTCAATTAAACAAATAAAAAGAAAAATTCAGTAGAAATTATTTATGATAAATTTTTCTTTGAAAAGATATATATATATTCAATTAAGTAAAATAAACAATAACCGATTGCCAGAATCTTTGATATATATTAATTATGAAAAAAATCGTGTAAATAATTTGAGTTTTATTTGTACAAAACAAAGTATTTCTTTTAGTTTTTCTGTCTAACATCAAAAATCTTTAAACATTAAATTAAAATAATAAATTGAAAAAACAATCCACAGGCAAAAATAGAAACAATAATTCTTATTCTTTAATTTATGTTAAAATTATTTAATTTTTTTTTAGCAGCTACAATATTAAAATGATATGAAATATATAACGAAGACATAACAATAACACATTCATATGTAATGACACATATTATCGTGTAGAAAAATAAACAATAAAATATAGAAAATCGACAGCTGGTGTATGTTGTAGGTGTTTTTGTTAGTGTTTTGGCTTTTTATAAGTAAAATCAAATAAAAAGCATAAAATTCTCTAGTTTTTATTACTTAGAATTTTTTTTTTTTTTTTTTTTTTTATAAAGAAATTGACATGTTTAGGAATTACGACGTGAAGTCGACCTGTGAATAGCTTTGAGCTACCATGTCAATTTATAGGATGGGATGTAAGATATTTGTGGACATTGGTTTTAAAGGATTGGATATTAAATTGGTTTGGGAACGCACACGCTGGTAAGGCGTTCCATTTCTTTGCTGTACGAGTAAAGAAATCGTTTTGGAACTTCGATGTTCTTACCGTTCTTAGAGTTACCGCTCGACCGTGGGTGGTAGTACCAGCCCTTGTTTCCCGTAGCCTTTTTTCGCGCGAAGGCATTATTTCGGAGACCTCTTTCGAACAATGCCCGTAACTATATTTATAAAAAATCGTGAGGTCCGCTACGTCCCGACGAAAGAATACTTGTGGCATGAATGTTTCTCAAGTAGTAGTGCTATGACACTAACTCTATTGTAAAAAAAAGTATCTTAAGTGTACCTAATTTCACCAATAAATATTGACATAAACCACATGTATTATTAAAATATATAGCCAATTGACTTTGCTAACTAAAAATAAAAGAGAAGAAATTCTAATTAACGTTCCGGTAGTCATTTTGTTGACATTTCTCTATTGTGCACGCAAATTGTGCGACATAAAGTTAGATTTACTGTTATTTATCAATTAGAAATAGTTCAATTTTAATTGTTTTTTGTTGCTTAAGAAATATTTCTTTAGCTTCAATTTAACTGTAATAATTATTACTTGCATCTGTGAAGATATATAATTAGTAAAAATTAATATTATCAAATTTATTCTAATTATTTGCTACTCACATAAGATTATGAAAACATTTTTACTTTGTTCATTATTTATCGTGGTAAAATTATTAAGTTTGAATTGAAAAACGCAGTTGCACTGTGAAAAAACAGTAAATTATGCTTTAGTTTTAAAGTTATTGAAATTTAATAATGAAATCTAATTTAAAAATTATTGTTTAAATTTAACAAATTTTTATTTAGTCTTATTAGTAATTACAGTTACACAGATTTAATCTTAAACCACAAAATGTATAAAAATATACTACCTAAATGTAAATAGAATAAAATTAAGAAAACACTTAAACATCACGCCTCATAACCTGATTATTTTATATTGTTCATAATTTTATTATTTTAATTTTATTTATAACTATTTTTAACTATGTTATTATTATTATTATTATGTATAGAAATCTTAAAATATGCATATTCTATTTTTGTGTTTATGTTTTATATAATAATTCTAGCACATATTTAATTTTTAAAACAATAATAAAAATAGCAAAGTCAACAAAGTATGTACAGCAGAAATGAAAAGTAAAAGTGTCATGTGGGAAAAGTCTAATCAGAATAAAAAATACATTAAACAGTTATGTCTGGTTTATGTAAAACATTAAACGTAATTTGAATAATTATGCTAGCGTAAAGTTCAATTTGATTATATTTTTAAATATTTTGCTGAGTGAATTCTTTAAGAAATTTGATTAAAATTAGCTTACAGTTCCGGTATAATCTTTTACACTTTTATTTAATTCAGTCAAAATGTGTGTTATAACATAAATTCATTATTATTTATGTTAACACGAATGCAATGTTCCAACGTTTAATGTTAATTAAAAAACTAAACAAATATGATGACGCAAACAAACTTACTACAAAAAATAAAAAAAAACTATGCCATACTATACGTCTTATAAATATTAATTAGTTAATTATATTTTTACCATATTAAAAATAATATAAAAATATAACCTTATAACAACAAGATTTTCAAGTAATTTAATTAATATTTTTTTGCTTTGAGTTACCAAAAAAAACAACATATTTATTTTTAATAATCTTTTTAACTAAAATGTGAGAGAAAAGTATTTTGTAATTTTATTATAATCAGGCACCGCGAGGATTGATAACAAGCTTATCAGGCCGTAACTCTGATAAGTTAATAATTATTTGTTTATGTTTCCAACTGAGTGATATTTTGAGTGGGTTTAACCAGAAATAAAGTTACTTCGCATTATTGCCATTATGACTCTAGTCGGTATATCAATCAATCCATACATTAAATTCAAGCAGTACGCCTAAATGTTTATAGAAAACCTAAAATTACAAATTGAAATGCATATTGAATGATTTTTTTAAAAATATAGTCATGTTTCTCATAGAGAAATAATCTTCCGGAATTAGTGTTTAATGCTTAATAAACATTTGCCTAGAAGCAAAATAGAATTTCAACACTTACATCTTTATAATACATACGATTATTTTTTATCATTTAAGCCAGAAGATCTTAATTCTTTAATCGCATTTCTCTTTAATAATTATTTTGTTTCATTTTTCGTTAGCATCACAGAAAGATAACAATGTATGAAAATTATTCACATTTTATTTTCGTTAATAATATTGATAACAAATCCATTGACAACATAAATGACAGAGAAACAACTATGAAATGACTGACTCAAAACCGAAAACAAATTTCAATAAAAACAACAAAATAGGTGGAAAAAATGTGGCCGAAAAGTAACATAAGCTGTTGTGAAATGAAGTGAATAACCGGAAAGGGGTTGCTGTGCGATAATGGATATACATTTTTTTATCCTTATTTTCAATCAATAAAAACGATAATACTCCTAATTGATTTCATTATTTTGTAAACTTTTACAAGCGTTTTTTTTTTTGTTTTGCTGGCTTCTCATTGCGGAGAGTTTTTTTATGTTTTTGACAGAACAGTAAAGCTTTATAATAAAAAGTGCCAAATTGACAATACATAATGTGTATGAGTTATTTGACATCTAAATACAATCGAATCATGTTTTGATTGTGTTATAATATTTCTTTTAATCATAAAGCAGAGATATCACTGTAAAAACTAATCAATTCTATTTTTTCCTCACACTAAACATGTCATTATAGATGATTCTATTATCATAAATTTTTCATATAATGTGCTGCGAAGAATGTCCTATAAATAATTTATTTTTTAATCAATTTTCATATTTTTATTTGATGCAATTTGGATTTTATTTATTATTTACTCAACCAAGGTGAAATAAATACCTTTTATTATTAATTATTAATTGAAATAAATTAAAATGAAAGCCAAAATTAATTAACATTTATAAATGATTATAACATTATAAATGAAAGTCTGGTGACTAAAATAAACAAATAATTTTATTATTGATTTTTATTTTGTTTTAAAGTGGTAAAGTGGAATACAGTAGTTTTGCTCTTTTTTTGATTTTACATCAATATGACCAGTGCTGGTTTAATTTGGCTAATAATAATTCAGTTTACATTATGTTAAGGAATTATTACTTTTGATTAATTATTGTCCAAGTTAAGATACAATGAAGGAAATCAAAATTCTTGATTGCTGATTAAAGCCGCAATCTAAACCGATATAATTGTTGCTTACTTTTAACTCTTTGTAATTTATTAGGTATATCAATTTGTTTATTACTATATCGAGTCTACATCTTAATTAAAAATTAAAAATAGCTCCATGATTGTTATTTAATCTAAGTTTGAAATTTATCTTAAAAAGATTGCAAAATATAGTGAATAATATATATGGCAAAAGCTAATTTAAAAAAAATATAAGAAATGCGCAAATATTTATTTAATTGTGCTAATACAGGTAGCAACAGCTACGCCTCGTTAACAAATAAAAAATCTAATCGCATTAGGTGTGATTTCTCAATATATGATTTTCAAAAAATCACAAATGTTTGTCGATAAACACCGGAAATATTATTTTAATTAAACCTGATTGGTTTATTTTACTTGTTTAATGTCCTTTTTCCAAACAATTTTTTGAACTAAATTTTAAATAAAACAGAAATTTCACTCTCGTGTCTTGTTGTTATTTCACTCAAATTTAATTATCAAATGAAAATATTTTTCCAAATTTATTTTACAACAATAAAACACAACAATTTTAATAAAAGTTAATAAAATTAATTAAATTCAAGTTCAAACAGAAATATTTATTTATAGAGAAGTAGATAAATATTGGATAAAAGTGGTTTCCTGTTTGGGTTTAACAATTTTAAGTATTTCGATAATTTTATTTTTTTTTTGTTCATTTTTAAATTAATTAAATTTTTTAATTAATTTAATTTTTCAATTTAGATGGTACATCAAGATACTAGTCAGTATCCTACCATGGAATTGGCAATATTGCATTTAAAAACTAAAATACTCAGTATTACACTTTGGATTTTATTTGGTAATAAAAAAGGCAAAAATTTTACAAATAGCAAACGTTTATAAGCAACAGTAAATACCGTAAAAGAGGAATAAACAAATTTTACTAGTACACAAAAATTAATAGGAAATAATAAAGTGTGTAACAGTAAGCATAATAAATTTGTTTTGCTCAAAAATCGTTTAACACATATATCAAAAGAAGAAAACAGCAGTACACAAGAATAGCAGAAACAGAAAAAGTAATTCGCAATGTAAATTGTTTTGCCTTTTTTTTATTTTATTAAGGCTTTAAAAAGTAGCATTTACAAGTGTGATGCACGATAAACCGAACAATACATTTTGTTCTTTTTTAAAAAAATGTATTAAGATATGGATGGGTCGATACCGTTGGAAATATAGGGTAACCAACATAAAAGGGTATATACTTAAAAACCTTTTAACAAATTGTCGATGACACAAAAGATTCAATTTAAATCAATGTTGATTAGAAAATTGGTTTTAATATTATTTTTATAATGGACAAAACATGTTATTTGAGAAGTTTTCAAACCATCGTGGCTCGTTGTGTTAAAAAAATCCTAATTTCAAACACTAAAAATTTTCTTATTTCAGTTGAAACTAAAAACTTAATGCCATTCTCAATTATTGTGGTATTTCGTTTCTATTATTTATAAACCGTTGGATCGGCTCAATATGCAATTAAAAGCTTTACATTGGGCATTTTTGAAACCAACAGTTTAACTTTAGATTTTGCTAAGCAAAATAATACTGAAGTGACCCCAACAAAAAAAAAACCTTTTATAAGCAACAATGATAACACTTCAGAGTTAAACATTTTACAAAATACAATTAAACAAAATTTTATTATTCTTTAAAACACAACAAAAATTAATTTCATGAACATCAATTTTCTAGGCATTTGATAGAATCTCTTCGACCTGTGAAGCAATAAAATAAAGAATAAAAACAATATGTAGGTGTTAAATTATCGCTTCTGCAATAAATGATTTTTAACCATTTTTATTAGGGAAATAGGAATAAATAAAAATCAATAACCACCATGGAACAACAGAAAACCTTTTTTTGAATTTCATTTTACTGAATAGTCTATGCAAGTTAGTTCGGAAAATTAGACGCAGAGTAAAATAGTAAAAACCTTACCTCCTTTAGACGAGCTAAACGTTCTTAATCTATAATTATCCTCATCATCTGGTTCGTTTATTTGCAGATGTTGCAAGTTGATTGATGGTACATCTAGAAACGCATTTGATTTCCTACGTCCTGGTACTGTAATTAAAATGAAAAACATTAGCTTCACACAGATTTAATAATTTTATATCATATTATTATATTAAAAACAATAAAGCATGCTAGACACAGTATTTTATTAATTATGACAACAATGCAAAAAAAATGTCAGATACATACGAGAAAGGTGTATGTGAAAGGCGCATATTAGTTATAGATAAATAATTTAAAAAATAACAATCATTTATTTTTTGCTTTTTCTAATAATGCAATTCAGATTATATAGAAATATGCTACGAAATTCGATAAAAAAATCTAGTCAAAGTTTTGTTCACAAAATAACAAATTTTGGCATTTTAGCAAAAATTCGTATGATAAGCAGATTTTTTTATTACTTTAATACTGGCTATTCCAGTTGAGGTAGTTATTTATTGGGTACAAGAAATTTGAAACTACAATGGCGTTGGAAATTGGTTAAATTTTACGAGTAACTAAGAATTTTTCGAATTATAATAAATTCGTAAAAAAATTTCTAAAAAATACAATCAAATAACAAGAAACTTAGCATTCACAAAAATGAGACCATACTGTTTGCCCCATGAAGCACGCACATATCTTTTCTATTATTATTCATCGCACACATAAGGTTCAAGTTTTTAGAACATTCGGTTTTACATTGTTTGATTACGAGGAGAGACAGTAGTAGCAACAGTTATTAATTAATTTAATATTCATTACATGATACTGCAAGCATATGAGCTTTTATTAAATGTTAAAGAAAATTTATTTTAGTTTTTTAATTTTCGTCTGAGTTTACATAAATAATTTTTTAAAATTTCTAAAAAAGCAACTGTAAACATGAAGAATTGCAATTGGAAAAATAATGAATTTTTTTATTGTTAACCATTAAATGCAACTGAATTTATACTTTTTACTGTGCCAAAAGCAAATATTTTGAATTATTATCCATTCGAGCGTTAGAAAAATTATTTATACTTTATGATTGATTGTTTTGTTGTTGGCTTGCGCAAAGCAAAACAATATAACTACTTAAATATAATATAATATAAGAGAAGAACACATTATCATCATTATTTGTTATTTTTACTTCAAAAACATTAACACAGTAATCATAACACGCAAAAATAATTTATAAATTCCTTTTTTATTTGCTTTATAGTTAAATATATTTTTATTTAAATAATAAATCACGCAACCTCAATCAAAATTAAACTATTCCTGATGGTTGTTAATAATAAAAAAGGAGAAAAACTTCTTTACCTTGCGAATGAACCGGCCTTCTCTGTGATCCTTTTCTTCGCTGTGGCGGTGTTTCTGTATCGTTTAGTCGCGGCTCACTATTGCAATGTGATCTAGTTTGTTCTTGTAAATTTTGTTGATTAGTCTGTACTTTGCGTCGTACCTGCAAGGAAACAAATATTGTGCATTAATAAAAAAAGTCAACCACCTATTTCTATTACTCAGGAAATAAACACAAAAAAGGACTGATATAGATTGTGTCATGTTATTTATAACCCAACATAAAATCCATTTAATTAAAAGGTAAAAAAGGAAACGACCGAAAAACGATGAAAAAATCAATAAAAGTGAAATCGCCTCCGTTAGTACTGTTAAGAGTAGCGAAATATACCAAAAATATGGTAACAAGTAATATTTATCAACCGGTTAAGCAACGAAAGGTTTTTTCAAATATTGTTAAAATTTTCAGTGTGAAAAACAGCCTCCAGCCTGTTCTCCTACCAATAAAATTATTGATATTATGCAATAAGTCACGCAATGATTTTTTTTTTCTTTTTCGACGGAAAATGTATTTTTTACACAAAAGGCAAAACATTTAACTGTCAAGGATTTCAGGTTACTTCACCCAGGACAAACGTTATATTTTTGTACAATAATCACTTACCGATCTTCCACCTGTTATTCTAGCACTTTGCGAACGTGTTGCTGGCCTTCGTCGGCGATAGCCAGGTGTACCATTTTCTGGTGTGCCACTGCCCGATGACGGATTTAAAACATTTTCTAAACTAGTACTTGCCGGTGCACAAATTGAGGCGCTTCGTGTTTTATAGTGTGGACGACTGTGAACATCTTCAGCCATTTCCATTTAATTTGATATCCTTTTTCTAATTATTTCACTTCTTTTACGTTGTGTATAACACACAGTATTTACCACAAACACCCACTTTTAATCACTGTATGCTTCTATTTCGTTAGTTATTACTTCTATACTAAAATAGAATGTTGTAGCACTTTTAATCACACAAAAATAACTGATTGTTGCATTTTTATTATCTACCAACTTTTACTTTTCTAAAATTAAAAAAGGAAACTTTATAAAAACTAGACTAGATCAATAAGGTTTTTAAATTTTCATTAAGCAAAACGAAAATTAAACATGTTTCTGAATGATTAAAAAGTGTGATATATTATGCAGTGTCACAGTGAGACGAGTCAATAAACTCGCAACCAAATTTATAAAAAAATCCTCTTTATTTAAGTTCTTATACATATTTTCTATTATTTACTTGCTGTTTAATATCTACTTTAATAGATTTTACAAATTTCACATTAAATATGTGAATAAACAAAGAAAAATCAAGGGAAAACACATGAAACACATTTACATTTTTATTATTTGGTGAAAAACACATTGTTTCTTAAATAATAAATAGTGCCACCGTTTTATTATTAATAGTATTCGTAATTATAATGACTGTTTAAAAATCAAAATAAATAAACTAATATAACTTCACTCTGATATAAACATTATATTGTCATTAAAAATAATAATAATATTTGGCAAGAACACATTTCTTTTTCTTTATAATCAAACGACATTGAGACGAAACATCCAGACAAACAAACAAACAAACACAGCCAAAATACGAAAAAGTGTGGGCAATTAAAATAAAAATCAAAAATATTTTGTCTTATTTAAAGAAAACAAAATAATTTTCCGTGTTTTAAATAAAGGTTACGTAAATAATTAAATTAAAATCATTTCAAAACCAAATCAAAACATTAGAGAAAGAAAATTGTCTACGAAATGGCGATTGTGCTCCCGCAAACAAACAGCGTAAGTGAATAAATTCAGTTTTATTGAAATTTTACTTAAATAGGAAATTGTGGTTAGTTATAAAATAACAACAAAGTGATAAATACAGATTTTCTATTAAAATTATTATTTCTATTATAACTTTATTTTTCTATGCAATGGGAAAATAAAAAGAAAACAAATAAAAAAAAAGAGAAACAGAATTTTTCATCTATTTATAAATAAAAAAATAAATAGAAAATATAATATTTTTGCCTCTGCTGCTACTTTAAACACAAAGAGAAAACTTTGCTACAAAGAAACATTGAACGAACGACGACATTATAGTGGTTTTGTTCAGCAGAAATTTATCAATTGATGGAAAGCAATTTTGTTTAATCGACCTACTCTACAAATAATATTTTTTGCTTTATTATTTTCTTTCTCGCAGATAAAAATATGAGATACAAGACAGGAACTGTCAACAGAAAACTAACTAAAAAAATCATAATCGGTATATCTCTGACTGATGTTTTCCACTCATTTTCTTTTTTAACTTTGTAACTTTTTTTATTTTTAGTGAATTTTTTATCTATTTACCCTAACTACATGATGGACGCTTACCTTGGTATAAGGAAATATTTGTTTTTATGTTAAAGTTTGGAGGATTGATTGCCACATATTACAAGAGCATAACAAATAATCGTGCATAACTGGTATTTCTGTGATATTAATGAAAAATTATTTCACACCAAAATACCAGATTTTGCCGAGGCAAAATAATGGAAATGAAATCTCAAAACACTATTATACTTTATGCAACGAATTTTAAATCGTTTAATCATTTGTTGTCGTTGTGTTTACCGTTTACGGAAGGGAATCAATTTTTCAGTTGTTTTTCATGTGGCAGAGAAAATGTTATTATAAAATTGTGTTTTACAGATTAATAGAATGTTTGATCAATTTTAACACTGAATTATTTACTGGACTTAAAATAAAATTCCTAACCACGCAAAATTAATTTTTTGATACCAGAAAGAAACTAGAAAAATAAAGAAAAATAAGTGAATAACCAAAATTTCCCTTTGTGTTGTTCCTCAGCTTTTGCTTATTTTCATAACTTTTTACTATTTCATTCAAGTATTTATTAACATTTTTCTATTACCCTTGAGCAAATTTGTTTTCTTGTTGTTGTTAGTTTTGTTAGAAATCTGTTACTTTTTATTTTACGTTGGCATTATTTTCTGCGTGGTTTTCAAATTACAGGTTATCCTTATCATTTTCACAGTGTTCACAATTTTTAATATGATAAATGATGGATTAAATGATTAAAAAAAACTAACAAATGTTAAAATAACATAGTAACAGGCAAATAAATTAACTAAAAAGGCACATAGGGAAAATATTTTCAATGAGAACAATATTTAAGGTACTTTGCAGTAACACCCATATCATCTGTTGTGGTAATTAGAGAGTCTTTTGAGTTTAGAATTAAAAACAATTAATAATTTAATTACAAATATCTCTAAACATTGCTATTATGTTATCTTTATTCTCAATTTTGCCTCAAAACATTTACAATTTTAACATGAAAAGTTTTTTGTTTATCAACAATGAAAAATAAATAAGCAAAAATGTTACAAAAATAAAACAAAAAATTGTTCAAGAGCTTAAGGAAATATTTGTTATAAAACAAAGCAAAATATGCGAAAATAAATGAGATCAATGAATATAAAACATGGAGAAAGTCTTTGGAGATTAGGAACTTTTTGTGATCGAATTTCCTTTTTTTTATTATTATTTTTTTTTATTAAAATAACAATTTTCAGTCATGTTTTCCTGTTTTTTTTCTTCATTTTGCTGATGGTGGAAATATTAAAAAAATAGAAACAAGCAGAAACATATTTAAATGGAGATTTTTGTGTTTTAAAGGGGAACTGAATAGCTTCATTAGAATTACCTTATTAATAAAATTATAATAAGTAAAGATTGAAAAGAATGAAAAGAACACGATTCGTAAAGAAAATAAACTAATTTATTTTAATTAATAATTTATTTTTGTTGAAAGCATAACTTTAAATAAGAAGGATAGTTAACTTGCAGAGAAGTTTAGAAAACAAAGCACAATTTGTCAAAATTTGGTTATCTACGGAAATGTTGTTAAAATGAAAATGAAAATGAAAGGAAATTGCAAAGACCAAACAAATAATTTCGAAAAAAGCAAAAAAACTGCCAAAGGACTGCCTAATTTTTGATTTTACTCTATCCCATTGTACTAATTGAAATCGATTTGTCCGATGGGAAATTGTAAGAACAAATTATCTATCAATAAAATACCAACTATACCACCAGCTAAAAATAACACAAATTTAATAAGCAAACAAGAAGAATTAATTTTTATAGCAAAATGACATGCAAAATAGGAAAATCTTAAATTAACATTTTCAACGAATGAAATAAACAGAGAAATAATTATTCAACATTTTCCATTCAAATCTACTTATTTAATCACTCAGTCAGCGTTGTTTGTATGTTAAACATTTTTTAATTAAAACACAAAAATGTATTTAAAGCAGTAATGCATTAAGCAAACAGAATGATTAAATAAACGAAATGTGTTTGCTTACCATTCTATTTATTTATTTTTGCTAACGTAAAAGAGACCATTTTAAACTAAAATAAACTAGTCAAAAATATGGGCACCAAAATTTAATTAAGGTATGATGAAGAGACAGAAAAATCTTGTACAAAAACAGAGAAATATTTAGCAATTACATCTGAAATAACATCATAAGCAAAAACAGAAACGCAAATACATACATTTATATTGCCTGAAGCAAGAGAATTATCATCTAATCAACAATAAAACCATTCACAGTATTTGTTAGTAAATTTGTAAAAAGCCACAACAGCAGTAATAGCAGTTGCTAGGTACAGTATTTTCAAAAATATAATGTGCATTCACCAACAACTTAATTTTTTCAATAAATTTTTTTTAATTATTCTATTGCCGAGAACTTATTGATGGCTTAATGATAATAATTCTCCTTAATATAATAATTCTATATAAATCAAATGAAGTATGTGTTTCTATTAACATGTGAACGTCAAGGGAAAGTCAATAGTCAGTGATAGTCGAGTGGACAATGGTCAATTAAATTTAATAAAAATTAATACTTCTAGTAATTCTGACAATATCCATTTTACCAGCCCAGTTATTATAAATTATTATTAATTGTATATACATTTGACATAGTCTCACTATTTATAACTATACTACACCTTTTCCACCTGTAGTTCAGAAAACGTCTATTTTATTTCAGAAAATTTTAATTGTAATTCATATTAGTCAATTGTAATTCAATTTAGTCAATTGTAATTCATATTAGTCAATTTTAATTCAACAAAATTCAACTTTATTTCAGATACTATTAATTGTAATTCAAATTAGTCAATTCTAATTCATATTAGTCAATTTTAATTCAACAAAATTCAACTTTATTTCAGATACTATTAATTGTAATTCAAATTAGTCAATTCTAATTCAGATTAGTTAAGTGTAATTCAGATTAGTCAATTCTAATTCAGCAAAAATTAACTATAATTCAGAGAGTATAAATAATAATTCAGAAATAAAGCAAATTTTATTTATTATGTATTTATTTTTATTTTATTTTATTTTATTCAATAATAATGATATTATTAATGATATTTAACAATAATATTAATATTAATATTATTATTATTAATATTAATATTAATAAAGTACTCGTTGTATATACTCGTTCAATGATTGTATTAAAGAATTATTATTGAATAAAATAAAATAAAATAAAAATAAATACATAATAAATAAAATTTGCTTTATTTCTGAATTATTATTGATACTCTCTGAATTACAGTTAATTTTTGCTGAAATATAATTAATTAATCTGAATTACAGTTAAGGTTTGCTGAATTAGAATTGACTAATCTGAATTACACTTAACTAATCTGAATTAGAATTGACTAATTTGAATTACAATTAATAGTATCTGAAATAAAGTTGAATTTTGTTGAATTAAAATTGACTAATATGAATTACAATTGACTAAATTGAATTACAGTTAAGGTTTGCTGAATTAGAATTGACTAATCTGATTTACAATTGATGTTTTGTGAATTAAAATTGATTAATCTGAATAACAATGGATCTTTTCTGAATTAAAATTGGAAAAGGTGTAGAATTCTGTCTAAGTAGGTATTCTCGAAAATGGAGAATATTCTAAAAAAAATGTACAAGAAGATTTTTCAAAAATAATCAATGGTTTGTTTATATCATATGGTTATAAGTTGCTACTCTACATGATCTTATTTGCGTTTTTTTTATCGATTTAACGATGATAACAGATGAGTAAATTAGTGTAATAAGTACATAATGCATGAAATATTCTTCTTAATTTACCCTTTCGAGACAATTTCATTCTGTCGGCCCGTGTTTAATTAGAAAATAAATAACTTAAATAGAAAATTTTACATAAATACTTTCGATTTTTTTTTTTGCTTTAACTTGAATGAAAAAATACGAGAAAAAATGTTTTATTTTGAAAAATGAAATTGCTGTCGGCATCGTTTGATTTTCTTTTTTCGAAGATAAAAATATAAAAACACAAAAAGAAGTATTTTTTTCTTTGAAAAACTGTAGTAAATAGCACATGCTAACGTTCTGTTTGTCTTTTTGCTTGATAAAATTACATTTTTTATTTTTATTTTCTTTTCTTTTTCAATTTGGATTTCTCATTTGAAATATTTATAAATAACTTTTTAAAAACGATATTAGCATATTGTTCAGCAAAGAAGACAAGACAAGACAAGACTAGTGAACTAGACAAAAATAATGAAAAGTAAATTAAGAAACATATAATGCAGCGATGTAAAGAAATAGCAGTAAAAAAGTCAGTTTGTCGAAAAACGCATAAATTATAATATTTATTTATCGTAAAATACAGCAAATGTGTTAACAGCGAAATGTTTAGTCTTATTTAAATAATTAACCAAATAAACACTTTTGAAGTATTTCAATGTAAACATTGTGGTTTGACTGTTTTTCACTAATATGTTTTCGTTGAAAAAGTTGTGATGGACAGTTATACTTAGATACTGTCTTTAGATATAAAGATTATAAAAAGACAGCTAAAACTACACCAACTGATCGATAACTACACAGTTGAAAGTTTAAACTCCACTTCACGGCTAGAGAAAACTTAAGAGGTTTAAAAATAGTTTCAAACGAAGAATGAATTATATTAAAAAAAGAACAAAATTGCCACGAATCAATTAATTCCAAAATACTATCGGGAAGCAGCATATGCCTCCTTAGTTAATTGATTTAAAACAAACTTTTAACACTACACTCTTTAAAACATTCGTTAATTAATTTTTAATTATAAATGCAAAATAAAATTTCTGTGCAGCTCACTGAATATTCACAAAAATGTATTCTTTTTCCATTTTTCTGGTTATGCGAAAAAATAATTTAAAAACTTTTACAATAGTTTATTGCAATAAATTTACTGAACTATAAAAATATGTCAACAGAAAGAAAATTATTTTTCATATTCAATAAAATATTCTGTAATCCGTTTTCTATTCACAAAATTTCATTAATATTTTTTAAGCAGAAATATTATCTTTTGATGCAGTAAAAACAATATTTTGGATGAATAATAATGTTAAATGTAGAAAAAATCACTCACTTCTTACTTTAAAATTAACTCAAATTGATTAGAAATTTTTCGATTTATTTTTTTAAATGTAAAGTAAAATTAAATCGAAAAAATAAAAATAAATATTTTAAATTTAAAAAACGAAATAAACGAGTTAAACGTTACGTGTTTATCCACAACTAGCTATGGCCACGAATCCACTAAAACTGCTCTATGTATAGTAAATGAAAACTCATTGAGTTAAGTAAAACTTATAAAATGTAAATCTATGAAAATATACGCGCTCACATTGAGAGAGCGTGTGAGAGTTTTCCCAAAATGAATTTTCCACAATATTTATAAATATTTCGTAGAATCTTGGCAACATAGCAGCGACACGACAGGAAAAGCTCATTGTAGGGGAAATACATTTTCTTTTCTCTGGGAAAATATTTATATCTTTCTCATCGCAACAAAACGAAAACGCATAAAATCCCAAAAACAAAATATGTTATAATTGTGTCTTGTGTGATTAATGTAAAAAAATAATAATAATATACCATTTGTGTTAAGAATAAATCACATTGTTGTCCTGGTATATATCTTAGGATCGTTTATCCTTTCATAAAGCTTTATATACAATGTGCACCATGTATTATTTAACTTGATTATGAGGGTGTAGTTGCAGAAATAGTCAACGTCATATTTTTTATTATCAATGCGAAGTCACATTGCAGAATATCTGATAACTAGAAATATCTATTGAGTAAAATACCACGAGTCATTCATTGTCCGCAGAGAATATTATTCCTAAAATATTATTTAGGAAAGTTTTGTATGAAAATGTTACTTGACACAATGTATTATCTAATAATTCAAATCTATTCATAGTTATTGACTGACTTAGGATAAATTGGATATTTGTTGTTGTATACAATACAGCAAATAAATAAATGATATAAACACACACTATCTAGATATAAATAACAATTTAAAACATACACACTTAGTATCTAACTGTGTTGCTTACTGCTTTATTGATTTGTCCGTCATTTGTTGTTTTAACACAGCGTGGTGTGCCCAAAATACAAGAGAAATATTCCAAAGGATAATAATAATGCAAATAAGATGAGTAACGCAACAGAAACATAATTTATTTAAGAAATCCAACATACAATAACAACAGCATTTATTGCCAACAAAACAATACAACATGAAATAGAAATTCGTTTAAACAAAAATATTAATGAAAATGTGTAACAATATAACACTGCTGTCGACGAGATGTGTTCGATAATATTTTTAACATAAACAGAAATTATAAATAGTTTCCTTTTATGTTTGTTTTGAAACATGTTTGCCAATAGGAAGTTGTATTTTGTAATTTCTATAAGTGTTCTGCTTATTTAGATTGGACAAGCAATCGAAACTACTAACAGCGCTCTCCTGAAAGTAGGGCGAACAATAATCAAAACCGTAAAAAGATATTTCATTCTAATATGTCATTCTAATGACCTAGAAGTATTTCCAAAAGAAGATAAATTTTGTAAATTAAAAATAAATCAAATTATTAAATTATACTATTGTTATCTTATTTTATAGTAGTTAGTATCGTTATATTATAAGTCTCTTAAAACTATTAAGAGACTGAATGTTTTTCGTTTGGATAAAAACACTGTGCATACCGCTAGCTACGAGCGAACTTAAACATTTCATTTTTATCACTGAAAAATAAGTATTATTATTATTATAAGTATTATATTTTAACTAAAATTGAAAATGTTTAAGAATTCAATATATTGAATAAGAAAATATGTTTAGAAAATGATTTTACAATTATTTCAAAAGAGAAGATAAATAAATAGAAATTTTTAATTAAAACCAGGCGTCTCCACTTGCTATTAAAATTACTTTTCTTATTTAATTCATTCTTATTTTAAGTAGTTGAAACTCTATATAAATGTTTCTTTTTAGAATATTATTATTAGAATTTTTCTATTTTTACCATTTTCAACTGTTGTTCTTCTCAACAAAATGGTTTTCTGTTCAAAACGTCGAGTACATAAAAGAAAGATAAAAATTCAATGATGATGCCGACAGTTAAATGTAAATATTAACTACTAAAACAGAAGGTAACGAACAAGAATGACCTATAATAACTTGAATAACATTTTCATTTATTTATTAGTATTCCTGCTTACAAAAACGAAAGGACAACAAATATTTTAAATTTTAGCAGCAACAACTACACAGTCATTTTGTTATAATTTCTTTTGCATAAATATTGTGCTGTTATGCGGGTTATTTTACTATACACACATCTGTAACTTAAAAACTATGACTATTTTCAATAAGTCGATTTTTCTTTTGCAAAACACAATACGAGAGAAGACAATGGATGAGTGTGATTTATTTATATCGTGCTCTCGATTATTTATTATTAACACAATGTTTTGTAATAATAAATCAAGTAAGGATCATAAAATTTAATTTTGTTAAAATAAAGTAAAAATGACCTGATTTATAACCGTATTAGCTGGACAATAACAAAATAGAAAAAAGGAAGAATAAATCAGTGTACGGCGTTATGTTATTTTTTAAAATGTTAAATAAACAGTGATAATGACTTAAAACATATGGAGAAAAATAATAATTTATAAAATAAGATTTAATTAATTTATTAGATTATAAATTTTATTGGATATTTCACTATCATATATTACACAAGTGTAATAGTTCTATTGCTACTGCAATATGGCATATAATTTTAGTTTTTTTTCTATTTAAATTATATCAGTGTTGTTTTTATTGTTTTCGATGAAATTTGAAAATTAATATTTGTTGCTAGAAATTCGAAGTAAAGCGTCCTACATTCAGATAAATACATCTATGGTAAGAAACGGGCACGTTAAGCTACAAACTAAATATTATTAAAATCTTTAAAATATTCTTAATGATAATTGTTTGAAAAAAATCAGTAATTCACCCAATTTCTTTTCTATTATGAACAATTAAAAACTATCGTTTTATTATTATTTAAATTAAAAATTGCCTTTTTCCTTTGGAATGAATGTACATTAAATTTGTAAAATGTACAATAAATAATTCAATGTCAGTTCTCTAATAAATAATTACGGCAACAATGGAGTTTTTATTCAGTTAAAAAATAAAAAAAAAAACAGAAAATAAAATATTGCTTTTAAAAAAATGATTTCATTGCATGCAAAAACCAAAAAATAAAATTAAATAAATAAATATTATATTTTCTCCGATTCTGCCTGTTTCTGTTTTTTTTTTTATAAATAAATAATATGAAGAAGCAAACAGCATAATAAACATTTCCATTTTTGTACATTTGATTTTGCTCGCATTTGAAGCAATAAAATTCATAATTTTTGATAAAACAATAATAAAATTTCAAAAAGAGAAAACTAAAATTATTTACTGCTTAGAATAATAAAAGAAAAATATATATTTGGCTTCGTAAATTTATGGTTAAGTGCTGGAATCTGGCGTGAGGCTAAACTACATGAAATTAACGGAACGAGAAGTTGATTTGAACAACGCCATTAAACATTAAAAATGAATTACAGGTAATTTATAGTAAATATTAATCGCAACTGTTATTGTTATTTTCGTTTAAGTATTTTGAAATTCTGTAAAATATTTACTTATTTTGATAAATTTTAGATGTAATAAACATCATGCATTATTCTTTTGATGAAACTTCGGAAAAAATATTCACTAATTCGTATTTTTGAGTAATTTATTAAACTATACACCGCCTTTTATGCATGAATTATTATTTTTCATGAATTTTCTCGCACTACGATTGCAAAAATAAAAATAACTTCTTTGTATCTTTAATATTTCTACTACTTTGAATTTCAAGCAAAATCGAGTGTTCTACAGTGAAATTTGCAGTTTTTAACTTCTTGAAACGTAACAAAGCGGTGAGGTACAAAAGAATAACTTAAATTAATTACTATAATCATTATTAATGTAAGTAGTTAAAATAACATTGAAATTATTATGTTTGTATAATTAGTCAGCTGTCAAAGTTCATTGCCTTTCTATTCATGGAAATTTAACAAAAACACAAGTCTCAGTATTCAAATCTTTTATAATTATTTAAGCGATTAAAATTGTTTATCACAAATATTTAATTGTTAACTCACAGCTTATTTCTCTTAGAAAATATAACCTGCGGCAAAGGTGATATAATTAAATTGAAAATGTTCAATATTGATATATATTGTCAGTTTAAAGACACAAAGTTCTGAATTTGACATGTTGTAGGAAATAAATAATTTGAAATATCGTATTTCTCGATACTTAAATACCACGTAACGTATTTATTGCCTACAGGTTGCTAGTTTATTTAATGATAAAATTGTTTATTCAAAAAAAAAAAAAAAGAGTGAAAAGCAATTAAAAAATAATAATTCCATAAAACCACGAGTAAACTAAATATATAAAACAATAATTTATGACTGTTGAAATATTTTCATATTTTTCTTATTTTTATATTCCACTAGAACAACGAAATTATAAATTAATTTACGCTTAAGATTGTTATAAATCACAGAAAGCAAAGCAGCAACAGAAAACAGAAAAACAACGAAAATAAAGAAATTAGTGATTAAATTATTTTTTATTAAATAAAAAAATTCTCTCATTATAAATACAGTACAAGCACAATTTTGCGAATGATATTCTGTCTCCGGTTAACTTAACTGTTACTACGAAATATGTTGTACATTGTGTTTTATCAAATTTATTTAAATAATTTCCATTATATACGAAATATTACTACACAACATCTTCTTCGAATGATTAATTAAAATTCTGCTTATGATTTTGCTATCGGAAACTATATTAATTTCAAGTTCATGTTGTTCAAATTGGTTACGAATTATCCAATAAAACAAAATTAAAATGAATTAAAATGATAAAGTATTACAACCATTAAGTTCATTTAAAAAGAAAACTCTTTTATTGGGCTCTGAATGTAAATTAATATATTTTTTTATTAAATAACGAAAAATATAAGTAATAAAAATATTTTACAAACAAGAAAAAACATTCAGAGCAAGCATTTCGTTAAAGAAATAAAAATAATATTAAAAAATAAATAATAATAATAAATTTTAATAACCGCAACGCCAAACACAATAAATAAATAAAAAAAAAATATAATTAATAAATTTTTATTGATATTTTATGGTGAGCTCTTAACGCCTGCCTAAACTAAACTTCATTAGAAACAAAGAAATAAAAATTTGAGTTTAAAAAGTGATACAAACGAAAACACACCGCGATGCTAAATCAGTAAATTTGCGTTTCATGTTCCTATGGAAAAAAATTGGATAGAAAAACAAACACATGGCGAATGCTGCTAGTAACAAAAATCTTTATTTCATTGAAAATTATTATTTTGCTTCATTTTCTTAATATTTTTAAAATGTGAATAATTTTTCGTTTTATCTTTCTTTATCTTTAACATTCAAAATTTCCCTATTCAAGGTATTTATTCAAATTTTATTTAAATGATGAGATATTGTTATTTTAGACGATTAAAGCGACAAAACAACAAAAATAATCCTGATTTCATTAAATAATTGACAAAAGGTAAAAAAAATATAATAATAAAATTAGACACTTTAGTATTTTTATTTTAATCAAATACAATTGTTGCAGATGCAATTATTTCCATTAATTATAACCGAATAAAACTAATCCAAGCTTGTAGTGAATCACTTTAGCACCTTAGTTACAATTAGTGGACATCACTACCCAATGCACAGAATAGATTATAGCCATCATCAATTCAACAGCACAAACAGCAAAATAAAACTCATTATCATCGCCATAAACATTTAACAATCAAATAAGGAAAAAACGTGATCTTCTTTGTATTTATTATTCTTATTCCTTGCTCTTGTGGAATTTAAGTATATATTTTATTTAATTAGATAAACACAATTATTGTGACCAAATATAATTGTACAGAAACTTTAAATTTTGTTTTTAAAAGTTTAAACAAGGCTGAAACTGTTAGTGCACGCCTGATTTGCTTTTGTAAATTTGAATAAACAAAATAAAACATAAAAAAAACAGAGGAGAAGCATAAAATTATTGGAAACTAATCTCAACTTGTCAATAATGAAAAATTGATTAGATTTTCAACAAAATCTAATTTATGCTTTGCGAAAGATTTAAGATGAAAAAGTCTGTTACAGTTTGTTGTTTCAATCTTTTGAATAGTCTATAATATAGTAGCTTTCTATACCTTAGGGAAGTACTAACAATATGTATAAATAAAAACCTTTGTGATGGCATTAAAAATCTTAATCAGTTTGGAAAATAATTTTTAAGAGCTGACATAATAACTATTTATCGAGGCATTTTCTAGTTTAATTAGTATAAATGTTTCAACTAAACAATTCTTAAAGAAAAATTAAATGAAACCGTTGAGAATTATATAAGCCTTTTTTAAAAGTAATCTCCAGATGTGCTACGACTGCGAATATTAGATAACATTATTGAATCATACTTTATTGTAAATGAAATATTGCAAATAAACAAATATACACGCAAACAAAACTTATTAATTTTTATAGCAAAACGAATGCAAGCAGTAGCATTTAATTGAAGCAACACATGAACACGTATATTAAAACTTTTAATACAGTAAAGAAAGAAAACATAAATATTAAATCAAAGTAAATAACTTTATTGAACAAAAAATAGCAGCACAGTACATATCTGAACAACATCGTTGTTAAATCAGCTTAAAAAGTATATATAATTTTCAAAATACAACTAAAATCAAATAAATGTATAAGAATTTCTAAGACTTTTTTTCATTTAAAGAAAATAAGCAAAAAATAAGATTAAAAATACAACTATGAACGTTTTATTTGCAGCCAAATCGATACATTTTATCCAATTACTTTCATAAAAAGAAAAGAAATGAAAACATAAATAGAAAATTAAATGAAATCATCGTCATGTGTATGGAAAAAGTATTGAAATTTTTTCATTGTTTTGTCTTCTTTATGCATTATTTTCCAAAGTTAATCTGATTTCAATTTTTACTAGTAGAAAATATGAAATTCAAAATCCTTTTCAATGAGAATTTATTTAGTTTATATTTATTCAGAATATATTCAGTTTCGCTATTAGAAAAAGTGCAAAGAATTGCCTTTTTTCCTTTTAAATTAACTTGTTATAATGCTTGAATTTGTGAATAATCTTTATGCTAAACAATACCAGATATAAAGAATTAAAAACTTGGAACTTCAGCATTTTTCATATTTCTATAATTCAATCTTTTAAAATTTATTTCAAAAAAAAAAGTTTATTTCGCAAAATGGAGTGCTCTAACCGTGTTGTCTTGACGGAATTAACGCCAAACATTACTTGTAGATACAGCTGCAGCTTTTTTCATATTATAAAATATTTTAAATATATTCTGTAAACAAAAAAAAAACACCTGCTTTATACTTTACCACAGAGAAAGTATCAACAATATAATAAATAAAGCAAGAAATGAAAAAACTTTCAACAAAAGAGAGAAAATTTATTTTTTAATTGGGTTTATTTTCGGCTAATTTAAGCTGGAGATTAATTTAAATAATAATTTTCAGTTTCAAATAATTTACTTAATTTTGTATAATTTGTCCATTTCGACATTTTAATTTCATTTCAAGGTGAAAGCAAAAAAAATCTATTTTTGCATCGATAAATACAACGAAAGTCAAGTGAATTGGTACCGGAGAGCCATTTACCGCATTTTTTTATCATATAATGTAAAGGACAAAATACAAAGAAAACGGAAAATACTTTCCTATTTTAAAAAGCAACAAAAAGGTTACAAAAAAACCACAATGAAGCAAGGAAAAAGAAAAATTAGAAGCTTGTTTAATATAACACATATTCGTGGCATTTAAATGTATTTCTTTATTTAAACTAAGGTATTTCTATGCTACCTTTACCGTTATTAAAACTGTAGGACATTCTTATTCTTTAAATATATGTAATTTGTTCGGTCTTAAACCGATTTATTGCTGCTATGCTAGAATTTTTATATTTGTTTGTACACATGTTTTCATATTTGGGAATATTTTTATTATTTTCCCTTTTTTACAACTATTTGCCGATAATCTTTCTTTTTCATTGATATTGCCGATTTAGGTAAAATAGTATATTTCTTTTATGGCAATTACTTGCTAAATATCCTCATTTCTTTGATCTTTACCAATTTTTGGTAAAATATTATTTTTTGGTTTATAACATCCTGTAATAAACCGAACATATTTCGTTGGAGGTTTTTCCCATATTTATGATTGATAATCTAACACATATTCATACTATTGAGGAAGACTAATTAAGGGAAAAACCAATTCCAAAATATTTCAAACACAAGGCAATAAACATGCTAATAAACAAAACCCTAAACATAGGAATTCTGGCGGCAAGAAGCAGATTTCCTACATATAGTTTTCTTACTTCAAGAAACGCCCTTTCCTTGCCGTAAAATCCAAGGATTGGTTATCGCGGCTATTGGGAAGGGCATATTATACTCATTATCAAATTTTATTATAGTTAAAGAACTATAAATAACCAAGCAAAAATATAAATCGCTCTCTTGTGTTTTATCACCCATCGGGGTAACACCTGTTATAATTCAGCACCCATCGGGGTAGCGCGCTTGTATTTCATCACCCATCGGGGTAACGCTCTTGTGTTTTGTCATCCATCGGGGTAACACTCTTGTATTTCTTTGTCCATCGGGGCAACAGCTCGTGTGTTTTGTCACCCATCGGGGTAACACTCTTGTATTTCATCACCCATCGGGGTAACATCTCTTGCATTCTACTACCTATCGGGGTAAGTTGTATTTTCTAAGATCCATCGGGATCTCTTGAGGTAACATCGGTTTCATCATCCAAACAGGAAGATTAGTGTTTAACGTTCCATCGGGAACACCATTGAGAGAAGTTCATGAGTTAGCAAGAGACTATTTTAAATTAAATCAAATTAAAGAATCTAACATAAATTTAAGTTTATTTGTTGTTAAATTTAATTATATTAATAAAGTGCTTTTAATAAACATAAATTATAAATTAATTTAACATTTTTTATTAGAGGTTAATTTCCTTGATAAGTTGCTATCCGAGGCGTTGCAATTGTTTGGTAAATTGCGATCATTCTGCGCGATTAAGGCTATAGCGATATATTCTTAATCAGAGGCGCACTCCCAATACCGTTGCAAACGCAGTTATATTTGGTCTAGCAATCAGGTCGTATTTTTCGGCTATTCGGATTAAAGATAACGCAACATATTTTGGTCCTTCGAACCGGATCTGCTTATCAAATTAACTCAGAAAGATGTAGTGTTTATTAAATGCCAAAGACAACTAAAAATAAATCAAAAATGGAGAAGCTAGCAGAATTGCAGTTTAATCGTGATCTTTTTGTAAATCATGTTAGTGATCTTCAAGAATTTATGGAAGATTTTGATAGCGAAAAAGGGTCGATATTTGAAATACAAGCGCGTTTAGAAGAGATAAAGGTTGAATATGAAAATTATAAAACTAACCAGCGAGTGTTAGAAATGTTAGATAGTGACAATTTAAGTGAGCTAAAAAGTGAAAGAAAACAATATACAGATTTGTATTTTAAGATAACGAGCCACATGCAAGCTTGTATTGTTGAACAAAGTTTTAGTGAACAAATAAAAATTGACAATAGTGAATCATGTGCATTAAAATCAATACAGCTACCACCGATCACATTACCAACATTCAGTGGAAATTATGACGAGTGGTTGTCTTTCTATGATTTGTTTAATTGCATGATTCACCAAAACAAACAGTTAAATGAAATTCAAAAATTTCATTATTTGAAAATGTCATTAACTGGTGATGCAGCGAATGTAATACTTTCATTACAGACATCATCAGATAATTACAATATTGCGTGGAATCTCATCAAAAGAAGATTCGAAAACAAAAAAATTATTATCTACAATCATATTCAAGACCTCTTCAACATCAAAAAAATTACCAATAATTCAGCCACTGTGTTGCGAAATTTATCCAATGATGCAATGAAGCACATTAGAGCTTTGAGGACACTAGGTGAAAATATTGGTAATTGCGATTCCATGGTCATCTATTTAATTATTAGCAAATTAGATGACAGCACCAGGAAAGAATGGGAAGGCGAAAATGAGACCGACGAGCTACCTACAATAGCTCAGTTGGAATCCTTTCTACACAAAAGGTGCCAAGTGTTGGAATCGGTAGAGTGCAACAGTGCAAACAAAAGTGTGAAGCCATCCAGGGCATTAACAGTAAATAATGCACAGTGTGCATATTGTGGACAAATGCATTTTATACATACAGGGTTTTCCAATAAGAGGTGTTATTTTGAATAGCCCGCTATTTCGGTAGATGTCACTTTTGAAGCTATCATTTGTTGACATTTGACAAGTAGAAACTACGCCATTAATAAAAATGGAACGATACACGCTTCAACAACGCATTGAAATTATTAAAATTCACTATAAAAATGGTGAAAATTTGGCAGAGACGGTTCGTAAAACTCGAAAATTTTTGGGTCGTCGTGAAGCACCTTGTCGGACCGCAATACAGAAATTGGTGGAAAAATTCGAGCTGTTGGGACAACTTAGTGATGTGAAGAATAAAATCCGTGCACGTCGTTCAAGAACAGCCGAGAATATTGCTGCTGTAGCCAAAAGTGTTGAAGAAAACCCAGGTTTGTCCATTCCTCGTCGTTCTTTGGAATTAGGCATTCCACAAACGTCATTACACCGTATTTTGCATAAAGATTTGGGTCTTAATGCTTATAAGGTTCAGTTAACACAAGAACTCAAGCCGGCCGATCATCAACAACGTCGTGTCTTTGCTGATTGGGTCCTTGAAATGCATGAAAATGATCCGGAATTTCATCGAAAAATCATCTTGAGTGATGAGGCCCATTTCCACCTCGGTGGCTTCGTCAACAAGCAAAATTGTCGCATCTGGGGCTCGGAAAACCCAAGAGTTATTGTTGAAAAGCCTCTCTATCCTCAACGTGTGACTGTTTGGTGCGGTTTATGGTCCGGCGGAGTCATTGGACCTTACTTTTTCGAAAATGAGGCTGGAGCAACAGTTACGGTGAATGGATTGCGCTATCGAGAGATGATTAATGATTTTTTATGGCCGGAATTGGATGGTATTGATCTGGACAACGTTTACTTTCAACAAGACGGCGCTACGTGCCACACAAGCAACGAAACCATTGATCTTTTACGGGAAAAGTTTTCGGACCGTGTTATCTCTCGAAGAGATGATCACAATTGGCCACCGAGATCTTGTGATTTAACACCTTGCGACTTCTTCCTTTGGGGCCACGTGAAAGAGAAGGTCTACGCCAACAGCCCAGCGTCGATTCAAGACCTCAAAGATGGAATTCGTGAGGCTATCGAGGACATAGGGCAGCCACTTTGCGATTTGGTTATGGAAAATTTCATGAAAAGGATATGGTCCTGTAAGCGTGGTCGTGGTGGTCATTTGCCTGACGTTATTTTCCACTATTAATGGCATACCTTTCTCTTTATAATGAAATAAACATCCGATCATTTATATTAAAAAATGGCATTTTTTTTTGAATATCAAAATAACACCTCTTATTGGAAAACCCTGTAAATGTTTTAAATTTCAAAAGTTAAGTGTACAATACAGAATATCAGTTATTAAAAGGCATTCTCTTTGTTACAACTGCCTTAAGGACCATAGCGTCAAGGATTGTGAATCCAGTGGTTGTAAATTATGTAATAAGAAACACAATACATTATTACATATTAATTTCAAAAATAATAAAATTCAAATAGACACTAACGTATCAAAGACTAAAACAAACAATAGTGAAAGTGTAACCCTACAAAATAATGTTATATCAAGTTCGCGGGATAATAAAACAACACAGGTTTTATTACCAACTGCAGTGATATATGTGTTAGACAAAAGTGGTAAAAGGCACTTTTGTAGGGTCTTGTTAGATTCGGGTTCGCAATCTAATTTCATATCTGAAAAAATGAGTCAGATCTTACGGTTGAAAAGGGAAAAAATACAATTTCCCATTGGAGGCATCGGCAATTCAAGTATAAACGTAAGATATCAGACTCACGTTGAGGTTCGATCCCGGATCAACAAATTTTCGCGGCATATTAATGCATTAATATTGCCCAAACTAACCGGCAACTTACCATCGCAACAAATAAATGTGAGCAAATTTAATGTTCCAAAGAACATACAGTTGGCTGATCCTGAGTTTAACATATCAAATAAAATTGATATGATACTAGGTTCGGAATTATTCTATGAGATCCAGTCTACAGGACAAATCAAATTGAACTTCAATCAGCCAATCCTACAGAAAACAGTATTTGGTTGGGTTGTTGCCGGAAACTGTGCATCTTCGTCACAAATGCAAGACGCACAATCATACACTATATGCAATCTTGATGATTCTCTGAAAAGATTTTGGAAATTGGAGGAAGTAGAAAATACCGTGAACATGTCAAATCATGACAAATATGTTGAACAACATTTCGTTGATAACGTTAAACGAAATGCTAACGGAAGGTTTATTGTCAAATTACCTGTTAAGGAAAATCATCAACCACTAGGTGAATCACTACATATGGCAAAATCAAGATTTCTCAATTTAGAACGCAAATTAGCTAAAAACGCGGAATTGAGTAAACAATATAAGGAGTTCATCAACGAATATCAATTTCTTGACCATATGGTATTACGACCTAACCGTAATCCTGCTAATTACTATTTGCCTCATCATGCAGTTCTTAAACCGGAAAGTACTACAACTAAGGTTGGAGTTGTATTTGATGCTTCAGCAAAAACTTCAACTGGAATATCATTAAATGATATTCTTCTGACTGGACCTTCAATCCAACAAGATTTATTTTCAATAATCGCAAGGTTTAGATGTCATCGATATGCATTAACTGCGGACATAACAAAAATGTACCGGCAAGTATTGGTGGATGAATCCCAACAAGAACTGCAATGTATTTTATGGCGAAACAACATGAACGAAGAAGTTTAAAATTATACGTTAAAAACATTAACGTATGGTACAGCATGCGCATCATTTCTGTCTACAAGATGTCTGCATGAACTGGCTAAGGAACAAATAAAAAAATATCCAATATCATCGAAAATTATACTTAATGATTTCTATGTGGATGACCTACTAACAGGAGTTAATTCACGGGTTGAATTATTAAAGGTATACGAGGAGTTAACAGAAATACTATCAAAGGCTGGGTTTGAATTACGAAAGTGGTGTTCCAATGAAGGCTATATTTTAAACAAAATACCAAAGGAACGTCAAACAGAATTATACAAGATTGAAGACAAGGATTCTACTAAAACGTTAGGACTCATTTGGCAACCAAAATCAGACAGCTTTCGATTCGATGTGCAGCAAATCAACAATAAAAGTATAACTAAAAGAGTAATCCTTTCTGAAATCGCTCAGCTGTTTGATCCGATGGGTTTTATGAATCCAGTAATAGTAACTGCAAAATTAATCATGCAACAATTATGGTTAATAAATGTTGGTTGGGATGAATCTTTGCCAATCGGAATTGAATCCAAGTGGAAATTCTTTCGTCATCAATTACCGGAAATTAATCAAATTAATATAGATCGACGTTTCATAAGAACTGAAACCTCCAGTGTATACGAGCTACATGGATTTGCCGATGCATTATCAGCTATAGTGGAACCTGATTTGACGGATTTGAAAATAGGTCGCCTATCGAGGTGGCAACTGATACAACACATATTTCAAAACTACTGGAAACGATGGTCATCCGAATACTTGTCACAGCTTCAACAAATGTCCAACAAGAATACCAGTGTTCGAGACATAACAATCGGATCATTGGGTTTAATAAGGGAGGACAACCTACCACCAATGCAGTGGATGCTAGGACGAATCACTACAATCCACCCGGGAAAGGATGGTGTTGTCCGAGTTGTTACCTTAAAGACAAAAAATGGATTATTAACACGTCCTATTAACAAGTTTTGCGTTCTCCCTATAGAAAAGTAAATTTATTATCTTCATTATTTTCTTATTATTCTCTTCATATTCTCATAAATTTTTTAATTGAAAGCGATGCTTTCAAGGCGGGCAGTATGTTCGGTCTTAAACCGATTTATTGCTGCTATGCTAGAATTTTTATATTTGTTTGTACACATGTTTTCATATTTGGGAATATTTTTATTATTTTCCCTTTTTTACAACTATTTGCCGATAATCTTTCTTTTTCATTGATATTGCCGATTTAGGTAAAATAGTATATTTCTTTTATGGCAATTACTTGCTAAATATCCTCATTTCTTTGATCTTTACCAATTTTTGGTAAAATATTATTTTTTGGTTTATAACATCCTGTAATAAACCGAACATATTTCGTTGGAGGTTTTTCCCATATTTATGATTGATAATCTAACACATATTCATACTATTGAGGAAGACTAATTAAGGGAAAAACCAATTCCAAAATATTTCAAACACAAGGCAATAAACATGCTAATAAACAAAACCCTAAACATAGGAATTCTGGCGGCAAGAAGCAGATTTCCTACATATAGTTTTCTTACTTCAAGAAACGCCCTTTCCTTGCCGTAAAATCCAAGGATTGGTTATCGCGGCTATTGGGAAGGGCATATTATACTCATTATCAAATTTTATTATAGTTAAAGAACTATAAATAACCAAGCAAAAATATAAATCGCTCTCTTGTGTTTTATCACCCATCGGGGTAACACCTGTTATAATTCAGCACCCATCGGGGTAGCGCGCTTGTATTTCATCACCCATCGGGGTAACGCTCTTGTGTTTTGTCATCCATCGGGGTAACACTCTTGTATTTCTTTGTCCATCGGGGCAACAGCTCGTGTGTTTTGTCACCCATCGGGGTAACACTCTTGTATTTCATCACCCATCGGGGTAACATCTCTTGCATTCTACTACCTATCGGGGTAAGTTGTATTTTCTAAGATCCATCGGGATCTCTTGAGGTAACATCGGTTTCATCATCCAAACAGGAAGATTAGTGTTTAACGTTCCATCGGGAACACCATTGAGAGAAGTTCATGAGTTAGCAAGAGACTATTTTAAATTAAATCAAATTAAAGAATCTAACATAAATTTAAGTTTATTTGTTGTTAAATTTAATTATATTAATAAAGTGCTTTTAATAAACATAAATTATAAATTAATTTAACATTTTTTATTAGAGGTTAATTTCCTTGATAAGTTGCTATCCGAGGCGTTGCAATTGTTTGGTAAATTGCGATCATTCTGCGCGATTAAGGCTATAGCGATATATTCTTAGTCAGAGGCGCACTCCCAATACCGTTGCAAACGCAGTCATATTTGGTCTAGCAATCAGGTCGTATTTTTCGGCTATTCGGATTAAATATAACGCAACATAATTTGATTCGAGCTTGATTGAAACGATTTTGAGATTTAATGGTCAGCTACATCATATTTCATGTCT
This sequence comes from Ptychoptera contaminata, assembly GCA_963942525.1. NCBI lineage: Eukaryota > Metazoa > Arthropoda > Insecta > Diptera > Ptychopteridae > Ptychoptera > Ptychoptera contaminata. The sequence goes on along the minus strand of OZ012638.1, from coordinate 11,888,554 downwards.
GAGCTTATGGTCCAAGAATAAAATAAGACCACAAAAAATAAACCATCTAAGCTAAGGTAAATCCTGCTATAATCATTTATGTTATTATATGTTGAGCAAATTATAGCCAATAATACAGTAAAATTATAATGATAATAATAAAAATAATTTATCATGTGATTAGCTTTTTAGTAAAGAGAAATATATTGATAAGCCGTGATACACACATGTTTAAGACGATCGTGCAGCGGAAAGCAGGAATTATTTGTTCCTGCCTGTATATGTCACAACTAGTTTCGGTTCTCTTTCTTTAAAACATGATACATTGCAATCACTTCCGAGGACAAATGTTTCATAAAACTTTTCTTTTCTAAAAGATATTAATGCTAGACATACCAAGTTGTAATTTCTGTTAAACAGTGTGCTTAAAGCTGAACTTTTCCATATTTGATTTGGTTAAACTACACTCATGAGAATTTTGCACCATTTACTTAGAAATGTTTTGTCGCTTATCAATTTCTGACCACATGGGAAAAATTATTGGCAATTTTCTTTGCTATCGGATATTGACTATTAGGAACTTTTTTTCTGCTAAAAACATAATATTTGTTTCAGTTTACCCACTGAGTGAGACTAAGATAACTACGAAAATAAATGAACTGCTATAAATCAGATAGAGCTTATTTTTCTCTTTAAAAACAATTTTTTAGTTTCTGCTGGTACAAAGTTCTAAGTGAAATTTTGTGTTTTAAAAAACTTTTGCATACTCCTCAAAATTGATTTGTGCTGTCTTAAATTTTTAAAACAACATCATATTTATATTTATATTATTCGTATTTATATTTCTGCCTTTAAAAATAATTTCGCTGTTTTGTATTTATTTTTTCTGTAACCTCTATTTTGAGTTTTTCTTTTTTAAATTTCAATATTTATAAATTAAATTGTATTTATAGAAATTAAATAAGTTAAAAAAAATCGATAATCAAAATAAATAAAGTGTGAAAAGTGTGAGCTAGTTTTTTGCTGTAAACACAAATCAATTTTAAAAATAACTTTTATTGCAGAAATTAATCAATAAAAAAAAAATTAAACAAAAAGATCGAACAACAATGATCAGCATAATGTTTAAAAATAAAACATTATCAGGCATTGTTGGATAAAATTTTATTTTCAAATATAATGAACAATAATTGAGAGACACACAGCCAAAACACTACGCTTTAATTGATTACCAATAGTCATTGATTGAGTTGTTAATGTACACTCCTCGCAATCGTCATAAATACTGCCAATATATGATTATTATTTTGGATATTGTTAATACAGGAAATAGCACACGTCTTCAAGAGTAAAGCACTTAACACCTTAGATCTAAATTTGAAATGTGTTACTGTAATTGTAATAATATTTCTTTGAAGATGTAAAATTATGCAAAAATATGTTGATTGAAATATTTCTCTTTTGCCAAAATGTACCTACATATATTTTTATTTTGTTTTATCTTTTCATGAATAAAACAAGAAAGAGAAATGAAAATAAAGAAAAATTGAAAAACAAAAACATTATTATATTCAATAGATAAACTGGAAATTTATTTCATTTTCACATCTTTTTCGTTTTTCTTTTGGCTTGTCTCAAATTAACTCGTAGATCCTAGTAAATATCAAACAAGAAATGACTAAGCTCACTAATACTTTATGTAAAAATGTTTTTTCGCCTCTTTTCCTGTTTTAACAAAAAATTAAACTAACTGACACAGTTGTTTCTTTTCAAACAGAAAAGCAAAAAGAAAATTAATATTCACGGCAACTATGCTTTTTCCCCACAAAAAGTCTCTTAAATAGAGAAAATAGAGTAAACTCAGTTTCAGTTTTTTAAACAATTATTTATGAGCTACAGGGTATCACAAAATATAAATTTTATTTTCACTTTACTTATTTAAAATTATTGTTAATATGATACAGTAAAGTATTGTTCTGAAATACATTTAACTACTTGCTATAAAAGAATAATTTAATTTCTTTTAAGTCAAACTAAATTATTGTGGTAAACAATGTTTTTTTCACATATTTAACATTTTGTTTTAATACCAAGAAGGCATATTCTTATTTGATGTCATAAAGCTTTGTGGTTAACTCTTAAAAGAGTGCAATGCACTATTTTGATATGATGAATAATATTTAAGCTTTTATTATAATTAAAAAACAATCAAACGGAATAGATTTCTGTTTCCTTATTTATTGACGATTTTCCCTATTTTTGAATGCATTAAGAATTCTTAATGATGTAAAGTTTAGCAAAATATGAAAAAAAAAAAATAAACAACGGGAGAAAATTCTAAGCTCGTACGAATTCGTTTAGACAGGTAATTAGTTAAATTAAACAATAGAAAATCTCTTAATAGTTGAAACAAAGTTAATAACAGTTTCCGCACGAAATTATATTATTTACCTCTTTGATGCAATAATTATATGAAAATTTATTTCTTAAGTAAAAATAAGAGCCAAAGCATACAAAAACAAAGCAAATATCACTAATTTGCACTTTTTGCTTCTTATTATCTCTTACATTTTGTTAAACTGTTTAACGAAAAAACATTTTTTTCTCAACAATTGTCTGTTTATTCTTTTTTGAATAAACATTTTCTAATGAAATGAGGTCAGGTGGGTGCTGTTGTTACACTTTCATTGAATACAATTAAAAACTTATAAGAAAATAAACATTATTTTTTAATTTAGGTCATATACACAAACAAATATAAATCACTTTTTAATCGGATATTACTTAAAAATATATAAACAGATAAAAAAGGAAGAAAAATGTAAAAAAGAAATTTTTTATTTCAAATCTTCAGCAGAATTCTCATATGGGAAATGTTTATTTCTAATTTTTTTTTGTTCTTCTTTATATGTATTCACAAAGTGTTTTTACAGTCTGAATACTCTTTCTTAATTTTCTTTTTCATTTTTATAAATAATACAATAATAAAGGAAAGATTTAAAAAAAGACAAAGAAAGGAAAACATAATAAATATTTTATTACTTTTTACGATATAAATAATAATCGATGTTATAATTACAAGATAAACACAATTTTCTTAACAAATTAATGAAAGAAACAACAGTTTTACAGTCACAAATACAAAATCATTAATTATAATTTGAACAAATGTGAACTGTGCATTTGCGCCCAAAGACACACTTTTTACTTTAGGTTTTCTTGTTACACCTATATTTATGCTTAAAGAAACAAAGTCAAGAAAAAATCGCATAAAATAGAGTAATATTTCATTACTTTTGGAAAAACCGCAAATATTATGGTTTCTAGACAATCGATAACGCATAATATAGCAATTTATTTCATTCATTCGTGATTTAAAATTTAAATTAATAAAAGAAAGAATAGAACAAAGCTAATGTATACAAAATAGTTTACTGTTTATACCATAATCTTAAAAAAAAAAACACTATTTTGAGTAATTTTAAAGCGGTTGGAAACTTTACTATCACAAAACTACTGAAACTGGCACATTGTAGGTAGCTGTAGTAAGAAAGAAAATTTAATGTTATTTAGTTTAAAAACCCTGGTAAACTCCCTACAGTTTTACCCAAACAATTAATTAAATTCCATTTAGTTTCTTGTCAACCCAAAACACATTGACATCCATTTTACTATACTATATGAAAAGATTTTTATAATTCAATCATTTGTGATTGGAATTTCTTTATGATATAAAATTAAAAATAATGAAATATTAAATACCTGTGACCTATGTTAGTACATGACGAAACTAGAAGTATTTACATTTTATTTAATTCTGATGACAATCGATGTACAAATGTTAGGTGACTTTTTATAGTTTGTTTGATATAGTAAATGACAAAGATAACGTTTAAAACTAATTCTTATAAGGCTGCCTATTTAATGTTGTTGTTGAGCATTGACTAGTTGACAATACTGATGGTAAGATAACATTCTTTATAAAATACCATAGACTAGGCTATCTTGTTATTCATAACAAATCAAATCTGTTTTGGTGATCATGCAACTTTGTTTTTTTTGCTCAAACTATCTATCTAATTAAATTGAAATAATTATAGACCTTATACTGAACTACTACTATTTATTAGAATAGTATCAAATCATATTTTAATTGACAGACACGTATTAAAATCGATTTGTAGTCTTCTGATCATCAGTATTAAATCTCAATCAAAATATTTTTTTCACTTTAAAGAATGTAGGAACTATTCTTAAGAGATTATAATGAAAATTTATTTGCTGTTTTCGAAGTTTTATGTTATAAATAGAAAAAAAGCAAATACATTTCTCGATAAATGATGTAATTAAAATAACATTAGAAACTTTTCTTTCCTTTGCAGAAATCCTTCTTCATTAAAAACTATAAATTTAATTTTAAAGAAATTGAATTCAATTACAAACTATTTAAAAATAAAGTTTTGTGTAAATGACAAAGCAAATGACATTTGGAATTGTTTATAAGAAATTAAACAAAAAAGAAGAAATAACTCATCTTCTTTATATATAGTGAAGCAACAACCATTAAATAATTCACTATTTACATTTATAAATTTTATATTTTTTGTTTTTATTCGGTAATAAAAAATATAATTAAAATTAAATTATTCATGCTGTGAGAGAAAAGTTTTTAGTGCATTTTATCATAGAAAACCATTTAGTTTTTTTTTTGCTAATGAAACGTATATTCATTGTTTTCTTAATTAAAGTTTATTTTCAGTGCTTATAGGTTTTTCTTAATTATCCAGCTGATTTGATTTGAAGAATATAAGATTTGAATAATTATATAAACTTATTTAATGCATTAAATGCGAAAAAATGGCTTTAATTTATTTTTGAATTTGACGAATATTCTTAGTTTTTAAAAATCCTCGACAATGTTCTCTTTTTTTTAAATAAACAGGTATTTGATATAACTGTTTATATTAAATGAAAGTATTGGCTATATTCAAAAATAAAAAAGTACTACCCTTAGAAATTAAGTAACGGCGTTAATTGAAAAAGTAAGGATTATTTCACAGACATTGTTTCTTCTCTCCTCAACCATTCCAAAAGAAAAAAAAAACACAATCACTTTATTATAATAAAAAAATTTAATATTAATTTTGACAATATATTTCTCACGATTGTAAAATAGTTTATAAAAATAATATAACAGAAATAGTTTTATTATATTTTTTAAACAACATTGTCAAATGAATTATAAAAAATTACAATAAATAAATCAATGATTCAAACTCACGACAATATAGTTTAAAGACAATTTTACTATTAATATTTTAACTGAACATAAATCGTTTAAATACTTTTTTAATAAATAAAATATCAAATTATCTTATTTTTTTGCAATAGATTAATTAGTTTCATTCAATGAATAAGAAAATTTATGATTTTCGTTTGTTGTTATTTTTTTGTCTTGTTGGTGCCAAGTACCTATACAATCAATCTTATCTAATATTTCAAAAATGCTATTAATATTAGTCAATCGTGTAAATAAATCATAAAAATTGATAATCAGCAAAGCAAATGATTTAAAAATAGCTATACCTTGTAAATAAAGAATATAAATTATAAAGAATTTCTAACCAAACATGGTATATCTGCATTAAACATTAAATTGAAACATCTTTTGTCATGTTTCTATTCCCTTGTGATTATTTTAATTTTGTGAAAGTTAGTTACAGGCAGTAAGAGATCATTTTTTACAAATACTTTTCACTATTTTTTGTAAATATAGGCTCTTATTAATTAAATTACCAGTACCAAAAATTTATATTTTAAATATTTATTAAATTTATAAAATAAATTTTGAACATCGTAAAACAATTAATTATAATCTATTTATTTAACACTCTACATTTTTAGTTATTATCTTCGTGTATATAATATATTTGGTGCTGTTGACGGAAATATACCTAATTTAATTAAATTATTTTTCGAACAGTTAAATTTTACATATATAAGTGAAAAAAAGTTTAACTAAGTTATGAAAATATAAATGTCTAAAAGAAATGTCTCGTTCTAGTTGTTTTTCCTTCACTTTCAGCATTCATAGAGTATCTGGTGTTAGTTTTTTGTGTTCTTTATTTTTGCTAGAAAAAAACTTTTAATTACTTTAACACTAAAATGTTGAAACGTGACATAACTTTATCATCTGTGTCCTTATTACTTCGATCCTTTACTGCTCTATTTGAAATAGAAAAACAAATTAATAACTTTGCTTTAATTAACATGATATAAAAGTTGTTGTTGTTCACCTGAGCTTATACAGATTAACAATCTGCTCATGAAATAACGATGATATATTCTAAGACTCAACATCAACAGATATTTGTAGCGACAGGATAAGGCTAAGATTACAACCATTACAAATGATATTTTAGCCTCTATTTAAAATATATTTTTTCCTCTAATAATCCAATCAAAAAGAAAAGAAAAAACAAGTGATGTGGTAGAAATATCGGACAAAATTCCAGCTGTAAGTTACATATAGCTTTTACTTCTGTGAGTTGCTCAATTTTTATTATTTAATTTTGTTTTTTACTATATTTATCTCCATATAATCATACTTTTAACACGTTTTGAGTTTTTCTATTATTTGTCACGTATTATTGCTTTTGTGTCATAAAAAAGAAAAAAATGTTTTGATTTTCTTACTGATAAATGCTTTTGGTTTATTACTAAACTTAATTAATTCTTTTGATTATTTAATTGAAAAATATAGTAATAAATAAGCGAAAAAGGTAGACAAATAAATAATCATTGAACCACCTGAGCCACCCACATTTAAGTAACAATACGACAGGTAAACCTTAGGCATACAAAAACCAAATCAATGTTTCCCATTCAAATTTATGTTCATAAATCGATTTTTTTTAGTAATAAAATAATTCTGTCGACAATCTTTGTCAAAATTTAAACAGAAATTATTAAGAAATTTGCGACCCCAATAATAAAACAATCATAATTCTTGCTTCACAATGGAAAAAGGAAAAATAAAATTAATAGTCTATAGATTTAAAAATAATAAGAATGCCAAGATAAATACGTTTTCTATTGTACCGGACATGTCCATATTCAGCAACCTTAGCATCTTTTTTCTTTATTATTTGAAAAAAAAAATAATCCTAGACCGATAGCCAAAAAAATAGTAATTTCCGTCCAATTAAAATGATAAATTCTCATAAAAAGAACACAAAAGTTAAAAATCTATTATTGGGATCTGGGTTACACAAATACACACAATTGTTCAACCTTCTATCACGGTTATCTTATAATGCAGTGTCTCTAAACTTGCTACCTAATCGATATAGTTTTTTCAATTAAAAGGCGAATAAATTTGTAGTTTCGTTATTTATTAATTTAATTACTAAAATTCGCAGAAAATCATCTGATTGTAATGTTCAAAAATTGATATAAAGACGAAACTTGAAATTAAATAAAAAAAATATTAAATCAGTTTAAATAAATCGAAGAATGTTACCAGAAGAGAATGTATTTCAATTAAAAATTGATATAAAATAAATAAACAATTCAATCATTTTAAATAAGGAAACAATTTCGATCATAAATTCAATTAATTATTAAAAGATAGAAGAAAATAACTTTGGCAAGTCTATCACAGTTAATCGACTTTTCTTGACTTTAGTGTAACAAAAATGGTACGGACAAATTGATATGAACATTGGTTAATTATCATGTTCGCAATTGAGATGTGGAACCAATATTCCCGAGTCATGGAGAATCTTCCTCGCAACAACAATGCACTCGAAGGTTGACACAATGCCTTTAACAACGTTATTGATTTTGCTCATCCATTTTCAAAAATGTGCCCAAATATTATCTCTCTACTATATTTGAAAATAATTTGTTTATTCATTTTAAAAATGTTTAACTTAAGGCTGATTTATTTACAGTTTTCTTTTTTATAATAATTATAAAGAAAAATAAATATATAAAAAGTAATAAGGAAAACGAAAGTGTAGCCTTTAGCAAATATTCACTTAAAGCAAATTTCTTCAATAAAGGTTAAAGTTTATAAACATTAAACATGATGTAACTGACATTTAGTCATCTTGTGGGCTGTAAGTTGGTGTTGAACAATACTTACATATTCCACCAGAAGTAATTATTTTATTGTCATAGCTTCAATGCATAATACTTTGAAGTGCATGTCATTTGTAGATAAATCATGTCATTTCTAATACAAGTTTTCCCCCATATGCATTACAAACATAATATTTTTATTTTTTTACATTTAGTTTTATTGTTTATGTTTTAAACAAAATCAATAAAAAGAAAACAGTTTGCTACATGAATTGATAATAAAACTTGTCTAAAGCATTTGAATGAGTCGAAGTGTGCTCAAGTGAATTTTATCAATAAAATTGCTACCCACTGGACACTAAAAAAAGAACTTTATGATTTTATTATATTAAAAACGTTTTAAAAAAATCTAAGAAAGAGACATTTATTACGAGCACATAATTAGTTAAAAAATTAATTTTTAAGCTACTAATATTAACTAATATTTTCAAAAATAGAAATTTTTCTTGATGCTTTAATGTGAAAATATTTTTTCGAGGGTAAAATCAGTATAAAACTCTTTCATTTTGTGTTCCTTACTTTCCTGTGATTTCCAATTACGTTTCCTAAGGCACATACACGCCAACAATTCAATTTTCTTCCTTTTTTAAAATAAATTAATTAAAATTCATTGTGTGTTGTCGTTATTTCTATTTTAATCATATTCTCATATTTTGATAAAAAAATTTCATTTAAATATTGCGATTTATCTTTTACCAATTCAAAATCATCTCTATTATATTTCAACTCCGCAAAAATACAAAGGAACAGCAAAAGGATTCATAGTAGATTTAGAATTCTTAAAAACTCGAGAGAAAATATATAAAAACATTTTCATAGCATGAATCCATGAGTATGGATTAGTTATAAAGAATTTATGTATAGAAATCTGTAGATATAAAAGTATTTTACTCGAAATATTTTAGGGATAAATGCAAAACTTTATTTATACCCATAAAAATCAGTATATTTTTTTTTTTGTAATATTAAATTATGTTCGTTATCTTGATTTTGATATACATATTCACAACTGTTGTTTGTTAATTAGTTTATTGAATTTAATTATAATTGAATAATTATAATCTCGTGGACTAACTAATTACTTTTTTTTATTTGAGTAAATTCAATGTATATTTTCAAAATTTGTTTATATTTATTACAAGTATAGACATTTTTATTTGTCAATTTTATTCTGGTTTATTCTGATAAAAATAAGATTATGAAATAGCATACCTTTGATAGGATAGAAATTGAAAGATCATAACGATGATATAGTAATTGTTTGAAAGAAAATTATAAAATTGATAACATAAAACTGGTTTCTGCAAAATTTGTATTGTTTGTATTTCGTCTGCTACATTAAATGCGTTTAATTTTAAATTTATCCAGATTTAGAAAAGTTAAAGCATAATATTATTCCCTAATTTTAAGGCAAAGGATTTAAATTTTAATGCCCCTTTTTTTCAATTCCTTTTCTTTTTTTGATTAAATAAATAAATTTCCGATACGTTTAATGGTTTAATTTTATTTCAAGGCACTTAGAATTATTTGATTTATATAATTTTAATTAATTAATTAATGGCAATAAAAATTTAAATTGTGCTCGCGTTTTTTTTTAAAGATTAAATAATAATTATTTGAATAAATCATACACTCAGTACACACGAATAGCAAACATACTTTTTTTTTAAATTATAATATTTTGATCTGCGAAAAGATATGATTCAATTTTTGATAATATTGTTTCTTATTTTAAAGGGATAAGAATTTAATATAAATAGCTGCTTTCATTTTAATAAAATTTTGAAATCTTTTTCAGTTTAATGATTAAAAACATTAAAAGAAGTTCTCTATTCATAAAAAGATCAATTAATTGTTTTTCTTTTAAATTTTATTATAAACCATTCTACGTTTTATTTTTTTATGAAATCTTAATTTGTTTTTCTATCATAAAATCTTTATCCATCTATTTTACGTTCTTGTTAGCATCAAAATCGGAAAGAAATATTTGCTGTTTCATGAATACGAAGAAAACAATTCGACAACAATATTAAATAAATTTAAATAGCATAAATGTTTTCTATTCAATGTTTGAACATATCCTTTGTAGAAAGTACTTTATTTTAAGAAAAACATTTTACATTTCATCTGATTGATGATATGATATTGAAATAAATAATCAAGGCGCTTTCGTTTGCATATTTTGGACCACATTATGTGAAATTATTTCATACAGCAAAATTATATTGAATGAAATTGTTTTTTGTACTTTCGTACATTGTACTTTGTATACGAATTATGTATATTTTTAAACAAATTAATACAGATAATTTTAAATTTAAAATAAAATATGTATAATTTCACGACCAAACGGCAAATGCGCTAAACATATCATGAGTCATCAACATATAATTTATGTTTAAATCTTTTTGCCTCCACTTAATGAATCTACAATCCATTAGTATCACAAAATTATTTAATAAAATTATTGACCAAGCCGCAGAAGTAAAATTTAATTAATTTATTATTTAGGTAAATCGTTTGGCTTAAGATAAAAAAGAAGAAATCAATTAGGCTAGGCTTTTTCACCTTTTTTCATTATGATAAATTAATATCTTTTTTTAATTATTTTGTTTTTGTTAATAAAGGACTAAGCTAACAAAAGCTTAAAAATTACTGTGTTTATCAAAAGAAGAATTTAATTAAGCACCATTAACATTCTGATGTTAAGAACAGCAACAGCAATTAATGAGCCTCAATGAGTTTAATAATAAAAAACGTGTTTGTTAAACCGTTTCAACAAATTAAAACTTTTTTTGTCTTAAATAAAAGCATTAATAACTGATGAGAATTCGCACACAATGAAAAATTACATTCATTTCTTAATTTTGTGTTAATTTAATTTTTTTTTTCACATACAATACAGAGAATCTATAGCAAGACATTTTTCTTTGCACAAAGTGAATTTATATTTAAATTAAAATTACGAATTTAAAAAAAGCAATAAAGCCATATTATTAATATGAAATTATATGATTTGAAGATTTGATAAGACATAAAGTTATAAACTAGAGATATTTGTGATAGACAAACTAGGAACTGTTTTAATCGTTCAAATGGTGAAAAATCTTGTCTTGGTGAACCGACAGCACGGCTAAATTATAAGGTCAAATAGCACAATAAGGTATACAATTTATATCATTAAGTAAAGATAACTTATAACAAAGTCTGACCAAATGTACTTTAACATTGATGATAGTGACAAGAAAATAGATAGAATTAAAATAATTTCAAAAGATTTAACCACATTTTCATAATGAAATTGCTGCTTTTTCTTATTCATGTTTATGCCATTAACTTACTTTTAAGGAATAAAATACTGAGAAGCACATTAGTTATAAATTAATGCTAATGCTGAATAAACCACAAAGAAACATACATTTAGTCTCATTAGCATTTAGAAAAAAATTATATTTTTGTGTTTCCAATTGAGCAAATTCCCAGCTCATATTTTTAGCATTAAGGCATTTTGTCATCTGTCATTTGTGGTAAATGTGTTAAATTAACTTAACTTATTAAATAAAGTACACATAAATCGATCATAATGATTACCAAACATATCCTCAGATGTTACAAATATCTCCAGACTCACAAGTATAGCTTAATTAATGATGATAATGATTATTAATGATGATAAACATGTGATTACATATTATTTTACCTTCTCTTATCGCAACACGTTTTAAATATAAAAATACACATAGAAGATTTTTCATCTAATTTTGCAGACAATTTTCAAAAAAAGTTCGCCAATTATTGCTGATGAAAACAGTAAATGCTAAGAGAATTTTTTTTTAATTAAACAGAATTACCACAATTCATTTAATATTAAATTTGTCCGCAACAAACCTTGTTATTTTCAAAAATATTAAATTATTTTTTAACGTCAATTAAAAGTTAATTTTTTGCTTTATGCAAAACTTGTGCTGAGTTTCATTATACAATATTGCAATGTTACAATTATGTAGTGATGATGATTTAATATTTCTATAACAATTTTTATTTCATTTCGAAACCTCAACAACATCATCAAATGAAATGTCTAGCTTGTAAATTGTAGTAGGAAATAGCATATCAAACTGAAAATATATCAAAAACTTAAATTCTAAAAACAAAGCACATAAAAATCGATAACAACGACGCTAGAAACGTCGAGTATTAATCAAGCATTTGCCAAGTAAATTAACTTAGGCTGGCTTTTGTTGTAAAAGAAATAAAAATTAATTAATAAAAGGGAAATTGTTTAATTTGAATCAAATGGATAAAAAACAACAGAATTGATTAAACGAATCTGTATAGTAAAAAATGAAAATAATAATTTAAATTGCCAAATTATCAGAGATTGACTGACAAAATTTTATTTATTGAATCTTATCTTAGTAATAAGCATTCACATCGGTATTATTGTTATAAAAATCAGCTAATTCGCATCTAAAAAATATTTAAATTATTAAAAATATAAATAAGATTAATTAAAAAAAAATGATGAGTGTTTTCCACTTAAGTTTATACACGCTTTAATAACACGTTTTTGCAGAAAATAATGATAAAATACTATGAATCTAATTGTAACAAATAACTTACATTTTACTTGTTTGTAATTAAATTGTATTTTAATCGTGAAATTTTTGTCTGTCATATAAATTAATAAATTATTATTCTTTTTAAAAAATTCACATATTTTAAAAATAGCTTAAATTTTATATTAGTTTTATATCTTGTTAGTTTAATGAATAGCTTTAAATACACGATTAAATACACTTTCAATCAAAATATGTAACGAGTATACGATACCAACTTTAATAATAATGTTATTTTTATTGTTGATTTGCGATTTTTTTAAAATTTATAATGCTTGTACTAATTAATTTTAACTAAACTTTAATTATTATTATTTTAAATAGTACGTTTTGAATTTATCTTAAATTTTCTTTTATAATGAACATTTCGCATGCCCGTTACCAGCATATAAGTTTCTAAAAAACAAAGAATATAAATAGTGAGTCGTTTACATCCTGCCATTGGTTATAAAAAATATACACTATAAAAATATTTGTATAATGAAGCTAAGCAAAGATACTTAAAATGTAATTAAAAATTTATATAAGTGATATTATTTTTCGGAATATTTCACCTTTAAAGTATTTTTTTCTTGTTTTTCCGCTGTGTTTATTTATTATTCACAAGGGAAATGACATTAATTAATTTATTCATGGATTCGTTTATTTAATAAAATGTAATTATTTTTGCCTTTTAACATTTCTTTTTTCCTTTTTCCATTTATGTTAATGATACACTTTAGACTTTGTTATTTTATTAGCAGTATTTTAACGGTTGTTTGATCATGCTTAAACTGGCATTTCCGGACTTGCTTTAACATATCAGATTATGTGACAAAAACGGAATCTTTAACGGTTTACCTATATTGATTTCTTTTTCTAGCTTTAATAAATAACAAAAATAATAAATTAAATAAACCATATATAAGAAACATTAATATTATTAAAAGCGTTGATAAATGGTTGTATCTTATAAAAAAGTCTTGTAATAAATACAATTTATTGTGTCTAATGTGACTTTATGTTTGTCATTTCATCTAAGTTGAAAATGTTAGCTTATTCACCATATTATATGTGTGCTTTTTTGCGATTTAACATTCATGAAAATATATAAATACAAATAACACAAATATTGAATATACAAATGATTTGACTTTTCTACTTTTCATATTAAATAAATAAGTAGTATATTCCGCCCACAACAATTTATTTTTACACGCATTCTGTTAGAAATTTGAAATAAATAAATTTATGTATGAATTGTTTATATTTAAAAGATAATGTTGATGTTTTTTAACCCATTTTTCTATGTATTTGTTGTTACGCTGTAAATAAAAGTATGAATAATTTATAAATATACGTGATAAGTGGTTAAAATGATGATAACAATTTTAAAAAATTTATGAATAACATAAAGCAACTGAATTGTATTATTATAATGTAGGTTACGTCATAAAAATGAGTGAAAACAGTTTTTTCTTTTTAAAAATTAAGGAAAATGGAAATTTAACTGTCATTGTCAAAACAACACTTTGTTAGATAAATTAGTTTTGATTAATTAGTAAAATGTTTGTTTAGTTAAGATTTTATCCTACTAATAAAATTCAGCGGATGTGATCGCTTCCAGTTGTAATAAAAGATAGCTTTAAACGAAGATGATACAAGTTATTTTAAATACATCAGGTAAGTATAATTTTCTGATAAAAATATTCACGTTTTTTTGGTAATTGTGATTGATCGTTTCATATTCAAGGTACAATAGTAATCTTTAAAATTTAAATAATTGATTAACTATAGTAAATTACAAATTAATTGTCATATTTTATAAATTATATTTTATTTTAAGGTTTGTTAATAGAATTGTGGATACTTTATTGTCATTATTTTAATTTATTAGTTACTATAACATTTCAAACAATGTGCAAACTAGTAAATGTTGTTCACACGCTGTTCTTACCCAAAAGTAAAATCTATTTATTTTTTTTTAGCAAATACGAGTTCATTTACACACCGATAATGATTAATTATGATTAATGAAGATTGATATTATTTGTAGAAAAAAAGTCTTGGGACTTTAATTAAGAATCTAAATATATATTTATTATACAGTCATGGAGCACACACAAAACTAATTTAAGTATTTTTATTCTGAAACCTTTCTAAAACCGATTAAATATTTTTCCATAGTTTAAAATACATTTTAAGGGTGAAAATATTAATTATTTTATAATTTGGGTAGTCTTTAAAGCTTATTTACTTACTGAAATCATTTTATTAATATTATTCATCATATGTAAGTAGTTCTTATATACTTTCGAAGCTTATACAACTATGTTGTGCTAAAAAAGTTTGTGTTTTTCTATTGGAAAACAATTTCGAGTTACTCAAGAGAGTTTAAAAGAGTTTGAAATCTATTTCAAAAATAGTTATTATTAATGAGAAAATGCACTTTAATTTACTTAAATTAATTATGAGTTGTTTAAAATATAAACTTTTAATAAACTTAATAAATGATTTTAAAAATGAATACATTTCATAATTTATGATATTCAAGTCTGAAAACAGATCTGCCATTTTCTGATTACGTTTATGCGAATTTTGTATTACAGCCTTTTAATTTTTTCACTTTTATTCATTTTGTTATTTTAATAAAAACCACGCATTGATTAATAACTTTGATACCATTACCACTATGTCATTGGTACATTTTCAAAATAAATTCCATGGAATGACGTAAAATTTTAATTAATTATTAAACTCTTGAACAACCAAACATTGAAATTGAATTAAAAAAAAAAACATAAAAAATTGTCACAAAATGGAAAATACATACCAGACTGAACTTGTTTCAAGCATTTTAATAATAAATTTAATTCAAATAAATGCATTAAAGGTTTAGCAGTAAAATTTAATAAAAAATTAATTATATTAATTGCATTTACGTTGTTGAAATAGCAGTACCGTTTAATACATTGATTAAAATAATTTTGTATAACCATAGGGTAAAATTACCTAAGCTTTCTAATAATAATACCTAATGATAAAAGCATGATGAAAGTAATTACTTTGCTTCGTTTGTGCTGTACAATCAAAGAGAAAATACAATATTTCATTGAGTTTTAATGATTCTCGTTAATTTTGATATTGTTTCACGTACTCTAAGTACAATTACCTTTGATTTTATATTATTTAGCATTAAAATCTAAGAACATTTTATTCATTTTATTAATTTTATTGTGTTGTTTGCTATTTATTACCCTAATCATTTTATTGCTATAGCAAAAAACCCTTACCAGTTATTAATGGCACTTTTATGATATTTAATAGTTTTATCTATATGCGACCCAGCATAATTTTGTACACTCAATACGATCCTGTGAAGTTTTAATATTAAATATACAACCTTTATAGCATTTCATAAAGTCATTTAAAAGTTCACTTTAAGCAATAAAAGCTTAAAAACTATTCTTAAAGTGAATTCAAAAAATAAAAATAAACTATTATTATTATTATTATTTTTTATATTGTTTATTAATTATTATTAATATTGTTTATTTAATAACAGTTTAAAAGTGTTTTCTATTTCCTTTAATAATTATTTTTTTCCATTAATTATATTTTATTTTGTTAATCCATTTGATGATAAAAAAAAAACCTTACTATAAAAGCTCAAAGAAAACATATTTCTGGGTATAATATATAAAAATAAATAAATAAAAGTAAATATCCTGCATTATTATTACTTTCAGTATTATGAAGATTGAAATAATTTTATCACAAAAAATTTAATTTAACACATATGAAGAGGATTTTTAACTAGTATTTAAGATTACAAATGATTGCATACATAAGCGAGATAATATGAATGTTAATATTTTTATATAAATTGTAATTATTCTTTTCAACTGATCAACAAAACAAAAATAAATTCTTAAAGAAAAATATGTTTATTTAATGATAAGGTGTTTCAACTTTTAATAATAAAATAAACCGAAGTACTTTGCATTCTTATTCAGTTTAGTGAAAAATAAAGCAGCAGCTAAAGCTTCAGCTATAGGCTTCTTTGTGATTTTTTTTATTTTAAATAATCTTTTTAATATGGTAAACATTGTTCAAATGTAAATAAAAAAATAAATATAAATTGCTATTCCAAGAGTACGTACAGTGTCTTTGTTAATAAAATTATTTAAACTAAAGTTGTTTTAAAAGGAAAAGCTAAAGCACCCTGGGGTTTATAAGAAACATACATAAATTCCACTCAGTAAAACTTTAACTAATATTGCATACGGTCTTCTACTTACATCTACTTTAATCTTATTAGAGTCAATTTTACTTCTTTTTCTTTTTAATTTTTAAACATATTTTTATTTAATGTATAAACTTGAAAAGTTTTAAAAGTAATTTACTTTTATAAACTTTCATTCGTTCTTTCCTGTGGTTTTTCATCAAATTCACACTCAATCTTTATTTTAACTTTTTACTTAACTTATTTATACGGCAAATATATATAATATAAACGGGGAAATAAATTATTTTTTGCACATATTGTAAAAGTTCAAGTGCTTTATCGTTAGCTTTTAACCGTTATTGTAACATGAAATTAGTAACTATTATTCTTTTCCCTGAAATAAAACAATCTTTTTTAATTACTCTATAAAAATTATTTTAATGCTTTTAAAAATTATTTTTTAATCAATGATATCATGCATTTAAATTCAATTGTTGAATGTTTCATTTATTATAATAGAAAAACGACAGCAATGTAAAACGATCATAATATGATTTCCTGAGTTTATTACAAAAGTGTTTCCAAAGATTAATTTATTAAACTACTTCTGAAAACATTGCTACAAACGTTTAACCTAGATTAAAAGAAAATTTAATTTATATCCGAAGCTGAAACATAAGCTACCCTACTCAAGTGCTTCGTAAATGAATGATTTGCTTCAAAGATTTTTCTTTATTTTTGATTAAATTAAATGAAATTAAATTAACTTGTTGCTAAGTTTTAAATTAAATAATAATAATATTAAACAAATAAACAGAATCCAATTTAATTAATTAACATTTTAATAAAATATTAAAGTAGAGTTACACGTTGCACTGCGGAAAAAAGATAACGGAAGTGATAAATTTAATAATAAAAATCAAAACGCTACAAAAATGTATGCTTTAATAATTTAAGCTCCGTAATAATAATAATAATAAAAATAAATACATTTATGCAAGGTAGTAAATACCTTTACTCAAATAAATAAATGGAAAAACGAAAATATCATAAATTTAGGCGTATATATGCTAAGACCTTTTACAAAAACTGTTTAAAGATATAAAAAATTCTTGTTTGTTTTCATTTTTAAGATAATTTTTTATTTTAATAACATCAAGTAATAACTTTTGATTGTTATGTAAATTTTTATTTATTTACTTTATTTCGTATGCAAATAATTATAATGTTTTTTATTAAAATAATAATGTAAAATGAAATTACAACGTCACGTCTATCAAAGATGCAGAGAAGATAAAGCTTATTTTGTTAAGTTATTTCGTAGCTTCAATGTTTGTAAAATTTTGTAAAACGAATGCATGTAAAACGAAGCTATGCATATGTAGAATATTTGGTATCTTTTATAAGATTACTTTTCATTTAAAGAAATTTCATTTTATTTACAAACTAAAACCATTTCAAGTATATATTTACATTTTGTGTTTAAGACAAAAATCATTTAATATTCAATTTAATATAATATTTATCTATAAATACATTTAAAGCAGCAAAATGAATTATAATTTTAATAAAAATGATAGCATAACACCAAAGTTATAAACCAAGTGCCTTTGCTTAGCACAGATTTTAAGTAGTGAAATTTTATTTTATATAAGATTTTGATTTCACAAAAATATAACGAAATTAAATTAAATTTTACATTAAACATGGGACAATATTATAAGAAAAGTAAATTAATTCATTTAGCACATAATGTCAATTTAATTAAATTTTAAGCTAATGTACGATGAATAAATTTCAAAGAATTGTAAATCATTTACTTATTATTCTAGTTGGTATAGAACTAGCAAAAAAAGTTTTACTTTAAGGAAATTAATTAGCATACTAATATGTAATGTAACTTAATAAATAAATTTCAGTAGACAAAATAATACAAAGAGTAAATTAAAATAATTTAATTAAGTTGAATTCTTTAAATCCGATTAAAACTCATTTTTATAGAACTATCAAAGTTTTAGCCAAATAATAATAAAGAATTAACAAAGGTACAATACTGTTAAGCCTAAATTAATAAAAAAAAAACATAAAATGGATGAAGTAGTTTTTGTCGTATTTTATTTAAATGAGTTTCTACGAAAAACTTGTTTAAATTAATGCTGTTTGCAAAACCTGTGTTCTTTTTGATTTTATTTAACTAATTTGCATTTTGCAACATTAAAAAACTGGATTTTATATAAAAGAAAGCAAATAAACTTTCTACAAAAATTACCCAATAAAGATAAAACTACTTTCTTAAAGAAATAAGAGTTAAGTTTGGTAATCCATAGTATTTTGAATTTGTTTTCTTACCTGGAAATAAATTTGCAATATTCCGAATTCGATGAATTTGTGTGGGTGGTATTACTTTTCATAATAATAATATGCAAAGCATCTGTGGTAATATGGGGGTTTTAATAAAATAAAGCACAAAAATATATTACTGTCCAATGGAAATGGAGACGCCTAGTATTTTTAAAGTTCGACTTTTCATTATTTGTATTTTCGTTTTTATTATATTATCGTTTATTATATGATTATTATACTTTTTAATTTATTTCTATTATTTATTAATTAATTTAGTTATTTATTTATTTACTATTAAAAACTGAATAATTAAATACCTTTTTTGTTATAATATTATTTATATTTTTTATTGTTATATTGATTAATACTGTTATACAATTTTATTTATATTTCTTTCGTTAAATTATATTGTTTAGTTTTATCTGTGTTTCAACTACGTTTTACCAATTGTCTTTCTATTGCTTTGCTTAGCACTCTGCAATTATTAGTTAAGAAATATAACTGTTTCATTTATAAATATAATTTTTTGTGGTATTTAAATATGTTGACTTTTTTGATGATATATGACCCTTTTGTTTTATTTTTGTTTCAATTGTGTTTCATTTATGTTTCATACATATTTCTTTTTTGTTTAATCTAAAAGCATTATCACGCTGTTACTCACGAAAAAAACTTTTTAATTGTTTTAATTGGTTCTTAGTATAAGAATTAATTATTTTATAAATAATTTGATTTTATATCAGATTAGTTGTCTTGGGTTAAGCAAAACAAAATGCTTTAATCTAATTATTTTCTGATATGAAGCATTTCATTGCTAAGAACAAGTAATGTGTTTTACGGACTATAAGACGCAACTTTTTACTTTTAAAAATGGAATCAAATTTAGCGTGCGTCTTATAGACTGAAAGTAACATTATATATTTCTTACAATATATTTTTCTAAAAATTATCTTATAAATTTGAAATGCGTCGGTGCCTATTATAGTCAAAAGTAAATTTCAAATGATTAACAAATTATATAAATTAGGTAAAATTAAATAAAAACAAAAATTAAACTTTTTCCAATCGTCTTCGTTTTATTACATTTCATTCTTTTTTTTCGTAGAAACTGAAAACTTTTACTTTATAAAGTAGATCTGCTACTACTGCTATTTGTAATTCAATTAATCAAATATAATACCTTGAAGTGACTATTCGATTAATTCTATTCAGAAAAAACAGGTGTAAGAAAAATTTGTAAAAAAAAGACTTTTTAGCGAAGAATTAAGTTCATTTCGTGACCTTCGCTATGCTCGTATAAATAATAATATAAATAAAAGTGTAAACGTGACAACAATTGTAAACTTTTCTTAAAAAAAAAGGCGAAAATTCTTTTATTATATGTCAAATGAAAAACAGTAAATAAAGTGTATTTTATATTTGCTACATTTTTGACTTTTTAAACATTTTTCTTTCATAAAAGACGTGCAATGATTTAGAAAATTTACTAAAGAGAGAAAGTTTTTTTCAAATAAGCTGAAATGAATTTAACTTTTTAAACAATGAAAATTATGAGTTAGATGATTGTTGTCATTTCCTTATTGTTATCTTAAGTCAAACGATGACTGATTTATATTTTAAACCAATCGGTGAACGATAATATTTTTTTTGTAAAGAAAACTATTGTCTAGTGATTTATGGCAATTAAACAAAAGCAACGACAAAACTACATATATTGATTCGGTGTAGTTGAATTATTCATTTCTCTAAAAACAACAGTTATCAGGACTAGGTTTCGTATTGGTTTTTAAAACCCCATAATGCATACAGAAAAGTAGTAATAATAAAAGATTTTAGACGTTTCAAATGTATCATCAGTTTAAAGAGTTAAATGCCTATAGTACTCTGATGCCTTCTATTTATAATAGATTTAAAAAAGATTCTTTATTATCCAAACGAAACAAATGCTGTTTTACTGTTAAAACGTTATTACTATTCCAGCACTGTTTCGGAATTTCTTCTCACAATCGGCTTTATTTTTAAAGACACATTGGTATTAGTTATTTGACCTTGATTTGTAATTAATTTCAGTTCAGTACTAATTCAAGAGCAGTCAGCAACGTACCTATCTAAAGAAAAGATTTATTTAATGTTGATTCCCACTAATTAACTGTAATGTTATGAAGATACTTACAAATACCGTCGTCTTCAATCAATAACAATACTTAAACCTATATATTTTCAAAAATACAAGGATATACCTACTCAAAATAAATAAATATAATTTAAAAAACCATTATTTATAATAGAAAATGTATATTTGCTTTCATTAATTTTTTTTTATATACTTTAGGTACATTTTTGATTCAATTTTTTTGATTGTTAGTTTAATGATGAATATAAACATAAATCTAATTATCAATTTAATAATTAATAATTTTACATTGTTTTTTTTATTTATAATTTTTATAATTAATTATTTATTTGTTTATATATGTTATATAAATTAAATTACAAAATATATAATTTAACACATATGATGAGGATTTTTCACTTGGATTAAAAATTACAAATGATTATATACACAAGCAGGCACATAATATTAATGTTAATCTTTTCATATAAAATGTAATTATTCCTTTTAATTTATTGACATGTTTTATTAAATGATAAGTATCATATAAAGATAATTTAAAATTAAGACTAATATAATGGTCAGGGAGCTATTTTTAATTAGGTGTAGACGCTATATAAAAGCAAATAAATTGATATAGTTATTAAATTACAATGATTGTCGTTCTATCAATCATCAACTTCAAAAACAACATCAACTTCTAACAATCAAGAACTTTATTTTCCTACAATGTAACTTAATAACTAATCAATGAAGAACAATAACAAATCAAAAGTAATAGTTCCTTAACATACTGTTAACAGTATTTTTACTAACTAAATAAAATCAGCACTGATTATATTGATACAAAATCAAAAATGTGCCAAACTACTGAATTCCAATTTACCTCCTTAAAACAAATTAAAATTAACTATAATAATCAATAATTAAATTATTTGTTTATTTTAGTCACCAGATTTACAATCATTTATAAATGTTAATTCACTTTGGCTTTCATTTTAATTTATTTCAATTAATAATTAATAAAAATTAAATTTTTTTATTTCATCTTGGTAGAGTAAATAATAAATAAAATCAAAAATTGTATCAAATAAAAAATAAAATTATGAAAATTGATTAAAAATAAATTATTTATGGGATTTATGGTAGTAACATATACAACACATTATATTTAAAATTTAAAAGGAAAAAATAAAATTAATTATTTATTACAGATATCACTGTAAGTTAAACATTATTAAATTGTGTTTAGATGTCAAATATTTCATACACACCAATTTGGCACTTTTATTAAAAAGCTTTACTGTTCTATCAAAAGCATAACAAAACTCTCCGCAATGAGAAGTCACAATACAAAAAAAACGCTTGTAATAGTGTACAACATAATGAAATCAATTAGGAGTGTTATCGTTTTTATTGATTGAAAATAAGGAAAAAAAAATGTATATCAATTATCGCACTGCAATCCCTTACCGGTTATTCACTTCATTTCACAATAGCTTATGTTACGTTTTGGCCACATTTATTTCACCCATTTTATTAAAATTTGTTTTCGGTTTTGTCATTGTTGTTTCTCTGTCATTTATGTTGTCAATGGATTTGTTATCAATATTATTAACTAGAATAAAAAGTGAATAATTTTCATACATTGTTCTCTTTCTGGGACGCTAACGAAAAATGAAACAAAATAATTATTAAAGAGGAAATGCGATTAAAGAATTAAGATCTTCTGGCTTAAATGATAAAAAATAATCGTATGTATTACAATATAACGATGTAACTGTTGAAATTCTATTTTGCTTGTAGGCAAATGTTTATTAAGCATTAAACACGTATTCCGGAAGATTATTTCACTACAAGCATGACTATATTTTAAAAAATTCATTCAATATGCATTTCAGTTTGTAATTTTAGGTTTTCTATAAACATTTAGGCGTACTGCTTGAATTTAATGTATTGATTGATTGATATACCGACTAGAGTCATAATGGCAATAATGCGAAGTAACTTTATTTCTGGTTAAGCCCTCTCAAAATATCACTCAGTTGGATACATAAACAAATAAATATTAACTTATCAGAGTTACGGCCTAATAAGCTTGTTATCAATCCTCGCGGTTCCTGATTATCATAAAATTACAAAATACTTTTCTCTCACATTTTAGTTAAAAAGATTATTAAAAATAAATATGTTGTTTTTTTTTGGTAACTCAAAGCAAAAAAATATTAATTAAATTACTTGAAAATCTTGTTGTTATAAGTTTATATTTTTATATTATTTTTAATATGGTAAAAATATAATTAACTAATTAATATTTATAAGACGTATAGTATGGCATAGTTTTTTCTTTTTTGTAGTAAGTTTGTTTGCGTCATCATATTTGTTTAGTTTTTTAATTAACATTTAACGTTGTAACAGTGCATTCGTGTTAACATAAATAATAATAAAGAATTAATTTATGTTATAACACACATTTTGACTGAATTAAATAAAAGTGTAAAAGATTATAGCGGAAATGTAAGCTAATTTTAATAAAATTTCTTAAAGAATTCACTCAGCAAAATCTTTAAAAATATAATCAAATTAAACTTTACGTTAGCATAATTATTCAAATAACGTTTAATGTTTTACATAAACCAGACATAACTGTTTAATGTATTTTTTATTCTGATTCTACTTTTCCCACATGACACTTTTATTTTTCATTTCTGCTGTACAAACTTTGTTGATTTTGCTATTTTTATTTACGTGCACAATAAAGAAATGTCAAATGACTACCGGAATCTTCATTAGAATTTTTTCTCTTATATTTTTAGTTCAAAGTCAGTTGGCTATATATGCATGAAGTCAATATTGATGTTAATATTAGTATTATATTGATCAAATTAGGTCCAAATTTGACAACACCTTATACAATTACTAAAGAATTATTTATTTATTATTATTTATTGTTCTCAAAAGTATGAACTAAAGTTTACGATTTTCTTACTGAATTGATCAGAACGGAATTTTCAACGAAAACCATGCATAAAATGTCTTTAGACAACTGTCAACAGCATAAGATACCTATTTTAGAAATCAAGACTTCATATACGTACAAATTAAATAACTCGTAGACATTATTAAGGCATTTATATTTATTCTCATGTACCAAACAAACAAATCTAACAAATAAAAAATAATTTAAAATACGAAATATCTATATAATAAGAAATATATTTTTATTTTTTAAATTACACTTATTTCTTTATAAATATTTAATTTTAATTATTATTATTATTTAATTAAGTATTATTATAATTTCAATTTTAAATAAATCATTTTTTTAACTTTTAACAATTATTTGCATATTAAAGTTTAAAATAAATAATAAAGTTCATCTTCAGAATAACAACACTATTAGGAAGAGCATATTGTTAAGCTGGTCATTGTAGTGACATCAAAATATGTGTAACTGCTACTATGTTGTTGACACCGTTATCAAATCAAATCAATCTCAGCAGTTTATGACACCTGTAAAATAGAGAAAAATAATTCTATAAAAAAATTGTAAATTCAATTATCACAATAAACAATAGGCTGATATTCAAATTTTTTATTAATAAGTAATTTATTACATGTTATTTAGGCTTAAAAAAGTAGTATTAAGAAGTGTGATAAACGGAATAATATATTTTGATTTTTTTAAGAAATGGATGAACCGTTCGGGGATGATTTAAAGAGTAACGAAGATTTTTACGAATTATAATAAATTTGTAAAAATTTTTCTAAAAAATACAATCGATAACGAGAAACTTAGAATTTAATAAAATGAGACCATACTGCTTATAAATTTTTTAGAAAAGTAACTTTTACGATAAAGAATTGCAATTGAAAAATGTTTTTATTTATTGTTAAGCATTAAATGCGGCTGAATTTATACTTTTACGCCTAAAGCGAATATTTTAATCTATTATCCAGTCAAATGTTAGAAGAATTATTTATACTTGCTGGTGCAAAAATTTAGGCGCTTCGTGTTTTGTTGTGTGGACGACTGTAACAACTTCAGCCATTTGAATTTAATTTGATATCCTTTTACTAATTACTTCACTTCTTTTACGTTGTGTATAACACAGAGTATTTACCACAAACACTCACTGTTAATCACTGTATGCTTCTATTATTCTTGCTTGTATAGTATAATAGAATGTTGTAGCACTTTTAATCGTACAAAAATAACTGATTGTTGCATTTTAATAATTTACCAACTTTTAATTTTCTAGAATTACAAATAGAAAACCTTATAAGAACTAGAGAAAAAACGTTTTTAATTTTTCATTAAACAAAGTAAAATTAAACTTTGTCTGAAAGAATAAAAATAGTGATTTGGATGCAGTATAATAAACGAGTCAATAAACTTGAAACAAAATTTATAATAAATTACTCTTTATTTAAGTTTTCTCTGTTTTTATTCATATTTTCTATCATTTACTTACAGATTTATAAACAAAAAATATCAACGGAAAACATATGAAGCACATTAACATTTTTATAGTTTGGTGAAAAACAGAGCGAATTATATTGTTTTTCAAACAAAAATATTGTCACCGTTTTATTTTTATTATTATTCGTAATAATAATAACTATTAAAAAATAAAAAATTAATAAATTTCACTATGATACAAAACAATATATTGTCATTAAAAATAATAATAATTTGGCAAGAAAACATTTCTTTTTCTTTATAATCAAACGGCATTGAGACGAAACATCCAGACAAACAAACAGACAAGCACAAAAAAAAAATAAAAATATTTTCTCTTATTCAAAGAAAACAAAATAATTTTCCGTTTAAAAAAAGGTTTCGTAAATAATTAAATAAAAATCATTTCAAAACCAAATCGAAGCATTAGAAAAAGAAAATTGTCTAGGAAATGACGATTGTGCTCCCTCAAACAAAAAGCATAAGTGAATAAATTCTGTTTGCTGAAATTTTACTTAAGTAGGAAATTGTGGTTAGTTATTTACGAAAAAATATTTATTAAAGCATAAATAAGCCTTAAAGAGAAAAAATAACAACAAAGTAATAAATACAGATTTTCTAATAAAGTGATTATTTCTATTATAACTTTATTTTTTCTATGCAATGGAAAAAAATTAAACAAATAAAAAACAGACAAAAAGAATATTTCATCTATTTATAAATAAAAAAATAAATGGAAAATTTATTATTTTTACCTCTGCTGCTACTTTAAACACAAAGAAAACTTTAAAGAGAAAACTTTGCTACAAAGAAACATTGAACGAACGACGACATTATAGTGGTTTTGTTCAGCAGAAATTTATCAATTGATGGAAAGCAATTTTGTTTAATCGACCTACTTTACAAATAATATTTTTTTCTTTATTATTTTCTTTCATGCAGATAAAAAAATGAGGTACAAGACAGGAACTGTACAACAGAAAACTTACTTAAACAAACCAGAAAAGCTACATTTGTGACTGATGTTTTCCACTCATTTTTATTTTTGTAATTTATTTTGCTTTTAGTGAATTTTTTATTTATTTACCCTAACCACATGATAGAGGCTTACCTTGGTATTAGAAAATATTTCTTTTTAAGTTAAAGTTTGAAGAGCTGATTGCCACACATAACAAGATCATAACAAATAATGATGAAAACCTGATATAAAATCCTGTGATAAAATGGAAAATTTTACAGATGCAAAATAATGGAAATAAAATCTCAAAACACTATTACACTTTATACAATGAAATTTATATCGTTTAATATCCATTTGCTGTCGTTGTGTTTTCGCTTTGTTAATTTTATAATTTATCTGTAGTTTCTCATGAGCAAAAATTATATTTTACAAATTAATAAAATGTTTGATTACTTTAAATACAGAATTAGTTACTGGTCTTAGAAGAAAATTCATAAACCAGACTGGTACAATTTTTAGATAACAGACAAGCCGAAAAATAAATAAAATCAAGTTGAATAACCAAAATTGTCCTTTGTGGTTTGTGTTGTACGCACATCATCTTTTGTTGACCTTTTTCTCATTTTCATAATTATTCACTATTTCTTTCAGTATTTATTTTCTTTTTCCTATTGCCGTTGAGCAAGTTTGTTTTCATTTCGTCATGTTGTATTTACAAGCAGAAATGTGGTAATCTCTGCTTTCGTATATTTCCTAGAAATATTTTACTTTACGTTGGCATTATTTTCTGCGTGGTTTCCAAATTAAAGGTTATCTTTATCGTTTTAAGCGTTCATAATTTTTAATACGATAAATGATGGATTAAATGATTATAAAAATACTAAGAAATGTTGAAATAACATAGTAACAGGCAAAAAAATAAACTAAATAAGCACATAGGGAAAATTTTTGCAATGAGAACAATGTTTAAGATGCTTTGTAGTTAACACCCGTATCATCTGTTGTGGTAATTTGAGAGTCTTTTAAGTTTAGAGTTAAAAACAAATAATAATTCAATTACAAGTATCTCTAAACATTGCTATTATGATACCTTTACTCTACTCGTTTTTGCCTCAAAACATTTACAATTTCAACATGAAAAGTTTTTTTTTTGTATATCAAGACTGAAAACAAGTAAGCAAAAATGTTACAAAAATAAAACAAAAGATTTTCCAAGAGCTTAAAGAAATATTTTTTTATAAAACAAAGCAAAATATGCAAAAATAAATGCGATGAACGAATATAAAACATCGAGAAAGTCATTGGAGATTAGGAACTTTTTGTGATCGAATTTCCTTTTTTTTATTATTATTTATTTTTATTAAAATAACAATTTTCAGTCATGTTTTCCAGTTTTTTCTCTTCATTTTGCTGAAGGTGGAAATATTTTTTAAAAGAAAACAGAAACAAGCAGAAACAAACTTAACTAGGGATTTTGTGTTTTAAAGAAAAATTCTTCATTAGAATTACTAGATTAATAAAATTATACTAAATAATAATGAAAAGAATAAAAGAGCATGATCGTAGAGAAAGCCAACTAATAAACTTAATTTTATTATTAATATATATTTCTTGAAAGCATAATTTGAAAATAGAAGAATAACACACATGACAAGAAGTTTAGAGAACAAAACACAGTTTAACAAAATTTGGTTATCAACTAAATCCATTCTGACGAACTCCATTCCGTCGTACTAATTAAAATCGATTTGCCCATTGGGAAATCACGTAAAAAATTATCTATCAGTAAAATACCAACTAAACCACTAGCTAAAAATAACATAAATTTAATAAGCAAACAAGAACAATTAACTTTTATAGCAAAATGACACGCAGAATAGGAAAATCTTAAATTAAACAAACATTTTCCATTCAAATCTGCTTATTTATTCACTCACTCAGCGATGTGTTTTTGTTAATCATTAAAAATGTATTCAAAAAAGTATGCAGAATGGTTAAATAAACGAAATGTGTTTGCTTTGTATACTATTTATTAATTCTTTGTTAACGTAAAATAGACAATTTTAAACTGAAATAAACTAGTCAGAAACATGGACAAACAAATTTAATTGAGGTTTGATGAAAAAACAGAAAAATCTTGTACAAATTCCGTCAACATATCCATTTAACCAGCCCAGTTACTATAATTTCATTTTTATGATTTTACATTTGATTTCGTCTTGCTAGTTATAACGTAAGAATCTTTGTTTTGTTTATATCATGCATACATTATATAAGACTAATAAATACCAAATGCTTGAATTATTAACCCTTTGATTGTGACTGCCAGTGTTTTAATTAGAAAATAAATCTTGTAAGAAAATTTTACATAAATACTCTTGATTTTTTTGCTTTAACTTGAATGACGAACAACAAGAAAAATTGTTTTCTTTTGAAAAAAAAAATTGCTGGCGGCATAATTTGATTTTTTTCTAAAGGAGAAATATAAAAACATAAAAAGAAGTTTTTTCTTCTTTGAAAAAATGTAGCACATGCTAACTTTCTGTTTGTTTTTTTTTTTTTTTTGCTTGATACAATTATATTTTTCATTTTCTTTTCTTTTTCCATTAGGATTTCTCATTTGTAGCATTAAGCAAAAGTTATTTATAACTTTTTAGAAACGAAACTATACAAGTGTATTGTTCAGCAAAGAAGACAAGACAAGACTACAGAAAACTAATGAAAAGAAAAATAGAATGAAGCGATGTAAAGAAATAGCAGTTGAAAAGTTGAACGTTTCTTTAAATGAATTTAGTTTGTTAAGAAACTCATAAATTTTTTATATTAATTTATTGTAAAACGTAGCAATTATTTAAACCACAACTGTTTAAATAATTAACCAATCAGACATACTTGATGTATTTCAATGTAAACATGCTAGTTTGAAAGTTTTTAACTATTATATTTTTGTTGAGAAAAGAGTGATGCACAATTATATATATATATATATATGCTGTCTTCAAACAAAAAGATTTAAAAAAAATTAAGCTAAGACCAAACCAACTGATCGATAACTACACAGTTTAAAGTTTAAACTTCATCTCAACTAGAGAAAAATAGCTACAAATGAAGACATGATAATATTTTTAAAAAATAACAAAATTACCACTAATCAATTAATTCCACAATATTATCGGGAAACAGTATAGTTAGTTAATTTATTTAAACCATGATTTTAACTCTGCACTAAAACTTTTAATAATAAATTTTTAATTATAAATGCAAAATAAAATTCAGCTCACTGAATATTCACAAAAATTTTATTCTTTTTCCAATTGTCTGGTTATGCAAAAAAATAATTTGAAATTTTTTACAATCGTTTGTTGCAATAAATTTACTGAACGACCAAAATATGTCAACAGAAAGAAAATTATTTTTCATGTTCAATAAAATATCCTGTAATCCGTTTTCTATTCACAAATTTTTTTAAATATATTTTAAGCATAAATATTTTCTTTTGACGCAGTAAAAACAATATTTTGGATGAAAAATAAATTCAAATAAATTAGAAATTTTTCGATCTATTTTTTTAAAGTAAAGTAAAATTAAATCGAAGGGAGAAAAATAAATATTTTAAATTTAAAAAACGAAATAAACGCGTTAAACGTTACGCATTTATCCACAACTAGCTATTACCACGAATCCACTTAAACTGAAATGTCTCTATGTAATGCTCAATGTATAGCAAATGAAAACTCAATGAGTTTAGTAAAACTTGAAAATGTAAATCGATGAAATATGTGCGCTCATGTTAAGAGAGCATGTGAAAATATTCCCATAATGAATGTTCCACAATATGCAAAATTATTTTGTATAAACTTGAAACATCGCAGAGACACGACAGTAAAAGTTCATTTCAGGGGAAATACATTTATTTTTCTCTAGGAAAATACTCTCATTTTTCTCAATTACAACAAAATAAAAACGCATAAAAATTCCAAAAAGAAATATAAAAAACTATAAGAATTGTGTAATGAATGCATCGCATTGTTGACTTGGTAAATATGTTAGGATCGTTAATTATAACATTTGCAATGTGGAATCATAAGCTAGAATATCATAAAATATCATTAAGGTCAATTTTGTATGTAAATAATTATTTGAAAAAACACAGTATCTAATAATTAAAATCTATTCAAAGTTAGAATAGTTATCAGCTGTCTTAGAATAAATTGGATATTTGTTATCGTATACAATTAAGCATACAAATAATTATATAAACACCCAATATCTAGATAGAAATAACAATTTAAAACATAAACACTTAGTATCTAACTGTGTTGCTTACTGCTTTATTGATTTGTTGTTTAACCACAGCATGGTGTACCTAAAATACAAGAGAAATATTCAAAAGGATAATAATGCAAATAAGATGAGTAACGCAACAGAAACATAATTTATTTAAAAAATCCATTCATGCGACAAGAACAGCATTCATAGCCAACAAAACAATACAACATGAAATAGAATTTCGTTTAAACAAAAATATTAATGAAAATGTTTAACAATATAACACTGCTGTCGACGAGATGTGTTCGATAATATTTCCAACATAAACAGAAATTATAAATAGTTTTCTTTTATGTTTATTTTGAAACATGTTTGCCAATATGTAATTATATTTTGTTATTTCTATAAGTGTTCTGTTTATTCAGTTTGGATGGGCAATCGAAACTACCAACAGCATTCTTCTGAAAGTAGAGAGAACTTTTATTACTGAAAAATAGTTGATTTTCAAAAAACGTTTGTATTCTCTACTAATATACGCTTAAATAGCGAAATTGTTTAAAAACTAAATCCATTCAATGTGTGAAAATGTGTTTGGAAAATGATTTTATATTTAATTTAATGGAGAAAGAAAATAAATAAGAATTTTTATTTAAACCAGGCATCTGTACTTGCTATTAAAATTTCATTTTTTATTTAATTCAAGCTTAAATAGAAAACACTCTTGATAAATGTTTCTTTTTAGTATATTATTATTAGTATTTTTTCTTTTATCCTTTTTCCATTTATATTCTTCTCAACAAAATCGTTTTCTGTTTAAAACGTCGAGAAGGAAAAAGAAACATAAAAATTCTATAATGACGTCGACAGTTATTTGTGAATTTTAATTAATAAAATAGAATGTAACCATCAAGAATGACGTTATAATAACTTGAATGACACTTTCTTCTATTTATTAGTATTCCTGCTTGCAAAAACGAACGGATACATATTTTAACGTATTAGCAACTACACAGTCATTTTGTTTAAATTTGTTTTAATTTTTGCATAAATATTGTGTTGTTATGCGGGTTACTTTTTATAAACACATCTTTAACGTAAAAAACAATAAGAGAAGAGAAAAAACATCACTATGACTCATTTCTATCGCGTTCTTAATTATTTATCATTAACGCAATGTTTCGAAATAATAAATCAAGTAAGGATCATAAAATTTAATTTTCTGAAAATAAAGTAAAAATGACCTGATTTATAGGATAAATAAATCATTGTACGGCGTTATGTTCTTTTTATAAATGTTAAATAACCAGTGATAATGAACTAAAACATATGGAGAAAAATAATAATTTATTAAATTTAATTAATTTATTATTTTATAAATTTTATTGAATATTTCACTATTATATATTACGCAAGTGTAATAGTTCTATTGCTGCTGCAATATGATATATTATTGTGTTTTTTCTACTAAGATAATACCAGTGTTTTAGTTGTTTTATAAGAAATTTAAAAATGAATATTTATTTCCAGATATTTGAAGTAAAGCGTCCTATATTCAGGTAATACATCTATGGTCAGAACTGAACAAGTTAAGCTACAAACTAAACATTGTTAAAATCTTTAAAATATTATTAATGATAATTGTTTGAATAAGATCAGTAATTTACAAAATTAGAATTGATGTATATTTACAGCATAAACAAAACCCACATTTAAAGTACAACAAGTACATCATAATAAACATTTCCATTTTTGTACATTTCATTTTGCTCGCTTTTAAAGCAAAAATATTCATAAATTTTGATAAAAAAAAAGATCTAAAAGTATTTACTGCTTAGAATAATAAAAGAAAAATATGTTTTTTATTTCGGAAATTTATGGTTAAGTACTGTGGATTCTGACGTCAGGCTAAACTACATAAAAATAACGGAACGAGAAGTTGAGTGGAACAAAGTTAATAGTCATGAAGCATTAAAAACGAATTTCAGGAAATGTGTTGTAATCGCAACTATTATTATTATTTTTGTTTATGTATTTTAAAATTCTGTAAAAAATTTACATATTTTGATAAATTTTATATAAATTAAACATGATGTATTATTTTTTGTAGATTTGGTTGAAAAAAAATTCACTAATTCGTATTTTTAAGTAATTTATTATTTAACCTTCTGTTTTGATTAATTATTTATTTTTTGTTTCTTTATACAGTGGAATTTGCATTTTAAACTTCTAAAAACACAACAAAGCGATGAGGTACAAAGGAATTACTTAAATGAATTACTATAATTACTATTTTTATAGTCATTAATAATAAAAGTAGTTCAAATTACAGCGAAATTGTAATGTTTGTAAAATTAGTCAGCTGGAAAAATTCATTGTGTTTTCTATTTATGAAGATTAAACAAAAACAGATGATATTCTCAGTATTAAAATCTTTTATAATTACATTAGTGATTAAAATAGTTTACCTACAACATTTAATTATTAGCTCACAGTTTGTTTTGTTTTAGTTAAAATATTACATGTAGCAAAGGTGTTATATTCAAAATGAAAATGTTCAATATTGATACATTTTGTCAGTTTTAAGACACAAAAAGTTCTTAATGTGACATGTTGTAGAAAATAAGTAATTTGAAATATTTCGATAATTAAATACCACGTATCGTATTTATTCCCTACAGGTTTTTTATTTTTTATTTATTTAATGATAAAATTGTTTATTAAAAAAAACAGAGTGAAAAGCAATTAAAAAATAATAATTCAATAAAACAACGAGTAAAATAAATACATAAAACTATAATTTATGATTGTTGAAATATTTTTATACTTATTTTTAATAATCCACTAGTACAGCGAAATTATAAATAAATTTACACTTAAGATTGTTACAAATCACAGAAAGCAGCAACAAAAACCAGAAAAACAACGAAAATAAAGAAATTAGTGATTAAATTATTTTTTATTAAATAAAAAAATTCTCTCATTATATATATAATTTTGTGAACGAGATCCTGTTTCCGGTTAACTTAACTGTTATTACAAAGTATGTTATAGATTATGTATTGTCACATTAAAGGAATTTCCACTATATGCGAAATGTACCACACAGCATCTTCTGTTTAAGATTTCATTATAATTCTGTTTAAGATTTTGTTATTTCAAACTCTATAAATTTCAAGTTCAATAGAACAAAATTAAAATGTATTATAATGATAAGTACTAAAACCATTAAGTTCTTTTATTGGGCTCTGAATGTAAATTAATAATAATAATAATTTTTAATTAAATAACGAAAAAAGGAGTAATAAAAATATTTTACAAAAAAGAAAAAACATTCAGAGCAAACATTTCGTTAAAGAAATAAAAATAATATTAAAAAATAATTAATAATAATAAATTTTAATAACCGCAACAGCAAATACAATAAATAAATAAAAAAAATATAATTAATAAATTTTTATTGATATTTTATGGTGAGCTCTTAACGCCTGTCTAAACTAAATTTCATTAGAAACAAAGAAATAAAAATTTGAGTTTAAAAAGTGAGACGAAACCATCGTAAACACACAGCTATGCTAAATTAGTAATTTTGCATTTCATGTTTACATGGAAAAAATTCGTTAGAAAAATAAAAACACGGTTAAGGCAGCTAGCAACAATAATCATTATTTCATTGAAAATGATTATTTTTATTCATTTTCTTGTTATTTGTAAAATGTGAAGAATCTTTCGTTTTATCTTTCTTTATCTTAAACTTAACTTATCTTAAAATCTTTTATTCGACTTCCATTATTCTAGATATTTATTCAAATTTTATTCAAATCATAAGATTTTTCTATTTCAGATTTTTCTATTTTTATTATTTTCTCTAATAAAAGGCAACAGTTGCAGGTGCAATTATTTCCATCAATTTTAACAGAATAAAAATAATCCAAGATTGTGGTGAATCACAGAATAGATTATAAGCATGTGTCAACAGCACTTGTGAAAAAATTATATTAAGAGCAAAATAAAACACATTATCACCGCCATCAACATTTAACAATCAAATAAGGAAAAAACGTGATCTTCTTTGTCTTTATACTTCCTATACCTTGCTCTTATGGAATCTAAGTATTTGTTTTATTCAATTACATAAACACATGCCAATTTCACATTTCTTTTACTTAAATCACAAACCTGATTTTGTCATCACTTTTCCACTAATTTTTGTAAGTAAAAATATATTTTTTATTTTATTGTTATACCAAACACAGCAACAAAAAAACTAAATGCAAAAATAATATAAGCAAATCCATAAATATGGTAACTAAATAAAAATGATTAGAAAATATAAATTTAAAAGTCTAAAAAAGACGGAAACTGTGAGAGCACGCTTGACTTGCATTCAAAAATTTGAATAAACAAAATAGAATAAATAAACAGAGGATGAAGCATAAAATTATAGCAAACCAATCTCATCTTGTCAATAATGAAAAATCGGACAGATTTTCAGAGATTTTGTACAACAAAATCTAATTTATGCTTTAGAATTTTTTGAAGATCTAAAAGTTTGTGCATCTTAATCGGTTACAGTTTGTTGATTCAATCTTTTGAATATTCTATAGATGGTATTAGAACTTTTTATTTCAAAGGAGAGTACGAACAAAAAGGTTAAATCAAAACCTTTGTGATGAAAATTAGAATCCAAATCAAATTGGAAGACAATTTTTTAGAGCAGACATAATAACTATTTATCTAAACGTTCTCTCGTTTAATTAATATAAATATTTTGTCTGAACATTTCTAAAAGGCAAAAAAACTAAATTCGTGATTTTACTTTATAATTATATAACATTTTTATAAGAGTAATCTACAGGTATGCTTCGATTGCGCCCATAGTAGGTCTTGAATCATACTTTATTGTAAATGAAATATTACAAATAAACAAACATGAAAGCAAACTTATTAATTTTTATAGCAAAGCGAAGGCAAGCAGCACTTAATTGAAGCGACACATGAACACGTATATTGAAACATTTAATACAACAAAGAAAAGGAAAAACATAAATATTAAATCAAAGTAAATAACATTATTGAACAAAAAATTGCAGCACAGTACACATCTGAATAACATCGTTGTTAAATCAGCTGAAAAAGTAAATATAATTTTCAAAATACAACTAAAATCAAATAAATGTATAAGAATGTCTAAGACTTTTTTTCATTTAAAGAAAATAAGCAAAAAATAAGATGAAAAATACACCTATGAACGTTTTATGTGCAGCCAAATCGATACATTTTATCCAAATACTTTTATAAAAAGAAAAGAAATGAAAACATAAATAGAAAATTAAATGAAATCATCGTCATGTGTATGGAAAAAGTATTGAAATTTTTTCATTCTTTTGTCTTCTTTATGCATTATTTTCCAAAGTTAATCTGATTTCAATTTTTACTAGTAGAAAATATGAAATTCAAAATCCTTTTCAATGAGAATTTTGCACTTTTATTATATATACAATTTCGAAAATAGAACAAGTGCAATTATTTGCTTTTATCTTTTCTATTCTTTCAAATCAACATCTTATAATGCTTGATCATGTGAATAATCAATAAACTAAACAAGAGCAAATATAATGAATTAAAGACGCGTAAGAACTTCAAGATCTTCCAATGTAACACAAAAAGTTTCATATTTCTATATTTAATCTTTTAAAATCTATTCCCAAAAATTAAAGTTTATTTCGCAAAATAGAGTAATAACCGTGTAGTCTTGATAAATTTAACGCCAAGAATTTCTTATAGTTACAGCTGCAGCTAATTCCATATTATAAAATAATTTAAATATTTTAAAATAAAAAATTGATAAAGAACGTAAAAAATATTTATAAAGTTTCCGTTTTTATCTATTATTATCATTTTGTTTTAATTTATTTTATAAATTTTCATTAGAATTTCCATATCAAATATTCTGTAAACAAAAAAAAAGTGAAAAGCACCTGCTTTATACTTTGCCACAAAGAAAATATCCACAAAATAATAAATAATTAGCAAAATGAAAAAATATCAACAAAACAGAGAAAATTTAAATAATAATCTTCAAAGTTTCAAATAATTTCCCTAATTTTGTATAATTTGCCCATTTCGACATTTTTATTTCATTTTGGTGTAGGAATAAAAAAATAAATGTTTTTTGCACCGGTAAATACTACGAAAGTCAAGTGAATTGGCGAAGGTACCGGAGAGGCCATTACCGTATTTTGCTTAGTACCAGATAATGTAAAGAACAAAGTACAAAGGAAAGGAAAAAAAGGAAACGGTAAATACTTTTCAATTTTAAAAGGCAACAAAAAGGTTACCAAAAAAAGCCAAAATGAAAAAAGGAAAATAAGAAGCTTGTTTAATATAACAAATATTCGTGGCTTTTAAATGTATTTCTTTATTTAAACTAAGGCATTTTTATGCTTTACCATTAATAAATCTGTAGGACCTTCTTTCATGATAATTTACTTCTAGCTTGATTGAAACGAGCTCTTAATATGTGATTTTGTCATTTAATGATCCAAGTACATCATATTTCATGTATGAGTTTATGATCAAAAAGAATAAAATAAGACCACAGAAAATTAACCATCTAAGCTATGGTAAATCCTGCTATAATCATTTATCCTATTATATGTCGAGTAAGTTAAAGCCAATAATATAGTAAAATAATAATAATAAAAATAATTTATCATGTGATTATTTTTTTGGTAAAGAGAAATATATTAATAAGCCGTGATACACACATATCGTATAACAGATAGCAGGCGTTTTTTGTTTCTATCGTATATGTCACAACTAGTTTTGGTTCTTTTTCTTCAAAGCATGATGCATTGCTAATACTATCGAAGACAAATGTTTCATAAAATTGTGTTTCTTTTCTTTAAGTTTAATTCCAGACACGTCAAGTTGTAATTGGTTCTAGGACTATTCGTCCCCGGACGGTTCATCCCCGAACGGTTTATCCAGCGGACGGTTCATCCAGCGGACGGTTCATCCCACGGACGGTTCATCCAGCGGACGATTCATTCAAAATAATATTTTAATACAATGAAAACCTATCATAATAAAGAATTTATATTTAACAGCAGTTTAGATCTTTAAATATTTAAAAAAACAGACTAATTCAGGATGGGTTGTGCGCGTGGGTGGAAGCATGGATGTGGGTGGTAGATAGTTAAATTTACATGAAGGCAGGGATGTTATATTTTAATAAAAAAATTTAAAAACGTTTATTGCAGAAATGAATCAATAAAGAAATAATTGTACAGAAACAGCGAGCGATATTTAGAAAAAAAAAGCAAGAATCATCCGACATTGTTGGACAAAATTTTATTTTTAAGCGTAATTCAGAATAAATGAGAGACACACAGCCAAACCATTATGCATCAATTTATTACCAACAGTCATTGATTGAGTTGTTAATGTACACTCCTCGCAATCGTTATAAATATTGCCAATATATGATTAATATTTTGGTTATTGTTAATACAGAAAATAGCACACGTCTTCAAGCGTAAAGCACTTAACACCTTACATCTAAATTTGAATTGCGTTACTGTAATTGTAAAAATGTTTCTTTGAAGATGTAAAATTATGCAAAAATATGTTGATTGAAAAATTTCTCTATTGCCAAAATGTACATATATTTGAAAGCAAGAACGAGAAATGAAAATAAAGAAAAATTGAAGAAAAAAATCTTTATTGTGTTCAATATATGAACCGGAAATTTATTTTATTTTCACATTTATTTCGTCTTTCTTTTGACTTGTCTCAAATTGACTCGTAGATGCTAGTAAATATCAAACAAGAAATGACTAACCTTACTAATACTTTATGTAAAAATGTTTTTTCGCCTCTTTTCCTGTTTTAACAAAAAAAAATTAAACTAACTGACACAGTTGTTTCTTTTCGAACAGAAAAACAGAAAGAAATTTATGTTCACGGCAACGATGCTTTTTCTCCACAAAAAGTCTTTTAAATAGAGAAAATCCTATATAAACAATAAATAACTGTGCATTTGCGCCCGAAAACACACTTTGTGCACTAGATTTTCTTTTTATACCTATATTTATGCTTTAAGAAACAAAGAGAAACACATAGAGTAATATTTCATTACTTTGCAAACAAGTCTCTTTAAAATTCAAATGCGATTATAAAAAAACCGAAAATATCACAGAATATCACGCATAATATAGCAATTTATTTTATTCATTCGTGATTAAAAATTTAAATTAATAAACCAAAGAATAGCAAATAATTTACTGTTTATTTCATAAACTTAAAAAAAACACAATTTTGAGTAATTGACAATAGTATTAAAGTTTTTTCTATCATAAAACTACTTTTGCAAGTGACATATTGTAGCTCTGGTAAGAAAGCCAATTTAATGTTATTTCAGTTTAAAAACCTAGGTCAACCTCCTACCGTTTCACTCAATCAATTAATTAAGTTCCATTTAGTTTCTTGTTAACCTAAAAGACATTAACATCCATTTTACTAAACTAAAAGATTTTTATAATTCAATTTGTTTGTGATTGGAATACCTT
Organism: Ptychoptera contaminata; assembly: GCA_963942525.1. NCBI lineage: Eukaryota > Metazoa > Arthropoda > Insecta > Diptera > Ptychopteridae > Ptychoptera > Ptychoptera contaminata. Next base: position 11,848,886 of record OZ012638.1, on the reverse strand, counting down.
TATGATATAAAATTGAAAATAATGTATTATTAAATACCTGTGATAGGATTAGTGCATGACAAAACTAGAAGTATTGAAATTTTAATTAATTCTTATACCAATCGATGTACAATTGGTATTTGACTTTTTAAAGTTTGTGTGATTAGTCAAAAATAAAGACAACGTTTTTAAATAATGCTTAAAGGGCTGTCTGTTTAATGTTGTTGTTGAGCATTGACTGGTCAACAATACTGATGGTTAGTTAACAGTCTTTATAAAATACCATAGACAAGGTTATCTGTTTGTTCATGTCGAGCTCGCAAATATGTTTTAATGATAGTAGAATTTTTTTTGCTCAACCTATATAATATAATGTTCGTAATTTTAAATAAAAAAAATTTGACCTTACACTGAATGACCCAAAGCTTTAACCATTTTTCTTTTTTATTGCAATAGTTTCCAATTATATATTTAACAGCAGAAACGTATTAAAATCGTTTTGTAGTTAGAAGCACTAGTCCCTTTATGCATTACATCATACCATCAGTATTAAATCTCAATCAACATAATTTTCCCACCATAAAGGTTACTGGAACTTTTCTTAAAGAATTATATTGAAATGTTATTTGCTGTTGTCGAAGTTCATTGTCATAAATAGAAAAAAGAAGCAAATAAATTTCTGTATAATTAAAGCAATTAAAATAATAGTAGAAACTTTTCTTTCCTCTGCAGAAATCCTACTTCATTGAAAACTATAAATTTTAACTACAGAAACAAGAAATTGAATTCATTAAAAAATAATCAAAGATAAAGTTTTGTGTAAATGACAAAGCAAGTGACATTCGGAATTGTGTATAAGAAATTAAATAAAAAAGAAGAAATAACTCATCTACTCACTACTATGTATATTGTGAAGAAACAACCATTAACCACTCACGATTTCCATTTATAATTTTTATAATTTTATTGTTGTTTTTGTTCGGTAATAAAAAATATAATTAAAATAAATAATTCATGGTGTGAGTGAAAAGTTTTTAGTGCACTTTATCATAGAAAACCATTTATTTGTATTTTTTGCTATCAAAACTTTTATTCATTCTTTTCTTAATTAATGTTTATTTTCAGTGCAGTGTTGAATGAAGTCAGAGTAAAATATTTAACAGTCTTTAATAAAACATTATGTACAGTAAATATGGCATCTGATAATAAAGACATGAATGAAATAACAAAAAAAAAACGAAAGTACGATTGAAGCTTTTGGCTTTATAATGCATCAGACAAAACAATCGTCGAAAGACCAATGTATTTATTAAGGTTTTGTGATTTGGTAAATTCTGAATAGGTAAAAAAAACGTAAAAACTATGTTCATGCAGATGATGAAAACAGCAGAGAAAAACAACTGCAATTTATTGTTAAAAAAGCAAAACAAGCTTCGTCAACACGTACTGAAAGGAATAAAAATACTAGTAGGATAAAAATCTAATTTTTAAAGAAAGAAAACCGTCAAATCCAGAAAAACAATCAGTTTTGTGTTCAGTTTATTCAACCAAAACATAGAAATTCCTTTCTTTAATTTTATTTGTTTTTTATTATTATTACGACTACGATGACTATAAAAATAATACACCACTGTCTCGATTATCTAGTATGCTGTTTTTATCTGTTTTAGTGGTTTTTATAACAAATTTATATGCTACAATGAGTTTCAAGACAAATTTTATATTAAGATGAAGATATAGCCAAATAAGTGAAATATAAATAAAAGAGATGTTTTGTCTGACTCCAGTTCACAATTTGAAAAATCATCTCAAAACGAAGAGTCAGTATTTGTAAATCACTTTAAAATCCAATATATAATACATATAATTGCGACATCGAGAGTCTGCTGTACCTGAAAAAACATCATAAGAACTTCCAGTGCATAACGGATGGTTAAACAACAAAAAAAGTAAAACAAGAAAAATCACTTTAAGTAGCAATTTAATATTTTTCTGCTGATTACGTCGTAAATTAAAATTATAAAATTATGTTCATTAAACATATTTATTTTATTAGCAAGCATTTTATTTTTTAGAGAAATAACTCTAAGTGGCTTTAGGATAGTTCTTTTTTATAATTTGTGATGACACAATAAGTGTTATGTTTTAAATATAAATAATGAGTATTGCCACCTGTGTAGCATTGATATTTGTATTTCTGTGATTTCTTATAATATGAATGTTATTTCAAAAGGAGTTTGTATTATTTTACAACGAAAGCCTGCAAAAAGAAAATATGTTCTTCTTTAAATTTTTCATATTTTTAAAACTAAATAATATTGCTTAGTGGTGATTCAAAATCTGATCCCAACCAATTTATTATATTTATTATTATTATTATTATTATTATTATTATTATTATTATTATTATTATTATTATTATTATTATTATTATTATTATTATTATTATTATTATTATTATTATTATTATTATTATTATTATTATTATTATTATTATTATTATTATATTTTCTTTGTTTATATATTATTATAAAGTATTAATTTACATTTTTGCCAATAAGTTTGTATGAGCAAAAAAAAAATTACAATTTACTAATAGTCACATTTCAAAATACATATATTACAATATATTTTTATTTCATGATTTAAATATTTTAAAATAATGTAAATAAATAATCCTTTGAATGCTGTATTTTTCTCCATCGAGATATAATATTTTATGATTTCTATGAGAAGACAAATAAATAGCATAACTAAAGATTTAGAAAGTTATATTGACAATGAAAATAAAATTTATATTTATATTATATGTACTAGTTAACATTGAGTCCCATATTTATTATCTTCCTATTTCTTATCAATTGCACTCTTAATAGAGAAAATAATAATTTTTATAAGAACCCATATTTTATAGCAATTAAAATGTATTTTTATTGTTGATTTACGAATTTATTATATTTATAATGCTTGTACTAATTAATTTTAACTTATTTTTAATTATTATTATTTTAAATTTTTCTTTTTCAATTTATCTTAATTTTTCTTTTATAATGAATATTTCACAAACACAAATTTTCTTAGTTGTTTTTCGGCTGTGTTTATTTATTATTCACAAGGGAAATGACATTAATTAATTTATTCATGGATTCGTTTATTTAATAAAATGTAATTATTTTTTCCTGTTAAGATTTGATTTTTCCTTTTTCCATTTATGTTAATGATACTCTTTAGACATTTTTTATTAGCAGTATTTTAACGGTTGTTTGATCATGCTTAATCTAACATTTCCAGACTTGCTTTAACATATCAGATTGTGTGACACCAACGGAACGATTTACCTATATTCAGTTTTTTTTCTTGCTTTAATAAATAACAAAAATAATAAATTGAATAAAGCATAAATGAGAAACATAAAATTCATTAAATACATTGATAAATGGTTGTACCTCATAGAAATGTCTTATAAATAAATAAAATTTATTATGTCTAATGTAATGTTATATTAGTCATTTCATCTAAGTTGAAAATTTTAACTTATTCACCATAGTATATGGGTGTTTTTTTTTGCAATTTAACATTAATGTTGTGAAAACGTATAAATACAAATAACAAAAATATTGAGTAAACAAATAATTTGACTTTTCTTATTAAATAAATAAATAGTATATTCTACCCACAACAATTTATTTTTTAGACACATTCAGTTACACATTTGACTTAGATAAATAAATGTATGAATTGTTTTATTTAAAAGATAATGTTTATGTTTTTAACCCATTTTTCTTTGTATCGGAAGTTACACTGTAAATAAAAGTATGAATATTTTATAAATATACGTGATAAGTGATGATAACAATTTAAAAATATTTAACATGAAGAAATTGAATGACATTATTATAATGTAGGTTACGTCAGATTAATGAATGAAAACAGTTTTTTCTTTTTAAAAATTAAGGAAAATGGAAATTTAACTGTCATTGTCAAAACAACACTTTAGATAAATTAGTTTTGATTAATTAGTAAAATGTTTGTTTAGTTAAGATTTTATCCTACTAATAAAATTCAGCTGATGGGATCGGTTCCAGCTGTAATAACAGAAAGCTTTAAACGAAGATGATACAAGTTATTTTAAATACATCAGGTAAATATAATTTTCTGATAAAAATATTCACATTTTTATGGTAATTGTGATTGATCGTTTCATATTCAAGGTACAATAGTAATCTTTAAAATTTAAATAATTGATTAACTATAGTAAATTTAAGATTCATGGTAATATTTTTATTAATTATATTTTATTTTAAGGTTTGTTAACACAATTGTTGATACTTTATTGTCATTTATTAGTTACTATATTAGTTACACTATATTAGTTATAATAGTTACTTAGTAAATATTGTTCACACGCTGTTTTTACCCAAAAGTAAAATCTATTTATTTTTTTTTAGCAAATAAGAGTTCATTTACACACCGATAATGATTAATTATGATTAATAAAGATTGATTTGTAGAAAAAAAGTCTTGGAACTTTAATTAAGAATCTAAATATATATTTGTAATAGAGTGATGGACACACAAAGCTAATTAAAGTATTTTCATTCTGAAATCTTTCTAAAACCGATTAAATATTTTTCCATAGTTTAAAATACATTTTAAGGGTGAAAATATTAATTATTTTATAAATTGGGTAGTCTTTAAAGCTTATTTACTTACGGAAATCATTTTATTAATACTATTCGGCACATGGAAGTAGTTCTTCTATATTTTTGAAGCTTACACAACTAAAAATAAATTCTTTATTTACAATCACAGTTATGTTGTGCTAAAATGTTCGTGTTTTTCTATTGGAAAACGATTTTGAACAACACAAATTTAAAAATAGAATTGTTAAATCGGATATTATCGTTTAAAAATAAATATGTATTCAAATATATATATATATACATTCTGCTCATTTTATTTATATTTAGAAGATTGGCATCGTTATCGTTTAGTGAAAGACTACTAATTACCCTATTAGAAATAATTGCAATTTCAGGCCTTTAACCGTTTCAAAAAATATATTTTCATTCACACTTGCGTAAAGCTTATTTAAAAGCAGATTTAAAAGTACACTTATTACTCTTTTGTAATATTTTTAATCAATTTACGCATATAGTTTTTAGTTTTATTTCTTTTCTATTTAGAGTCTAAAAGAGTTTGAAATTTATTTCAAAAATTGTTATTATTATTGGAAAAATGCACTTTAATTTACTTTAAGTGATTATAACTTGTTTAAAATGTAAACTTTTTGTATTTAAAATTATATACAGTTAGCTTAATAAATGTTTTTAAAAAAAAAATTAAATTTCATTATTTATGATATTCAATCCTGAAAATCGATGTCTGCCATTTACTGATTACGTTTATGTAAATTTTGTATTATTGCTATTTAGATATGTTCACTTTTATTTCAATAAAAAACCACGCATTGGTTAATAACTTTGATACCATTACCATTGTGTCATTGGTACATTTTCAAAATAAATTCCATGAAATAACGTAAAATTTTAATTAATTATTAAACTCTTCAACAACCAAACATTGAAATTGAATTAAAAAAAAAAACATAAAAAATTGTCACAAAATGGAAAATACATACCAGACTGAACTTGTTTCAAGCATTTTAATAATAAATTCAATTCAAATAAATGCATTAAAGGTTTAGCAGTAAAATTTAATAAAAAATTAATTATATTAATTGCATTTACGTTGTTGAAATAGCAGTACCGTTTAATACATTGATTAAAATAATTTTTATAACTATAGAGTAAAATTACCCAAGCTTTCTAATAATAATAATACCTAATGATGAAAGCATGATGAAAGTAATTACTGTGCTTCGTTTGTGCTGTACAATCAAAGAAAAAATACAATATTTCATTGAGTTTTAATGATTCTCGTTAATTTTGATATTGTTTCACGTACTCTAAGTACAATAACCTTTGATTTTATATTATTTAGCATTAAAATCTAAGAACATTTTATTCATTTTATTAATTTTATTGTGTTGTTTGCTATTTATTACCCTAATCATTTTATTGCTATCAAATAACGGATTGGTATTGTTATTTCAGATGCATATGTTTGATTAAGTTTTTTATAGCAAAAAGCTCTTACTAGGTGAACGCGTGAGACCAGGGACCCTATTTTATCAATAAATCAAATAAATTCAAATATAAAATATTTACACTCATATGATATTTAATAGTTTCGCTTATATGCGACCCAGCATAATTTACTACACCTAATACGATCCTGAGAAGTTGGAATATTAAATATTCAACCTTAATAGCGTTTAATAAATTTATTTAAAAGTTCACTTTAAGCAATAAAAGCTTTAAAACTATTCTTAAATTGAATTCAAAAATAAAAAATAAAACTTTTATTCCAATAAAAAAGAGAAATATTATCCATTTATATGATCCATTTATACATAAACTATTGATTTTATAACCAGAAAAATTAACAAGCATACGGTTTTTTCATGTTTATATTATTATAGTTATTAAATATTTATATGAAAATTTATAAATTTATAGATGAAAAGATAAATAAAATAGATTTAGTAATAAAACCATAAAAACTTGATTTTTATATTGTAGATAGATTTGTATAACAAAAAATTATATTATTAATCTTATTTTAATGACATCGTTAATGCCCTCGCTATAAATAAATTTTATATAACTTTACGATAAAAGCTTAAATAAAACACATTTCTTATAATATAGAAAAAATAAATAAAGATAAATATCCTGCTTTATTATTACTTTCAGCATTATGAAGAATGAAATTTGTATCACAAAATATTTAATTTAACACATACGAGGAATATTTTTCACCAGAATTAAAAATTACAAATGATTACATACAAAAGCAATCACATGATATGAATGTTAAAATTTTCATATAAAATGTAATTATTCTTTTCAATTGATTAGCAAAACAATAAAAATAAAAGCTTAAATAAAAATTTGTTTATTAAATGATAAGGTTTTTCAACTGTTAACAATAAAAAAACCGAAGTACTTTGCATTTTTATTCAGTTTAGTGAAAAGTAAAGCAGCATCTAAAGCTTCAGCAATTGGCTTCTTTGTGACTTTTTTCATTTTAAATAATCTTTTTAATATGCTAAACATTGTTCAAATGTAAATGAAAAAATAGATAGAATTCTCATTTATAATGTAGAAATTGCTATTTCAATAGTACGTACAGTGTTAAAAAAAATTATTTAAATTAAAGTTGCTTAAAAAGGAATTTACCTTTTCCTGGGGTTTATAAGATATGTAGATAAATTCCACTCAGTGAAACTTTAAATAATATTGCATACGGTCTTCTACTTACATCTACTTTAATCTTATTAGAGTCAAATTTACTTCTTCTTTTTTCTATTTTTGAACTTTTTTTTATTTAATGTATAAACTTAAAAAGTCTTAAAAGTCATTTTCTTTTATATATTTTCATTCATTCTTTACTGTGGTTTTACATCAAATTCACACTCAAACTTTATTTTAACTTTTTACTTAACTTGTTTATATGGCAAAATATAAACTTTTAAATAAATTATTATTTGCATATATTGTTAAATATTGTTCAAGTTTAAAAGTACTTTTTCGTTTGTTTTTAATCGTTATTGTAACATGAAAGTAGGAACTATTGTTATTTTCTCTAAATTTAAACAGTTGTTTTTTATTAGTCCATAAAAATTAATTTTATGATTAAGAAAATTATGTTTTAATCAATAATATCATGCATTTAACATCTTTTACTGAATGTTTCATTTATTATAAAAGAAAAACGACAACAATGGAAAACGATCATAATATGATTTCATAAGTTCATTACAAAAGTGTTTCCAATGATTAATTTATTGAACTACTACTGAAGATATTTCTATAAATTTTTAATCTTGCTTAGAAGAAAATTTAATTTATATCCGAAGCTAAAACATAAGCTGCCCTTCTCAAGCGGTTCGTAAATGAATGATTTACTTCAACGATTTTTCTTTATTTTTTATTAAATTAAATTAAATTACATTAACTTGTTGCTAACTTTTAAATTGAATAATAATATTTAAAAAATGAATAAAAATCCATTTTAATTAAATAACATTTTAATAAAATATTAAAGTAGAGTTACACGTTGCACTGCGGAAAAAAGATTACGGAAGTGACAAATTTAATAATAAAAACCAAAACGCTATAGAAATTTATGCTTTTATAATTTAAGCTCCGTAATAATAATAATAAAAATAAATATATTTATGCAAGGTAGTAAATTACGTTACGCAAATAAATAAATGGAAAAACGAAAATATCATAAATTTAGGCGTATATATGCTGATACATTTTACAACCACTGTTTAAAGACATAAAGACAATCTTATTTGTTTTTATTTTCAACATAATTTATTATTTTAATAACATCAAGTAATAGCTTTTGATTGTTATGTAAATTTTTATTTATTTACGAAATAATTATAATTTTTTTTATTAAAACAGTAATGTAAAAATGAAATTACAACGGCAAGTCTGTCAAAGCTACAAAGAAGATATAGCTTGTTTTGTTAAGGTGTTTCGTAGCTTTAATTTTTATTAACATTTTAAATTTAAAATGTATGCAAAACGAAGCTTCATTACTTATATGTAAAATATTTAGTATCTTGTTTAAGGTAAGTTTTCATTCAAAGAAACTACTTTTTATTTACAAACTAAAACCTTTTCAAGTTCATTATGTAATTCTCTAAAAATTACCTAATCGTATAGTTTAACATTTGTATTAAAGACAAAAATCATTTAATAAAATATTTATCTATAAATACATTTAACAGCAGCAAAATTGATAAGGATTTCAATAAAAATGATAACATACCACCAAAGTTAGAAACCGAAACCATAAACCAAATGTCTTTGCTTAGCAAAGATTTTTAGTGCGGAAATTTTATTTTAAATATGATTTTGATTTAACAAAAAAATATCGAAATTTAATTAAAAATACATTAAACATGAGACAATATCATAAGAAAAGTAGATTAATTCATTTAACACATAATGACAATTTAACTAAATTTAAAAGCTAATGTACGTACGAAGAATAAATTTCAAAGAATTGTCAATTAAGAACTTATTACGGATTCTAGTTCGTATAGAATAAGAAGAAAAGTTTTACTAAGGAAATTAATTAGCATACTAATAAGAAATGTAAAATAATAAATAAATTTAAGTAGATAAAATTAATATAAAGAGTTAATTATTATAATGTAATTAAGTTACTAAATTGAATTATTTAAATCCGATTAAAACCCATTTAAATTAAGAAATATCAAAGAATTATCAAAGTATTAGCCGAATAATAATAAACAATTAACAAAGGTACAATGCCGGTTAGCCTAAATAAAAAAAACATAAAATGGCTAAAGTAGGTTTTGTCGTATTTTATTTTAATGAGTTTTCTTCCTTTGCAAAGTTTATTGATTTTATTTAACTAATTTGCATTTTGCAATATTAAAAAAAACTGAATTTTTTATAGAAGAAAGTGAAGAAACTTTCTACAATCAATGCCTAAGAAAAATAAAAGTTCTTTCTTCAAGAAATATAAGGTAATTTTGGTAATTCATAGTATTTTGAATTAATTATCTTACCTGGAAATAAATTTGCACAATTTTGAATTTGATGAATTTGTGTGGGTGGTATTACTTTAAACGCAAAATGTCTGTGGTAGTATGGTGTTTTAATGAAATAATAATTTACAAAGAAAGGGGATTGTTTGACATCATTTGCTGTATCTAATATCGGTTATTATCTTATTATTGTGCAAGGTATTTAATCAGGATTTAATCCTTGTGAAATGCTAATGGTGATTTATAATAATTTATCAGTATTGTCTTAGTCCTTATTGCTAAATAATAAACAATTTTCCTTTTTGGTATTTTATGTTGAAAATCACCCTAGAATGAATAAAGCCAAAGATAAAATCGCTCAAAGCGCACATTAAGATTTATTGTATAAATTTTCTACTTTTAAAACATTTTTCTTTATTTTTTAATACGCAATATACGAAAAGAATAAAAAAAATTGTAATTTTGTTTGTTCAAAATACAAAAGAATAAATTAAATAAAATTTATTTGCGGTTCTGCAGTCAAAGAAACCAATAATGAGACCACAGTTATAACATAAAAGAAAAAAAATGTTTGCTTTATCTTACTTTTTTAAGAAAAACCAACTAAAAGTCTGCTCTATAGCTGTGCTTATACATACTTGTGATGCTTTATATAATAATAATGCTTTATAAATATGATATTAACCATAATTTTGTACGAATAATGTTTCAGTTACTTTGTAGTGGTAACATTAGTATTTTTTACCAAAACAGATATTAAAATATTAAATGCGATCATTTAAAGCACAAAAACATTACTGCACGATGGGAATGGAGACGCCTGGTATTTTTAAAGTTCAGTTTTTCTATTCTTTAAATAAATAAATTATTTGCCCTGTTAATCATTGAAAAGATAATTTTTTCAATAATCTTATAAATAATTAATAAAACAATCTCTAATTATTATATTTTTTCGATTTTTTAATTCAAAATTCCTCTTAATTCACAATTTTTATTATGTGTTTTTGTATGATTCTTGTGTTTTTTAATTATTTTATTAAAAACAAAATAATTAATTATCTTTTTGTTATAATATTATTTATATTTTTTATTATAATGATTATATTATTATAATGATTAATACAATTCAGTAATTTTAATTTTTTCTTTCATTAAACTATTTTGATTGGTTTCAACTGTGTTTCATCATTGTTTCATTTCTGTTTCAAATATGTTTCATACATGTTTCTTTTGTGTTTAATCTAGAAGCATTGTTATACTAGCACTGTAACTTATGAAAAAAATTTTTAATTGTTTTAATTGTTTCTCTGCCTATAATTATTTTATAAGTAATTTTATTTTATATTAATTAGTCATCTTAGACTAAGCTAATCAAGCGCTTTAATTTATTTACTAATATGTAATACAAGGCATTATATTAAATATTATTAAATACGATCGTATAATCGTATCAATTGATTCAAATGAATAAATATGAACAAGTGATTAAATAAAAACGTAAATTTCGAATGTTTAACAAATTATGAAAATTCAGTAAAATTAAATAAAAACAAAAATTAAACTTTTTCCAAATGCTAACCTGTCTGCTGTTTCGTTTCATTTCATTTAATTTTTATTTTTTCGTAGAAACTGAAAACTTTTACTTCACAATCTATATCTCTAGCTGCTATTTGTAATTCAATTTACTAAATATAATTTCTTGGATCGACTATTCGATTAATTCTATTCAGAAAAAACAGGTGTAAAGAAAATTTGTAAAAAAAACTTTTTAGCAAAGAATTAAGTTCATTTCGTGACCTTCGCTATGCTTGTATAAATAATATAAATAAAAGTGTAAACGTGACAACAATTGTTAAATTTTCTTAAAGAGATTATTTGTCAAATGAAAAACCGAAAATAAAGAGTATTTTATATTTGCTTTATTTTTGACTTTTTAAATATTTCTTACTTTCTTAAAAGACGTGCAATGATTTAGCAAATTTGGTATATCAGAGTGAGAGAAAGTTTATTTTTAAATGAGCAGAAATGAACTTAAATTTTTCAAACAATGTAAATTATTGGTTAGATTATTGTTGTCATTTTCTTATTGTTATCTTAAGTCGAACGATAACTAATTTATTCTTTAAGGCAATGGGTGAACAATAATAAAGAAAAATATTATCTAGTGATTTATGGTAATTAAACAAAAGCAACGACAAAACTATATTAATTCGGTAAAGTTGAATTATTTATTTCTTTAAACACATTTATCAGGACTATGTTTTGTATTGGTTTTGAAATCACATAATTTATACGGAAGAATAAATTATCAAAAGGCTTTTAGAAGTTTCAAATGTATTATCAGTTTGAAGAATCAAATGCGGTTAGGTACTCTCTTGCCTTGTATTTAAAATAAATTTTTAAAAATTTCTCTATTATCCATACGAAAGGAATGCTGTTTTATTGAATAATTGTTAAAACGTTATTACTAGCACTGTTTCAGAATTTCTTCTCACAATCGGTTTATTTTTAAAGACTCATAGCCATGCATCAGCAATAGTTATTACTTAGTAAATCCTGATTAGTAATAAATTTCAGTTCAGTATTTCATTCAAGAGCAGTAATCAACGTACCTGTCTAAAAGAAAATATTTGTTTAAGGTTGATTCTCATTAATTAACTGTAATATTATGAACATACTTGCAAATATCGTCTTCTTTAATCAATAACAGTACTTAAACCTATGTATTTTGAAGGATACAAGGATATACCTAGTCAAAATAAATAAATAAAATTTAAAAAACTATCATTTTTAATAGAAAATATATATTTGTTTTCTTTAAATTTATTTATAGAAATCTTTTTTACATACTTTAGGTAAATTTTTTATTCATTTTTTGTTTGTTTGTTTGTTTAATAATGAATAAAAACAAAAATCTAATTATTAATTAAATTAATAATTTTATTTTGTTTTTTTTTTTTTAATAATTATTATAATTAATTAATTATTTGTTTAAATAATTTAATATTCGATGAAAAATAGATTTTATACAAGAAAAAAAAAAATAAATTTAACAAAAAAAAAAAATATTTATTACGAAAAAAAGAAAGAAATATTTTTAAGTTAATTAATTAATTAATAAATTTAATTATTATTTTTTTTTTTTTGTATAAAAATATTTAAAATTATTTTTTATTTACAGTCAAACGGTTACACAGTCAGAGCTAAAAGGAAAATTAAAATAATTTCAAAAAAAAAAATCTAAATCGTTTTTGTAGACTTTACCGTGTTGTTTGTAGAGATATTTTTTCAGATTTATTTACAAAATTCGTTTATAACGAAGAAAACGGAAACGAAAAGCTTACTGGCTTTTTTTTTGTTTTGACTGTAATTACTTTATATGTGATAAGAATTTAATTAATTAACCCTTTTTTATGTTATTTACATATTTAGATAATTAAATTAATTTATAATAATTTTCTTTATAAAATGCTAATTAGTAAAACCCTTTACAAAATGCTAATATCAGCTATTTTCATGCATTTTCTAAACATTTTCTTGCTTGCAAAATAAGGAAATTTACTTTACTGTTTCTGTATTAAAAGTGACAACATGTATATGTATGCAAAGGGTTTTGTTTATTACTTATTTCATAAATAAATTCTTTAAAATTATTATTTATTTTTATTTTATTAACAAATTTTTATTTTTTTGTCAACAATTTCGAGTTTTATTTTTTTTAATTAATTACATAATAATAATAAATTTGGTTATATAATCCTGAATTTTCCACAAAATAATAATTACAAATTGAATTAACAATTGTGTGCTGTTGTGGCAATAACCCTGCTACCGTTGAAACAATTTCTTAACAATTCAAAATTTTTAAATTTCTAAAGAAAATTTATTACTTTATCCGGATACAAAAATAAAGTATTATTTGGCACATCTGGCTCAATATAATTCATTCATTAATCCGATTTAAAGAAAAATAATAAGAATTTGATTAGCCAAATTATATAAAATAAATTTTTGTTAAATTATTTTCTGGATTAATTATTAAACAATTATGTAAATAAATTAAATGATAATAAATAAAAGTTAAAGCGTGTCTTCACACGATGTCAGTTATACAGCTTTTAATCCCCCATACACACTGATTATACTTTTTTTTACAATTTTATTTAATATTATTGCTTTTGTGTGGAGAGTTTTCTTCTTTTTCGTTTCTTTCCAAAAAAAAAAAAATATAAAATTTCTTCAAAAGTAGTCACACAAAAATTTAAAAATAAACTCAAAAAATTCCTATTAAATTAATAAACAAGCAGTCAGCTTAAACGAGTTAGCTTAATCATAAAAAAAAATATTAAATAAATAAATATGAAAAAAACTGATAAGAAATTAGCTGTTTCTTACATTGGTTTCAACTAATAATGATTAATTAATTAACAAAAAAAAACGTTAAAACTTTAATTGACATTGTTTTCCTTATCAAAAAAAAAAAAAATAATAATTTAATTAATTAATTAATATAACGCGAACAATTTAATTTTTTTTTTTTTGGCATTTTTATTTAACATCAACCAAAATTTAATAAAATTAAACTTGAAGCAAAATGTTTTCTAGCTTTGCTTGATAATATAATGCGACTTACTGATCAGCCAATTAATATAAATATGTCTCAACTGTTTCCGTATGATAAACATTCGCAATTTTGTATATTAATTATAATAATAAAAAATTATCAAAACAAATAAAATATTCTCAACATTTTCTTAATTTAATTAGTTATTTCTGTCTTAAACAAAAAAAACTAAACTTTTGTAAAGTTTCTAAACAATCTTTTTAACTTTTCATTATACTTGTGCAGCACTTTCCGTTTTCTTATATATTTTCTTTTATTTCTATAAATAATAATAAATTAATTTAAAATAATTTTTTTTTCTTACAAATTGGTGCATTAATAATACTACCGGTACGTACCCGACATAGATGTGATAAAATTAATACAGTATTTTTTCTTTTTCATAAACATTAATTATTAATTAATTAAACAGACAAATAAACATATTTTTATAGAATAAAAATGTAACATTCGAGAGAAACAAAATAAAATATATATAGTTAACACTTAGAGACTTGTTTGACGAAATGCAAATTTATTTAATTAATAATTAATTAATTAATATAATTAGAAATCGCATTTGCTTTTATAATAAAGATTAATTAAAACTTTAAAATTCTTATTAAACATTATATTTTTTCATTAACTGTCACAACTACATCGGTACTGAGGTGTAAATAATTAAATAAAAATTAAAAATACACAAAAAAAAAAAACTTCATTTATATATACTTTTTTATTGTTTTGAGGATTTTTTCTTTGTAATAATTAATTAATAAAAATAATTTTAATATAAATCCATAAACAAGCGTAAAATTCTCGCTTTTATATGGTTAATTTTTATTTTTATCTCAATTAATTTAATTTTCTGGATTTATTTTTCTTCTTCTTGTTTTAATATAAATATAATTTCTATTCATTTTTTATTATTTTTAAGGGGTTTATATTATTATTATTTTTATTTATTTAATAATAATTTAATAATTTAATAATTAAATTTCTTTCTCATATTTTTATTTATTTTCTTTTATTAATTAAATATTTTTGTAAATTTTATTTATTGTGTGGACGTCAACAATCGTATAAATTGATTTCTATTTTTATAATATAAATTAATATTTTATTTTCTTTTCCTTTATAAATAGGATAATAATTATTATTTTTTTTTTTTTTTGTTAAATTTATTTTCCCTTTTTACTTTAATTGATTTATTTTTGTTTTTCCTTTAGTTTATTTAACTTATTATTTTAGTTTTTACAATTACTCATCCGTAATGTATATAAATTTTTGATTATTAAAAAAAATGTATTTCCTTTATGTTTACCAACAACAACAAAAAAAAAACATATAAAGGAGTTAATGTTATTGAAAATAATATTTAATAATCGATGAAAACGTTCGTTTTCATTTGTCCTCATTTTTATCACCATCACCATAGAATTTAGGCTAAAAATAAATTGATAAAAATAAAATGTTTTCATTAATAAAAAATTTTAATTTAAAAAAAAAATTATATTAAATAATAAATATCGTGCAAGTAAAAATCTGTGTTAAAATTAATTTAAGCTCAAAATAAAACATAGAAAATAATTAGATTAGACTCCTAAAGATTTTGAACTAAATCTTTCGGCAAACAGATCAACAAGAACTACAGCTTAGGCCTAACATCAAACAATTAAATCTGATTAACAAAATACTTTTTCTTAAGTACGAGTTAAGTCAGTAATAAATGATTAATAAAAATTCTTTAACGCGTTTTTTGCATAAAAAAAATCAACAAGTAAGCAGCAAAACAAAAAATAAACCTTAACTCAAGAAGTTAAAAAACGCAAAAAAAAAAAACTTAATAAAAGAAAATAAAAATTAATTGAATAATTTGATGAAATTCCTACTATTGTTGCTGCTGTAGTATTTGTTATTATTTTTTATACAAAATAAAATGTATATAATATTTAATGACATAATTAATTATTTTATTATTAATAAAAAAAAATCACTTAAAACACAACAAACTAAAAAAAAAAGGTTTTTAGCGCACACAAAAACCTCTATGAATCAAACATAGAAAGAAAAAAAAACAAACCAACTCTAACTTACTTATTAATTTAATAACTAAGAATTTTAATTGAAATAATAGTTAAAATAAATAAAAAATAAATGTTCATTAATAAAATTCAACACTAAACGTTTCTTCTTTCCTTTTGCTTTTTATTTTCTCTTTTTTTTTTTTGTAAATTTTGGTTTGATTCTCAGCAATTAAATACTAATTAATTTTACTTCTTTCTTTAATTTTTTTTTTATAAACGTATTTTAAAAAATTAACTATAAATATGTTTTTATGCTTTTAATTACAATTATAATGAATACAGAAATTTACATGTATCAATATCACATGCAAAGCGTAGGTGAACAATGACTTTTAAAATTCTGTGAATTTAAATAATTGATTAAAAAAAGTAAAACAATAAGAAAAACAACATTTAAATAATACAAAAATAATATAAAAAGTGAAAAAATGTATTAAACTATAAAAATAGATAAATTAAATAATCACCTCATCGTGTTGTTGTTTATGTTCTTCATCATCATCTGAATCATCTTCTCCAGAACTATCAGCCGATGTATTATTATTTGTTGCTTTTGGTCCTGGTCCTTTTGTCTAAAATATTTTATTATTTTTTTATTTAAATAAAATTCTTCTTATAATTATACAAAGAAGAGACAATTCAATTTATTTACCTGTTCATTTTTTGATTGACTTAACGAATCATAACAATCTAAACATACACGTACAGGTTTTGAGCTTTGATGTGCTAATAAGAATTTTTTTGATGAACATGGTCCACACACTACTGCACCACAATTTCTACAATGATGCTATAATAAAAAAAATAATATTTAGAAATAATTTAAACAATGTAAAAACCACTTTAAAACACATACCCTTCGCACAAGCATTGTAAATTGTGTTTTTTTACAGTGCATACAAACATTTGCTTCATTATCCGGCACCCAAACGGCAGCATGATTAACTACAGGTTTTTTACCGCCTACAAACAATTAAAAAATAAAACAAAAAAAGGAAATTAATTACAATAAAATATTAATAACTTTCACAGTTCGGCTTCACATACTTTTACGTAACAGATCTTCAATACATTTATTTATATGTGCCATCCATTCTTGTTTCTCTGTACTTGTTGCCGCATATACGGCAAATGATTTTGTTTGTGTACGAATTAACCAACCATTACGATACTCTGCAATTATTACAGACAATAAATTAATTAATTAAAATAAAATCTAATGATACAAAAAAAAAGAAAACAATATTATATATTTAAACATACGTCCATTATCCTCTAAGCCCTGTAATTGCACCTCCTCCAATGGTATTATATGCTGTTTATTATACTTTTTTTTACCAATTACAATATTACCATATACCAAAATATCATTAAATAAAAAAAATTGACGTGGCTTTGGTCGTTTACGGCACATTTTTGTTAATACACCTTCGCCAACTAGTACACGTCCTGGTATTGCTAATGGCTAAAATAATTAAACAGAATAAAAATTTATATAAGCATCAATTATTAAATTTTCTTTCAAAATTAAAAAAAAAAAATCACAACTCACTTGTCCTGAGCCACCAAAGCAGCTTTCAACCATATTAATTCGTCTAGCATTTGCTTCACTATTAACTAAAATTGAATAGAGATTGATCATTATTAGTTAAAGAAATTAAATCAACTAACCAAGTTATAATAAACTCTTCAAAAAAATAAAAGAAAAACTTTTCATTTCTTAATTTTTCTTCTTTTTACTTTTTTTTGTGTGTTATTCCCGATAAGTAAAAGAAAAAAAGCATGAATCATTAAAGCATATTTAAATATGCTAATTATATCCAAATTTTATCCATATTTCCTACTAAAAATATGTTTTATTTACATACAATTTGTTGTAAAATAAACATTATATTGATTCTATGCTTCGATAAATACATATAACGATAACGATTTAAAAATTAAATTAAAATTTATCATCAATAATTATTTTGAATTTGATTTTACTACCACTTGAACATAGTGTCCCTGTTTTATTTATGGATTAAAATTGTAATAATACTTAAAAACAATAAATAATCCTGCTAAAAATAAGTATCCAGCTGATGTAAATACTACAAACAAAAATTGTATTTAAGAGGCAGACATTTGCTCTTCAAAATCTCAAACAAAAACCCCAATCAAATAATTTATTAAAGCTCTTTTACAAGGTTTTACAATACATAAATGTATATCAAAAAAAAAACCAGACAAACAACAACATTAATACCACAATTTACTTAATGACAAATAATCACTTTAGACAATCTTAACAATAATCATAATAATAAAATAAAAAATAAAAATGATTCAGAAGTAGAATTTTTCGCAACATAGAAAACACAATACCAAAATAATGTAGGCGGAATGACATTTAATTTTATTACATTTTTTACAAAAAATTAAAAAGAAATAAATTGATAACAAGCAAGCAACAACCGCAAATAATATAATTATTATTCATTCATTATTCAACTAAAATTGCGTTGACCCTATGTAAGTTTTTGATAAGATAATTTAATATTTTTCAATTATTAACAATCAATAGAAATGCACAAAAAGCATCATTTTTCTATTTAATTAATAATAAAACTTAATAATTAAAATTAATTTCATTTTTTTTTTTAAACTAAAAAATACAAACAAAAACTTTCTTTATAATTTCAATTTTATTTCCGGTATTTTACTCTCCATTAAAATTAATTAATTATTTAATACTACCGGAACTTATCTCTCCTCTAAGTTAATTAAATTATCTTTTATTTTAATTTCCGATTAGATTTTCAGTATTTTAATCTCAATTTTAGAATCAGTTTATAATTAATTTAATTAGATAATTACTAGAGTATTAAAGCTCAACTAATGTTAAGAGGTCGCAAATGAAGATAAAAAAAACTCTTTAAACATAAACGCGCAGAAATAAAAGATAATACAAAAAACTGCAAACTTTTTACGATAAAAACGAAAAGAGAAACACAATTAAAGAAGATAAAGTTTATAAATTAAAATTAGAGGAAAAACAATGATGACAACGCTTTATCAAAATAAATGATTAATATTTCTGTAACAACGCATTCTCTTAATTCTCTAAAACAAATAAAAAAAGTTAATTAATTAAACATATAAATGAGGCAACAAATTAACACCTTTAGCAGACATAAAATAATAATAATAAAAAAAATTAGGAAAATAAATATAATTAATAAACAAATCCAATGCAAATGTATGAGTGACATTTGAATGTGTTACGCAAAATAACAAACACTAAGATCGACCACAAACAATAATTATTTAATTAAATTAGTTTTTATTTATTTCTTTTATTGTTTTGATTTTGCTTAGCCAATTAATAATTAATTATTTTGTTGCTGCTGCCTTTTAGTTATTAATCATAATTTTCTTCTTTATTATTTTTTTTTTTGTTTTTTGTTGCTTTATGAGTCATTTCAAATTCCTGATAAGAGAAAAATATTTTTTTTTTAATATGTAATGAATTCTGTTGAACTGTAGTGAGTATGGTAAAGTATTACTATAGCTACCATACCTATCGTGATATTAAAATATTCACTGTATAATGTGTTAATAGACATTTCTAATCGCTGCTGTTTTTCAACAGAGAGAGTTATTTAACCGATTATTATTATCAATTATTTAACCACAGATAAAGTAAATAAATATGATTAAACTAAATTATTTAATGTGAATGCTGTATATGGCATAATAATAACTAATGCAATAGTAGTTTGTTATTTGTTACTATTCTGATTTTCATATTGACAATGAAATCTAATAAATCCAATTAGAAGAGATTAAAAATATTGTCTTTCAAAATCATAATGTGACAGTTGATGATTGAGAATTAATCCCAATTTTGGATAGTTTAAAATCCCAATAGTTGAATGTAAGCATTATATAGCACTTGAAACACTGTTCAGCACTGTACAGTACTTGCAAATAGAAAGTTCTAAGGTTTCGTCGATATTTCTGAACTGAATAATCTTTTATTGAAAACTTTATATCCTGTAAATATGATTCCTCTTAAACACAACTAAAAACACCATTTGCAGCTCTTTTCGGCCAAAAATCCACCAAATTGGAGTGTTTTTATTGTGTTTTCCATACAAATACTAAATTAATTTGCGTAACAAACGTAATCTGACATCAGGCAGACATTAAAAATTTTAAAAAAAAATTCTAATTTACATAACTTATTTTTCCATAATAATTTTTTCACAATTTTCTAAAAGAAAAAATAATAAAAGAATAAATTTTTAATTTAATTTACTAAAAAAAATAAATAGAAGAAATTAGAGAGAAAAATAAAAGAAATTTAATTGGATTTCTTTCTGTTGTATTTTGTGACACAATAATTCCTCTATTTGGTGCTTCATTAACATTTCTTTTATATAAAGAAATTACAGAAAAATTTCACTATTGTTGTGACTTTTTATAATATTTTTGCTGTTTTTTTTATTTTTAAATTTTTGTATTGCAGTGCTACTGTTGTTATTATTATTATTGTGGGGCAGCAGTCAGCAGAGCTCTCATAACCATATAACGATGTTCAGGTTTCTTCTTCGCTGTTACTTTTTTACACGTCATAATTTTATCGCTTATATATTTTTCTTTTTTTTGTTAATAAATAATAAGAATTATTTTTTTTTACTTTAATTCTCTTTGTCATCCAATTTTTTATTTTAATAAATAAATAAAATATTTATTTATTTTATTAATGTGTCGTGATATTTATTTTCATTCTTTTTTATATCTATATTATTATTATGTACAGAAAACACATTATACACGACCCTGAACGATGAAAAAAAAAAATTCTTCTCTAAATAAAATTAAATTTAAAAAAAAATATATATATACTTTTTTTTTTTTCTTCATTTTGTTTGACATAAATTTGACATATCCTACGAAATGTATACACAACTACAAACAATACACAATTATTTTACATTAAAATTAAACTAATACTTTCACAATCGAACAATAATTGCAACACACAAAAGTGAAATTATTCTTAAATAAAAGGAATAAAAAAAATTATTTTTTTTAAGTCACTTGATTTACTTTAATTAAATCATTTTTTACGGTTTCGTTTATTTTTAACCACTTGATCACTTTTAACTTATTATTTTATTTTATTAACTAAAATTATTATTTTGCTGTTTTTGATAATTGAATCCAAAAACAGTAAAAAGTACAAAAAAAAGAATTAAAAATATATAAATAAAAATAATAAAAAAACTCACCAAGTCTGTCAACCATTTTCACTGAATAGCTTTTTACCAACTAAATAATAATAAACATTTATAACAAAATGTACTAAAAAAGCACAAAAATTGTAATAGAAACAATGATACCACCAGTATAATAATAAATTCACTAAACAATATTATACCACTAAAATAACTCAATATTATTCATTTAATCGAATATAGAAAAAAAAAAACTTTTCCAGACAATTTTAATTATTTTAAATTTATTTTTAATTTCTATTTTTAAAAATCTTACAATTCAATTATAATAAATTATAACTTTGTAATTATAATTTTTATTTTTAATAATTAATTAATTCTACATACATCAAATATAATTAATTATATTATTAAGAATCAGAATTTAACGTAAATTTCATTTTAATAAATATAAATACAGAGTTTTTATAATGGTTGTTTTTCTTTATTTATATGTTTATTATTTTCTTAATATAATTTTAAATTACTTTAATTAAATAAATTAACTTAATAATAATTGTATTCTTTTAATTTTATTTAATTTTTTTTTATAATTAAGTATTTATACGCAAAGAATTTTTGTTTATTTTTTAAAGTTTTTTTAATCTAAATTTAAATATTTAAAAATAATTCAATAATAATATAATAATAATTAATAATAAAGTCTGGCAATTAATATTTTACAGTTTTTTTTTAAATTTAAGTTGAATTTATATTATTTTTTATTTTATAATTTATATTTAATTTTATTTATTTATTTTTTATTAAGAAATCGTTGTAATACTGTTAGTGGTGAGTTTTTTTCAAGTGATATTTTGGTGCATTTGAAAACATTTTGTGTCTTTGCTAAAACTGGTATAAACGTGGTTTTTGTCATTTGAAATCAGCTGCTTGTGCATTTTAAAGTAAATATTAATTTAATTATTTGTTTTTCTAATTAAAAATTTATTAACATTTGGTTTATGCTTTGTTTATTGCAGGTTATTATTATTTTTGTTGCTTTTACTTTCTTTTATTTATGTCAGATATAAAAGCTTTAAGCTTTAATTCAGGATTCACAGGTTAAATACAGTCTTAAACAATGTTAATACAGGTTAATGTGAAACAAATATAAAGTAAAAAAATAATTTTAATATTATATAATGTTTATATCGCTCAACTTAATTACTAATAACAATTTCAATAGCTAAATAAAGTAATAAATTATACCAGTTTTCGTTTTAGAGTACTTTTTGTTTCCTTTATTTAAATATTATTTCTGCTTTTTATATGTTTTTGTCTATTTAATTTAATTTAATTTATTTACATGTGTGTTCTTCAATATTTTTCACACAAATACTGCATTTCACCTGACAACACCAATGAAATTTACAATTACAACGTTCTGGAACGCTTATCTTTTTCGTATTGTAGCCACGGCCACAGCATAAAATTGCACAACCATCTAAACCTGACGATGTTTTATTACAAACTCTACCGCGGGTACCTAGTAAACAAAATTTAAATTAAATTAAAAACATATTAAAATTAAATGTTTATACAAACCAGCCCATTGTAGTTTTCTATTAGGTCGACACCAGTCAGGACTTTCATCTAAGTAAACAAGATCAACATCGGATGGTACTGTGTAACGTCGATCTTTAACCTGCAAACGACCTCGTTTATTTATTTTTACCTGTGTCGCTTCATCATATTTTTCACGTAAATAATCACCTAGATTGCATAAAATTAAAATAAGAAAACATGAAATACACATCAAATTTTTAACATTAATGTACAGAAAAAAAATACATTTAACGATGGAAAATCATTGTCTATTGTCTAAATTTATGGCTTTTCATCATTTGTAAGAGAAAAAATTAACAAAAAAATGTACAATGCACAACCGTAAATTACTTTAACAAAAAATAAACCTAAGAAAATGATCAAAGTCAAACAAACTTACCAACTTCTCGCATTGATGTTAATTGCTGCCAACATGTAATTAGACTGCATGAGCCCGAGACACCATGACATTTGCATGTTATTTTTGAATTTCTGATAACAGCCTACAAAAAATTTAAAGAAAAAAAAAAGGAAAAAGAAATGAAAAATCAATTTGAAAAACATATTTTATTTTAATTTTTTATTTATCATAATAAATATGTCAAGAGAAACAACATAAAATATTTTTACTGTAATGTTTGTCGGTATTTATTTTTTTTACTTTGCTTGAATGCAACCAAAAAAAAAAAAATTAAACTTAAAAAATGAAAACATAAAACATAACAGCGCAATGTACTTCAATTTAATATATGTTTTTATCAAATATTCTTTGTCGTTACTTTCATAATAACAACAACTTCAATTACTGATAAATAACTTAATCAAGGAATATTATTACATTTTATATTCTGTTGATTAAACGAATTACATTAAATAAATTTCTGTAATAAATCATAAAAGTATGTATCTTCTTTTTATTATTGTTTCGAAATTAAAGATTTATTTACTTGGGGTGTGTCGGTTTCTGTATGACAAGTGGACAAATAATATAGTCATTTTTATTTATTTTTTTGTGTTAAATTATAACTACGAAGCGCTAAAAATAATTAATAATTCATAAAATAATGTACAAAATATAATTTTTAATTATTATTAAAGTGTTTTGCATCTATATTTAGTATATATGTAGTTGGATGAAGCAAATATTACATAATCCTTTTTTGTCAATAAAAATTAGTAATAATTCCGCTATAAAAAGGTAAAAAACTAATCGTAATGCTAAACATTAGTTATAATAGTCTACTGATTGGTTAATATATATATACACATTTAAATAAATAAAACCAATAAAATATCCAGTCTAATAAGTTTTCATTAAAAAAGCAATATTAAAGTGGTTTTGCCATATAAAAATTCTTAAAGAAAATGTTCACCAAATGAGAAATTACAAAACTTTAAATAATTATGTTCAATGAATAGAAACTGTAAAATTTAATTAATATATAAAGATAGAATAATATAGGAAAACCAACCGTCTATTCATAATTTGTTATCAAAACATATAAATTACAATTAAATAACCATCAACATCGTACCCATTTACATCATTTATTTATTTGCTTACTTGCTTATTGATTAATCTGATTACTGATTAGACAACATTTATGTTTGCTTTATTGATTAATATTATATTATTAAATTTTAATTAAATTGATTAGAGAATTTTCATTTATTAATTGTGAATCAACAACATTTTCAATATTAATTTTATTTTTAATTTCACGATTTATTACTTTTAAGTAGAAAATTCTGTAAAAGTGTTTAAAAAAATTATCAAAATAAATTTAAGTATTTTAGTTAGATTTACTGGCAAACATATTTTAATTAAATAAAAATTTAAGACTCTATTAAAAATTAGTTTGTGTATTGCTGTTGTGCTTGTGGCCAAGCTAATCAGATTATTAAATAATAATAATAATAAAAAGAAGAAAAAAATACTTATAAAAGAAAAATAATAAATAAATAATGAATTTCATAATAATAAGCCAACAACCTCATCATTTGTGCTTATGAATAAAGTTAAAAGGATTAAAAATAATAAACAAAACGAAGCATAGAACAAAAGAAAGAAAAAAGCCATTTGATGTGGTCCCGTCTATATCAGCCATGGAAATTTGCTTAATATTTTTTTTTTTTTTTTTTTCTTTCATTTATTTGGTTTTTTCGTTTATGCTAAACCAACTAAAAACTTTAAGTAATAACATTTTATATATGTTTGTGTATTTATTGTGTGTGGTGGATTGTGGTCAATAGACCACATAATAAATTTTCTTTTTCTTCTTTGCTATCGAAGATTCTCAGTGAAATTTAAATTTCAACAAAAATTTCTGCTTTATTGTAAAACAACAAGAAAAATTAATTTATTTATTCTTCTTGTATTTGCCGTAAGCAATTTCTGAATCAATAAATTGTAATCAGAAATAATATAAAAACAATTTAATTAATTAATTATTAAAAAATAACATTATATATATATTCTTACTCTTCTGCCTGCTTCATTATTATGAATATTCATTAAACTGCGTGCTTTTTGTGAGCCACCGTGCTTCGAGCGATGCATTGACGTTCCCTGCTTCCGATGACCTTTTTTACCTCCATTACCATTCGCATACAAACCATGATTTTCTAAATTAAATACTTTTGAATTAACCAGTTCACGATTTATTTTCGCCTTAAAATAAATTGTTTTTGTTTATTAATTAAATTTATTTACATTACATTACTATCTGTTGCCTTACCTGTAATTTATACATTTCCTCCTCTTCTAATTTTGAACTTAAAATTTCTTTAGCAATATTTTGCTGTAATTCTAAAAAATCTTCTTGTTTAAATACATTTTCACCTTCTTTGTTTTCATCATTCTCTTGATTCGTTTCATTTAATTGCTCCTGTAGTAATTTCTCTAATTTTGGATTTTTTGGCGGTAATGACACTAGCCCGCGGGTTCCACGTCTTATTTCCTCATCCGTTGAATCAATGAAATTTTGAGCAAAACTAAAAACAATTGAAAAATCAATAAATTGTTATACAGTTTTCATAATAAGAATTTTGATTTCATGACTTTTACTAGAATAATTCATCGGATTTTATCAAAATTATAATAAGTAATATTTAAGTTAACTAATTTGCCTATTAAAATTTATGATATTAATTCAACAAATGAAATTTTAAACCATCTTTGTAAAATGTTTTCCCTTCAATCCAGATAAAACTCTACGAAAAACTAAATGAACCGAATTATAAACAAGATTAGAAGAAAATAAAACAAAAAACTTTTGTATCATTCACGCTAAACTTAAATGATTTATCGTTATATTTTTATGATTTATTCAGACACAAAAACCAAATGTGCTTTTGGAATGAAAAAGGATGCAATAACTGAATTAGCATAAGAAATTTTACTATAGGAAGATATATAAATAGTATCGGGTGAGAGATAAAGAAAGAGTAACAAAATGAGAATTGTTTTTTTTATAAATGTAAGGATTACAGAATAAACATAATTTTCCTTAATAATTTCCTTCATTTATTTTTTTAAGACCACTGGTGGAATAATCATTTCCTTGTCAAGACTAAAAAAATAAATGCAACAAGTAAGAAAAAAAATAAAAATAAAATTAGATGACAAACACAAAAATATTCCTTGTGATATATGATAACAGAGATTACGAATCCAGACAGCCTGGTACAATATTTTCATCACATATATATATGTAATACGCATCTGTTAAACAGACACGATGACACATGTATTCTATACATAATAAACAGCACTAGCAGATATCAATGCATATAATATTTCATGTGATTCCTAACACAAGACTAGACTTAATTTTGTGAAGCCAAAAAGCTTCTTTATTCTTTTTCTTTAAGAAAAAAGTAAACAAACCAGTCGACGAAAAATATAAGAAGAAAAAACTTCCCATTGGAGTCTACAATCATTTCTCTTTCACTAAAAACCCAAAAATTGAAAATTGCAAAAAAGAAAATAAAATTCATTTTCCAAAGCATGTTTCGATGTTATGTTTAGTGTGTCGTCATCAGTAACATTAACACGCAGCACCACCAACAACAGTTATCGTGTTTTTATAAGTATTTTATATAATAGAGGAAAATTCACATTCCATTGTGCTTTTATAAATATTAACGCCTGGTAGTTGACGGTCCGTTATACACCACGCCTTCGGAAAATTCTATACATATATCATTGTATATAGAAAAAATTTTCCGTGCATATATACATCAAACATATACATGCTACTTTTATGTATTGTTTTAGGAATTTTCTATAATGTATCACAAGCTAGTATGCATCTAGGTGAAAATTTTTTAATGCAATAAAATAACATTTAAAAGCTTTAATAACTTTTTTTTATATTTTAATAAAACATATTTTTATTTTTAAAAAGTATAAATAATCGGAAGAATACAATAAAAATTTGAAAAAAAAAAGTTATACAAAAATGTTCATTCAATATAGAAAAAAAACGTCACAAGTCATAATCATTAGTAGTTTTGTAACACGTTTAGCACATGTATATATAAAAAGAAAAATACACAATACACTCGTGTTATTTTATCAGCTGATTATATTTAGTTGTTTGGGGGAGAAAAAAAAATCATACAATAAAGTGAAACGTAGCAAAACGTAACGATTCGAAATACTACCACCATCCACCCATAATGTGACGTATAAAGTTTTTTCATATCGATTTTTCAAACATTTTTTCATAACAAATATTAATAACAAAGAATATATGATATTTAAATATATATACATGTGTAATATGAACGCCTGGTTAGTGAAAAACCGATTCAAGGAAAGCTGTTGGCGGCAAAAGGATATATATTTTTTTTTATCATATTTTCGAAAAGTTAAACTTATCCATTGTTAGAAAAGAATTTATAAAAATTATGACACAATAGAAATAAGACAAAAAATAAGCTTTTTCCTAGTTTAGCTGTTTTCAATCCGATATTTAGTTTTGTATTTTACAAAAAAAAAATTATTGATAACGTAATCTAATAAACAACACGATTTTTCTTTTTTTGCTTACAATAAACTAAAAAACAAAAGTTAAATATAATTTATGTACCCCCATGAACAAACATTGGATAAAAAAAATAAATATAAAAACAGAAAAATCCTTATTATATACATAATGATAAATTTTATCTACTCTTCTCAATGCCAGATTTGTGTTATATTTTTTTATTTATAATTTGTATATTCTTTGCAATTTTTTAATTTTTTTTAACTTTCCACAATGTAGTTTGTAGAAAAATTATCGAGACAGTAATAAGTTGGCAATGCATGAGCACGATCACACTATAAATATGTAAAATGTGCGTACAAGAAATTAATTTATGAAATATTTTTTAAGAAATTTTAAATGAAAAACGCTCGACGATATTAAACCAAAGTTACAAAAGTCTCAAAGGTCGTGAAATCAAGGATAGTATTCAAAAAAAAAAAATAATGTAAACTTTCAAGAAATTTAATAATACTTAAAGTATTTATTAAAAAACATAAGAAATTTATTTAAAATAAAACATATTTTATGCAATCTTTTTATTATTATTATTTTTTTTTTTTTGATGAACCATTTTAGTGGCATTAAACTAACGCAAAAATTTTCAATGGAAAGTCAACGCTAATTTAACGAAAAAATAACTGAAAATATTACTGCGTAGCTTAACTTTACTTAACTAAACTTAACTTTATTACATTTGCACTTGACGTTGGTTGGTTTGTGTTTTTTTTTTTTTTTTTTTTGTTATCATTTTTATTATGATTATTATTTTACAACAATCTACCCCTACATTTACTATATAAACAAACGACCCAACCAATCGTAAATAATAATGGCGATATTATACGCTTAAATTGTTTTTTAATATAACTTGATTTTAATATTGTTATTATTATTATTATATATTTTATTCGCCAGCGTACGGTTTAAATATCAATTCAGCAAAGCATCCCTCAATTCACTCATTCATAAATTATTTTATAGTTTTTTTTTTTAATATTTATTTTTCTTTTCCTCTTACTAATAATACGTTATACGCTACGCAGCTTATGTTTTATTAAAATAATAACAATAAAGAAAAGAAGAAATGGAAAAAAATGATTATGATAAATCTTAAAGGGATGGCAAAACACAGATATAATAAAAAAGCAAAAAATTATAGTTATTATTTTAATAGACAAAAATAAGGTCAAAGTAATTAAAAATTTTACATACTTATAACTAAATTGCAGATCATCACCACAGCCACCCCATGTCCAGTCTTCTTGCAGCTGCTTCGGTCTTGCACTTCTTGAACAACCACACGATGTTAATTGACCATCACGGCATGCTCGGGCTATAAAACTAGCAGCACCAGCAGCTGCTAATGCATGAACAAATGCCATTTCCGGTGAACCTATTAATTATTGAAATTGAAAAAAAAGTTATATTATTCCCACTAATAATTAATTTCTTTTTATTTCATTAAGAAAATTATAATTTTTCAAGTATTAAAACCCCGTTTTTTAAGATAAATACTTAGTATTATCTGATCAAGGTAATAGAAAACAAAAGGTTAAGAAGGTACCTCATTAACGCTTAATAATAGTATTTAAATATACTCGTATGTATGTATATTATTCCTGTTTTCAAGTGGTTTTTCTACATAACACTAAGAAACATTTAAAGATAAAATTTAAGAGATTTCAACAAATTAACAACACATCGTTTATCACAAACACTAGTTTTGATTAAAAATTCGTCTTAATAAAAACTCTAAAGAAAAATAGAAAAAGGAAATTTTTCTAAAAGAATGAAAAGTAATTAGAAAAATATTACAAAAAATTAGACTTTTTTTTTTATTAAAATTCAAAATTATTGATGCTGTTTGTATTTAGGTTGCAACATAATTCTGCTCCTTATTTTTTCTTTTTTTAATAAGTGTTTAACCCTCTTTTCATTGTAAATTTATTCACTAAAAAAGCAGCAACAATGGTATTAGGTATATAAATTTTCTATACAAAAACTGAATTAAAGTTAAGACCATACTCAAGCATCGGTAATATATGTTCAAATGTATATATGTATATAAAAGAGTATCAACAAAAAAAAATTTATCAACGCTTCAATAATTTTAAATAAGTAGAAAACGCAAAAAGACTAAGTAGGAATAATAGAAAATGAGTAAAATTTTGAGTGAAAAATTGAAATTATAAAAAATGTTTTCTTTTTCTATTATTAATAATTTAAGCAAGAATAAAAACTGCTTTTCTACGATATTAGATGAGTTAAAGATCATTGAATATTTAAATAGTAAAAATAAAAATCAATATATTATTGAAAAAGACAACAATGCTTTGTATATACACTGAGTAGAAATAAATTACACTGAGTATAACAAAGATTTTGTTTTTTTTTTTTGTAATTATTAGCAAGAATTGACTACAGCATATAGTCCTATAATAAAATAAAAAAAACCCCTTTGCTTATAATATACTGTCCACTGTACTACATCGTGTAATGATTAAACAAAACAAAGCATAAAAGGAATGATAATTTGTATAAACGAGACAAACATTAAAAGGAGAACACAAAAAAAATTACATATACATTTGGAACAAACTACAGTACTGCATATTAAAAGGGAACGATATAATATTTAAAAAAAAAAACATATATGTATCACAGTAAACCAACCCTACCTCATTAATAATCAAAAAAAAAAAAGTAACAAAAATGCAACAAAACAATCACCCATATCCAGATCTTAATATTCAGAGAACTATCATGTTACATGTAGAATAAAAACCAACAAACTAAACGCACAGAAACCATTTTTTATACAATTAAACCCCTTCACAGCCGGTATAGATTATTTTATTCCAAATTTAAAAGTTTTTGATTGTTTTTTCTTTCAAATAATTAGTATCCTCGTATTGTTTCCTTCATTTTCATTCAATCTTTCCTTACTTATTCTGATTTTTGATTATTTTTTTATTAAAATTTCTTTTAAAAGCAAATTATTAATTAACTAATTTTATTTATAAGCAACAAATTAAATCTTTATTATTATTATTTTACTGATAATGTTGTAATAAATTGACAATGGTTGCAATTAAACTATAACTAAAACAAACAAGACGTTTAATCAGATATTTGTTTTAGTTTCTATAAACAATTATTTTTATTTTATTTAAAAAAAAATATTAATTATGTGATAAATTTAGATAAAAAATATTGTAATATATTATTTGGTATTTTCTTGTAGTTTAATAACAGATCTCTTGTATATTTTCGAAGGTATCCCGAAAACATTAAAAAATATGTTATTACAGTCACCGTATTGCACGTAAAGCCTTGCGTTTTTAAACTATAAAACACATTTTGTAGTTGCATTTTGCAATTTAAATTTAACTACTTAAAGTTTTAAACCATCGTAAGTCTAGTAAGAAATTGCAATAAAAAGAAACATATACATGTTTCATGCAATGACTGTTATCCGCGTCAAAAAGCTTTTTTGTTGCTTTTTAATTATCAATCAATCTTCGTTTCAATATGTTGGCAAATACAATTGTTTAAATCGAAAAAATCATTATTTAACAATGATACTTCTATTATCATATTCTCAGAAATAATTTTCGCCAAAAAAAAAAAAACAGATAAAAATCTCATGAGAATAGTATTAAAATAAAATAATAAAGCTTATTAGAATGCTAATTCATATTGTCTGCCTTATTAAAATTAATTAATTAATTAAATTCCGTCTTAAGATCTCAATGGACTTATTAAACTTTGATTTCGATTTAGCTTTTTAATACTCAAATGAAGAATAAAAATTCTATGGATTTATTTAATTTATATAATTGATAGATTTTTCAGTTGTTTTTTTTTTTCAATTTTTGCTTTGTAAGATTTAACAGAGTCCGGCCAGACAAAGTAATCTTAATAATGAATAGAAATTTTCATTTATCTTTATTTATTTAATCTTCTGCTTGAAGTACATTACAATTAAGTAAAACAAAATAAAATAAGTGCTTAATTAATAAAAATCAATCAATTAACATTCAATTACCATTATAAGTTCAGAGAATAAAATGTTTCAAAAATAAAACTTTTAACCTAATAAAGCTCTAATTTAAAACCAAAAATGTTTTTTTTTTTATTTATCTTTAATTTTACTATTATTAAATAATTTCATTTATTACAAAAATATGTTTTGCTGTAAAATCCACACAGGAACAAATTATAGCGAACTAAAAGGGCTGTCTAGCAAACAATATAAATTAATAAAATTTATTAACAACAGTGAAATCCCTAATAAAAACAATGAAAGTTTTTCGTTTCAATAGCAAGTTTAATGTTGTAATTTTCTATAATCCTCAAAGTATATTACATAATACATTTAATACAACAGACAATGTGATATTTTTATTATTCATTGGCAAAGAGAAAACTTTTCTTATATAATTTTTAATCTTTTGTGAATTTTTCTACTTTATAATAATTAATTAATGATTATTACGACGATACACCCTGTTAATAATATAATTTTTTATCCCATTTTTCTTCTGAATTTAATTTTTTAATTCTTTTGTCTGGATATTCGCTATTAATATAACAAGTTAAGTTAAAGTTACGTTGTTCGCCCTTATTAAAAAAAAAAATACAATTTTTTGTCGAAAGAAAAACCTCAATCAATACAACTGACGTAGAAAAAAAATAATATTAAAAACACAACAAGAGTAAACGATGTTAGAAATTTCTCATTCTTTTTATTATATCTTTCTTTTTTTTTTTTTTGTTAACAAAAAGTTAAGCAAGGGATAAATTTCATAATAAACCGCGACTAATTTTAAAATAAAAAACAGTCTTTTCAATGTAACAAGAATGGTGCCCATCCGACTGT
Organism: Ptychoptera contaminata; assembly: GCA_963942525.1. Lineage (NCBI taxonomy): Eukaryota > Metazoa > Arthropoda > Insecta > Diptera > Ptychopteridae > Ptychoptera > Ptychoptera contaminata. Next base: position 11,815,829 of record OZ012638.1, on the reverse strand, counting down.
ATGTTTGCGGTGAAGACAGAAATAAAAAGAAAAACTTTTTCCACACATTTATGCGTGTAGAAAATTAATCTAAAATATTTTTAATTTGTTTCACAGAATTATAATAGCAGAATTTACCACCCAACTACATTTTTTTTTTTTTGTTTCAAAACACACAATCTGAAAAAATATGCTTATTATGCTTATAAAAAATTACAAAAATCAACAATAACAATCGTCCGCACATTTAGACGTTGATTTAAGAAAATAAAAACATTTATTCACTTTGTCAGGAAATATTTACACAAAACTATCAGGGTGCAGTTAAAATTCTATATTTTTCTGTTTGTTTTCTTTATGAACGAATAAAAAAAACATTTTCATTTTTCGTTAACTAAATGCTGTGTTTAGTATAACTCCTTCTGTGTATCAAAAACATTAAAATTCTACAAAAACCCACTACGAAAAACATCAATTTAATGAAAAACATTTTTTTTTCTGTTTTCTTTACGTAGAGTATTTCTTTTTAAATCATGATATGCTGGTGGTTTGGTTTTGGTTTTCGTTTGCATTACTTTGCATTGACGTCCCTTGAGAACTTTGTTATATTTTTTTTTATTCATTACTTGACGATTTAACTTTAAATGAATGGTTTATGGAGGATAAAAGAAAAGAAAAAATCATGACAAATCGGACTTGATACTGTATCTTGATGTCTAAATTTGTCTGCATTTTACTAGAGCAAAGCCACTAGACAGAGAGTACGGGATTTTTATGTTTTCTTTTCCAGTATTTTCTTATTAGTCTTCGCTTTATATATACATATTTTCTTTTATTTATATTATTGCTACAGAAACAAATGAGGTGGTAAATGGAGAAAGATTTAAAATAACATATTTATCCTTGCTTTAAAGAAAAATAAAAAAGGATAAATTAAATCTCAAAACGAAAATGATTGCTGAGATTTATTTCATCATTTTTCAACATTTTTCATTCTATTCTTTAATCTTGAATCATGATGACATTTAAAAAATTTGAATTTATTTATACTTCTGAATGCATATAACAGCTTGCATATTTATTATTGCTATTTTTTCTTAAGGATTAAAGCTTATTCGAGGATTTCCCTAAACTTTGCGGAGAAATATTCGTTGAAGAAAAAACGGTTTAAAAAAAAATTAGATCAAAACTGCAGCAAACTATTTTAATAGTGTCTTGTGGTTAAATAAGTATATTTATTAAACAAGAAAAAGCTTGGATGCTAAAGCTTTAGTAGTTATCCGAAAGCTTTACTATTTTTCAACTGTTTGCAATTATTATTTTGGTTCCTCGTTGTTTGTAATACTCTGTTAAAGCATAGAATAAAAATTTACATCACAAAACTAGCAAATAAAGAGCTTTAAGCAAACAAAAAGCTAAAGAAAACCATATAGTCTCACATAAATTTATATTGTAAAAACATTAAGTAAAGCATTAACAAAAACTAGCAAACATAAGCATGTCAACATAAAGTTTGTATACAAAATAATTCTTAGAATTCATATAACATAAAATAAGTTGAAATAGCACGAAGCCACATCGTAAATATTAAATTGCGTCAATTAAATTCAAATAAAATCGCCCTCTCATTGCTAAAGCTACTGAAAAAAACCTCGCTTATAGCAAAATTAAACAAGAAAAAAAACCCAGAATGAATCGGTGTATGAATTTCATATAAAAAAAAAATAAAAAACTGGCAAAAACGTAAAAATAGAAGAAGAAAAAACTTTTCATCAGGATTAATAATTTTCATCCCCTTTGGTTTTTGCATTTTACTGACTGCCAGCCAGTGATTTTTTTTTATGTATTATTTTTCTGTTGGTTTCATTTCTTATTGCCACAGAAGCTTTTTCTTCGACAAAAACTCAACCGACAACGCTACGTCACTTCAATTTTTCTTTTCTTATTTCTTATTAAAAAAAAAAATATTTTTTTCATCATATTTTCATCTCGTGATGTGATTAGTCTTTGTTATTAAAAAGGAAATAACAGTAACAACAGAAAAATCTCTTTTTTTGTAACTAAATCGACCGCATTATTTGACTGCCTTTGTTGATGGAACAAACAAAAATCCCATAATAAAAAATGATTACCATTATTAAAATGTGAGAAAAAAGAATAAAAAAATATTTAATTACACTAATTGACATAATTTTAACAAAAAACATTTTTTTAATGCTTTGTTATTTATTTTCAATGATTTTTTTTTATTTTAATTATTTTCCACGAATATTATGATATTTTAAAAAATCACAAAACAATAAAACGGTTTAAAAGCACCAAAAAGTTTCAAAAAATAAAATTTTAAATGTCAGAATAACCCTTAAGCTTAGTGCAATCACTATTAAAAGAAATTAAAACATCAAAAATATAGAATAATTTCGACAAAAACAGCTCGAATTGTATCACACGTAAAGTATGCACATTTTGAATTGAACAAAAACCTATCAATTTTGATTGATTGCAAAAAAAAAAAAAATTCGTGTTTATTCACGCAACAAATAACAAAAATAAAGAATTAAAAGAAACGAAAATTAATCCTTCAATCACTGAATCACTAAATTATCAAAAAAAATATATATTAAAAGATATTGATCACCGTAAACGAAATAATTAAACATAAAGCCCAAGGTAATTTTGCACTGACATAAAAAAGAAAAATCACCCCAAAGAACAATTTAGCAACAGAAAAAAAATAATAAAAATAGAATTATATTTAACAATTTACCCTCTAAATAAATTTCTCTTCCAAATAGTAACCAATAAAAAATCTCATTGCATTTCGCTGGCACCTTAACAATAACCCATCATCCCGTCCGGAACAAATTTAAATTTTTCTTTTTTTAAACAATTTTGTCAGTTAATTTAAAATATTTTATTTTAAAATTTGGTTATGGATATAAATTTTGCTTGATTTAATTTCGTTATGGTTATTTTAATTTTCTTCTTCTTTTTTGCTTCACTTTAAGCACATTTTTTCCGGTAATAAATACGTTTCAAGTTTGGAAGACAGGGTGAAAGTTGATTTAAATTTAGAGAAAAGAAAAATCTAAAGTCATCCCTTGAAGTAATGCGAAAAATATAATATAAACAAAGGGAAAAAACAGGCTTTAGAAAAAAAAGGCAAAACAAATTGCGTTAAATTTATTTAACGGTTGAATTTTTCATTACTTTTTGGTTTTTTTTTTGCGTTTTATATTACTTCCAACATGTGTGTCATATGTTATTTGTTTAAACTGTGTATCTGGATTTAACGTTTGCCATATCAGTAATAAATGCGAATTAAGGTGCACAATTTACTTACGGATCACACAAGTTAAACGCACTAAAACGCAGTCACTCTTTGTATTCCTGAAAACAAATCAATTTTCCTTAAGTTTAACATTAAATAATATCTACAGGCGTAACGAATATTAATAAATATAATAAAAATAAATAAATTAATAAAGAAAAAGGAAAAACCGGGTGTGTCAAATTTATTTTTATTCCCTTTTACCAACAGCAAATCTAATTTAATAATCACTAATTGCGTTTGATTGTTGAACGCATAACGAAATAATACAAGAAAACAGCATAAAAAATATAATACAAAACGGGAAAGAACCGTTTAATAAATATTATAGTAATAATATAAAATTAGGGCAATAAAAATCATAATAATAATTGTAATGAGTAACGATAACATGGTATCATGACTATTTTGAGTGGTTTACGTACTGTGCTCAACGCTTTTTGTTACTTAATAAGATAAATTTAGTTGGGGAACCAAAGAAAAAAAAATATTTTAAATAAAGGGAAATGCTTTAAGGGATAAACAATCTGATTGTGAATTTTATTAATTTTTGCTTTTCCTACTTCAACGTTTAACAAAACAAACAACAAATAAACCATCGACAACCAGTCTTATTACTTACGATATTTTATAAGAAAAAAATTATATCCCCTTTCTTAAAGGTATTTTTTTTTTTAATGAAAAACCGAAATTTACTACAGGTTAACGCCCGAAATGTGTGGTTAATATATATATGTATATACTTGAATGTGCCATAAATGTTATTAGGTTAATTAAAAAGGCATAAATCATGTAACGTGTTGCCTTATGTTGGTTTTTTATGTACAAAATTCGCTTAAGATACGAATTAAAGTAACAAAAACCAATAGAAAAATATTACTAGACAGGGGAAAATTCTGAACGATTTTGGTCGCTAACAAAACAAAAAACCTTAGGTGACATTTTTTTTTCGTTACATAATATGTTTGAGTGCAGAAAGTAGTACCATGAAAGCATAATAAAGAAGAAAAATTGTAAAAAGGACAAAATATTGCTTATAATTTACTAAGCAGTCGAAAAAAAAGGTTTAATTTGCATTGTTTGTTGCCTTTATTAAAGCAAAGTAACTTTGTCGCAACCGCAACAACAAAAAAAACAGCGCATAAATCAAGTGAAACACTTTAATTAAAGAATTCTTGTTAGACAAGAAAAAAAGAAATGTTTTATGTACAAAATCAATGTGACAGACGTACAAGATGAACTTTGTTTTAATTAACAGACAAACATACTTACATACATACAAAAAAGCCAAGTAGAAATCGTGTAATTTATTGTTTTTTATTTTTTATTCTGGTTAAATAATTAATTAAATTACTAATAAAGGGGACAAAGAAAAAAAAACGGACATCAACATAGGATCAAAATTTAATTGTTAATAATTAGTTTATTGTGAATAATTTAGGTAAATGAAAATTGGGGTTGTTAAATTTTAAGGTCGGTAAAGGTAAAAGCTTAAATAGCAAAACAAAATAATACCAAAGGCTTTATAATTGATTTATTAGTATTTCATTTGTTACAACAAATTGACCTAATTTTATCGTAGTTTTTTTTTTGTATTTATATTTTAATAAAATTCCATCAAAGTATTTTACTTTTGAATTTTCGCTGAACATGATTTTTTGTGTCTACTTAAAATATGTTTATACCTTAAAATCTAATGGTCTACTCATTATTTTATATCAAATAATAATAATTATTATCGTCGTAAGTATATAGCTCATGCGTTTTTCAATAACAGATTATTAGTTATTAATTTGTATGATATATAATCACGTTTAAGTGTTAATATCAACAAAATAAATTTAATTTGTGACAGCAATTTAATCTGCGAGTTCGTAAAAAATTATAAAAATGATACAAAAAGTAAACAAAATTAAGGTAAACTGTAATTATGTACAAAATGAAATCCCAGACATGTACAAATTATCAATTAAATTCTTGTTTTTAAGTAAACTAAACCTTTTTTTTATTTTTAATATTTTCTCACTGTCTCTCTGTTCGTTTGCTTATCTTTTGCCATCTTAACAAACGATTAAGTTAATTTGATGTTTACAAAGCATTTAAAATTAAACACCAAGAGCCTGGTAAGCTTTTGTTATGTTTATGAATAACAAAAACAAAAAATAATTAATTGTAAAAACGTGCTTTAAACACGTTTAAGCTTTTTAATAGCCGTTTTTATGCTTAAACATATTATTCTCCTTGTAATTTTTATTTTTAATTTACCATTAATTAAATATTATTACTAGCAAATAACAGGTAGTTTAGTGCAGGTACAATTTAATAGTGCTCAGTTATATACTAATGAAATATTTGAGAACAAATAGTTTTAACAGATTTTTATAAGGAATTTTATAGTGAAATCCTGGATTTTTCTATTCTAATCTTAAAGTTCTTAAATGATTTTTATTTAGTTATTTAAAGGAAAGATTTTCTATAATAATAACTAATTTCATGTAAATAATTTAAAATAAATTAAAAATGAAAAACTCACCTATACTAGTAATCGGTCCAAAAACTGTATCATCATCGACCGTATTGCAATTCCATCGTCGATTTTTAAATTGATGTTTACATTCCTGTTAAAATGAAAAAAATATTAATAAAAATTAAAAAAAAAATACCGACGCAATAAATCATTTAAATTAAAATAAAAATATTAATAATATTTTAATTAAAAATGCTTAATTTTGTTTATAAAACAAAAAAATTATAATAGCAGCAGCAGCAACATTAGCCACCCATCAGCAACAAGCAAATAAAATGAATAATTGTTTTTGTATTGATAATAATCAATAAAATTTCAAAATTAATAATAATAATAAATATTATTATTAAAGCAATCCTTTTGGGATAAATTTAATTAATTTTAAAAAAAGAAGGAAAATATTATGCAAAAAACCATTAATTAAATAATTAACCCGTTTTACATGTATGTTTTTTAAATATAGATATTTTTGTATCTAAAATTGATGAGTAATAAACGCTAAATATTATATTATATTAGAGTGCTATTATGTTCACAGACATGCAATTAGCTTTAATTGATTGGTATTTGTCAGAAAAAACCTTAACAATAATCACTCAATTTCTATTTTAATAAATTTTAAGATATTTAGCAGATAACTTCTTAATCATTTATTTGCGGTGATCAAAGGAGCTTTGATTTCAACAATAATAGAGTGTTTTTTCAACAAGTGCCGACTAAGATACTCTAAATCACGGAAGAGATCTTAGCAAAGACTTTAATCGATAACAACATTTAAAATCATACCTTATGTGTCGAAGATTTGTAGATGAAACTAGTTGATACATACGCGTAAAAGTATTTTTTTAATTATCCTTAGCATATTTAGCTAATAACATGAATCTGTGCTGTCAATATAAATACATAATAACTGCCTTAATACTTATTTCACTTTGTTTACTTCATTTGCGATCTTCATTTGTTGATTTAAGTAAATTACTTTAGCGAATCATTAATAAAATATAGATTTAAATAAATATAAAACGCAGAAATACTAATCTCGAAACACAAAAAAAAAAAAAATGTTAATTACCGACAGCAAGGTAATTGTTTATCTTTTTGAAATTGAAAAACGTCAAGGAAAAATGAAAACACATAAATGTTGTTGATGTTTCAGCAAACAAAATTACAGGAAAAAAAATATTTTGTTTTTATTATTTTTTTTTATTTGCTGTTAAAACAACATCCGTTTAGTTTTAATTTGATAAAAAAATAAACCAACAACCGCGTACAAATAAAAAAAAATTCATTTCAATTGAAAGTTTAATTAGAATTGGCATAACATTTCGATATTTATTATCTTCTCAAAATATCTATCTCTTAATTAAAATTAATTGTATGGCAAAGTTATAAATTTTCCGATGCAAACAAATAATTATTTAACAGAAGTAAAAAAAAAAAATTATTTCACCTTCGTATGAAATGGCGTCAATTAGATGATTCCATCCATGAAATAAATATATATTTTTTTAATGTAAATAAATAACAAAACATATAAATATTAAAAAGAACTTGCGGGTTGAGTGGTTTGTTTATTTTGAATAAGTTGAACAATTTGAAAAAATGCTTTTATTGTTTACGCATTCTTATGTACTGATACGTAAATTTATGTATTAAATTAACACTTTATGTAACGCAGGAAAACACAATTATAGAGAATATTACATTCTGCAAAATTCTACTTAGTTTCTATTAAAAACTTCGTTTTTCTAACTTCTGTTTCTAATTGTAATTCATATAGCGATAACGCTTTGCTAAGTGCGCTTACTATCATTGTTAGGAAAAATACATGAAGCGTTCAAATCTTCATCGATGCAAAGAAATTTTGAGCAGGGTGTAGACGTTGTCATGACTTATCTTTAATTTTATTTGTTGAAAGATTAAACGATGCAATGCAATTAAGCAAAAAAAAAAAAAAAAAATTATACAATAATAACGAAGCGAAACCGAAATGTACTTCAAGTAATTTACGTAAAATAACGTAAAGCAATATAAATTAATTTTTATTATAACAGAAGAACTTAACAACCTATATTTTGATTGGTTTAAAAATAATAATTAAACAAATATTAAATAAATTTATAAGGATTAAGATGTTTATCGAATAGTTGACATTTTTATGTTTTTTTTTTCTTTACTTCTGCGGTTAATTTTTTATTTATTTTCTTTATTTTATTTAATAAGTAGAAAAAAATATGTTTTTGCTTACAACAAGACAATAATTATTTACCTTATTTTATTTGTGATTATTTTCATAAAGGTAATTTGTTTGCCTTGTTCTTTAGTTATTTGTTGTCATATAGATGCTCCTCGACGTGCAAGGAATGCTTTAAAATAATTAAGCACGCGATTTAAGTTACTTGATGCGTAATTGGATTTCTAAGGATTTGTATGACTCTTATTATTAGGCAACGAATGAACGGTTATATATCTTCGAAACACCTTTAATTACCACAGCGCAGCTTACAGCGTTAAATTAAGCCTTCTCCATTTGCAAGTATTTTTTTTATTGATAAACTCTCATAATAAGCACGAAATCATAATATTTAACAAAATTTTGAATAATAAAACATTAAAAAGTACATCACTAATCGAGGAATACATATTTATAATTAAATATTTGCTATTAATTCTTAAGAAATAATTTTATTTTCATATTTTGTCATCATTATTTGTCTGACTGTTATTGCTTGTTTAACGACACAAAAATTTATGTTTTCTTTTTCAATATTTATTTCTTAAACACTTATTTACTTATCAGTTGAATTAATATTATTATTTTTATTATTATTATGACTTAAGAAATATTTATTCTTTATTACATTTTAATTAATTATAGCTAATTAAGCTAATAGAAACTCAAAGTAACTTAGCGTTTATTATCAAAATAAATATATTCGACTTAAGATAAATAAATATTTTTTTTTCCTTTTATAAGAGTTTTAAATAATTTTTTATAATAAATTTAATTAATTGACAAAATAAATATTATTTAAGTGTTTTCTTATGTTATGATTTTAAATATATAATTTATGTAATTTATTATCGGATTATGAGTTGATTTCTGTTATAATTTGTTTCTCTACTATTATTTTTTATTATTATTAAAATGCTACAATAGTTTTCTTTATTTATCAACAAGTGGATAGTTTATTTTGTGCTTAATGCATTTACTCATTTTTTTAATATGCAGCATTATGCTCCATTAATAAATAAATAAAACGGTAAAAGCATTAATTGAAAACGGAAATAAATAAATTCCAAAAACAAATAAAAATGTCCACAAAATTGAAAAATGTAACTAATTTTAAAATACAAAAAACGAATAAAACTTAGCAAATGCATTAAATCTATGGAAAAATTAAGTTAATTAAGTAGACAAGAAAAATGAGTTAATGCAAAATTATTTTATAAAAAAAGAAATTTGCTTCCTTAGAATAGCAGCAAAGGTAATTTACCAGACAATGCCAGTAAAATGTGTTTCGACTTAATATCGCTTACACTCAATACTTCTAATCAAAATATTTAATATGTAATAATTAAACGAAATACCAATTTTCCTAATAAAAATTTCCTGCATTAAATTTTTTAATATCTTCTTTTAAAAGTTTTTTTTTGTGTCTGGAAAATAATAAATACAGGAACATCATGTTTACACGATGTTAGTAAATTAGAATTTTTTTACAAATTTACTGTTTTGTGTACTTGCAGACACCTTTGATAATAGTAGTAATATTTTATAATAATAATCAATAAAAGAGCCTCCAATAACTGGAATCTCTGGATTAAAATAATTATTTGTATTGTCATTAAATGAAAAGGTTTAAACCATATTAAACTCTACATCATTAAACGCTGAATGCAAAGAAACGCAATTTTTATATTTATACATAATCCACTTGTTTATAAACACACAGAACGAGTATACCTGGAGTTTATATTTGGATTTTCTTTTCTTTTTATTATCTAACATGTATAAAAAAAAATCATTTAATAAATACATTCGTTGCTTATATAGATCGTTTTACACAACAGCAACAACAACAACAAAAATAACTTGCTAATTGTTATAAATATTACAAAATATTTAAACGAGAATAAGTAAAAAGAGTAAAAATAAAAAAATTAACCCAAAATGAAAACAAATAAACAAAATTTCTTTAACAAAAACGAAAATAAATAAAAATGTAACAAATCTAAAATTAGATTTTATTTTAACATAAGAAAAGAAAATAAGTATAATCAGTATAGGAGAATAACATAAAAAATGAAATTTTTGTTTGTTACCACGATTTTATAAACATTTTCGTTACAAAGTGAAGAAGAATACGAAAAAGAAAACCAAATTTTCTATCAAAAAATAAAAATAAAAGAAAAGAAACGAAAATACAAAATTATGTTCAAAGTGCATGTTTGTAATTTAAATATTTATTTAATAATAAAATAAAAGTTTTTTGTTTTCATTTCTTTTTTACTCTCTTCATTTCCTTATTTTATAGGTTTTTAATTGGTCTTTTCGGTTTTGTTTTTTTATAATAAAGTTTTTAACGATGTTATTTCATGTTTTGACTTTTTTTATTTTCATTTTCGTTTTAATTGTTTGCTGTTATTATATTATTATTATTAGGTAGTTGGTGAAATTAATTATAATGCTTTGTATTATCATTATAGTTGACTTTAAAACATTTGTTTTTCACATACCACGTCTAAAACGCATTCTCCGTGGTGGTTATGTGAATAATACAGATTCTCACATGAACAAAACTCGAAGCAATTAATCCGATTTTTCAACATGTGATGTTTTAGAAGATTGTTTTATCCATCAAAAATAGAATGAAAAATTATAATAAATAAGAAATAAATTCAAAACAATTAAAAACTGAATTTATTTCTATTATCAAACCTACTTAAAATTGAAGGACCTAAAAATCACGTCATTTTTACTTATGATTTGTTATTTTCTTTAATAAAGAATTTAATTAACTTTAATTTAAAACATAATTATATATTTAATAAAGAGAACAATTATTGTTATCACCAATAAGAATGTTAATAACAGGAAACTGGTGACAATAAAATCAAATTTAATATTTGTTTGTTGAATTAAAATTTCAGATATAACAACAGTGATCACGATCACCGAATTAAATTCTTTTTACAATAGTTTCAAAATTATTTTTCACAATAATAACCACGATTTAAAACTAGTAAAATAGATTAAATAATTTACAACCTCGCGTTAAGTAATAATTAATGTTTTTTTTTTATTTAATTTAAAAAATCATCAGCAATTTAGCACGATAAAATTATTATAATAAGTAGGTTTTGCTAATCATATTTTATCTTGTTATGTGTTTACTAGATGTTATTAAGTTAAACGAAAATTACTAAGTAAAATAGCACGTGTTACTTTTAAGAGATATTTTAAAGATGAAGCAAAGAAAAATATAGAAAAAAAAAACATTATTGCACTGATTTATTATCTAAAGAAATCAATTTATTTTTTATTTAATTAAAAGTTAGTTATTTATGATTATTAAATTTATTTTTAAAGTCAACGTTGAATAAAGGTCGCACAGTTAAGTGGTATTATTTTTATACACGAATTCTCTTTATAAAAATAAAATAATTAATGAATATTGTTTAGAATTGTCTATTTAAAGCTAGAAGATGGTTTCAAATCAGAATTAGCTAAATAATATTATCAGGCAAATTGTTTAAATCAAAAATATAATATTTTTTGCCACAAGTCATCAACATAATTAAGCGATCAGCATCTGTTTTCATAGTAAAAACCAAGTAGAGTAATTAAATTGTAATTTAAGCAAAAAACAGATTTTTTTTTACATTAAATTCAAATTTTACTGTCAAATAAATATGTTTGCGTTGCCACTAATAAATTATTTAAAAGCATATTTAAAAAAGGGTTAAAAATGAAATGGGCTGTACAATATTAAAGTATAATTTAGCAAACAAAAATATTATATCATTTGATGTTTAGATAATAAAAAAATTAAAAAACAAGATCTCACCTGAATGGCAGCACGAGCACCTCGACTTATTGCAGGCATTAACTCTGTGTTATTAGCGCACAGTTTTTGCTGCTGATACGTTAAGAATCTGGTTTTGTAGCATAGATTTGGATTTAAATTTATTGTCTGATTTCTAATAATTGCAGTGTTATTATTGCCAGGCATTGGCATTATTATATCACGATAATTACCACTGTTGTAGTAACTCGAAATTGATGGTACACTACCTATTGTTGTTGTCTGATGTCTGGCACTACGAAGAGCATTTTTATGACTACGCGCTGACCGTGATAATGTTTTATCAACATCAAATTGCGAACTAGCTTCTACCGTGGAGCTAACTAATGAATCCAATATCGTACGATTACTAAAGACTTCAGTTGGCAATGTTGTCACTCTTATCTTATCCCTTTCAATGTTAACACTGCGACATTTTTTTATATTTAAATCATCTTTGCACTGTGTTTGTCGGGATAAGTTTTTATTCCTTCTTAAATTTTGTTTTTGTTGGCGACGTAGTAATCGCTTAGATGGTGGTGGCAATGTTGTTGTTGTAGTTGTCGTTGTTGTTGTTGGTGTCGTTTTGGTGGTTCTTATCGTTGTGGATTTTCTATTATTTTTTCGTGCTCCATATTTACCAGAATAACTAACACGAATCTCTTTTTTGTTTTCTCGATTTCTAGCCGGGGTATCATCAACGATTGGTGTCTGATCATTCTGCAGAAGAACCTGAGGCACAATTGTTATTTTCTCTATTGGATAGCCATGTCGACGATCATCATCTAATGGATCACGCAGTATTGACTCTTGTCTTATTAAAGTTTGCTTAGGTATATTCAGTAAATTTCTGTTGCGCGGAACATTTGTAATTGTGCTGTATGGTTGTGGTGTAAACGGCCGGTATGTTGTCGTTGATGGTGTTGTCGTTTGTTGTAAATTCGGAAAAACAACAAATTTACTTTGGAAATTGCGATCATTTTTCGTAAGATTTTGTAACATAATTATATGCCGTTTAAGGTCTTCAATATTGGTTGAGGAGTCTTGAAATATTGGAGGTTTTTTAGGTTCCTCGGCTGAATTTTTTAACGCCATTGGTATAATATATTTGCGATCCTTTCGATCATCTACTGGCGTTGTTTCATCTGGTGTTAATGGTTCCTCGATAATTGTAATTTCTTTACCATAAAATTGATTCATTATTGGTTTCTCAGTCAATTCCACTTTGTTACTTTGCAGAAATATATCATCTAGATTTTTGCTGCTACTTGTACCTGTGGACTCTGTTAATAATATTGTTTCCGTGTGCTTACTATGTACTCGCACTTGTACTGTATCGGTTTTATTTGTTTTCGCAACAATCGGATTTATAAATGTGCCTAATGTTTGTAAGCCTTTACGGTGTAATTCTGTGGCCTCGTGCTGATTACCGGTTAAATTTACCGATATACTGTTATTTGCCAAAACTTCAAATTCTGATGTAAATTCCACAAACGGTGACTTCATACCCAGTGATCTATTTTAAAAAAAAATACAAAACAAAACAAATTTGAAAATTAAAATTTGTGTATAAAAATAGTCTAAAAACCCCTACCACAAATATCAATTTGTTTTTAATTAATAAATTTATTTGAAATCAAAACAATATTTAAAAAACATTTTTAATTTGTTATCATCGAATCAGAAAGTTAACAAAACATATTAAAAGTGAATATTAGTTTCTTATCTATTAGGGAATTTTTTGAAAGAAGTACTAAACGTCGTGCTAATTAATTAATTTTGTTAGAGTAAAAAACTAAATACAGTATTTTATTAAGGTAAATTAAATTTAATTAGCAATATATAAAATGAAATATATTAAGCAACTAGAGCGGGCACTTTATGTTCCTTAATTGTGTAATAAAACCACCTAATTAGCCCATCATAAATATTAACAACAAAATCAGGTAAATAAAGCAACAGCAGATGTTAAAGTAAGAAACACAAAACTAAGGTTAGATTAATAAATTTAGGCAAAGTATTTTTAGTTAATTAAGCCAGTCGCAGATGTATCAATACTATTAAACCAGTAGTAGTTTTATTGTTGAGCCATAAACCAATCAATTAATTTATTACAATTTAGGCACGCTTATTTTTACCAATAAATAAAAAATTCACACCTTACCATAAATATAAATAATAATATTTATACAAAAAATATGTAATATTTGCGATAAGATAATAAATATTACAAAAAGTCTGGAATAAACAAAAAAAAAACCAAAACATCGGCATATATATATAAACCAAATCCAAAGTGTTTATTTATTAAAAGTCAAAGGTAACAAGTAGTTCACTGTGCAATTTAATTAAAAGAAAAAGTTAAAAATCTTCAATAAAAATGAAAGAAATAAAATTGTTGCTTTTATTAATCGGTTTAAGTGTGATCAGTGCACAAAGTCATAATTATTTTTGGGGTACAATCGGTGCAAATGATAGACTTGTCTACAGTAATTATGTGCAAAAGAATTTCTTCTTATTAGCAATTGTATCCGTTGACTTTTACTATCCACCACCTGTAAGTTTTTTATTAAAATAGTATTAAATGCTTGTCGAAAGAAAATTAATTAAAAATCATTAACATTTAAGGGTGTAATTGATGGCCGCATAATATCAGCAATACGTGCAACCGATCAATTTACAAATGGAAATGGTGGTTTTGCATTAATAACAGCAGGTGGTGTTTTCCACAATCATACGACAATTGAATTTACATCACAACGTTCACATGGTATTGAATTTTTGGTCGAAATTTATGTTAAAACTTAAAAAAATAAATAATTTTATTAAAAATATTTTTTAAATAAATAAAGAAATTTTATATTTTTACTATTGTTGTTTTAATTAGCTTGTAAATGTCATACAAATTTTTTTTTTTTCTTAAAATTCATAAGGTAATTAGGTACTTTTTACAAGAACATATGTTTATCATTAATTTTACAAAATATTATTACTTAAATAATAATTAGTTATGGATGTGGCAACGTGATTTTATTGGTAAAAAATATGATAGAAAAACTACTAATTAGTAGTGATTTTACCATTTTTTTAGAATGTTTTTTTGTTAAAAGAAACAATTTTTGATTTTTAATGAATAATTAAAATCCTGACAGACATTTTTCTGTTGTATTTTTATACAAATTTTATTGCGCATTACTTTATGTATAAATTTTTTACTGCGTAGATGCATTATGCTTAACTTTAGAACACTTTTTTGTAATTCGGTAAAGTTTTGGCATTTCTATTGAATTAATGGAATTATTTAACTGATTTTCTAATTATTATTCATTTATTGTTAATTAGTATTTTTATTAGTAAATTAGTATTTTAGTACTTGAATCGCAAGAAATCATTTAATAAATAAAATTAAGCAGAAACAAAGTTTGTAAGCCCTGTCTGGCGGTACATACACCACAAAGAACATACATCTTTTCTAATTCAATAACAAATTTTATAAATGCACAAAAAATTTAATAAAAAAAAAAAGAAACTAATTTGTTTATTACAAACAAACGAAAAATATATATATATATAAACACTGTTTATGCCGGAAATTAATTTAAATTTAAATAACAAATGAAGAAAGAAAAAATACATAAAACGATTAGGAATGACGTTGACTGGTTGAAATGTTGCTTAAATCAAATTGAAAAAAAAAATACAAAATGAGAATACTGAAAGCAACTTTAACTGTTTGTCAGTTTTAGTTTCGTTTGTTTGTTTGTTTTGCATTTCGACAATCAAACTAAACTTTTTTTTTTTAATTATTTAATTTCGTTTATTTTTTTTTATTAATACTTAATAGTACAGGGCTGTATAGTTGGCTTTTTAATTGGAGAAAATATTTACATATGATAGCGTAATAATTAAAATGACTATTTTGCAATGATTTAGTAAGTAACAGATGCAAGATAATATTGTAAGGCAAAAAGAATATTTTTCTATAAAAAAGAACCTTAAGACTTTATTACAAAAGGCCATATAAACGATTATAAACTATGATTAAAACTTTATATACAATATAAACAAGAGAATATTAATCAAATTCAAATTTTGGTTATAATTTCAATGCATAAACTGTTACTAAAAACAGTCTACATTACACCATTGCAAACAATTACTGAATAGACTGACTAAAAATACAAATTTCTGTATCTCCGCTTAATAGATATATGTCAACTAAATAAACAAACATCATTATGCCACACGGAAGTAGATTTAGCTTAAATAATTAACACAATACAGTTAGTACACATTTAACACATTATATGATAAATGTGACGTAAATTTATCTATTATTTGTCCACATTTACAATTTACAAATTACCAAATTTATATTTACTCTAGCCTAGTAAATAAAAATAAAAAATAATATCAATTATGGACAATACAATAAAAAAAACACAAATCAAGTACTAAATTTTTCATTTTACTCAATGAAATATTTGAAAAATAATTCATTAAATGGTATAAAAAAAACTTTTATTACTTTTTCATTGATGAACTCTATTATGATTTATTCAAATTTTAATTTAATTGTTTTTTGTAAATTCCATAAATTAAATGAATTTGCTTAAGAAACAATCAACAATTTTTTACTAGGTTTGGTATCTTTGTTATTTCGTTTAAAGGTTTAATAGTTGCTTAAGTACCTTATCTTTTCAAATTTAAAAATAAGAATAAAAATGCTACAATAATCTAAATTTCAATACTTTGCATCCCGGTAAACAAATTAGGCTACTGTTAAATCCCAGCTGGTGTCTATATATTTTAAAAATAATATTTATTGTACTTTCTCTCCGGTATGCAAAAATTAAAACAAAAAATCGATCAGTCTACAGCAAATCAATAGTGATTAAAGCCAGTAATTAAAATATTTAACAGATAGACAATACGGCGAAACAACTATAACAATAACTATTTTACCTGATACAAAACAGGTGTTAAATCTGTTTCTTCTGTCTTTTTATTCAATAAAAATAAATTTTATTTAATTGAAATTTAATTAAATTTGTCTTAATCAATCTGTTAAATGTTATTTTAATTAAAGAAAATAATATAAAAATTCGTATGAAAAATTAAATGTAAAAAAAAAAAATGTTATTCTTTTCTTTCTGCAAAATATTTATTCAGATTGACATGAGTTACATTAGGCTTCTGTATCAAGGTTAGAGGAATCAATGCAGTAACATTATTTACGCCAACTATAAATAACATTTTCTTATTAACGCTTAAACTCCTTAATTCATTGTCTAAAGTTATGTCTGTAGGGGATTTTTTTCATCAAAAAAAAAAAAAAAAAATTCATGACACAATTCAAGTTTATTATTTCTTGAATAAATAAATTTTGATTATTTAATTAAAATTAACACGCGATCATCAGCAAACTTCCTCATTTTTTTTTCTTTTTAATTAAATAAACAAAAAAAAAATATTCTCTTCATTTTTGTGTTTTTTTTTTTACGATTATTAAGCGATTTAATTAGATCGCTCTAATAAAAGCCTAGCCTAACTAAACGAAACTTTAGCTTATTATTATTATTCACTAAAATAACAAACAAACAAAAACAATTTTAAGATTAAATTTAATTTAATTAAAGAAGTAAAAAAATTAAATAAATAAATAACACAAAAAGTTGTTAAACGCGCATTTAACAAAGCAAATGTTAAACAAGAATTTTCATACATTCGGTAATTCTTTTTTTTTTTTATTATTTTTAAATTTCTCTGGAATTTATTTTTTCACCTCAAAAAAAAAAATTACTTGTTTTGACTTAACTTTACGTTACGTTACTTAACATTAATTTTTTTTTTTTTATTTAAATAAACTAAATGCAAATTGATGGGTTATTTAGAAAATTTAAATTTTAAAATAAATTTCAAATTAAAATTAAAAAAAAAAAATTGTATTTATTGTTGTGTTTTTACGGTGAATTAATATTAGAGAGTTTATTTTTTCTATGTTTTTTTTTTCTATTCGTTTAATGGCTTTTGCTTATGTGTAGTATTCCGTTTACTCCAGCTATTTAACTTTTCTAATATGTTTAATACAGGGTTTAGAACATTATTTTATTGTAAAAATGATTTATTTATATATTTTTAATTTCGATAAAGAAATTTCTGTAAATTTGGAAAAAGATTCCTAAGATACAAATTACATTGCAATTGATTTGTTCACTTAAATTAAAAGAATTACTGAAAACTTCTGTATTTAAATAATCTGAATCATTTACTCCGGATGCTAACACCTTGTATCTGTTTCTCAAAATACTCATCTTAATGTTAGCAGTGCTCTTTGTAAGTATCGAAAGAATCAGAGTTAATATATAACAACAAAATATAACTAAAATAATCACCCTGCGTTGCCTAATAAACAAACCAAACTAATAAAACATCAAATAAAGACAAATTATCGAAGATATTTTCATTTCCGTTGTTATTATTTATGATAAATTTGCGCGAATAATTTTAGTTTAAAAAAAAAAAACGAGAAAAAAAATTCTTTTATTTTTTTATTAACAAATATATATACATATATATAAATTACCGTCAATGATGCAATCTTAACAAGATAACAAAATTATATATATATGTTTATGATAAAATGATTATGATTAAGTATCAGCGTTTAGTGTTTATATTAATAAAAAAGACATTTACCACCTCCTGCCTCTAGGCTCTGTCTGATTATAGTCGTAGAATTCTTTTATATTATTTTTATTTATTTATTTAAATACAAATCAGTGAATGGGATATATAAAATAACCACAGATATACAAGAATACACATGAAAAGTAGCATTTTTAATGTTTAAAAGATTAAAAAAAAATATTTCTTAAGAAATTCTTCATACAAAAAAATAACGATCAAACTGCAAAGCATTATAATCTCGTATAGGATCATAAAAAATATCAAACAAAAAAAAAAAATAAATTTTAAATTATAAGAAGGTGAATAACAAACCATTCATTAAAAGCGCATTAAATTTTAACACCTTTTCTAATTAAAACACAAAAAAAAATTATTATTATTCTTATTATTCACAGAAAATACAGGTAAAAAAAAAATAATAATAAAAAAAAAAATTAAAAAACACAAAAAATAAATTAAATTAATGAAAAAATAAAAAATTTATATTATTTTTTTAATATAAAAGAATTTATTTTTTATAATGATATTGGCTTTTATGAAATTTATGCTGTTTTGATGATGTTGAAACATTTTGTATACGTTCCGAAAACTGTTTTGATTTTATTTTAAAAGAATTTACGTGAGTAATAAGAATTGGAAGGTACATTACTGATATTTTAATCCTTTATGGGAAAGTCACCATGGACAAAGTAAGAAACTTTTATTTTGCAACTCAAACAACGGTAGCAGTGTTAATTGTTCACAATGATTGAAGTATTCTAATCTAAGGAAAACTTTCTTTTAATAGTAGATGTTCACTTAATCATAATATATTGGTAAATTTAGCTTCTTATTTTAATTTATTTAGTTAGTTTTATTAAAAATTGCCAACTTTGATACAATTTATCTTTGTAAAAATTTTTAGTACCTCAAAGCGATACTATTCTCGATAACAGTTATAATATTCTGCTTTTAGAGCAATTATTAATTTTTTTAAACAGATTATTTGTTCTGATATATGATAAAAGATATATGAAAAATAGCAACCTTTCAATACAATAAACAATGTTTTGTAACCTAATAAATAGCATAATATTCTACACAATCAACAGATTTAGCTACTATATAAAAAATTCATTTCTAATTTTAACAAATAAATACAAATTTCGTAAAATCGGTATCTTTACTTCCATATAATTTAAAAGAAATAAAAAATATTAGAAATAATATTTACTAAACCTATAAGAATTATCAATAACCGATAGAAAAACATAACAAAAACCACTATGTCACTCCCCGTTTATTTTAATTAAATTAACAAAATGCAACCAGCACACACCTTACACAATTTTGTAAATATATAAATGTGTACGTGGTTTCAGAAATTAACTCAATATAACATAAAGTAATTTAACGTTACCTAAGTAATAATAAAGAATAACACAAAGATAAATCCAAACAAAAGCATCAGACAGGTTAATTTCAACATAAATCTTAACCAACAACAGCAGCAGTAACATCAAGAATAACTTTTACAAAAAAAAAATTATTTTTATTATAAACGTAATGCCCTACGTTGACATTAAGGTAAATTAGTTTTATATATATATTCTTCGATGTATCATTGTGGGCTGTAAAATGTCAATTAGATTTGACTTTTAAAAATCAACATTTTGATTGAAGCATCGATTTTTGCATTTAAATGACGTTTTTCTTTAGAGTTTTTTTTTTTTAATTTCTTTTTTACTATTCAAAATATGTCTCGTTTACTTGTTTTAATTTCATTTATTTTATTAAAATGATGCGGGATTGATAAGATTATTCATTTTGGGGTTAATTGAAAAGTTGTGTTGCTTTAATTTTTTTATAGTGGAATAACGATAAAAGCTTTTTATTTTATTTATTCTTTTTTTTTTTATCTTCTTAATAAAATGGGTGGTCGCTGTCTAGTGTTATTTTTTTATGAAAGATTTTTTTTTTTTAGTTTTTATATGATAAAATAGTGTTTTTTCAGGTAAGATAATAACCATTTAATTATATATAGAAAAGATTTTGTTGTAAGACAGCTAACACTTGACCATCTATATTACAACGATACTTTTATTGCAGCAAAAATATAATTAAGATAAAATTATATCAAGTAACAAAGTGTTTTAAAGTACTAATAATATTTTATTTATATAATTAAGCTTGTTTGTAATTGTTTACCGTAAATAAAATATCAATTAATTAACCTAAAAATCTATAAAACAATAATTAAAAGTATTTTTTGCAACACGAAGAATTAACCATACTCTCTATTAATTTTCTCCTCAATCAAATTAATTTCTACTCTAGTATTCTAATTAAATAGAGAAAAATCTAAATAATATATATATAATATAAATAACGATTAAGCTAAAACAATGTAACTATTTTCTAATCATACAAGGCTAATTTGCATTTCAACAACCAGAAAAATCCATTAAAAATAACAATTCTAAGCACAGCAAGTAGGTGGACGTCGTTTATCTATTCATTCATAAAAACAAAATTATTTATTAACAGATTCTGCAAAAATAAAAAAAGCCAACTACGATTAAATCTAAGCTTAATCATGTTTTATGATAATTAAAATACAGAAACAAAATTATGACAATAATAATTTTTCCATTAAAAATTTAACAGAGAAACAAAAAAAAAAACCGATTCTCTGTTTTCTGATTCGTGTTATTTTAATAATAAATTATTGTTCAAGACGTTCTTTTGATATTTATTAATGTTAACAACAACAAAATGCCAAATAAAAAAATAATAATAAAAAAAAAAAAGTAAAACCCACAACTATTTAGACAGTATAAAATGTAGTGAATAGACATAGTGTGAATAGCAGCAAAGTTTCTACATCGAACAGCAGCATCACTAGCAGCATAATTAATAAAATATTTATATCTTTTTCATTTTTATTTATAAACACAAAAAGCACAACGATGGATTATATAAATTTAATAAAAAAAAATTGGTTATTAATAAATAAATAATCAATTTATTATGTAAAAAAACGAAATAAATCACACAAAAAATTTTTTCATTTTTGGTTATTCAGAAAAAAAAAGAAAAAGAAAATTAATATTTTTTTATTACAAAAAGTAATAATTTTTATTTAAAAAAAAAAATAATCATGTTATATGTTAATTTGTTTATTATACATATAAAATCATAAAACAAAATTAATCAATAAAACATTTAAGTTCCTTATAGCGTTTTATGTTGTTGATTTTTTGTTTTATTAATTGTTTTATTAAAAGCATTTCGTCGCGATTTATTTCATATTTTTTGCGAAATAAAGTATTAAACATTCTAAATGCTAAAATAGATCTTATTTTCAATATAAAATTTATGAGAAAAATCAAAAATTTATTACAACTGTAATAAGGAATTGCAACGAAAAAATTTACGAAAATTGCGTTTAAAATTTGAAATTTTTCGAATATATTATTAATTTTACTATTATTTCTTATTATTAATTAGACTTATTAAGTTATTCTAAAGTCTGTATATCTGTATTAATTATTTTTAAATTTATAAAAATAACTGCCTGACTTGAAACTCTAGCAAATACCGTCAATTCTCATGAACTTTCAAATTAATTTTATTAATTAGAATATTCCATAATTTTTCAACAGTAAAAATTACTTAAGCAATTAAAAGAAATAATTAACAATTACTTTTTAATTATGCTTTAAAACTTTTCAAGAAGGTATTTAATTTTATTTTGAAATTATACTTTGTTGTTTCAATTTATTACCTTCAAAGTCAGTTTTTCTCTTTATTTTAATCGTGCTGCCATCAGCTATTACTCTTACAGCAAACAAATCTAATTAAGTTGTTAAAAAATATACAAAATACCGATAAAATTACAAAAAGCGTTGTGACAAAGGAACAATAACAAGAAAAGGTTAAAAAAAAACAACAACACAACAGACGTAACTAATAACATAATTATATTTTATCTATAATTATCGGATCTGTTTATCTAGCTACGTTCTTTTATTTAACTTTAATCTTCTCTTATTATTTGTTGAAATTCTTTACCGAAACGAAATGTAACGAAGAAACAAAACTACAATTAGATCTTATTTTTATGTACACTCATTAAAAGGCCGAAGAAATAAAAAATATATATCTTTAAATTGTAACAAAAACAAAACACGTAAATTTTGTAACAGAAGGTAAAATAAAAATTGTTTAAAAAGATGAAAAAACGAAAATCTAAAGAAATATTACTCAGCTGGAGTTGTAATTTTTTGTGTAAAATTTTTCTGAGTTTTAAAGAAAATTTGTTTTCATTTAATTTTATTTTTTAGAGATCATGAAGTGTGATCTGAATTATGCTGATTAAACAGGTAGACGATAGATGAATATGAAGAAATAATATATAATTTTTTATTCGCTATACTTAGTGCAAAGCTTCAAAAGGGTTACCATCAAGTTAATTCCTTAAAACTGAAATGGTATAGTGAAATAGTATTAAAAACACAATTGTAAAGAAACACTAACAGCGACTTTCCAATAACAAAGAACTGCATCAAAAGAATTAAA
This sequence comes from Ptychoptera contaminata, assembly GCA_963942525.1. NCBI lineage: Eukaryota > Metazoa > Arthropoda > Insecta > Diptera > Ptychopteridae > Ptychoptera > Ptychoptera contaminata. The sequence goes on along the minus strand of OZ012638.1, from coordinate 11,792,674 downwards.
CCGCGAGCAACATGAAAATAACTCAAAAGAAAAAAAAATTACACCTGTATACAGTAATTTAAGACAAAAGGCAGCAATACACGGTCTTATTCATAATTATAATTATTAATAATACCAAATGTGTTTTTAAGAATGCGGCTGTAATTAACTAGTAAAATATTATTTCAAAAAAAAAATATATTATCATAATGACTAGTCGTCATGGGTTTGAAGAATTATAGGTTACTTTATTATGTTTTTTCGACGTTTTTCTCCTTAAAACATCTCGTGCTTTGTGAATAAAATTATAAAGAAAAGAAAAAACTTAAATTTTTGTGAATAGTTGCTTATAGAGTTAGCCCTCAATATCAGTTATAATGTGTAATTAACTTGGCAACAGAACTGCTGCTTTAGAAACATTACATATGACGATATGACAAGTTAGCAACCATAAAAAAATTAAACGTGAGCTTGTAAAAAATATTGCGAAATTCATTTACCTTAAGCCACACCTGTTTGAAGAGAAGAAAAGATTTTTTTTTTTTGTTGCTATTTTTAATTAAATAATTATTACTTGAGTGTACTAATTATAAGCTATTAATCTTTAAAAGTTTTATAAGACAAATCATCAGCAACGCAAATAAAATGTTTTTGTTAAATATATTTTATGATTTCAAGGTTTTTGATTGTTATTAAGCCTTATTCAATAGTATATATGTTAATGTAAATACATTAATGTAGAATAAAAAAAAGCTTAACAAAACTTAAAAATATTTTTAACAAAAGCTTCTTCAACAATTATATTTTTAATTCAAATAAAACTAAAAATAAAATCTTTATTAATAATAATTTTGTATTACCCGGTATATGTATTAATATTTATTCTATTTTATTATAAATTTATAATTTTTAGTTAGTTATTAGAGCATAATTTGATAAAACATTCAAAAATAAAGTAAACCGTAAAATCACTAGACGCATTAAAGACATGAAACGAAATTTACGAACGTATCTAACGAAAAACTATTTTAATTTAAATCAATCACACATAAATTAATATAATAAAAAATTATTAACTTAAAAGCGAATGAAAATGGTAAAATAGATTAATAATACTAAGCACACTTGCTTAGAAAAGTGTTATTTTTTGTATAAATCATAAAAAGAAGTGTAAATAAATAAATAATCGAAAGACAATAGATCATTGTGTAAATTAATCTAAAAGCAAAATAAAAGGCGCAATAAAATCACAAAAAATGTTTTTTTTATATGTGTGCAGATTATAAATTATCATAATTTATACAATAAAACTGAAATACACAAAGTAAATAAATAAATATTTGATCGAAAACAAAGTAAAAATAATGGAGAAAAAGAAACAAAATCAAAATAAAAATATGTTTTTTATAAAAATAAACAAACAACGACAAATAAATATGTAACAAAAGTATATCTTGCATTATTATCAGAGATAAAATAAAAGAATTTGTGTGCAGAAGGAATTTATATGCGACATTTCAATAAAACAAAAAGATCTAAAAGTATTATACACTTATGATTAAAATCAAACCAACGACAAACATTCTTTAAATAAATATTTACCATTATACATATTTTGTATTAAAAAAAAACAAATATAAATAAAACGAAAATTCGATTTAATATATTCGCTGCATTTGATCTTGAATTTTATTTTATTATGTTTTATTATTATAGAATTATTATCATAAAATCGATAAAAATGAAATGAAAACAAAACATAAAATTATTAAAATAATAAAATGCATAATAAATGGTGGAATATCGAATGTACTTTGTAGACTTTAATTTACTCACGAGGATGGATGGTTAAAAAATTGATGGAATCATTTATACAAACTTAAACTTAAGGCTGGAGACAATCAGAAGATGAATTATTCTTTAATGAGAAAAATTTCAAAAGAAAAGGTGGCATACCTATAATAACTTATTCATCGGTAAAACGAACTTAACTTAAGCAAAAGATTTAATAAACCTATTTGTCACGTTTAGTTCTCAATCAGTAAATAAAGAATTGAATGACCTCCGCTCGTATGTAAATTAACCAAAGTTAAATCAACAAGTACATAAATATATAATTTATAACAATTTATTATTATTATATGTTATTCATTTCGCAATATTATAGTTTAATGTAATTTTAATAATTTTATTAGATACAGAAAAAACTTTATAATAAATAAATAACAATCTAGCCGCATAAGTAATAATAATAAAAAATTAGTTTTCTCACAAATAACCTTTACTCATTCTATCTCAGAAAATAGTATTCTATGTTATTATTTCATTGAAAAAATTAAACCACCTGGTAAATATTACATAGAAATTGTTTCAAGCAAAACAACAATAAAGGGCTGTTCAGAAATTTAGAAATGAAAAATTTGTTTGCTATATTTATACTAATTCCGGTCTTTACCTATATATTTATATTTTTTCGGTATTCAAAACGCTTAAAGGAATATATATTTAATAAAACTAATTTCAATCAATAATAACAGATGATAAATTAAATAAAAAAAAAACACCAAAATACTTTGCATTTAAAAATTAATTATCACCAATTAGACTCGACTGTCGTTTTTATAATTTATAAAGAAAAAGAATGTGTTAAGACCTTGACGTGATCACAATTAATTTTAAACAATAAAACTATATATGCATATATGTAGTAAAGAATATCATTAATAACAGGATTAAATGTATTCTTTTTTTAAATCGGAGATTATTTTGTAAATAGTACTGGCGCATAGAAGTCATGAAACAGCAAATGATTTATTTTATTACATTTTTTTTCAATAATTTTTTTAGAGTTATAGCTTCGTAGGAAATAAATATTAATTTCATTATTATTAATAAGAAAACAAATAGGAAAACAGAAAAATAAAAACTTTTAAAAAATGGCTGTTTAGAAAAATCTCCTAAAACTACGTACTGTACCTATCCAGTGCACATCCCCAGAAGCACAACCATCAACAGAAATTTACGATTTATACTAAATATGTGATTCAATATTATTTTATAAGCTTCAAAGCTTTGCTTTTTACTAACTTTTTTGATTGTTAATGGTAGGTTTAGACGGAATATAGCTTTGAAACCATCCTAAAATTGACACAAAATGTAGTAAAACCGTAAATAAAATTTTTAAAATAGAATCTAAGTATTTAATAAATAATTTTAAGGTATCCTAAACTCTGAAATACTTATAAATAGTAAAGAAAATATATTACTTTGATATTATCTAAATTAAAACGTGCAAAAACTAAGACAAATTTAAGTAAAATAACACTGAAATCTGAAAATAATGAAAGTATATGATAATCACCCTATGCTGGAAAACCATACTTTTCAAATAGATCTCTTACTTGTTTATCTATTCTAATAGAATTGTTATGTTAATGCAAATTTAATAAAAACATATTTTCAAAAAACTATCGTAAAAAAAAACTTAAAAATAATTCGTAAAACTGAATGATAAACTTGTTGTTTTTTGATTAATTTTATTTGACTGTGTTATTGGTATTTTATTTATAAAAACAATTTAATTTTAGTTTAAAATGGTTTATTGTTTTATTTTTTTATGAATTAAATTATTTTTATTAATGTAAGTTCCGTGTAATAATGGTGAAAAATTCACCAACTTTATTGCATTCGGTTATTCTTAAATTATATTGTTGATGAAATGGAAAAGTAATATTTGTAGAGCTTTTTAAAATTATTTTTCTTAGCGATTGTTCGATCATAGAATGGTTATTTGATTAAAAAAAAATAATAATCAAATAAAATTCTTCAATGCAAAGTAGTACACAGCCTATTTACAAAACATTTATGAGATTTAAGCATCAGTCTTATTAATCTCAAATTAAATTTATGACAATACAATGGAATTAGACAGCTGCTACCATTACTATAATTTTTATTATTAGAAATATAATTCAATAAACAAGTGATTACATTAAAGAAATTAATTAAAATTGGGTTAATATCTGAACTGAGGAAAGGTAAGACATATTACTAACTACATTTAAATCTGACCTTTTCTAAGTTTAAAAAAAATATTCATTTTTTAATAAAGCACAAGTTGTGTAGAAATGGCAATATTTGTGGGTGTATGGTGTGTTACTGTCATTTGTTATTGATTTTTTAGAATTGGGGGAATTTTGTATTTGATTGATCGGTTTGATTTCTCTTGTATTGACTTAAGGCGACACTCCTTTATTAACATGTTTGTTGTCTGGCTTATCCATTTATATCTTGTGTTTTGATTTTTCATGTTTTGTTTTATGCATTCAAACCATACTTGAGTAACATAATTACTTTATGACAAAATATATGTTGCCCAAAAAACATATAGAAAAATTAATTTTAATAAAAACGTAATTAAAGCCTATAGTTTAGAGTTTCTATAGAAGATGAGGATCATTAAAGAAATATATTATTATTCGGGTATTAAGTAAAAATGTATTTAATGTTAGAGTCGAGGTAAATCATTTTATCTCTCTTATGGAAATATCTTTTAAACCTTTTTATACCTTCTTTTATTACACATAAGATTTTTAAGAATTTTCTTTAAGAAATTTCGTTCAGTTTCAGTTGGTATTATGTCAATTAAATTTATTTTGGAGCTATTTCAGTACAGTATATAGCCTATTACTGCCCTATGTCCTCTTATAACTCATTCTTTCTACCAGAAAAACAAATCATTCATACAATTTTATAAATTATTAACACAAATTCCATTAGATACAATAAAAATTAATAAAAGAAACGACTTATTTAAGTGAAATAAATTTTTTAAACAGGTAGCAGCCTAATTGACATTAGTAAATAAAAAATATCAAATTTCATTCAGGTATACAAATTAGGCAACAAACAAGCTTAGCTTCATTGAAAGAAGTATTATAAAAATGTTTAATTAAAAAGAATAAAAAAAATGAAACAAATTTAAATCCGATGACATTTTTATGCTAAGCTTTAAAGTCGATGTTAATTTAAATGTTGCTTAAGTTAAACGAATTTTTATTATTTTATTTATTTTTATATTAGCATTTAATTAAAAAAAAATTATTTTTGGTTTATTAATTAATTAAATAATTTGGTTTAATATTAAACGTTATATCAAATGTTAAATTTATAATAAAGTTTTCTAAAATGTGTTTTTCATTTGTATAAAGAATCGACTAGATTCTACTTAAGTTATGAATTTTTTTTTTTAATAATAAAAACAAAGTCAAAAAGCCACAAACCAGACAAATAATAATCTTTCTGTTTTTAATAAATTCATCATCAATATTAATAATAATAGGTTCTTTTTTATTAGTAAATACATCTTTATCAGGGCATTAAATTTAATTCTACTATTTTTATAACATTTTAGTAAATTTAATAAAAATAAATAAAACGTTTGAAAGAAATACGCTGATAAAACTTTAGATAGATGGAATAAAAAGAAAATTAAAATCCAATTAAATTAATAGAAATATGGATACAGTGAAACCTCGATGTAACAGAATATTAATTTTGTTTTAAATTCACTGATGTCGGCATAGTGCTTGGTTATATGCGGGTTGTTTTGAGCATTAATTGGTTAGTTTTGAGCTAAAATCGGTAAATCAAGCACGGGCTAACTGTTGCTCTAATTTGTAATTTAGATTTTAATTGGAAGTAGAATTTTAGTTCCCCTCCGGTACATGTACAGAAAATTATAATAAAATTTTTCTTGACAAGAGTTGGATAGAGATATGTTTTTATAAGAGCTACTGGATGATTTAGCTAGAAATGAAAAAATCGCTGCATTGCAATTTTGGACTGGAAACAGATAATTCAGAGTTTAATTAGCATCTATGGAATAAAGTTTTTTAATTGAAGCTTTATACTATGAGATCTGATTTGTATAGCTAACATATCATCAAATCACCTTATCCAATTTTTTAAATTTAAAATCATAAACAAAATATTACTTTATTTTACTTTATGTACTATGTGCACAAGCAAACTTTATTCAATACAATATAGAAAAAACACTATATTCCAAACAGAATATTTACTAAACAACGCTACTTAACACTTCGTTGCAACTTAAAAACTGTATCTCGTTCATTATCCATGACCACCAATAACGAGTATATACTGTAATCTCTTAAATTATTTATCTCTAAACAACTTAATATCAATTTCCCGTATGTATTTTTTTTTTCGATTATTTTCTATTCGTTTTTAAATTTTATTTTCTTTATTCGAAATTTGTGTATGGAGAAAATATTAAGAAAAATTAATAAACCATCACATTGATGTGCAATAAAATTAACACTTTTCTATCTTGCTGGAATTTTCTCTTCATTAACAGCAAGAAAAAATTAAAAAAAATATTTCGTAAGAAATTGAAAATTAATAACAAAAATGCGTGGTTGAGAGAAAAAAAATAAAGAAAAAATATTTAATTTTAATTTAATTTAATGTTACCTGTGCTTTGTTACTGTTATTGTCGCTGTCGTTGTTGCTCTTGCTATTCTTGAGGAATAACAAAGTGTTTTGTAATCTTTTATATTTTCTATCATTCAAACCATCACCATTTTTAATTAATTTGTTTTACATTACAATGTGACCGTTTTTTCTCATTTCTTTAAATCTGATATTTAATTAAAAAAACATAAACAATTCATTATATTAAAAGAAAAGCTTTATGAACTACGGTATAATGTGACCAAATATTTAATATTTTTTAAATTTAAGCTTTACAAGCAAAGTTATTATAATCTAAATATTTAACAATATTGGTAGCAGTTGGATAGCAGCCTTCAACTATGTTCTGGACTTTTTGTTATCCTTAAAAATTTACATATTTCTATATTTTATGTAAGTATACGGATATTTTTTTTAGTTTGAAAAGCTTTTAAACATTGTTTATAAATTTAAAAAGCACATTTAACAATTTTTACATTAGATAAAAAACTAAAACCGCTGGTTCTAATATATTGTTGTTAAGACGAGTATTAACTTTATTTCATCTACAAAGCTAACTTTAAAGGATGTTTTAAATAATGTCCCAAAAGTATTACTCTCCAGGTTTAATTCTTTTATGGTAAGATGATATAATGGCAGAGTGTCAGAGTGAAATCTAATTCTTTCCGTGTGTGCTATTATCTCATAAAAACTATTCCACGTTAGTTCGCGGTAATAAAACTCTACTGTAAATAAATTTGTTAACGAAATCACTGTCTTTTAAGTGTTTTCAACTAATTTATTCATAATCAACAGAATTTGAAAAAAAAAAATAACTTCAACTAACAAAATTGATCGGCTTTTGTCTTAAAATTAATTATTTATTTTTTCTTTAATAAAATTATATTTAAATAAATAACGTTAAGAAAATATGAATATAAATTTAGAAAAAAAAAACCAAATTATAATAATGCTTAATTAATAGTGTTATTAATTTGCATAATAATATATTTATTTTTTTGTTTTGAATATTTTTTTTTGTAAAGCAAGAAAAGACACTACTACTGTGCTTATTATGTTACTTTATTGTTACGTCTCGCAGCATCATTTATAATTAAATCACATTATTGATTAAGATATTGGTATTTTTTGTTTAAAAAAAAAAATTAATATCGCTTTTTGATAGTCATCAGATGATGATTAAGATTACAGAAAAAAAATAGTAATAAATAAATAAATAAAAATGTTAAAAGCGTGTTCTTGTGTTGTGTTTATTACGTTACAAAAATTAGACAGAAAAAAAAACATTTTTGTGTCTTCATCAGCGAAACACACATATTTTATGCTTTTTTAATAAATAAAATAAAATTTTCTCTCAAAGTTTTTTTTTTTAATTTTTTATTAAATATATTCATTTAAAACATTGACATTTATTGATTTTTAATATTGCAAATGAGCTTCGTTTAAAGACTAAAGAAATAGAAAACAAAAAATAAACACATAAATTTTACAGCTGTAGGTGTTTGAAATGAATACACAAAAAATAAAATTGTTTAATTTTTTAATGGAATTAATAGCTTAAGTTGGCTTAAGTAATTAATTAATGGATTAAAGATCAATTTAAAAAATAAACTCAGTTTATCACCTAACGTGTGAAGCATAGTAGTGCGTTTTATTTTCAGGTAAAATTTTATGCGTGGACGGTTTGTATTTTAAGATATGATCTATGTATGTTTAAATCTGCAACTCAAATTTAATTTTCTTATTCTGTATTTATATATTTATATTATATTTATGCTCTTACATAAAGACCCTTTTATATCTAATTATCCTTTAGTTATAGATCAGAGCCGTTGATAGTACAACGTACTATAGTTTTTTTATAGATTTAGGTATGATATCTCGTCGATAGTAGGATTGAGAATTCATAAAAGCAAAACACTCATTACATAAACATATTTATTGTCTAATAAAATAATTTTATATGCATCCTACAAAGGTGCCACCGTTTAATTATGACAAATTGCTATAAAACGTGACATTGTTGATATTTATTTAATTTAAAAACTTTGTATAGTTTTTGCAATGTTTTTAGTATCGTTTAATACTTTTAATTAAGATTTTATCGTTTATTGTGGATTTTATAATTGTGGATAAAAGTCACTTAGCACGACTTTTTTTAATATTTATAATAAAAAATAATTTATTGGTTGACATTTATTGTTTAATGGAAGATACATAGAAACGACTATAAATTGATTTCACTTTGTTTTTAATACTTAAACCTAGTTTTTAAAGCTATAAAGCTTTGAATTTAGCAAAAAAAAAAAATCAGATCTTAATCATAAAAAAATCTGTTCAAACTTGGTAAAAAATTATCGAAAAAGAAAAGCACATTTTTCAGAAATGGATTAAACAATATCAGAGAAACATTTAAATAAAAATAATATAATAGCTCTCAATTGGTGTTCTGAAGTGTTAATGTTTTTCTTTCTATTAACCTTTGTGTGGTTAAGTGGCGAATTATACAGCCTATCAAACGTTTGATACAAAAGTTTAAAAGAATAAAAAGCACACAAAACCGCTACTGCTTTAGTATATTATACTTTTCTATTGTTATTTATTATTATTTTTCTATAAACAATATAAGTAATCTAAGTGTCTAGTACTTGAATTGCTGAATGATCATTAAATACAGGTAAATTATATTCTTTAAGTGTGACAAAGTAAAAAAAAAATGACACATATTTGTGACAAAAACTATTTCAAAGAAAATAATTTTTCATTATATAAAAAATAATTAATTAACTATTATTTATAAATAATCAATTAACACTTACATCCATGATGGTATCCCTTGTAATCCATAACCATAATTATTTAATGAAAACACAATTATTAAGGTAATCCATTGTGTTGAATGTTTCCTTTTAAATAATTCCATAATTTCTCTGTATGTATTTTTATTTATTTTTTAAATTGTTTTGTCTTAACTTTAATTAAATTATATAAATATATAAAAACTTATATAACCTCTTGTATAATTAATTAATTTATATCTTTGTTTATAGAATTTTTTTTTCAAATTAATCAAATTTACTTTTTTTATTAATTAAATAATTTAATTTGTATTTCACTTCATTGTTTCATGCATTTTTGAGAAGTCTTTTTTTATTTCTTTGTCTAATATATTTAAATTTATTTAAGTTAGATTAACGCTTAGGACACTTTGAGCGAAAATAAATTTAATTTAATTATATTTGTTGTTGCTGGTGGTGGTTGTTGGTTTTAATAATTATTTTAAACTTTGAAGGATTTATTTTTATCGTTTTTCTTTTAGTTTTTTATTTCGATTAATTTAATTAATTAAAATAATAGTTTAAAGTAAAATATAACCTATTTAGGATTTTTATTTTGAACTTAATTTTAATTGTTTGTTATTGAAAAACTAAATTTTATTTAAAACCGCAGAAAAAATGCAAAATATAAGTATTTTAATTTTTTGGAATTTATACTAAAAGCAATAAAGCTTTTATATTTATTAATTTATTCTCAATGCATAAGTATTTATTCAAATTATTACTATTTAATTAGAATGGTTCTCTATAACACTATTCATAAATAATATAAAAAAAATACTTTTTTATTAGCAAATATAATATTTCTATGCAATATTTTACATAAAAGATAAATTTTAAAGTTTATAGAAAGCTTTTATTAAGTAAAAATTGTTTCTTTTTTAATTCAAAAAAGCAAGAAAAAAATAATTTTTGTGATTTAACAGCAAACAAATATTATCGTGACTACGTTATAATTATTTGTCGACAATTTAGAGTTTATATATATATTACTAATATTAATAATTATAAAAATATTTATTATTATTATTTACATAGATTTAAAAGATATTCAAATGTAAGAGGTAATTTTTTTTTTTTTCATTTAAATCATTGAAGTAAAGTTAAATAACAGACAACAGCACAAAGTAATAACTTGAATAAATATTGACAAATTCACTATTTTTTTTTTATATATATATTTATTTAATATATTTATTTATTTTTTTAATTTTTTGTATTTTTATTATTATTCTGTTAACTCGAAAGTTTATTTTCAAATTAATTACGTTAAGTAAAGTTAAAGTAAAAATTATTTAAAAGAAAAAAAAAACACAAGCACACAGCAACAACAACAAATGTAGAAAAATCACCTCATTTGGTAAGAAAAAAAAAATTAAATTTATTATTTTTCCAAGCAAATAACACGAAAAAAAAATACAAATAAAACCAATAAACAAATAAAAACGTTGATCACTCAATTAAGAACTTAAAAAAAAAATGATAATAACTAAGTAAAAAAGCACAATTAAGCTTTTTCTTTTTATTAAAAAAAAAGAAAGAATAAGAAAAAAATCAACAATAAATTTCCACTAATTAAACAAAATTTTTTCAGCCTCTGAAAAGCTAACACACTTTATTCTTTCTTATTAAAACACCACAAATAACCGTTTTGTTATTAACACAGAATTAACAAAAAGAGAAAAATTATTAAGTAAAATTTTCAATTAAATCTCAAATTGGAATTTTTTCGTTTTTTTTTTGTTATATTTTTTAAACTTTAATAACTAATTTTAACTTTAACGAGTTTTTACTAGTACGCAACGTCTAAACACGCGAAATGTTTGTAAACAACTGCCTGTTAGTCGGTGACTGAAATTAAACTGAACCGAACGAAATGAACAAAAAAAAAAAAACATAAAAAATAAAAATAACAATCGCATCGGCAGATAGAAAACTTAATAATTCTGGTATATGTGAAGTTGCTGCTGTTACAAATGCTACTGGCTGCGGCTACTACTATTGTCGGTTTTAAAACATTTATTTTTACTTGCCTAATAGTACTGTGGATTATCGAGAAGAGTATTTTTGATGCATTTCGATTAATAAAATAATCATAATAATAAAAAATTAAATTCCTTCTATTAATATTTATTTAACCATTTTCTGTAACACTGTCTCAAAGTTGTTTTAAATAAATCGAACTAGTTTTCAACTCTTAATTCCAAGTGCTCTAGCCTTATCGTTGCTTTTATTTTAAATAAAATTCTTCACCAGGTTATGATGTTTTTTAAATTTTAATTATAGTATTAATTCTATTTTTATCAGTTTTTATTACTTTTTAAAGTTATTTTGATATAGAGAATCTTTAAATAAGTATTAGCCATTTTGTAACGAATTTTGGTTTAAAAGTTACCATCTTGTTTGCTACAGCTTAAAGTAGCCGTTTTATTTAAACCTAAATAATTAAAGTACCTAATTTAACGATAAGATTTGGTGTTTTCCAAACAAAAGATTAGAGTTTTTCTTATCAAAGCATTATTAAATGAGTTTGTTATTAATTCAACTATAAACAGCAGACATTTTCTTAATTTTAACATTATTAACGGATATTTACGCAAAATGTTAAGTTATAATTATTATAATAAATTTATTTACTTTCACTAAACTATCTACAAGAAAATGATTAAATAATCAATATAAAAAAACAATAAATAAAATTTTATTATACAAAATCCACTAAAATTATTAATAAACAATAAAAATTATATATTTTCAATTGCTGCAATTGATTAATTGATAAAATTGATTTACAAAGTTATTGAGCAAAAATAACCCTATGGCAGAAAATCATCATATACACACAAATACCGCCAAATAAAAAGATGGAAAAATAATTAATAAATAAATAAAACGATTAAACAAATAAATAAATAATTAATTTTTGCCTGCCTTTTTCCAAAAAAAAAAAATCATTGTTTATTTAAATTTTAATTCATTTTTTGTTGAATTTTTGAATAAAATAAAATATAATTTAGTATTGCCAGAGTCAAGTTTGCTTTTAGTCTCTTTCTCTTTAAATTGAAGGAATAAATTTGATGAAAAATTTCCAATAAAATTTTTCTAACAACACAAAAGCAATGTTAAACGGGATAACAAAATCGTAACGTTGAAGTTTTCATTGAATATATTTCTTTATATGCGGGTAATATTATTATTTTTTATTCTTATTATAATAGAAAACTCATTGGTTGTCTCTTTTACTGTGTTTTGGGAGGAGTTTCTGATATTTAGATTTGTTTTTGGCTAGCATACGTTAAAATGAACGGCTAGTGATATACATAAAAACGCGTAAAGCATTGCTTTTACTCTGCAATTTTTGCAAAAAAAAAACACACAAAGCAGACCATGTGTTGCGTTGTTACTACCGATTCGAATCTTTACTAATTTTTCTTTACCTTTATATAATGTACTTGACTGTGTCGAAAGTTCTTAAATCGGATTAAACTTTTACTTTTTTTTTTTTAAAGCAAGAATATTTTAATTTTTAACACAACAAGAAAAACAAGCAAAACTTGAAGCAGTACACGTGAAGCAGCAACAGACATTAAGGGTAAAATAATTCTTTGTGTACAAAGTTCGCTTTTAACTTTGTTGTTTTTTAATGAAATCTGATACCGCTAATTCGACTTAAAGGTTCATCATCCGAATGCATTGTTTGTATATGACAGCAAAGAAAAAAAACAATTACTTTTTTGACAATTTTATTATCAGAATAAAAAAGGAATTATCTTCCCTGTTGTGACTCATGCCATGCAATTTTCTATTTTTAGCATAATTACCTTGGTAGATGGTTCTACAGATTTTTATTTGACGATACCATTTGTCAGAGCCAAAGTAAATCTTGGAAGCGTTAAAGAAATTTACAGCACTATAAAAGAAATCTTTTTGTTAGTTAAAGAATTCACAGGACAATCGTATAGATTTATGGATTTCTGACAAAATTTTCAAAACACTTTTTCAATCAAAACCAAATCTAAAACATTTTGATCTAAGTTTCGACTAATATTTCTGAACTACTGTAATTTCTGTTCTCAGACAATATAAAAACTAATTTGACTAAAAATTTTCAACTAAAAACCACTCACAGCACCAGAACAAAATACCGCAAAACCGTCAAATGATAAAAATATTTATTTATTTTTTTTATATACCTTACTTTTATAATTGCTGTTTAAATAAAACGTTTTAATAAATAAATAAAAATAAAATTAAAATTCATATTCTCAAAGGACAAATGAAAAATAATAATAATTTATTTTTCTGGTTTAAGGTTTGCAATGTTTTATGTCCTTTTGAACATATTTTTTTATTTATTTATTACAATTTATTTCACTGCTTTACGGTTTAACAATTAAAAATTTTAATTCATAATTTATTTAATTAAAAGAACCAACCAAAAAAAAAAAAAATTAATTACTTTTCCCAACATTAACATTCTGATGGCGATTAAAGTAAAAACCATCAGGTAAAAACCATCTAAATTTATTTAAATAAGCTTTTGGTTACAATAGATTTAAATAACGAAAATTTTATGTAATAAAATTCATAACCAAAAATAAAATTGCTGACAAATTATTTTTTACTACAGTTGAGCATCCGTTATACTTCCGCTGTACAAGATTTTTAATATGATTTTTAAGTGTTTTCTTCAACATTGCGGTTACAGACAATAAACGTTTCATATTGTACAAACAAAAAATAGCATATATTTTTTATTATTACGTTAGGATTCATCATCATGTAAATGTATAAATTCCAATGTAAAAGTTTAACAACATCATGATAAAAACCTTTACTAATCCAGGCAAATACATTTTTAAAACATTTATAAAAGCGACCAACATGCATAATTTGTGTTTTGCATAATTATAAGCAGTTAATATTTAATTTGTTAATAAAACATAAAAAATACACAACCTACAGAACAAAAGTTGTAATTAGTTTAATAGTCAGGAAGAACAGAATATTTTCACATATAACTGCTGTTTAATCAGCTTTAAAACCCAAAAAAAAAAGCAAAAGGAACAGAAATAAGCGGTGTTACCTGTTGCTTACCGTTAAAAGTAGATTTTTACAAAGGTAGCAGAAGACGGTGTACTGTGTGAATTTTCTTCATGTTTTTAAATATACAAAAGACATAAAACAATTTTACAGCAAAATGAGTAAAAAAGACAATAAAATCAAATCAAAGAAAATAGAAAAAGGAGAAAAAATAACTTTTTTGTTTTATACTTTTAATAAAAAAAAAAAAAAAAAAAACTTAAATACCCCATAGGGCGCCAGATCAACCGTAACTGAATAAGGTGAAAAACGACTAAAATAAAGAAGCGACAAAAATATTTGCGGCATTTATTATTTGATGGTCGGAATCTCTTCAGTTAGGTTGAGGATATGGAATAAACTATATGATTATGCATTTTGTTGTAGAAAATTATAATTTTTCGATGATGGAGGCCGATATTGTATTTGAGTGACCTTTGCCAACACAATTATACTATTTCTTCACCTTTATGAGGTTTTAAACGAGTATAAACAGGGTGGTAGAAAAATATAGTATTTTATTGAGATACTATCAAATTCATATTTATTAATACTTTCCAGATAAATTTTTCAATTTATATTTAATTTAATTTCTATCCTGAATTTGCTCTCTGAATCATCCTGTTTTAAAAATTAAAAATTTATAACATTATAATAATAACAATAATAATGATTTGAGTGCGGTCTGTTCATACAAACAGCCTAAAGGAACAATATGATGACAAGCCAGGATAATGACCATTGTCATTTCATTATTTATTGAGTGTATCTCATACGGTCTCTTCTCTAAAGTTTTTTATTTAAAAAAAAAAAAAACACGGTGATGACTGAACTTATTGAAATTTTCTTCTTTACTGTATTGTTGTTAAACCGAAATAGAGGAGAAAACAACTGGAACAAAGTGAAATGTGCCGACCGATTGGATATTTCTTATTTATTGTTAAAAAAAAAATAAAATACTTGAAATGCGTAAAAGGCCGATTTAGTTGCAGATTTTTCTTAGTTTTCTTTTTATTATTTTTTTATTTTTAATTCTCTTAGACTACGTACAACACGGATAATAAAAAAGTAAACGTAAAACAAAATATACACACACACACAACAAAAGTAGAATTAAAACTAAATTTTAAATAGAGGAATGAATGAATGAACAAAAGAAAAGTTGAAAATCGGATAAAACGGATTAACTGTGACATCGAGAACCCCTTATTGTCGGGGTTATTTATTTGAACAAACAAACAAAATATCCTCTCATGTCGACTTTGTGTTATTATTATTATTAGTTTTTTTTTTACTTTTTCATATTTATTACATTGAACATACAAAATTTTTCATTTTAAACAAATTAATTTTTTTTTTTCGTCTCGTTATTAATGCAGTAATTTTGAGAGCATATGCGACTATTGGTAAAAAAAAATACAAAATTATTACAAACATATTTTGTATTTGAATTAAGAAACCAGAAAGAAAAGGAATTCTTAATTTCAGGCACATTAAAAATGTTTGTTTTTATTTTTTAATAAAAATTAAAACAGAAATGATAATTTATAAATTTTTATAAAGATTCACTCACTCTCTGTATTCGCAATTACATAAATTAAGTAAAACTAATCCCTGTTTGACAGTTTCGTTTTTTTTATAAAATAACAACCAAAAATAAATTTAATTTTTATTATATTTCTCATAAAAACATATTTCTTAAATACCAAAAATACTGGGAATTTGTAGTGGGACATTCAGAATTATTTGCAAATTTATAATATTTTCGATATTAAAAATTTGAATTTAATAACTTTAAAATTTTCATAGCAAAAATGCGTTTAAAGTCCTAAATATATCCCGGAAATTATTTTGCTAATAATACACCACGTCGAAAAAGTTTTTTAAAATAAAATTACGAATTAACACCTGGAAATACCTTTAAAAAAATAACCAGAATTACACATCCCCACAAAATTCGCCAACATCACACTAAATAACTGTAAGAAATAACCAGCTAGAAATACCTTTGCATAATTAGAAATAATTTTTAAAAAAGTTTTATACAAAATATTTTGATCTACTTTTCAAAACAAACTTAAAATTATTTTATAAAGTTATTAAATTTAAACAATTTTTAATCCTGAACGTCTTTATAATATTATGTGCCCTGTCGTCGTCTACACTTGAAAGAAATTTAAAATAAAAAATTTCGATGAAAAATATTAATTTAATAATCTTCTTAAGCTAGGATTAAATTAAAATACACACAAACAGACTTCTGTATTTATTTAGAAATATAAATAAGAAATAAATTTAAAATTCCTTTAAAAAAAATTGTTTTAATAAAATAAATATAGAGAAAATTGAACAGTATTCAGTCACTTTGTATAATTTCACTTAAAAAATAATTTTGAAAAAAAAAAAACATCTTCCGCCGCACATTGCTGCTTGATCTTAATATATTCAATGAATTCCTTCTGTTTTAAACTAGTGCAATACATTTCCTTGACAAGAAAATTAGAAGAAAAAAAATTAACAGAGAATTCTGAAAACATTTTCATTAATTTTGCTGTAAAGATCCTGGTTAAGATTTTTTTCCTCAAACGAAAAAAAAGTTAAATTTAATGTTTTTAATCAATTGCGCATGATTTTTTTTTACTTAATTCCTTTTCTGTTTTGTTAATTAATAACTTTTGAACAAAATTTTAATATCCGTAAAAGTTATTTTAACTCTTCAGCGATTTATTAAAAATTACTGTGAATTTTTACAAATTTTTCAAATAATTTTAAGTCAGAAAACTCACAATTATAGTAGGTACGTTTAAAACTACTTGCTACATTATTTCTATCGTTTAATCATTTTTTTAGCCCTTGTGTTTAAATGTCAAAAGATCATACCGTCAATTGGTTATTATAGGTAATAAAAATAAACTGCTAAAAGTGCTGCTTGTAGGATGGGCTGTTTCACTTCAGCTTCATTCACATTTTTAATAAATTGAAACAAGTAGAAGCAAAAAACCTTTTTCACTTTGATGCCGATTTTCATGTTTTTTTCATTTTTTAATTTTAATTCATAAATCGTGAATATAAAAAAACTATATTTAAAAAACACAGGGTGTCGATGAAAAGAGTATAAAATTAAATTCATTAATTCAAACAGTCGATAGTTGATGCATATTGCGAAATTCCTTACAAGGCGCCCTATCATATACATATCGTAACCTACCAACAAGACAATTATGATTAATACATAATAAATTTTGTTATCTGTATTCTTGTCTTGTCCCGTCGTTAGTTCGCTGTTTACTTATTTTTATGATTAAAGAGTAAAAAAATTACAAGCAACACTAATGAAATGAAGATGAATAAAAAAAATTACTCTGTACACGCGATTGTATTTTTTATACGCAAAGTATTTGCGACTTAAATTGCATCAACTACCTTCACCAGTACACATACAAAAAATTGATTAATTTAATTTAATTTTTCTGTATTTATTACAAACATTTTTTTACTCATTCACGTTTCAGACCTTTGTATTGTTTTGGTTATTGCAACGTTTCTTTCTATTTTTTAAAAATATATTTTATGACATGTTATGCACGTGATTTGATGCATTCTATGCAAACTTTTTCTTTAATTTATAATCTTAAAACTCTTAAAAGAAATCAAATTAAATTTATATCTGCATTGTTAATGCAATAATTAAGAAATCGTTTCATTAAATAATAAGAAAGCTATTAAAAATGCGAATAATAAAGAGTAGTGAGTTGATTATAAGTTAATTTACACAAGAGTTTTCATATTATTTCTAAATGTTTTAAGACTTCGACTAAACAGCGAAATTCAGCAGTAAAACACAAATAAAAAGCATACTTTTCTCAGTAATTTTCAAAATTTACCAAGAAAACCCCTTTGAAAAACGTCTTACCGGTTTTACTTGCTTAAGGTAAATCACTGTTTTAAAAACTTTTAAAATAATCTAACCATTCTATTCCATTAAATTAAACTTTAACTGTGGACAAGAAAATAAAATAGGGAAATTTCCAATCAAAAGAAATATTTTCCATGTTTCATGTTGGACAACCAGGTAATTTAAATCAATTAAAATTAATTTTATTAAAACAACAACATCAATAACAAATTAACATAATAATAATAAAGAAAATTAAAATAGTTAAAAAGATAATAAAAATTTCATTTTTTAAAGATGGAATAAAATTGTGGAAGAAACAATGAAAAATAAAAGGGAAAAAAATAAAATAATGTGAGAAATATGGGTTGACAACTGTGGTAATAAAAAATTTTTTTGATTTTTTTTTTGTTTTATAAATTAACTAGAAAAATCAATTAACGTAAAAAAAACACTAAAGACACCAAAAAAAAAACGACAACAACAAAAAGGTAAAGGTAATAATTTAATGAAAGAAAACAGAAATGATTTTTATTCTTCTTTTTCACTTAAATAAGTTCGATTTGGGACAAGTGTTTGGTTCGATCATCACCTTATTAAGTGGATTTTGTGCGTTTTTTTTTTAAATTTTTAATAAAACAAAAATTATTTCTCAGTCTGGATGCCGCGACTTTACGGCTATTTTTATTACATTTCTTTCTGTGTAATCTGGCTCAAATTTTTGGTCTTGTTCTTTTTTTTAAGTTTTTCAACAAGAAAGCTAAGAACAGGTTGCTTTGCTAGCTGAATGCACTTATTTTCAACAGTTTAAAAGGCGAAACAGACCAAAAAAAAAGTTTATAACAAGACTTACATCAGCAGCAACAATTATAAAATGTTACGAAACAGGTAAGAAAAGGCAGCCAGAGAGAGCATCCTAAGTTTTTTTTATATATTTCGCTTTGTTGAATAAACTCGAACACATTCCAGAGCAAATTTATTTTTTCTTAATAACAATAATAATAACGCAAAAAACCAATATCAATAATAATAAATTAAGAAATTTGTGATTATTTTCATTCTTTTTAGATATTTTCTTATTCCTATTGCCGCTTAGTTCTTTGTTCTTTTGTAGAAATCGCGAAAAAGCAAAATTGAAGAAACACAACGCGACAAGAAAACTAAGTGTTTTTTTTAATGCTTTTGCAACTTTGTAGATGTTATTTTCTGTTTCTAATTGAATTAAATTAAACAAAAATTATTATATTTATTTTTTATTTTAATTATTATTATTATTATTAATAATAAATTAATTAATTAATTTGTAATAAGTTTAATTTTTATTGTTATTTTTTTTTTTTATTAATTAAGCAAGAACAAAAAAATTGTATAAAGTATGTGAGTAAAATTTGTTATTTTGTTGCAAGTTCTGTGATTTTTTAAAGATTTGGCATTTTTTGTGTCATATTAGAGGGTTTTTATGTAATTTTAAAAAACTTTATAATCAGTTAATTTTTTTCTATATATTTTTAAATAGATTATGCGGATTTTAAAGTATCCAGGAAAACTTTGCTTGGAAGACTTTGCAAGGAGTTTTCATTGCGTTTTTTATTTATTTTCTATATAATTTTCATTTAATTTTGATATTTATACACATATTAACTATATTATTATTACTAAAACAATATTCAACAAAATAGAATTGATTTTTTTAAATTATTTCATGCATTTTTTTTTTATAAGGATGTTTATTTGAATGAGAACGCTAGCAACACCCAAAAAAAAATTAAGAAATTAATTGTGACAAATAAATAATTAAATTAATAAACTCTTTTCGCTGTATTTTATTAGAACATAAACTTAAACCAGTTAAAAAGCTGTAAATTTGTGATTTAATTATTTTTAAATCAAATTATCCTCATTCGATTTGTATGTAAATTAGAAGAAGAAAAAAAAGCATGTATCGCCTTTAAAACATTTCCATTGTTTTACTTAATTAATAATTAAAAAATAAACAAAAAAATAATTAAATTGATACTTAATATTCAAAATATCTTATTAATTAAGAAAAAATAAGTAATAATAATTGTGGATCACCCACCGAAAAATAAAAAAAAAAAACTGCAACATAGTAGTAGATATCACTGTTTTCTGTTCCACCGTATCATCTTCGTCGTCATTTATTATTATTAATATTTTTTATTTAAATTAAATGTGTCGGATAAACTAGTTAGTAGAAATTTAAAATGTAATAAACTTTTATAATTTATGTTTGTTAAATTCGTTACGGGCAGCCCGGTCACAACCAACAAAAAGAAACAACAACGACACTCATATCTCCGTTTAGTTTAATTTCACAAGAAAAACGAAGAAAAGATTACCTCCTTGCGTACCGAAATTAAAAAAGCGTAAAAAAAACAATAAATATTATAAGACCCACCTATTTTTAATAAAATTAATAATAACAATAATAATTTTCATAATTTTAATTTAATTTATTAATAATCCAAAAATAAAAAAACACAATTTTTTTACCTGAATAAAAGTGTGAAAAGCGAAGTTAATGACATTATCTCTATAATAGCAACAGCACCATCTACCATATAAAATTTTCATATTTCATTTCATCAAAAAATAAATAATTTCCAGTAGTCAAGACACTTTAATTTTGTAAGTAAAATCATAGACTTGATATGAATAAATAACACTATAGATGGTAGGTAAATAAACAAAAAAGAAAATTTAATTTAAAAAATATTTAAGCTCTTAGCTTAAAAAACAAAACATTTTGTTAAATAATAAATTATTTTTTAATTATTTATTTTTAATGGGTCAGAATAATAATTGCAGAATGTGTTTTGATTGTAATTGTTGCAGTTAAAAATAAAATTATTTAAAATAAGTAAAAGTTATTTAAATGTTGTAAGGAAAATCACTTTGATGTGACTTAAGTAACTTTATATTGCAAATGAATTAAGAACTGTAAAATATAGTTAAGAAACGTTTAAACATAGTAAATGTTGCTTAAAATATCTGTTATTTTGTGAATTAAGATAGAAATCAAAGAAATTCTAAGTAAGACAACATAACTTAACTTATGTTAAGTCAGTTTTATTTTTTAAAATCAGCGCGATGCTTCATAATAATAAAAAAGATATGTCTATATACAAAAAAAAACGAATCCTAAGTCACTTAGAACGACCCTGTACTTATCTTAATAAAAAAAATATAAATAATTTTTTTTTTTTTCGTTAATAATTTATGCAAAAAAAGGCAATTTTTTTTTCTTATTTTTTTTTTTTTCGTAACATGCAACTTTTTAATATTTATTCACTCGTTTGCTGCTTTGCTTGATGGTTTGCTGTTGTTTGGTTGATTTTTTTTTCTTTTCTGTTTTTTGCTTCTCTATATGTGGTTTTTGTTTTTATTTAATTTTATTTTTTTAATATATTTTTTGTGATAAATAAAAAATTGTTTTTTTTTTAGCCTCTGCAATTTCTTAAACTAATTTGCATATTTAAAACTGGTTTGAATAGGGTGTACCGTGTGCGAACACATAACGTATTTTTGTATTTAAAAAACGAAAAACGTAGCTAGCTATGGTTACCTAAATTCCTGACTTAAATTTTCTAAAATTAAAAAAAAAAAATTGATAAAAATTCGCTCATAAAACTTGTCTCAGTTAATCCACTTAAATAATTCTTTAATAAACATTAAAAAACGAACTTAAATAGTTTTAATTAAGTGAAAATATTTTTATTTTTTCTTAACGTAAATTAAGTCATTTCATTTTTAAAATTAAATTTTTGCTAAATTTAATAAAAAAATAAAAACGCATTGTTTTTTCTCTATCAATACAAAAAACTAACAATACTTAAGTCAATCTGACATCATTTGCTGATTAGAATAATTAAAACTATAAAGACGCAAAAGAAAAATCATTTTTATTGCTTTTTAATCAAAAACTAGATTTTTTATTACAAAAAAAAAAATAATAATAATAAAATAAAATATAATAATCTAAAGCCGTTGATGAGTAACAAAAATTTCTATATGAAACAATAAATGCTGCGTCGATGACTTAAACAAAAAATAAAGAAGAATAAAATAAAAAAAAATTAAGTCATTAAAAATGAATTTTTATGTCATTATGACAATATAAAAAAATCCGATTTAAGTCGATAAAATAGAAAAAATTCCTTAAGCCAGTTACTACTACGACAACCCTGCTGATTAAGTTCGTGTTTAATTGAGTAACAAGCTTAGTCATTAATATTAGAATGTACGACGCATCCTTGCTAATTAACTTAAGATATTTGCATTTCATGTTTTAATTAGAGTTTAAACAATGTTTCTTCACTTAAGACAATTTTACAACAGCTAGCCAATGCTACACATAATAAGATAAAATATAATATTCAACATAATAACATAAATTGTAGCAAAAAGAAAACAATTTTAAGGATTTTGAATTTAAAAAAAAAAGCAACCAAGCAATAAACTCATCAATTACTAATTAACGGAAACAAAGAAATAATTTAATAAAATTTTTACTTAAGCCAATAATCACTTTTACTGAATTTTTTATTTTTATTGAAAATTCCCATAATGAACTGTGGAAACTCTAAAATTTTAATTAATAAAAACAATGAAGGCTTTGAAACTAATAATAATAGTTATAAAACTCAGGTGCCAGTTCGATTAGTTCTGTGAATTTCGAAACGTTTTATGGTGATTGAGCTTTTAGTGCACTAAAATTCTTGTTCCATTAGAATCACATCATAAACATCCTTTTGAAACGAATTGGAAAGATTTTTAAAAACCATTTTTTTTTTCTAATTGCCTCGCTAAGTATAAGATATTTTTTAGTTTCTGTATATTCCGACGACTGTGCAAAATGTGTTCAAAAAATATGCAACAAGCTTTCCATCCAACAACGAAAATATGATTTTATCAGCGGATACATAACTCCAAAAAAAATCAAATTGCCACCCGGTACCATGGTTAGTATCTTCGTAGTTAAAAGCCACAGCTACAAACGGGTGAAATATAAAATAAAAACTTAAAAAACAATCTGACTTGGTTTAAGTAAAGAAGCATAACAAAAAAAAAACAACAACGAAGAAAAACATAAAAAGCATAAATCAGTCCAGTATAACACACATGAATGCATTCTTTTCGGTTTTAAAAGAAAAAAAAATATTAAAATCTTCTTCTCTTTTGTTGGGAAGACACAAAGAAGCATAAATAAAATGGAGGTAAAATGACGTATTTATGTGTGTCGTCCATGTTTGCTTAGGTATTTTGTTTTTATGTAATTCCTTTACCTGAATTTAATGTTTTTCAATATATGTTTATCTTTTCTTTTTATTTTTCATTTTTAAACTAGAAACGTACAAAGTAAAACGAAGAACTAAAAAAAAAAATTTTATTTAAGTAAAAACTAGGACTGCATGTATTCAAGGTATATATGTACCTGCGCACGTTGCTTATACCTGTGTCGAACCTTTTTTATTTCCTTTCTTTAATCCATTATTCGTCGATTTCATTATTTAAAATACAAAAAAAAAAGTTTTTATTACAAAAAAAGTGGAAAAAACTAATTTTTTTTTATTCATTGACGACCCTAAGCTGAGTGCAGGGCTTAAAAAACAAAATACCGCGGAATAATATTTCTTTGTTCTCATATTGTGGAAAACTTACGTAAATCTTATCCAAAGGAAAGACTTAAAGATGTTCTGCAAAATGCAATTTTTTAATTAAATTATACTACTTGTGGGTGTTAAAGAAAAATAATAATTCTAAAGTAAAATGCGCTGGCTGCACAGGCAATGATAATAATCCTCCAACCGTGGAGATATTTAATGAAAAATAAAATAAATATTGCCATTTGTACTGTTATTCCTTCTGTTAATTCTTCTCTTTTTTGTTTTTTTTTTGTTCGGCATTAACACCGTTTCCTGTTATTTATTATAATTTTTTATTCATTTTCCTGCAGCTTTTTTATTTGCTGTTTTGTTTTGTTTAAAACTCTCAAATGCGTAACGTGACGCATTGCAAAGTGCATCTGTTTACGCGAAGCGAAGAAATTATAAAACAAAAACCTTTCCGAATACCAATATCCGTGATTCGTTATTTTTAAACTTACTAGTTAGCACTTTACTGCAATAAATGTATGAAATGAATGATAAATTGTATTGTAAAAGAAAAACGATTTTTCTTACGGGTGATGTTCAATCATTTTATTCTATATTCTGACCAATTTCTGGCCGAACTGCTAATCACGTGAATAATGTTTTTTTATTAATTTTTCTATGTTTTCCACAGTGATGTTTTTTTTTTTTAAATTAATTTAATTATTTAAAATAAACAAAAATTATTTTTTTAAATAAACTTGGCAACGAAGTAATATAGTAAAGGCAGCTGATATTTAATTTTGTCTCACATTATTTCCATATAGCGATTTCTTACTTTTTTTTTAAAAATTTATATAAAAAAAATATTTTTGTTAAAAAAATTTCCTGCGCATACATAGCTAGTATATACTTAACTCTGTTTAACATTTTACAAATGAAAAAAAACTGAATAATTTCAATAAGTGTAAGGAGATATGCTGCATTTTTTTAAAAAAAGACTCTATAGTTGTCTCTTTTAAACGTTAAGAATTTTATTTTTATTTTCTTCTTTCATACTATTTTACTTGTTCCCCATTATTATGAATTCAGTTATACGAAAGGAATCAAAGTGTAAACATTAACAAGAGAGTTTAAATTCATTTTTATATAGAAAATAATTTTATTTATTTTTATTAAATTTACTTAATTTTTCGATCGGTTATCGTCGAGAAATATAACTTAAAGCAAAAAAAAAACAATATTTTTTATTTTTAAAGTTCAACGGAAAAGTTTTCTTTTTATTTAAAAAAAAAGTTTAAAGCGTAGGAATTTTTTTATATAATTCTTGAAATACGAAGAAGAAAATAAAATAAATTCTTTTCGTTATAAAAAAGTTTTGTTTTTAACGTGTAAAGTCGCATGTTAAGTAAATAAAATAAGAAAACGCGAAAAAGTTTATACTTTTCTATTTGGTTATTTCAAAGTGATTTAAAACTGCACAAAAAGCAGGTAAAAAAAGCTCACACGCACTCGTTGCCCCTAGTGACCGCGTGTAAACATGAAATAAATATATATATTTTGTTTTTCTAAAGAAATTGTGTGTTAAAAAAGCTCAAGTGTTGATAGAGTAAAATAAAATTCCAAAAATACCAAATACCCCCAGTGAAAACAATGAAATTCCCTGTCGTAAAAACGTGTTAATAAAAAATTAAGAAAACGAAAAATAAATTGTGAAGCTCAGAGCTTATAAAATGAAAAATTTTAGTGATATAAAGCACAAAGCAAAAATGATTCCAAGAAAAAATTATTAAAAAAATAATGATAATAATAAATTAATTAGAGAAATAGAAGTATTTTTTCGACTTCCAAAAATTTTAAATAATTCTGTGTTTTGTGGAAGAAAAGTGTTTTTTGTTTTTTGGATTTTTACTTTTCCTTATACATCCACTTCCATTTCTTTGCATACGCGATAAAAATTTTTCGCTTTTAAATTGGAACAATTAAAGATATTTGGAGGATTTTTCCTCACACATCCCGGCCTAGTGATGGATGAGGCACATTTGATGCTCACGGAAATACCAGGTGTCAATTCTTTAGTTTCCCATCGGGCACATCATTTGCATCGATACTTTCCGTATCCTTTGCACCAGCCACATTTGCAGCAGGCACCTGTTTATATGCATCAGGCAACAACGAGAATACCGACAAGACCACGGACACCTTTAACACCACCACCGCCCGAAGGCACTCACATCGGAAATCTATATCCAGAAATATTAACAATGATATTTGCAAAGTTAAATGTTCGTGATAAGGGACGTGTGTCACAGGTTTGTACCTCATGGCGAGACGCAGCCTATTCGAAGAGCCTCTGGAAGGGTGTCGAAGCGAAACTGCATTTAAGGCGGGCACCACCAACTCTGTTCTCCTCACTAGTTAGACGCGGTATCCGTCGCATACAAATATTATCATTGCGGCGATCCCTTAAAGATGTCATCACGGGGGTACCAAATCTAGAATCGTTAAATTTAAGCGGCTGTTACAATGTGACAGACGTCAATTTAGCGCACGCTTTTAGTACGGAATTAGCTAATTTGAAGATATTGGATCTGTCGTTGTGCAAACAGATCACAGACATCAGTTTAGGGAGAATTGCACAATATTTAAAAAATTTAGAAATATTAGAATTGGGCGGCTGTTGCCATATAACGAATAGTGGGCTGCTAATGATCGCATGGGGATT
Source organism: Ptychoptera contaminata (assembly GCA_963942525.1). NCBI lineage: Eukaryota > Metazoa > Arthropoda > Insecta > Diptera > Ptychopteridae > Ptychoptera > Ptychoptera contaminata. The sequence goes on along the minus strand of OZ012638.1, from coordinate 11,766,046 downwards.
GAAAAAGTTAAAAAAATTGAATCTGCGATCGTGCTGGCACGTATCCGATCAGGGTATTGGCAATTTGGCTGGACTGACAAAAGAAACAGAAGGCAACTTGGAATTAGAGTATCTAGGCTTACAGGACTGCCAGCGGCTGTCCGATGAGTCGTTAAGGCACATCTCCGAAGGCCTGACAACGTTGAAGAGTATAAATTTAAGCTTTTGTGTGTCGGTGACGGATAGCGGCCTAAAGTATCTGGCGAAGATGCCTAAATTAGAGGAATTAAATTTACGAGCCTGTGATAATATATCGGACATTGGAATGGCGTACTTGACAGATGGCGGTAGCACGATATCATCGTTAGACGTCAGCTTTTGTGACAAAATTGGAGACCAGGCGCTCAGTCACATAGCGCAAGGTCTATTCCATTTGAGGTCGCTTAGTTTAAGCGCTTGTCAAATAACGGACGAGGGTCTCTCGCGATTAACCAAGGCCGTCCATGATTTAGAAACATTGAACATCGGTCAGTGCAGTCGCATCACTGACAAAAGTCTACAAATGATTTATGAAAATTTAACACAACTGAAGGCAATCGATCTGTACGGTTGTACACGGATATCAGCGGCAGGATTAGAAATGATTATGAAATTACCCAAATTGGCGACACTTAATCTCGGATTATGGCATGTGAGGTGATGTGTTGATAGTCGGTGTCTTTTTGTTGCCACAACTGTTGGCGATGTTACTATTGTTGTTGATGTTGTTGTTATCGTTATCATTCTTGTTGGAAGAATTTTTTTTATTTTTTTTTTTTTATGTTTTATGCTCAAGAGGAATGGAAAAACAAGTGTTAACCAACCACCCACCCAACCTTCACACAAACACATATACACAGAGAAGCACATAGATAAACAAGAAAAAAGAATAGAAAAGAAAAAAATTTCTACAACGCGAAAAGTCTGTTTTTTTTTTAGTTTAATTAAAAAGAAAAATAAATTTCTGTTGTTTTGTGTTTAATGCAAGCTGTGTGATTTCCGAGGAAACAGCAGTAGCACAGTGCTTTAGTGATTTTTTTTTTGTTAATTTAAAAAAGGGAAAAATAAACGACGAATGGAGCTCTAAAGTGCGCGCTTAAAGTGCGAATCTAAAATATTTTTTATATGTTAAATATTTAAAAGAAAGAAAAGAAATTATTTGGAAAGCATTTTGCCGCGCGATTAATTATATGAAAAACAGGTGAACTCAGGTGGATTTTGAGTTAAGCAGTTTTTTCTATATAAGAAATTTTCTAATGGATTAAAATTCAGTACACGGTCATCATCCAGCAGATAATCGCACACAAAACACTGTTCTATTAGAACAGAATATTCTCAAAACACAAAATGTTACTTTAACCATCCTGAACCAACCAGGACGGTGAGTTAATTGCAAACATTTTTTTTTCTCTAAATTTAAATTTAAAATTTAGCTCTGAAGTTTTTCCTTAATTTAAATGGAGAAATATTAAAATCGCTTTATTAGTAATGTGATGAAGGAAAGGATTAAAGAAATTAAAAAAAAAAACACTGAAATTCGCGATATGAATAGAAAAATTATTAAAAAAAAGTCGGCGGAATGCAAACCAAAATAAAGATTAAATATAATTAAGAAATTAAAAAAAAAAAGAAATCAATCTTAATTATTAAAGAAAATAAAATAAATAAATTAATATAAAAACTTGTATACAAGGAAACATAAATGATACGTAGAATTTTCGTTTTTATCTATTAATTAATTAATAAGTAAATTTTAGTTGATTGTTTTTTTTTTTTATTTTTTAATCAACAAGAATTTAGTTAACAAAATTTCATTCCTTCCAAAATAAAATTATATTTTAATTAATTAATTGCAATTAATTAGTTGATTGTTTTCTTCAATGAATTATTTTTGTTTTATCTATAAACTCGGTTTAATTAATTAAAAATAAGTTTTTGGAAAAAAAATCAAAAGGATTTAATTAATTAATAAATAATAAAACGAAAATTAATTAAGAATTATTTTTTAATTAAAATTAATTAAGTAAAAAAGAAAAAAAAAACTCGTATACAAAAATTAATTAATTTTTCATATTTTTTTTTTTGTAAATTTTAAAAAATTAATAAATTATTAAAGAAAAAATAAATACGAAAGAAAAACTGTTTTTATTAATAATTAATTCATTTAAGAAGAAAAAAAATTCTAATAAATAAATGATAAAATTATTTTTTAAATGAATTTAATTAACAAAGAAACAAACAAAATTAAATGTGATTTGACCTTTTTTTTAACATTAATTAATTAATTAAAGAAAAAACGAAAAATTAATAAATTAAATTAATAAAATAAATAATTTTTTTGTTTATTATTTAATAGACCAAGCGCCATTATTATTATTTTTAAGTCAATTTTGTTTTTGTTAATTTTATTAAATTTTTTTTATTTAAATAAATTTTCTGTTAATTTCTCCATCATCCGCAAAGGTATGATCTCATACTTGGATGATGTTTGTTTTTTTGATTTTTTATGTATATTTTTAAGACGTTTTTCATTGTGATTTGTTAATTATTAATCATATTAATTATGTTTGTAATGTTCGGGGGAGTTTATTAATTTTTTTTTTTTTTATTAAAACACTTAAATATCAATTTCTTTGCACTAAACTATTTCTAGAAATTATTTTTTAAATAGTTTGTATTAAATATCATTCGAATATTTAAAACAAGCACGTTTTTAATAATTTTTTCTACAATTAAAAGCTTATTTATTTATTTTTTAAATGAAAAAGCTAAACTTTACAAATCCAAACTGTTACTAAAGTAGCACGTGCAAAGTAAAGTTCAAATATCTAAGTAAAACCATTATTTTAATCAATAATTAAAAATATTAAAATAGCCTCTTTTACAAAGTATCTATTCCACCCACTACCCGCTCATTTATAACAGAATTTAATGATTTTACGCAATGATAAACGACGAGAAAAGAAACAAAAATCAAAGTGAGAAGATTTTTTTTTTTTATGTAATTTATTTTTATAATTGTTGCCCATTTTAATGTTTTATGTTTTTTTTTTATTATAATTATTATTCTTATTTTATGTAAAAAAGAAAATTAAATAAAATAAAATGGAAAAATATTAAGTGTACTGCGCAGACTAATTACTTCTCTGATTTACTTAATTCTTTATTTGTTATGTTTTTTCTATTAAAAAAGTGTTCAATTTTGATATTTGTTATCATTTTTGCTTTAAAAAAAAATTGCAATATTATTTCATTGTTATTTTTTTTTTAATTATATTTTGATATATTTTTTACTTTGTTAGGCACCGATAAGTAAGTGCCTGCGAAAAATCGAAAATAAATGTATTTGAAATTTGCCTGTTTAAACCGTATATATAATATGATAAGAACGTATAATTTGTGATCAAGAATCATTAACCAATAATGGTGTTAACAATTTGCAATTTATTAATTATTATTATTAAATATTTTTTTGTTTGTTAAAAATTATTAATTATTTTGTAAAATCAAAGTAAAAAGAGCAAGCGATTATCTGCCAAGTACAACTTATGTTTCCTTATTTATTTTTATTTTAAATTAATTTTTATTTACCTGTTAATTAATTAATCTTTTTTTTTTAATAATCAGTCATAACAAAATAAATAAAAAAAATTGACTCAAACAACAGATATACGTAAATCAGGAACAAAAAAGTCTCTTTTTTTGTTGCTTTTAACTTTAAAGAAAAAGAAAACTATTTTTTAATAATTAAAAAAAAAATATATTAAAATAATTAAAGAAAATTAAGTATACTTGAAGGAAGGTGGACGATTGAAAAGAAAAATTGTTTTTACTAAAGAAAGAAAGAAATTTAAAAAAAAAGACATATTAACGATATTTAATTTTTTTTTTACAATCTCTTAATTAAATTTATTAAAAAGTATAATTAATTAATTTTATAGAACAAAAAAAAAACCAAATGCATCGGTAAATCAGTAAAGAAAATTAAATTTAATTGAATTGAAAAAAGAAAAGAATTTTCAAAAGTGATGTACAGAGATGTGGCTACAAATTAACAGTGTCTCTGTACGTTGTGTATGTGTGTATGCTTGTGCATATTAATTAATTATTTGTTATTAATTTCTTTTGTAAATATATATATATATAAAAAAAATATTTTTTAAGACAAAATTTATGCAAATTAAAAAAAAAAGATCAAAACAAAAAAAAACAAATTTTTTTTTTATTCAAAATACTTAGTACTGTCCTGAGGTGATTCCCCGTATTGTTAAAAATGAAGAGAAAAAAGTTTTCGCATTGGTATTTGATGGATAAATAAGTTTATTATCTAACACATTGTACTAGCAAAAATCACGAGTAAATTGATCATTTTCTAGCAAAATTATTGGCCAACCAACCACAAGTAAAAAGCGTCGTTACAAGCAATATTTTCTATAAAATAAAATTATTGAATAAATTAAAAAGTTGTAATTAGTACAGAAAAACGATGAGTTTCTATGACGTCAGTGTGTGTGTATTTAAATATTATTTTCGTTTCTTAGCTTTTGACTTAAGTAAAAAAAAAAAAATGTCCGTAGGCATAGAAATTACAAAAAAAAAATGATTTTTTTATATTTTAAAAGCAAAATGGAGGACATTTTGGCAGCAAAACTAAGCAACAAAAATAAAAACTCAAATTTAACAATACTATTGTCTTTATAAACAACTCTTTGTTGCAAATAAATTTGTATTTAATTTTTTTTTTTTTAATAGAAAAAAAATCTACTTGAAAATCAAAAACAAATTTAAAAAACCCCGAAACAAGTTTGATGCGACTTAGCAGTGGCTTTATTGTTAAAGCTAAATACGAAAAAATTTGTTCTTACAAAACACAACACAGTCCTTAAAAACATCATGAAAAAAAAATGTATTTTTTACCCTTAAAAAGCGTCAAACAAAAAGAAAAGTCACAAAGAATATTACAACACAACAACAATAATTTACTTAACCTAAGTAAAGTAACAGCAGCAGGCAAAGCTTAACAGAATAACAACAAAAACTATTTTAAACTAAAAAATGCAGGTGTCTGTTCCAACATAATTTTTTTCCTATGCGTATGTATGCGTTGACATTTGAAAAGAAAAAAAGCACGAAATGTTTTTGTTTAACCCACACAAATATATCTTTTTTTTCTTAGCTATTAAAACTTTGTTGCATTGCTGTGTGCGTAACATACATAAGAAATAAAAAAAAATCTTAATTTCTCTCTTTCTACTCAATGGCATAATATTACAATATAAGAAAGAATCGAAATATTAACAGTGTGTGCGATTATATATTATGTGAATAAACAAAAAAATAAAAAATCGATTTGTTAGTATTAGTGGGTGAGTTTTTTTTTGAGTAATTTTGTTTTCATTTTTTTTCATCTCTGTCTCTCTCTCTCTCGCACACAAAAAATATATTTTATTTTTTTCTTAATGTTTCTTGTTTGCTTTGGGTTTGTTGTTGTTATTGTTTTTGTTTTTTTTTTTTGGTTAAATTTAATGCCGCTGTCTTGTTGTTGTAACGTTACGTTACGTTGCTTTTATTTACCTTTGCTTCAGCTTACCTTATCCTCATATCGAATTTTATCGGAATAAAATACATAATGAAAAAACAAAATCAACTTTTGTCTGTTTTAAAAATAAAAATATTTTTTTTTATTCGCTTTTCAATGTTTTTTTTTTTTGTTTCAGCAGTTTTTGCCCAAAACAAAATTCAAAAACAAAAAATAAAAGTAAGCTCAGCTTACACAAAGTATAGAACATAAATTAACAAAAAAAAAAAAAGGAAAAATTTCAGGTGTTTCTCAGACTTTAAAATAATATTAATTATAACATCAACTGCGATATTAAACGCAGCGTTCAGCTATGCATCATGTTATACGCGTTAAAAAAGAATCATTGTAAACCAAATTAATTTTATTTTTGTATCGAAAAATTCACGGTTTAACACCGGAAAAAATGCATAATTTATCGCCGCATAGTCATGTCACGAAACGCAGCGTCAGGGTATGGTAGCTACACGACTGAGATTTACTTTGCAAGTACGGCAATTCTTTTTTTTTATTTAATGATTTTTCGCCAAAATTTATGATCAAAAACTTTATTATCGAGAGTAAAACAAAGCATAAAACATTAAAACATATAAAAAATAATCATAAAAACTACGTCACTGGTTGATTGTTCTTTTCGTTGAAACCAGATAAAAGGCCAAGAAGATGAAACACAAAAAAAAACTTCTTTTTCCCATGTGTGAAAAAATTTCATCTTATTATGTTTTTCCATGCATTTTATGCTTTGAGTCGCGTCCTGTGTTCAGTTTTGTTGCTACATCTGTGTTGCATTTTATGATTTTGTTTTTCTTTTTTGTTACTTTTAAAGGAGTTTTTTGTATTTTCGTTTTTATTGTTGTTCAGGCATTTTATAGCCATTATTAGGTCACGTTTGGCTTGATAACGGCAGTTTGGCATCATTAAACGGTTATAGCGACGTGCCTTTAGAAAAAAATAAAACGAAGAAGTAGAAATTTCTTGACACTGTAACGAATTGTGCGGAAGGAGCATTAGAATCGCAAAGAGTAATAATTATTAATAGAATTTACTTAGTTAAAGTTTTTAAAATTCAAATATTTCCTCAAGATAAGTTTTCATTTTCATTAATAGATAACTAGGAGCTTAATTGCAACAGTAGGACTCCTGCAAAACTGTTTTATGTTACTATAAGTCCTAAAAAAATGGTGAGAATGCAAAATTCCGTCAATTTTAATGAATTTCTACTTATAACATTCAAACATTTTTTCCTATTCAACAAGCAATAGTCGATAAACTTATATTTTAAGTCTATTGTCTTTCATATATTCGCCTTATTCGCGACATTACGGTAATTCTGATTAATGAAGTAAAATTCTTAAACATATATTAAGTGTTGAACGTCACTAACTACCTAAGTTATACCAGTTTCCTTACAGCTAACATCATTTATAACAATTTTTTTTTTTGCAAACACAATTAAGACGCCCCTTAATTCGCGTATTTTTTATATTTCTTGTTGTTGTTATTAATAAATTTTGCTTCTATTATATAAAATGAATTTAAAAAAAAATTCAAAATATAAAAAAAGCACAAACAGATGGGAATAACAAATTTTTATAGATAATTTTAATTTTTTCATTTCACACATGTAATTTGTTTTTGTAATAATATGTTAAAAAGAAGAAGAAAAAAGAGAAAAAAATATTGAAAATAATGTAACTATAAGTACAGCCAAGGCCATTTTATTATTGTTATTATTATAGTTTGCTGTTATTAATGCTGCTGCTGCTGTTGTTGTTTTTATTATTATTATTATTATTATTATTTTTGTTATAAATTTTATACACATAACTACTAAGCCGTGTTATTTCACAATATTTCGCCTTCTTCTTCAATTACTTTTTTTTTTAATTTTTCTTTTTATTTATCGCCTTACAATATGTTTTTTTTTTTTTTAAATATAAAATAAATTTTAAAGCAAGTTTTTACCCTTTCTTAACGAAAATTACAAATTAAACAACGAAAACTACAATATTAATGACACTCAGGCAATTCGTAAGTTTAAACAAATTTTTTGTTAAAAAATCGTGCTGTTTAAACTATAATATTTGAGCTTAATATTATGTTAATACTAAAATGTAAATACCCAAATATTGTATCCTGATCCAAAACTGCAGCTAAAACCTTTAAAAAAGTAAAAAACAAAAATAAAGTTTATTTGATCGCAAAACCAGCAAAAAGTTCCATTGAAATTCAATAAAGACACAACAATAAGGCGCATTCATTCAAGTCATTCAAGTTAAAACTTCAAAAATTGGTATAACAGACGAAAAATCTTAATAAAAAACTTGTGGTATTCACCAAAAAACAACGAACTCAGTGAAAAAATGTTCAAAGACATTTAGAATCTATATTAAAAACGAAAAGAACTTCACAAAACCCCTTAAACGACAATTTAGATTTTCAAAATTCCACTCGATTATAGTTTTCACATTTTTTCACAATTTTTCTTATATTTCAGCAAAACATAATTTAACATAAGCTTAGAGAAGATTTTTAATTAAAAAAAAGACACACACATAATGCTCCTGCGCAATCCAATGGATCTATTTTAATTTATTGAATTTTATTTTATTTTTTGCTTTTTTAATAAAAAAACTTAAGTAGCCCACGTTCGAATAGACTTTGCGGATATTATTTTTAGATAAAGAAAAAAACAAAATGTTTTTATTATTTTTTTGTTAGTTTTTATTCTCTATCACTTAAGTATTTTAAGACGACTTAAGCTACAAAATGTCAACTGACTTTAATAAATCAATCGCATAAATTGATATGTTTTCGGTTCTTATTCCCAATTTTGTGTATATTATTTATTTATTGACTTCGTAATTTTTTTTCAAATGTTTTGTGAAATAAGAAATCTGCCATTATTGCTTCTTAAATCCTTTAGAAAGTAATTTATTTAAGAATTGATTCGTTTCTAATTTAATCCAGTAATTTTTTTATGTTTTTTAATAGAAAACACATTATGTACAATAAATTATACCTATTGAAGTAAAGAAAACAATTATATTAATGTCTAAAGTCCTTAAGCACATGCAAAATTAATAAAAATAAATTAAAAAATCCATAAATGCGTTTGTAAAAGTTAAAAAATAATAACTTTAATCCTTCAAATACCCGTAACGTAATTAAATGGCTCAAAATACGCTTAAAAACCATATGATATAGCCAATTATTCCCCAATAAAAATTTAAAAAACAAAATTAATAAACTTAAGCCACAAACTTAAGTCATATTAACAAGAAATATTTTTATTTTTTCTTATCGTATTTATCGGCCACTTACTCGTTGAATGAAAAAAAAAACACTTATGATGCTTGTATGTTTGTATACATACATTGCTATGTGTTTATGAGTATGTCCGCTTATAACAAATTGATAACAAATTAAGCAACAATATCAACACAAAAGCAGCGAGCAGACATTTTTATTTTTTTTTTTTTTCATTTATTTTCTTATCATTTCAACAAGTTTGTTTTTCAATATTATTGTTTTTTTATTATTATATTCTTATGCTCCTAATCCATTTATTAGCTGCTGTTGTTGATTTTTTAAGTAATTAATTCTTTGAATTAGTTTTTCACTTAATGCCGCGAAGCAATACAATTGAAACATAACAAACAAAAAAAGTGACCTAATTCTAGTCAACAGACTTAAGTCAAGAGCTTTTGTTATTTATTCGAAAATGAAATAAATATAAAAGAAAGAAAAAGTCTCACACTGATTTTGTTTTTGTTTTAAAATATAACAACAACAGCAAAATGAGCAATTGACTTTAAATAAAAAAAAACGGCAAACAAAAATTATTATTATTTTTTATTACGAAAGATATTATTTTTCACGATAACAATAGACAGATTTCGTGTTATTGTTGAGTTCTTTTCGCTTATAAAAAAAAAAAAACATCAGAAAAATTGTGTTAATTTCTGTTTTGTTTGTTGTGTATTGCTTATTAAAACGCGGGAAAATATAAAATACAATATTGTGCAGCTTAAGTCGTAACAGTTAATTGCATTTATAATTTTTTTTTGCATGGTAACACTGATAAGGATAAATAATGGACTTTAATCAAATGGTCATAGTAATACTTTATCATTGATTTAACTCGATGAAATACCATTAAACATATTTTCTATTAAATTTAAACAAAGGTTAAGTAAAGGACAGTCACTTGCTGAGATACAAAATTTTAAAAAAATAATCACAGCTCACACATCACTCCTGAATCACTTATTGAAATTCTTTACACACAAAAATACCAAAAAAAAAAAAACAATAATTTTATGAATTAAGAAAAAACGAAAGTCAAAGAAATTAAACAAATCGTTTTTACAGTAGTGTCTTAATATTGTTACATTAAATAAAATCATTTTCAAATTAAACAGTATGAATTGTTCACATTTAAGTTATTAGCAAAAAAAATAATTTAATAGAATTTCCAAATTTTATGTTAAATTTAATTTAATTTATATCTAAAATACATTAATTTTTTTTCCTATATGTTAAATTATGTTTTCTTGATTTCTCATTAATAATCATACTTTGTATACGATTTAAATAAAAAAAAAACTAAATAAAATTGCAATTGTCAATTGGCAATAGTATTAGCTGTATTAGTGCCGCAATTTGTTTAAAAAAATATAATAAACAAAAAGTAACTGCAGGATCTGCACTGCATGTGATTAATAAAAAAAAAAGGAAAAAACATTGCCCATAAACAAAAGCATTTTTGTATACGAAAATACACGATATACATCAAAATATACGAAAGAAATTGTTTTTCTTTTAGTTGAAAATTATTTCTTAATCATGATTGAAATTAATTAAATTTTTGTTTTTGGTAAATCTACTTGTTTAAATAAAAACTATGTTTAACAATATTGAGTAGCTACTGTAATTTTTGCATTAGAAAATCAGCGAGAAACTATTTTTTCTTTCTTTTATATTTATAAAAATTATATTTATGTAGGCATCGTACCACCAACATAAAACAGAAAAATGCTGTCAAACTATGTAAAAAAAAAATATAAAAAAAAAACTTTTTAAAGCAGCAATAGCAACGCAACGCCCCGTAACCGCGAAATTAAAAATCAGAAAGAGAAAGTAAATGAAACAAAACATTATAATTAAGAAGAAGAAAAAAAAATTAATTAAAGCAAAAAAAATTGTAAAATAATCCCCAAATGTAATTTTAAAATAAAATTAATTTTAAGGCAAAATAAAATTAAAACAAAATAATTAATAACTCTGTAAATAAATTATGAAAATTAATTATTAACTTTAATTAAGTAAAAATTTAAAAATTAATTTAAAATAAAAAATTTATAAATTAATTAATTACGCAAAAGAAAAGAGGAAGGGAAAAATATTTTTCTTTCATTTTATTAAATTTTATTTTGTTTGTAGATAGGTGAAAAAAAAAATTTATCAAATTGAAAATTTAATTAAGTAATTTAAATAATTAACTAAAACAAATCAACCCATTTAATTGTTAATTATTGAAGAAAAAAATTAAAAGGAAAACATGAAATAAAAAAAACACAAAAAATATAAATAAAAAAAAAATTAAGGAAAATTAATGAAAAAAAAATTACTTTGTTTTATTTATTTAATTAATTTATTTTCAGATTCAGGAAGAAAATTTTAAGTGGACTACTGTGCAATTTTCTAAACAAAACAATTAAAAAATACAATAAGAAAAGTTTACCAGAGATTTTTCCAGACACTAAAATGTCCTTTGCCTGCGTACTTATAATCGTTTTGTACTTAAGAAATTCCTTTACAGTATGATTCCAATAATTATTATTTCAAAATTAATATATTCGAAAATCATCTAGATAACCTTTTAACAATTGAATCTCTTTTTTTTTGACCAAGTACTTTGCAATTAATTAATTTACATATTATTAAAATGCACAAAAAACTACCTATTATGATACAAAGTCCACCAATGTTCCATTTTTTAAATCATGAAAGCTGGAGTCTTTTTCTTAGTCAATTTCAAATAGTAAAATTTATGTCAAAGTGGTGACAATTATTAGCTTAATTTTTTAAAATTATTAAATACTCCTGTCGTGCCTAAAATATAAAAAAAAATAGTTTAAAAAAGCATTTAATTAACGAAAAAAATATTCCTACACCACTGACTTTTAATTTATTAAAAAAATTCTTATCAACCAAAAAAAAAAAAATTATAAACAAAACAACAACATGAAAAACTGTCAACTGTCGCTGTTGTCTTTTGTTTATTATTATTATTTATTTATTTTTCTTTATATATATATTTTTTTTAATTTTAAAATTAAAAAAAAAAAAGTAAATAAAAAAATACTTTTATCTCCTTCTTACTATTGTGTTTTGTTGTTTTCTTTCATATATAAAATATACATTCCAAGTACACACGTGTGTACATATATAATATATGACGACGGCGCAGCAAGTTTTTTCTTCTACTTTATTTTTTTTTTTTTTGTTAAAGTATATTGCACAAACAATGTGCTGTTGTTGGATTGTATTGTTTAAATAATATAAATGTGTGTGTCAGTTACTTAGTTTTTTATTCAATAATTTTTCTTCTTTATTATTTATAGCTGGGTTGTTTATCCATGCTCGAACACACATACTCACTTACTCATACATCTCAACTCACATAAACTAAAGTTAGTCATTTCTAAACTTTTTCTTTAATCAAAAAAAATAAAATAAAATTAAAAAACTAACTAATGCTAGGCATAGTATTAACGGCAAAGCAGTTGTTGCCAGTTGCGTTAAAAGTAAGTAGAAAAAAAATGTCACATTGTTGTCAGGTCTATGATGTTTTCTATGCTGTTTCAGCTGTTTGTTGGTGGTCTAATATTTTTATTTTATTTTTCTTAGGAGAAATATAAAGAGAAAAATTTAAAAGAAAAATAAATTTAGACGCCATAAGACATTTTTTTTAATTATTTAATTTTAGAAAGCTGCTTAAGCGATAGAAGATATATATCCAGTGATCTAGAAGAAAAATAAAAAAAAAATTGCGAATACAAAGTTTTTTTTTTGTCTGAACCAAACTACAATGGCCAGAAAGAGATGAAAAATGACTTTAAATTATTCTGTTTTTTGCCGGAAGGCAAAACGCTAGCGGCTAGTTTAGAATGCAAATATTTGCGACTAAGAAACAATACGGCAAAAGTGGACGTTATGCGTTAGGCGCATATTTTAACGTATTGTTAACAGGGTGAAACATACAACTTTGTTTATTTTCTTTTTATAAAAATAAATATCCAAAGGCTAGAGCGTAATTCGATTTGAAAATAAACAAAAATAACGCAAATTCCGATTAAACTTGTTAAAAAAGCTATCAAAGTATATATTTTTTCGGTATTAGTACAGCAACGCAAATAGCGGAACGCAAACGGCCCACATCGTTTGCGTAAACATATAATAGAAACAAAACTTTAATAAATAGAAATGATTTTATTTTTCTTATTTTTCCTTATGTTTTGTTCAGTTATGGTGATTTAAATCAACTTTTTGGGTGGTATTAATACTTTATCCTACTTTTCTAATAATGTTTTAGTTAGAAAAACTTTTTTCACCGCTTTGCACGTCAGTGAATTACTAACTTAAAAAATTAAAAGATGGAAAAGTTTTATTTTTTTCTATACTGAAAAAGTTATAAAAACCACTGTTTAGTTGGTTATAACGACTCTATAATTAGTTTTAATAGCTACAAATTCTTATGGACAATTCTTGAACCAATAGGAAACGCTAACCATGTCGCCTTTTAAAAAACTTTCTCGTGCAAATCAATCCTCTTCTAAAAATCGCTGCCATTACCTTATTTAAATTAATTTTTGTAAATTTTCTTAGATTGTAGAAAGAACTACAAAATACAAAAAAGAATCAACAGAATAACCAGCAGAGAAAATGTAAGTAAAATCTCATACTAAATACTGAAGCGTAACGCACAGTAAGCTACATAGTAACCACAATAAGGTACAGAACGTGAATGTTAAATTACGTATCGCGTTGTCTACCTTCTATATGTTGTCTGATGCTTCTGCTGGTATTTTATTTGATTTTTTTTTTTTTCGTTATTTTTAGTTATGTCTTTTCTTCGTCTTTTTTTTATTTTTATATAAAAACAATTCTAAACGAAATATTAAAGGAAAAAAGAAAGAAAATATATATAAAAATCTACCTGCTATAGAATGCAGGGTATTGTAAACTTTTTGTAAATATTTATTTGGAACAGAAAAACCAGCACTTTGAGTAGAGACGATTAATAGAAGACTTTACTTGTCATAATTATCGATAATGTATGATTAAATAAATCTACTTTTTTAAAGAAAATTTTCTGAGAACAGCCAACGATTACAAAGTAAAAAAATACCAACACTAAATATGCTTTTAAGAAAATATTTTAAAATCTTCAGCAATGTTCACAAACTCTGAGTTATTTTCGTTTTTTAACAAAAAATAAAAACTAAATAAAAAAATTCCTTTTTCGGCATCCTTTTCTACTTAAATAAAATCCTGGAATTTGAGCCCTTATGCTTCGTTTTCTTAATATTTTTTCTTCTTGTTTTTTTTTTTTTGTCGTTAGTTTTATTTCAGTAACAGCAGCAACAAAAGCAACAGCAACGCAATAACAACAACGACGACAATGACTGAGAAACATGTTTCGAATTATATTTTTCTATATCAAACAGGACGTAATGTGTGTGAGTATATAAAGCCCGCAGCTAGACGTTAGACCTCACTTGAGATAAGAAAAAAAAAGAAAATAAAATAACAAGAAAACTTGCAAGAACTTAGAAGCCCCAAGGGTGCTTTAAGTCTTCTAAAAATCTTTCCAAACAATTTTTTGGACAAAAAACAAATAAACACTGCTTCTATGCTTATTTATGTTTCTAAGGCGTCTGGAAAATCATTATTAACAAAAAAAAATTATCCACTTTATCCATCTGTCATCCGTTTTGTGTAAAAAAAAGAAAACATAATCGCAGGACGTGTCTTCGTTTATATATATTTTTTGTTCTTTTTAATTCATGTACAGGATGTTAGGATTAAGGATGTTTCATTTTTTTTTACTTTGTCACGCAAAATCGGCTCTTTGTTTAGCTATTTTTAAAGTTTTCTTAACCGGCAAACCCTTTGCCATATTATGTATTTTTTGACACCTGATTTTTATGCAGAGTAATATTTTTTTAACGAACTGTTACAATTCCATAACTCTCTATGATTGTACCAAAACAACTCTGTAAATATACAATACGTAAGATTTATTTTAAACATTTAAATGTAGTTACACAGTTTCTTCAGTTTTAAGCACAGGAAATTTCAAAGTGGTCTTTAAACTTATTGTCTACAAAAACCAATCAACTACATAGCACAAGCTGTTCAAAGGCAAAACTAAAAATGAAAAACTCTGACCATATGTTATTAATAAAAAAACGAAGAAGAAAACCCAAGATGCACAGCAGAAACATTTTTAAACCAATCTAAAATTACAGCAAAACTACATATCGCGGTTTCTTACTTGTTATTTTTAATTCAAACGATCGTTCGTTCGATTTGCTCTCAATATGCGTTTCGCGTTTTTTTTTCTTCCTTTATCTTCTTCTTATTTAACAAAAAATAAAAAATCGCGGATCAGATTGCGTTCGCTTTGTAGTTATAACTTCTTATTTTTTCTTTTAAATTTACTTTTTTAATTTAACAAACGATAGTGAGAAGCAAAATACAGAAGATAATATTATACATAAAAAGGAGCGCAAAAACCTACATCGCGAATTATATAAAAAAAACAAATATTTGTTTTTTTTTTTGCAAAGAAAAATAAATAAATTAAAACAAAAAAGCCATAACATAAACAGAGGCAGGTTCAGAATTTAACGAAGCAGCAATATCAAATATTGCAGCAGTCAAAATTATACAATATCGGTATTTAAGAGTACTAGCAATGAAATACAAGTAAAATAAGTGTGGAATTGACTACCATCATTAACTGGGAACAGAATATCAAAACCAAGTATTTGTTACCAATAACATTTGATAAATGACAGACATGAATCCTGAAATAGCAAAAGTTCGACGAGAAAACAAGCAAAAAACAACAGAAGCAGCAACAATAAAAAGATAAACAAGGTGGTTTTGGGTGAATTTACCTTACTGAAACTTCATCAGTACGAAAAAGATCATTACGCAGCAAAAACAGCAAGCACATCAGCAAAAAAAAAAAAAAGAAAAAGTTTTCGCTTATCTAAAATCTGCATTTTTTTTTATTTTTGTTTAACTTTTATCCGTTCTGCTTCTGTTTTTACTTTTTTCAATTTTTTTGTTTGCTTATTTTTGTTCCCATTTCTAGATCTATGATCTTGATTTCAGAAGTTTTTTGTGCTGCGTTGTTGTAAACCGTGAAACTGGGTGAGAAAATTTTATATTTATTAAGCTTATTTGGCGACTTTTTTACTCACAAAACTATTTAATCCATTTTGATGTCATCTTAGTTAGTCCAGCAAAATAGATTAAAAACCTAAATTAAAATTAAATTTAATAAAAACCTAGAGTTTTGCAATACAACATAAACGGAAGTAACAATATATATTATTTAAATTTTCTATTTAGCTAATAAGCTACGCTCACACCCTGTGTCTATATATATATATATATATATATTTGTTTTCTGATTAAATTTTTGTACGTTGCTTTTGCCGCTTCCCCATCGGTCCCATTTTATTTATCTTTATTCGAAACGCCAATATTGATAGACAGGAAAAAGACTAAAAAACAGCACACAAAAAAGTTCTACGTTCTTATCTTATCGGGAATTTTATTTATTTATATAATTTTTTTGTCCATTTTCATTATTCCGAGGGTAAATTGTTGTTCATTTGTTTCTACTCGAATTTTATACCAGTTTGTAGTTTTTAAGCAGAATTTATGCAACTTTTCTACCGTGTTTTGAATTTTTTGTTAGGATGTGCGTGCTGTTTTGGGGTACCGGAAATGCCAATAACATTGGCAATAAAAATATGCGAAAAAAATTAATAGACAAAATAAGACTCACCGCTGGCTTTATAGTTGAGTTTTTGTTGCAAATTGCGCTCTCAACGCAACGCATTTTGCTTAGAAAAATGTCACAAATACTGCTACCGGTAATGATAATTGTTTTTCCAATTCGTTTGACATCATGCTGATCATAATTCTTTTACTTTAAACATTGTAAAACTTTCGCAAGATATTTTTTTTCATACAAAGAACGTAAATAAAATTTCAAAGTTTATTTTTTACCTCAAAAGTACCGATTAAAAAATATAATTTATAAAAAAAAATTAAAAATATTTTTGTCGCTGCTTCTAACGCGTTACTACGGCATAATAACAATGCAATAAAAATTTTATTAACACTATCGCGCACACAAACAAATAATAAGAATATTTTTTTCTTCGGCTTTTATCATGTTGTGTGCGTGAGTATAGTTTTTTTTGTTGTACGGCACATCACTGTGTTTTTACACATAAGAGTGAAAAAGTGAAAAATAACAACAATAATATTATTTTCTTTTTCTAACACATTTATTCTATGTATGACAAGTTGTTTATAGGATTTTGTTGTTGCTTTTTTATTATATGGTTTTTTTATCAATAGTTTTCTTTTTCTTCTTAACTTCGTCTTTCATCTTGCAAACAAAACGAAATTCAATGCAAGTTTTACAAAACAAAACAAAAAAAATGAATGTGTGTGTGTGTAATGTTTTTTCATTTTATTCCTTCTGCTCTCTTTTATCCATTTTTGTTATATATTTTCGTTGCTGTTTTATTATTATTTTCAACTGTATGGAGGTTGGAGTAACAGAAAAAGAAAAAACAAAAAAAACGGCACCCCCCACCCACCTTTTTATTATGTATTTTTTTTCGTTTGTTTCTTTTCTCTCTCTTACATCACAACCCATATAAAACATTTCATACTTGATGGTGTTTTTTTGGGCGCCAATAAAATATCAAAATTATTATCGCAGTCATGTATAGAGTAAAAAATTTTATACTTTATTGTACGTAAAACGTTACAGAAAGTATTGAAATTGTTTTGCCGTCAGTGCATTGATAGAAATATGAAAAACTTTCTGATGCGCACATCGCATAAAGTATATAGTTTTATATCGTATATAAATGCAACAATAATAACTGAATACTTTATTGACATTATGGAACGGGAATACAATATGGGCTAAAAAAGTATTGAAAAAAATTCTATAGAATGTTAATAGCGAAAAAATTTAATACTTTATGTGACGATAATGTGTTTAGTCGGGTTGTATATTGTAATATTGGATGGGGGGGCCAAGAAATAATGTAATAAATTTCTATGCGCGTGCAATGGTGAATAACAGACAAATTTATTAGCCGAGCTGAGTAACACAAAACTGGTATACAAGGAGGCCCCGGTTATTTTTTTTTTAACTATTTGAAAATTAAAAATGTTTGAAACCCCGCAAACCATTATATAAAAGAAAATAAAAATTCCCAATTCGATGTAAGACTTTTGTAGTTGCATATTGACAAAACTCAGCTACATTTTGGCGATTAAGTATGACGAAACGCATGACGTTTATTTATCCTGAAAATATCTATAATTTTTCTAAATATTTCATAAAAAAAAACGAACCTTGCACCGGTACTGCGCTTCAGCCAACTAGAAACGGTTAAAAACGACCAAAACGCTGTCACATCTACATAAAATTAATAATAATAATAAATAATTTATTCAAAAAATTCATTTAAATAAAAATAAAAAAAAAAAAACTAAAAATCAATAAATTAGAATAATTTTTTCTTTTTCTTTAATTCTTTGGAAAAAAAAAATAAAATAAAAATATTTTTCTTGTTCTTGCACTTAAATGTATTCGTAGAATTTTTTTTTTTTAAATTTAGTTATTTAAAGCTGAACAACGTGAAGATTTTTAAATTTTTATTATTAAAGTCTCATCAACCTGTACTGTGCTTTAAAAAAATCACTAAAGACACCGTGGTAACACAGGAAATTAAGGAAAATAAAAATAAATTCATTAAAAAAAAACCGCGGTTTATTCAAGACACAAACCATATTGCGTAGTTTAACATTATTAAATTTATTTTTTGCACTTAAGCTTTTTCTCTGGTGAATTTTTGGCAAATTGTTAAAAGTTTTCGCGTGGTCGTGTTAAAATATAAAAGTTTTATTCCGGTACTCTGTAGTAGGAACAAATTACCCAAAAAGCGAAAAAAAATATAAATTCGTTTAATCATTTTGCTCATTAAGCAAGAATACAATCTTACAAGAGCTTGGAACAACATAAAGTTGTCTTGAAACAAAACCGGAAAACAT
Organism: Ptychoptera contaminata; assembly: GCA_963942525.1. Lineage (NCBI taxonomy): Eukaryota > Metazoa > Arthropoda > Insecta > Diptera > Ptychopteridae > Ptychoptera > Ptychoptera contaminata. The sequence goes on along the minus strand of OZ012638.1, from coordinate 11,747,058 downwards.
GTCGTGTAGAATTTAAAACCAAAATTTAATTTCAAGCTAGTCTGTCACAATAAATAGATGAATCTAGTAAAGCTATAATTGATAGCGAACACTGGCATTTTCTGCATTTTTAAAAGAGAACATAAGGATTGACAAAAAAAAAAACAAGTTGAAATAAAAAACCGTCCATTCACCATGAAGCTCATTGCTCGGAGAACGCCATACAAGATGTGGCGATCCAACACGTTTTGGCGTTTTTTAGTCTTCAAATTCTAAATAAACAAAGTCATTTAGTACTTTGTCTTAGAATTTAAAAGAGCATTTCTTTGGAAACTTATTCGCCGTCGTGATGCGACCAATCTTTACCCAAAAAAAGCTCCATTGCATATCAAGCACATTACAGACATTACCTTTTACTTACTTTTTTTTCAACAAGTCGCTCTACATTCTGGAAAATAAAATTTTTATCATAAAAGCGATTTAATTAATCAAAAAAGAAATAAAACAAATTTTCTCACTTTTATCAATAAATTTTTTTTGTATCTTTTCCATTTTTTTTTTTTTTATTTAAATAATTTTTTTTCTTATGATTTTCATTCTTTTATACAGGATATTTTTAGTTCTTAATAATTTTTTATTTAATTAATTAATTAAAACAATAAAAATTACAATAATTTAATATTTATTTTTTCCCATAAAAAAAAACGCTTAAAATTAAATTCTAAACAAGATAAAGTGTAAAAAATAAAATAATCGATGTTTAAAATGAAATAATTAATTAATTAAATTAAAATATTACATAATTTATTTTCTTGTATAAAATAAAATTTACAAATTTACTAAAAACTCTTAATTAAATTAAATTTAAATAAACAAAAAAAAAAAAAAAACAAAGAATTTTAATTTAATTAATATAATTTATTTATAAACCATTAATTAATTATTAATTATAGTTTAATGAAAATAATTTAATCAATAATATGTGTTTTTCTTTTGTATTATTATTATGTAAATTAATTAAATAATTTTTTCTTCACTTTGAATTTTTATATTATTTTTCTTTTTAATTTTTTACTTTTCTTAATTATTTTCTTTTATACATTAATTAAATTAATAATTAAAATATATCTCATCTTTATTGTTTATTATTAGTATTATTATTATTATATTTACATAATTATCGTTAATTAATTAAATTAAATTTGGTGATGTACCATCATCATTATTATGAAAAATTAAATTAAGAAAAATCTCTTGTATACGTTGCTATTTCTCTTCCATAACACACAAAACACTCACACCTTATATATATAAATTTTTTTTTTTTTTATAATTTTTCTTTTATTTTATATAAATCCGCCCTTTTCTTATATAAAAATAATTAATTTATTTTTATACCACGAGACACAATAATATTAGTTTAAAAATTTATTTGAAAAAAAAAAAAAATATTTAATTTCTGATCATTTTGCTATTAACAAAATTTTTCAAAAATTCAATTCAAATCGATTAAAAATTTTTCTTTAATTAAAAAGTTATTATTTCATTTAGTGACTTAAATTAAATTTTTTGAAACCAAGACCATTTCTGAAATGTGTGTTCAGTTACTCAAGATTAAAAAATACACAAATTAGTATAAGTTTACAAAAATAAAAAGTATTTTCATAATTGCGAAAGATTATTACGCAACGGGACATTGAAACCTGACCCACAAAAATAGAAAGAAAAAAAACGGGGAAAGCGTTACATTTCTATGATAACTGAGAATCTTTGTCTTTAAGTCGATTTTATTCGCTTTATCATTTAAATCAAATATTAGATTCATTAGCAAATTAAATTAAATTATAAGAATCACAAAAAATAAGTAAGAATATTCGTTTAAAAACATGACATTCAATTATTTGATGGCACGCGAAGCAATTTAGAGAACTATTTGTCTCTATCGCGAACACAAATCCATATGATAATCGTTTTTAATCATAAAAAGATTAATTTCCCTATGTTCCAATGGGCACAAAAAGTTAAATAAATTTAATTTAACTGCAAATATTTGAAGCTACAGAGTTGAATTAACTTTAAAAAAAATTGTCACAATCACACACTATTATTGTTCCCAACCATTTTTATCCAATTTTACTAATTAAAATTAATTTAATTTAAAGAAAATTTAAATTTAAGAACATAAAACAATGAAAAAAAAAATCAGTGCTTGATAAACATTTCTAATCAATTTAGTTAATTTCTTTCTTTTATTTATTAAATAATTATTTATTATTTAATTTTTAATATTCGTTGGATTATTAATTTAGTAGTAATTTTTTATTTTATAATTATTATTATTATTATTATTTTATCTCTTAATTTTATTAATTAATTTTTATGAAATTTTTTTTTTATTTATCAGTCTTTGAACTGTGTGTCTATTTAAAAAAAAAAGAAAAGTTTATTAAATTCTATTTTCTATTAATTTTATTAAAAGAAACAAAAAAATAGCAATTAATTAATAAGATTTAAGGGTGATAAACATTTTTTTAATCAAGAAATTCCAATAAATGTGTAACTTTCGGTGTAATTTTTCTTTTTATTTGAATGCAGCTTGCTCGTCTTATTTAAATTTGCAAACTCAGACTTTACACTTAAATCACTGATTGACTTTACATATAAAAGTCTTTAATTTAATTAAATAAGACCAACAGTGTCAATTGTCAATATAAATGTATAGCATTGTTTAATTAATTTTTTAATTAAATTCGAAACAAATTCTTCAATTCAGTCAGGAATTTAAACTTTGCTTGGCAGCACAATATTATTTTAAATTAATTAATAAACTAAAAACAAAAAACAAGTGTTACCATTTGGAAGGATTAATGTCACAAAGCTTTGTCCTTTAATAATATAAATTTGTTTCGAATGTTAAAAAAGTTTTTTTCTGTTGACAAACAAAATATTTCTTTTTCTTTTTTGTCACAACAAAAAACAAGAAAAAACTGTTGTCACACATAAGTATAACAATTATATTGCGTTACTTTGTTTGTTTACATTATTACTTAAAAATTATTATTTGTGATAAATGGGTCGCACAGTTAACAAATGGACAAAAATAATGCATTGGCAGTCTATGTAAGTCTTTATGAAAATAAAATGAAGTTTATTCTGAGAATATACGTATACGCGGTGGTAATCATATAAAATTAAGGCGAAAACCTCTTTAAATAAACAAATTCAAGAATTAAATACCTTAATTGCTATTGTAGCACGATTAATGAAAATATTTCAAATGCTTATATCACCCGCGTAATGTCAAACACTCAGAATTTAATTAACAAATTAAAATTACTTCATCATAGATGATTGATCTGCATAGATATATTCTTGTTAATTAATTTTCTTAACAATCTTTAATAATTAATTATTATAAAAAAACTAACCAAATGCAGATCATCATTATCGTTTAAAATTGTTTGTTTATTGAATTAAAACAAATAGTATATGGCAGTTACATTTATAGAAAAAAAAATAATTTAATTGGATTGAAAAATAATTAATTAATTAAACATTATTTAATTTAATTAATCATTTTTTCTTTAATTTTATTTAATAATTAAAAAACATAAACCCAATAAAATTATTCCTTCAAACATTTTTTTCAATAATTAATTACATTAAAAAATATTCCCGCAGTAAAAATAATTAAATTAAAAACTTTATTTTCTCCTCTTTTCTCATAGTTATCTCCTCTCTGTTAATTATTTATTTATTGTTTTATATCACACTGAATATTATATATATATATTTTTTAATATTAATTAATTAATTCATTTATTTTTCTTAATTAATTAATTATGTTTAAAAATTACATTTTTACTTAACCGTTGAGCATTTTTTTACATAATTTTTTTTTTTTTTTTAATTTTCTTATATGAAAATATAGAATTTCTCTTTATAAATTATTGAATTAATATCTTTTTAATTAAAAACTTTAATTTCTTCATGTTTTATATGTTTATATATACGTGTTTGTGTGTATGTGTACGTTAATTAGATATTTTATATTAAAAACTTTTTTATTAATTAATTACTTCTTTTTTTTTTTTATTCATATTAAATGATTTTTCTCTACCTACACTTAGCTTCTAGAATCATTACTTTCACTCAAACTTTGATCACTCGATTCACGTCTATTAACCACCGGCTTTGGTTTATATTCCGTAATTAATACAGTAACTGAATTTACGGTCACTTCACGTGTTTGGGCACTCGAACGATCAATATTTTTTAAACGTGCCGGGTATTTTTTATGCTTATTTTTATTACGTGATATTTTATTACCGGGCGGCTTTGGATTTGGACCATTTGGTACACCACTAGCACCAGGAAATGCTTGGGTAGCTGCCTGTTGTGCCACTAATGCTGAATTAAGACGCGGCTTGCGCGTTGATGTTCCTATATTAAATAAAATAGAATTATTTACTTATAATTTACTTTAGAGAATCTACTGTAATATTTTTCATATTTAAAAAACTCTAGGGGGGTCATATTTATCTTGTGTCAATATTGAGTAGTGGAAGTTAAAAGCTGTTCTAATTTTCATACGTTGTTAAGAAGTACACACAATACTAGGTAAATCGGAAAAATTAGACAAAAATACACACTGAACTATATTTAGTTTACATTAACAAGATTTCACTGTTATAATTTTATCCTTTGACAGCTTTAATAACATATTTTAATTGTCGCAAGTGGCTTGTTATTTTTTTTTAATAAAACACAAAAGTCTTGCAATGTAAAATAATATTAATTTTAAAGAAGCAATTACAGAAATTTTTATTTTATTTATTTATTTTTTCCAGTAAGTGTTACCAATTAACAGTCTATTAACTAAAATAATTGACATGAATTAATATCAAAATAAAAATAAGTATAACCATCAATTAATTATTTAATTAAATACAAATATAACTGTATAATTATATAGCATTATGTAATTTAAATGCATTTTTACTTCATCGTACTGTACAAATATTCGCTGTATTATATTTTGACATGCATAGAGATTTGAAGTTACTTGCATTGCACCACAAAAATAAAAATAAACCGCTGTAACGTTATACTGACGCCGATGTTTTGTTTTAAAATTTATTTTTCTTTGATTAAAAAAGCACATGAATAAATAATTAAAGGAAATAATTTTATCATTATTTAATAATAATAATCATAAATTTTTGTTATTTTTTCACGAAAATAACTAATAAAATATTATTTTTTATTCTAGATGTTTACAAAAAAAAAAAAAAAAAAAACAAAATGACATTTCATATTTGAATGTGTTAGTGTTATATTTTTAATTGTCAAAAATTATATAAAACTAATTTAAAAACACTCATAATTTAACTATATTTTATGAATATCGTGATAATTGTGTTATTTTTTAGTATTTAAAAATATTTTTTATGCATTTAATGTTTTTTTTGAAAACAAACATATTATCTTCACATTGCCGCTGTATTTTCTTACTGGGTTTTGTCTTGCAATAATTTTTTTTTACTTTGAAATGTCAAATGCGTTTTCTTTTTGTTCTTTTCAAGGCGTGGGAGGTTTAAAATTGCAATATTTTCAATATTTAACACTTAAATTTAGATAAAATTTTATAATGAAACATTTACATTACTAGTTTATAGAAATTAAAGCACAACTTTAAAAGTAAAATAAACAAATTTTGTTGTTGTTGATTGAGGGTAGTAAAGAGAGTGCACTAACCTTTTCGTACGTCACACATTAAACACTTAAATGCTTCTGCTGTATTTCTATATGTGCACACACTACAATCCCAATAATTATCTTCTAACACTTTTGATTGACGTTTACCACGACGAATTGGCGATTTTTTGTGATCCATTTCTTATTAAAATCGCGATTATAATATTAACTCGCGATGTATCTGACATTGTTAAACGGCCATCTTGAATTTTATTATTATTTTTTATTTTTATTTTTTATTTATTTCTTGTTGTTGTTAATTGTAAAGCTGTTTTCACGTTAGACGAGCTGTATGCCGAGTGTACAGTACAACACTTTGAATAAATAAAAAAGACGCATTCGAATCGACCAACTCAGTGCATGCAGGAAAAATGGTTATTTTGATACGAGAATAGATGTTTAACACAAGAAACAATACTATAGTTTTATGAATTTAAAAGTCTATATGTTAAAGAGAGCAAAATATAGTAAAGAAAATAAAATTAATTTTGCATTGCCTTGGTATTCTTAACCATGGACTATGTATATAAACTAACATAGATATGACATTTAAAATTTTTAAAGATTTTAATTTAAAGTTATTTAATTTTTTAATTAATAAAATCAAAACATTTTTATTTAAAATTGAATATTTTAAATGATAGTTAAATAATTTGCGATTATTTAAGTAAGAAAATATTACATTTTACTTTTCTTTAACTAATTAACAATAGACAAGAGAAACCGTTTATCTCGGGGTTTGCATGCGATGATTTATTATGCACAAAATTAAATTTGAAACAAATTTTTATTGTAATGTAAAATGTGTGCCGTATTGTTAATGCAACCCTTTTTAATTATACTTTCAATATTCATTTTTGATGTAACATTCTGCCAAGGGTTATTTTAATTTTTCTTCTCCACGTTCGCTTGATTCCAATTAATTTTTTTTTTTTAATTAATGATAAATTAATTTATTACTTGATTTTTACAAATTTCGATTTTTAAAATCTATGATTGATTGTTTTTACAACAATACAAATCTACCTGTTAATTTTTATATAAAAAGAAAAATTGTTTTATTTTGTAATTTCAGGACTTCTGCTTTCCAATACAAACAGTATTCTTTTGTGTTAAAAGTGAAAAAAAAAAAAAACATAATTCTGAGTGGTAAAAAAGCTGCTACAGTGTTTATTTTTTTTGTTCAAGTAAAAAAAATACTAAAAAAAAATAAATATTACTGATGAAAAATACTCTACTTAGAATGAATGATTTGTCTTAAGGGAGCAAAGGGTAGAATCTAACCCCCTTTGAAATTTTTAAGTCAGAAATATATATTTATTTATTTTTTTTTCATACTTATACGCTCACTATCAGCTCTGATGGGTGGTTTTGTCTGTTTTTTGTTTTGTTTTTCTCAATGGCAAAATAAAAAATAACAAAACCGACCCACATCCTATCCCCTTTTTTTCCGTAGTTTACTATATTTCTGTATTGTTGGTTGCTTTCGATTACTTAGCCTTGCCTAGCCTATCGTCAGATCGTATTCAACGTCTACGTTACACTATTCAATTCCATTTCATAGCGAAACAACGCAAAGTGTAATAACAAAGGAATAAATAAATATATATCACCCACCTCAAAAAAAAAACATCCCATACATGTACACGTTATACACAGAACATGTAAAATTTCTACTTTTCGATTTTAAATAGAGGAAAAAAAGAAAAACTTTAGAAAAAAAAATTCTGAAAAAACTTCCTGTTTTCCATCTTTTTATTTATTTATATTCCTTTTTTTCCTTTTAATTCATAATTTTCAATTATTAAACTATTGTTTCAGAGTGCAAATAGTAACTCCTAATTAATATAAAGAGTACAAAAAAAAATTATAATAAAAAAAAACGCCAAAAAAAGTGTAAATAAGCGACAAAAAAAAAACTATCAACAATTAGTGTTAAGAATATTAATTAAGATATACTAGCTGCCAGCATTTATAATTTTCCATACCTTCTAGTAACATGCTCATTAGGAGATTTTTTTTTTTTATTTCAAATAAATACATTTCTTTTTTCGAAGTACAAAGGATATTTGAATTTTTTTTTTTATCTTCTGTTGTCTATAGTTCGTCGTACCACAGGTGTCCGGTTTGATTTGTTTAATGACAAAGAAAAAAAAAAGAGAGAAATTAATGGTGGGTGGTGTCGATTAGATATTTATTTTTTGTTTTCCTTTATAAATATTATTGATCAATATATAACGGAAATAAGGAAGAAAAATTCTTTGATATACTTGTCATTAACAAAAAGAAGAAAATTATAATAAGTTGGTTATAACGATCATTATCACTGTAACATCGTTATAAACAAGTTTTTTTTTTCTTAAAACATTTCTACCCTTTTTTATTGCAAATAATAATCATGAATACTATTTAAGTATCAATTTGCAGTATTTGAAATATGCAAAATTATTAAAATGCGAAATTTCAGTGTTTTTTTTTTGTACCTAGAGAATTAAATGTTGTTTTTTAGAGGTTTTTTTTTTAAATTTGTTCTTAAGCAAGTATCTGTCCTACTTGTTTGTCTTTTCCTTTGTTTTTATTTAAAATGCCGAGATGTTATTTAATATTTTTCTGTTCGATAATTCTGGAAATGTATTATTCTCCATATATTACGCCTTGATTATCAAGAAAATATATTTAACAAAAAATGTCCAATCAATTCAATAAAAACAAAAATGTTTTTTTTCTTTTAAATTTCTTATAACTGCAAAATGATTAAAAGTGAAGCAAACATTTTTGGACTGTCAGGTAAATTATATTATAAAAAGCTTGAGCTTAAGAAAGGTAGCTTTTAAGAAATTTAATATTTAGTTAAAATCAATAAATTTTATTCATAACATAATATTTGAAATTTATTTATTAATTTTTCTTTTCTTATTCTTTGAATTTATTTAAATATTAAAGAAAGAAAAACGAATTTTCTATACTAATTTTTGTGTCTGTTAAACGTGAATTAAAAACCATTAATTCGTTTAACGATGGTTTAGACTTTTTGGAGTACTTTTTTTTTTATTATTTATTTATTCTTCTCCCCTTCTGATTATTAAAGGTTTGTTTATTGTCTTTTCGTTATGTAACCGGGACTGTCATTTACTCAAAAATTTATTAGTAAAAATTTTTGCCTCTAAGTTTTCTTTCACATTTTTTAAATAAACATTAAAAAGCATAAATTGAATGTTTTTCATGTTTTTATTTTATTTTATTTAAATCATTTACACGACAATTATACTTTCGCGGCATAAAGTTTATTTTTATTTTGTCTTTTCTTCGTCTTTTTGTTTTTTTTTTTTTTATTTATTAAATTTAAGATTTCTACGTCTTCGCCGTTTGTTTATTGTGTGTTTTTTTTTCTACTTTGTCTTCTTATATAAGTTTCTTTTTTCTATTTTTCTTTTAACTTTTTTTTTTTTTATTAAAGGCAAAAAACCAAAAGCAGCAAAAATTTCTACTTCTTTTATAAGGATCTATCCGCTTTAAAGAAATAAATGTTCAACGAGAAATAAAATAGCAAAGAAAAAAAAAAGTATATATAAATAAATAAAAAATACTCACAAAAATTTGTGTTGAGAAAGAAACGAACAAAAAAAAAATAATAATAATAATAAAAAACGAAAGAAAAACGAAAAGAAAATAAAGGAAAATTACAACAACACAGCAACAAAACAGCATATAGAACTGGAAAAAAAATTTATTTTATTTTATTTTTTTTATAGAAAAAGAAAATTTATATAAAAGACTGAAAAAAAAAAAATTATTTTTCGAACCCGGTATATACATCCCCTTCAGTTTTTTCCGCCACCAAAAATTATCCAATTTCTCCAACATATAATTTTGCTAAGAACAAAAAATTCCCAACTTACTATGCCCTGAAATGTCGTGTCGCCCAATAAAATATTACATTTAAATTCGATACGACCTGCCCGACACATAGAAATTTCTTTCATTATTTTCATCCGGAAAATTTATGAATTTTTGAAAAAATTTTATACCAAAATATTGGTAATTTTTTAACGAATATTTTTCTATAATTTTTTTTCCAAAATTTTTATTAATTTTATGAAATATTTAATGAAATATTGAAAAAACTAATTTAAAGAAAATTTATCTCTGGTTTTCAATAATTTTTGGTGCGACCGCGTTATAAAGTTTTGTATTATATTCTAGGGTTGGTTTTATAGAAATAAATTTGATACTTGTTGGGCGGAAAATTTTTTTCTCTCTGTGTTTTTTGTTTTATTTTATTTTATTTTTGCCTTGCTTATCTGAAATAGCATGCAGCCCTATATATATATATATATATATATATATATATATATATATATATATATATTTATACACGATAAGTTGGTATGCTGTGTATTTTAACATCGACGTCGTCGTAGTCGTCGTCGACGTCGTTGTTTCGTTGTTTGAACGATGTATGTAGGGATGTATGTTTGTATGTACGTAAGTAAAGTACATTCAGTGTGTTTTGTATATATATATATATAAATATATATACCGGAATATATCTATATCGCTATATTTATCCACATTGTATATAGAAATAATATAGAAACGTTGTTTTGCTTGCTTGTTGGCTGGCTGGTTGGATTGCTTGGTTATACAAATGTACATACATAGCTATATGGTGTATATGCTGGTTGACTATATAGAGATATGTTTTTTTTTCTTTTTTTTTTTTTGTGCAAAGCAAGCAAGGCAAGACCAAGTGGCAAAAACATATATATATAGCTCTATAGAAACATAAATATGTACAAAAATAATAGAACTGAACATACACACAAGTGTATAGTAGAAAATTCAAGCATAGCATTAATATATAGGAAAATTATATTGTAGCGTCTCAACCTTATAACACTTTACTTGTTTTCCTGAGATATATAATTCGCAGTAAAATATAAAAACTAATTATCAAAAGTATTTTATTTAAAAAAATAATACTGTTTTTTTACTTGCTTAAAAACTTTTACAAGTGAATTTTTAAGGACTTATGTTTTGAACGAATGTCTTCTGAATTTATTCCTGAATTTTAGCTTCTAAAATTCTATCTTATAAAGAAGCTTTTTGTATATAAAACTTTATTAAAATTAAAGAATTTCCCACAGTAATTGTTGTTAAATTTCTTAAAATATTTAAAATAAACGATGGTTTGTATAAGAGATGTGGTGATTACATTTATTTATTATTTATTTTCCAAAACTATAAATTCTTTTATGATCAATAAGTGCATGGTAAGCGTGTAACAACATATAAAAAGTAATTAATTTTTAATACGTTAAATACTATCATTTTTTAAACATAAGTTTATGCTACTTTAGGACACAGAAGATCGTTTTTTAAGCATTAAAAAAGCTCAACTATTTGAAAAACGTTAAGTATCAAAAGAAAAAAAGTGAGCGTTTTTAAAATTGTGGAGCAACTGTGTACGAATTTATTTAAAAAAGAAAAATATTTGTATATTTTTTTTATTCCTTCATATATTTAGAATAGTCGCAAAAACAGCAAAGTATACAAAAACAACAAAGGCAATAACAGCACCAGCAGCAGCAGCATACACTGTACACGGCGTACAACAGAGTACGTATAGTCTTTATGTATAGTATACATGTTGGCAGCAGTATAGAACGAAAGTATATGGATGGATGGAAAATGGAAAATGGAAAAAAAAATACGAAATTTCTTTTATTATTATTATTATTATTATTTTTCTTTCATTTTATTTTTTAATTTTGGTAGAGATAGAGCAGCATATATGCTGTTATACGCGATATATCTATCTATATACACATGTGTGTGCTTATTGTTGCTTTTTCTATATATTTTTCTTTTAATGTTTTTTTTTTTGTTTTCTTTGCTTTATTTCTTTTGCGTTTTTGTTTTCGACTATTTTTTTTTTGTACGCTTTATTCGAAGTAAAGTCCTTTTCTGTGGATAATTTTATTTTTTTTTCCATTCATTTCTAGCTCCATCCACTGTGTATACTCAGGCAGTTTGTCGTCTCATATGAAAATTTGTTTTGATAAGGGGGGACGGACTTTTATTTTTTGGGAACTTTTATTTTTGGACTTTTATTTGTTTATTAATGTTAACGTTAACAGTTATGTAGTTTTGTTGCCAGAAAATAAGCATACAAAGCGTTAATAGTGCGTACTTGCGATTTTTGTTATTTTTCTTCTATTTTTTTTTTATTATTATTTGAGCGAGGTCTTTCCTCTTTTTTATTTATTTAAAACATTGTTTGCTTTTGCAAATTTTTACTTTAATATATTTTACAGAAACTTTAAGCTTTATGATATTTATCTTCTATTATTTTTTAATGAAACATAAAATAAGCACAAAAAGCTTCTTTTTCTAATCTTTTCTTATGGAAGTTTATGATTTCTAAAGAAATAAAAACATGTCTAGGGAACAATTAAACTTTAAGCATTGTCTGTTTTTGTTGCTGCTGATGTTTCTCCCAAAGCCAGTTATAGCCACAATGTTGATTGAGCTTTTTTGATTTTGGCTTTCTATCCTTCTTAATTACAAGACATGAGGATGACCAGAGGAAATTACTTTTTTCTTCGGTTTTTTTTAAAACATATTGTTACAAATTATTGTGTTTTTTCTTAATTAACTTTAACTTAATTAAGTGACTTAGCTTATTTTTTTTATTTTTCCTCTGTAGAGTTATGTTACGTAAACAGATGTATATACATATATATTTTATTTTCTAATTTATAACTATTATTTTTGTTTATTTAAAAAAAAAAATCATTTAATGTGTTTAAAGAATATTTTCTACTGTATGAAGTGGTCGAGACTTCTTACCGCTTCTAAGATGGAATGTTAAAGAGAAAATAAAATTCATTTTGTTGACAAGAAGTAGCACTAGCAACAAGAGAAGCAGTTTAACGTTTGTATAAGTTCTCATCTTCAGTCACCACTTCAACATTACTTAAAATGCTTTTTATGTATTTGTCAAAATTGTTGGCGTTTTTTTATGTTTTCATGCAGAAAAAATGTAATTTTTTTTTTTTATTTTCTATTTCAATTAATGGAATTTTCTTAAAATAAATAAATTTCTTTTTTTTTTTTATTGTTATTTTTGTAATTTCAGGTGGCTTCTGAATTTTGAACTCTTTAAATTTTTTATCTTTAAGTATTAAATGTTTTTAAATTTTTTTTTTATGATGACTTTTGAAAAACTGTTTTGTATTGTTTTCTAAAGCTTATAGAGATTACGATGGTTTTTCGTGGATTTTATATTATTTTGGTTTTGTCACTGATTTATATTATGTTTATTCTGACGGTTTTACGTGTTTATTTAAAGATTTAAATTAATTCTTCATGATTTAAAAAAAATTTAATCAAAAGTATATGAATTTATACATGTTTTAATCGATTTTATGCTATTATTTGTTTTAAAGTTTTTATCAGTTGTTAATTACATTATAAATTGTATCATTTTAAACCAACAAAAAATCTGCAAAGTAAATACATATAAAAATAAACGGTTTCGACATTAATGAAGAAATCCATACAAATTAATTTTACTTTAAATATTTTAATAGATTTAAGTACATTTATCACTTCATTGTAATATTGAAGCCTGTTTTTTTATCATCATCTTTTTTGTATTAAAAATATTAAAAATAAACAAAAAATGTAAAAAATATAAATAAAAAACAACATCAAACAGCATCCTGTCACACTATTCATCTGATTCTTTGTATTCTGAAACAAAATACAAATATTTTTCTTGACTTATTTTTCGGCTTAATTGTACCGCACTTAACATTTGAACATTTTTAAAAGAAAAACATATTTTGACAATAATGTACTTCAATTCATTAAAAATAAACGGAAAAATATTTTTTAATAACACAAAAAATAGCAAAGAAACGAATTTATGATGTTAAAAAAAATTATGTTTCATGTCGTTGCTGTTGTTACTTTTAAATGAGGCTGAGCATCATTTTATTTTTGTGTTTTTGTATTATTTTTCCTTTAACTCAAAGTTATAACTTCACTAAAGTTAAAATTCTTTTCATTTTTTTTTGTATTACAAAAAAGTCAAAATACAAAGTGAAGCACAAAAAAAGGAAAAAAAAATATAAATATATAAATGTGCCTTCTATGGCTTTGTTTTTGTTTAGAATTTAAGAAAAGAAGATCGTCTTGACATGGGTCAAAAATCTCCTGAGTCGTTTTATTTATTTTTTTTTTTTATTTTTATTTATTTCCCTTATATTACTTAACGTTTTTCGTTTATTTTTTTTTGCGTGTGTGTGATAAACAAATATCCACAATAGTAGAAAAAAATGCGTCAAGGAACCACATTAAATTTCTGTTTAAAAAAGGAAAAATTATTCATACCAATCGATGTCACTTAGTTTCGTAGAAAAAAGAATTTATTCTTAAATGCACTTTACAATTTTGTTACTCCCATGTTGTGTCATTTAATAATTTTTTTTTGTTTTGTTTAAAGCAAACTAGGTAATGTTTTGCAATAATTTTTGGTTATTTATCGATTTGGTGACTTTATGTTTTCTTTTCTTTTGTTCCTTTTGGCGAAGTGTTTTTCCTTTTGGATTTTTGTGGTTTGATGATTTAAAAATATATATATATATATATATATATAAATATATCTATAAAAGTCATATTCTTGATATTCTTGTTATTATTTTACTACAGTTTCATTAATCAATTGCCTAGAGAAATCTGTGCTCTTTTTTCTATTTTATTTTTCTCTTTCATTTTTCCTTTATTATTATTATTATTACTTACCATTTTTATTTTTATTATTTTTGCTTTTATTATTAAGAAAATGCTCTAAAATAATGTCCTTAGGTTATATAGTTCTATACTTTATTTCTTTAATTTAGATTTTCATTTCTTTTATATGAATAACTAATTATTGTTGGTTTATCATTTATGAATTAGAATTTTTAATAATTTTACCACTTTAAAAAACATTTCAATCAATTTCTTAAAACTTTAGCTTGTCGTTTACCTGTTCTCTGCTTTGAATGAAATTTGTTATTAGTTTTCAGGATAATTGTTTAAAGTTGCTTAAATCCCTAATGATATCAAATACAGAACCGTTGTTATTAATTTAAAAAAAATTGTAAGTGATAATTTTTAGTAAAAAATATTTTTGAAATTGAATTTGTTAAGAATATTTTTTCTTTTTTGTAAGCTTTTCTTCAATACTTGATTATAAGAAAATTCTCTTATTAACGAAGCAGTTTTGCTTAAAATTAATTAAACACTTAATTGCTTTGATTCTTTTTTATTTTAATTATACAATTGTTAATTAGGTTTACCGTAGATTTTTTATTATTTTTTGTAGTAATTTAAATGCGTTGAAGAAAAAATGTTATAATTTTATTTAGTTTCAGGAGAATGCTGGTTTTTTTTTTTGATAAAGTATTATTATAGTGGAGTATACTTAATTTAATAAAATAATGTATTGTAATAGTTTAGTTTTCAATAAATAAACTTGACACTTTGCTTGTTACTTTAACCACGTTTAATGTAAATAAAAATTAAAGTTATATCTTTATAGTTCCCTTGGAAAAACTTTTTTATTAAGTATTCGTTTTCCAGGGTTTTGGTGAATTTAGCGGAATTGTTTTCATTGCAAATAAAATCTAAATAATCTTCTAAATAATTTACAGAATAATTTTTGATCTATACCAAGTTTATTTTCTCGTTAATCCTTTCCATTCTTTGATATTTTAGTGATTTTTATGTGATTCAATTAGCTATAATTTCTGTATTTTAATTAATTTATTATTATTTTCTTTAAGTTATGTGCTATTCCGATAGAATTTTTTATTTTTCTCTTTATTTTCGCAATAAAACTTTTGCTTTTATTTCAATGTAGCCGCACGGTTGTAGTTTCTGTTTCTTTATTGCTTTCTTTTAAATTTTTAAACAATTAAACATGTTTACACCCTTTAATGTCCCTTTTTTTCAATATAATAAAACATTTAAAATAAAACTGTTATTTTATATAATTGCTATAACAAATCGTCTTTAACTGTGCTTTATATATACATTTATATTTATTATTCTTATGATAAAAAAATATAATAAATAAAAACAATGCAGCTGCCGCTATATTGTTGCTGCTGTTGTTTATAACAACAGAAATGTAAAAAAATAAAATAATAATAAAAATATAAAAACGCCAATTGCTGGCAAATTGTTATTACTTATGTTATTCAAAATAATATTATTTTATTATTTAAAGAAAAATATAAATATATATGTATATTAAATAATTAAACATTTTTTAAGGGTAAATTAAAGTAGAAATTTTTTTTTTCTTCTGTTTTTCTCTTTATTATTTTTACTTTGTCGGCACTTTTAGTGTTTTTTTTTTTTTGGTTTTTCACTTTCATCTGCTAATTACAATGCAGGTCAAAAAAAAATAATAAATATAAATTTTACTTTTTTTCTGTACTTTTTCTCGACGCTGTAGTTTTGTTTTAAAGATAATTTTTATTACTAAAAATCTGGAAATTTTAGCTAATAAAAAAATCTTTTTTCATACAAAAATCTATCAGGACATTTTTTAAAATACCATAATTCTGTCGTTATTCGTGACTTGATAGCAATAATAATTTTAGAAATAATTTAAATTACAAAAAATTAGTCTTTTAAGGAATCATGAAAAAAGAAATCAACTAATTCTAAGATGCATTAGTATTAAATAATTGTTTAATGCTTCTTAAGCTTATTAAGTTTTTTAAAATTAAGCAAAGCTAAAAGAAGACTTTCTTAAATTATTTATACATTAAAAATAATAATTATAAAATAAATGAAAATGTGATATAAAATAGAATTATTTTCAGTGCGCAGAATAGCGGTGTTAATTTTTTTTATTTAAATAAAGAGAGAAAGAAATTAAAAATAATTATTATCATTTCAGCCCTTTCATTAAATTAATTACAATTCTGCTGGAAAAAAGTTAAATTTAATTGAATTTTGGAAGCAAGAGAAGTTTTTTTTTTTTTTTTTGGGAAATAACAATTAAAAATTTGTACAGTCGAGTGTATCAGCAATTATTAAATGAGGAAATTTACATTTTTTTGCCTTTAATTTTGTTGTTGGTATTAAAAATTGTTGGTTATGGGAAAGAGTTGAAAAAAAGCTTCCCTTTTGATTAAAATATTTAATGTTTTAAAGCTTCAACAATTGTAAAATATTATAAAAATTATTAGAAATTTCTCATCTTCTGTCTAAGGAAATGTTTCACGTTGTTTATGCATTATGCAGCTTAAAATATACTTGTATATATAAATAAAAGGAAGAATATATTGCTTTACCTTGAAAACGCGTAAACCAGAATTCACACTTTTTTTTTCAGCAATATTCTTTATTTATTTCAATAAAAACATTTATATTCTTCTTTATTGTATTTTTTTTATGAATAAACATAAGTAATAAAAATTCATTAATATTATCTTTAATAGTCTTTTACCTTTTGTCGGCGTAATTTGTTCATTTTGTTGTCATTTTTGATGCCATTCTATTGTAATTTTTATGATTTTTATTTTAATTTTCTTACCTAGTTTATTTTTTTTTCTATTTTATTATTATTATTATTCATATGGGTGTTCATATATATTTTTTTGCTGTTGTAATAATGCGTGGGTGTTTTCTTTTCTATTTTAATGTTTTTATAATAAAAATAAAAACATTTTCGTTAAATTAAACATTAGAAAAAAAGCAACATTTTATTATTTTCACAAGAATATCTATCTGCATTTACATACTTATTACACGGGTGTATAGTGGGTGATCAAACAAAGAAATTTATGATGTTGCAGATAATTATTTATTTATATTGCTTATGTGCGTTATTGTTAAGTAATGAAATAAATATGTTTTAAAGGCTGAATTAATATAAATTTAATAATAATAATAATAATACATTCATAAAACACATTTAGTTATTCAATTGTGACGGAATTGGTTGCATCCTGTCATATGTTTAGTAGGTCACTTCACACATGTAATTTTTTTTTTCTATAAAAGTCATATGCAGGTTTTGCGTACTTTTATTATCAGGAGACTTAAGAAAACAGCTTTATTTAAAACTAAGAACATAGAGAAGAACCGTTTATTGTAAATGCAAAATTTGTTGCTTGTCTGATGTAAAATATTTATTAAAATTGTAAACTGTGCAGGTGATCTTCTATAGAGAACACCAATTGAATATCAGACGAAAATCTTTTAAAATAAGGATTGAAAATTATACATTACCACAATAACATCTATAATTTTGTGCTAATCTACCTGCCATGCAGTTTTTTTTTCATTGAATAAAAGATATACAAAGATTATTTATGTTTCCAACACCTGCTTAACGCTTCATAATAATTATATGGAAAAAAAAAATACAATTTAATGTTACTTATCTATTGTGCATGCAATTTTTTTATATTTTGCTATATGTTGTTTGCATTTAATTTGCTTTGCGCTTAATGTTATTAAATTAAAAATTGAAATTAACATTCGATATAGAGTAATTTTGAATTATTATTATAAATTAATATTTATTCTTTAACTGTTTTAGATAATAATTAAATTGTAAATTAAATATTTTAGTTTTGCATTGGTCAGGTGAGTTAAAATTATTTTGTTTCTTAACTGAGGTAAGACTTTTTTTATACCTTAATAACCATTGTAACATTGCTTAAAATTTTTATTATTATTTTCATTTTAAATATCAGCAATAATAGCTAAAGTTTAGTTAGACAATACTAATTAGTTAAGCATAATTAATTATTTTTATGTTTACATTCGTGGTTATGCATTTATTTTTAAATTAAAAATTATTTTATCTGATTTTATTTTGATTTTCAATGTTACGTTAAGTTAATTTTTCTCTGAAACTCATTATTTAAAGACTTAAAAAGCCTTGTTTGTATTTTTTAAAAATATATTTTAGAAGCTACATATATGAAAACAGAAAATTTTTGCTTATTCAATGTAAAAATGCCTAATCAAATTTGCTAAAATAAAAAAAAATAAGTCTTACGAATTACCCTGTTAACACACATATAAAAAAAAATTAAAGTAACTAAAAAAATTATCCACGTGAGCTGTATCGAGTTATTTTATTTACAATTTGTTTTTGAGTTTACTTAAATTTTTTGTTTACATTTAAGCGGGAGGAAAAAAAGCGAAAAAAAAAACGCGAAACTTAAATTCGCGAATTAAAATGTAAACAGAATATTTATTCTATTTTTTAATTCATGTTTTCGTTGCAAATTCAACCATTCTAAAGCTCTTTTTAACCGATTTATTTGCATGTTTTTTGTAATGTTTGTACAAACACGAAGGTTTTTATTATTATTTTTTTTTATTTATCTCCCGTTTTATTTTTCATTTTCATTGCGTTTTTTAACGCTTTTAATAATTCGGTTTTAGTAGTTGATATGTTCTCAGCTATTTGTTTACTTTTCTGTGTATCCATTTAACAGGACAAAAAAATATTAATTATTATGTTAAAAAATTTCCTAGTGATGCTGAATGATAATGATTTTATTTGTTTCACATGGTGTTAATTTTTTTATTATTGCATTTAAGTTTTTAAAATAGATAAAATTTAAATCAAATTTCATTTCAATATTACTTTTTGTTAGTAAAATTAAAAAATATTTAAAACGAAATATTGCATGCTTAAAATTATTATGCTTCTATTTAGGTTATTTATTTATTTCGTTAAAAAAAATGTTTTTTTTGGTATATAATTATCGTAATTAAGCGAAAGGATACTTTAAAAAAAATAAATAAAAATGCATCGCTGTGTGTCGGTTTGTTATGGTTTTTTCGGTTTCTATACTTGATTGGCTTGAAAGGTTATAATTTTCGTTTTTATTTATCCTTTTTTTCTGTAATAATAAACAGATTTTTTTGGTGTTTTTTCAAATCGTAAATAACAAAAAATTAGGGGAAAAAAAATAGTTTAAAAATCATTTATAAAAGGATTTTTTTATTTTTTTTCATTTTTAAAGGAATTAAGGTTTTTTGTTTTTTTATTAAAATTAATTAAAAACATATTAAACATTTGCTAGAGGAGTTTTTAATAATTTTATTACATTTCAAAGATTATATAAGAAAAGATTTTTAAAGAGAGTATCATGAGTTTAAAGCAGAACTATTATTATTATTATTATTAATTAATAGAAAATTGTGTTATGACTTAAGCTTATTCACTGAATTACTATTAGAATTCACCAAATTCATCTAATATTCGTGAAAACATAGAAACAGACGTATGCATTTGATAATTGTCTCTAAAGTTATTATTAAATATTAAAACCTTAGTAATATTTTTCTTATAATTAATTAAGATAAAAAAAAAGATAAATATTCTACAGACAATTGTCATCAAATAGTAATTAAAAAAAAAATAAAATAAAAAGTTTTTTCTTCTGTTTTTCCAGCACTAGAAAATTTATTAACTTAATTAACTGTTGCTGTTATTATAGTTAATTAATAACGAAAAGCGAAACTAAGCGACACAAAAAAAATACTAAAATAATTACAATAACAGTAACAGAAAACTTTAATTAATTAATTATGTGTCCATATTATTATTACCTCCCTATATAGTAATTATTTTATTAACATTTCGCTCTTTTACATTCGGTATTTTTTTTCTTCACATTTTCACCTTTTTTTCTATCCTTTTTTTAATTTATTTGCTTGGCATGGTTACGTTATATTTTTTCTGCGGTATTTTGTTCTCATTTAATTTTTTTTTTTTCAACATTAGTTTTCTGTGGTTTGCTTTTACATATGCAATTTTTTTTTATGGTTTTATATAGAATTGCTTACAGGTAGGTTACTTTACGCCACTTAAATTTTGTACAATGATTTTGATTTTTATTCTCTTGGTTTTAAAATATTTATTGATTATTTTGGATCCATTTGGTAGGTGATGCGAGTTTTTTAACATATTATTATTATTATTAAAAAATAGAAATTATTAGTTAATTGTTTCATATTCTTAAATACCTTAAATATATTCTCCTGAAGTTTTTTTTTAAACAGTTTAACAATCATAAACAGGTATAGAACACACTCTGAATAATCGAATTTCAATGATTTTTTCTTCTTCCATTAATATTCCATGCTTTTTTATTATAATCATTTATAAATTAAGGTACATTTTTATATGTTGCTATTAGTTTACGTTTGTTTTGATTAGTTTTTCTTTTAATTTAATTTAACTTGTTTGCCTCACTTGTTTACCTGCTACACGATTTTTAATTATAGAATTTTTCAAACTTTTCATACTTTAAAGATAATTTTTATACTTTACAATTGCTTTTGATCACAATAATGTATATTTTTTTATTAAATGCATTATTTGTTAATAATAATAATAATGATAATAATAATACAGAAATACTGCATTTTTTTATTATTATTTATTTTTTTTTTTTGCTATAAATTTAATTTATTTGCGTTGTATTAACAACAACACAATGAATTATTATGTCACATTTATATGTATTATTATTTAACTTTATATATTAAACAGCCTCTCTAATCAATAATATTTGTTATGAAATATAATTTATTTTTGGTTGAATTCACTTTTTTTTTTTCATGTATTTTTTAAATTTAATTTTATTTATTTATTTATATTTTTTTTTATTTTTTTTTTTTTTTTGGTGTATATAGAAATAATATTTATTATGTGTATAAAGGTTTTTGTGTATTTTCATATTTTATTTAATTTTATTTATTTCGTATTTTGTGTGCTTTTTTATATTATTTTTTTTTTTTGAAATAAAAATAAATTTTGTATTTTGCACAGTACGAGCTCAATGTATATGGTTTGGTTTTGGTGCTAAAGTACGACTTTTAACGCTGTATGTGGGATAATTTTTTCAAATTTAATTTTCTTTTCAGTCTGAAGGAATTTAAACTAAGGAACTAAAACTAAATGTTAACTGTTTAATTATCTCTAGAGTCGATTATGGAAAAAAAGAAGATATTTTCTGTTAATCACAATCAAATTACAAAATGATTCTTTGCATGCAGAGCAATGATAAGAAATGTGCTGTTTTCGGGTGAATATCCTTATGTATTAAATGTCCAATCCTTTAAAACAAATGTACACAATTTTACCAAATTCAATCCTATAAATTGTCATGGTAGCTTTAAGCTTTTTGAAGAACAATTCAATTTCTTTAAAAAATCACTTGCAATGCTTTATTTTTAACATAATTCAAAAGCTTTTGATTAAAATTAATTTAAATAGTTTTTTATTGATAAGTTATTACGTGATTATGAGTTGCTTTTAGTTTAATTTTATTTAAAAATATTTAATAAATGCTAGCATTATTGATATGTAATCTAAATTAAGAGATTCAATATACAATTCACTATCGATTAATGATTCTTATTTATCTGATTAACTTATGTTAAATAAGCTTATTATTAATTAATTTAAAAAAACCTAATCTGGTTATTCTTATTCTCATTTAATACTGATTTATTAAGTGAAATAATATATTTAAACAAATTTTATTAATTAATATAGATATTATTTCATGCGATAAAGACAAAAAAATAAGCAAAGCTCATCTTTTAAACTTTTAAATGAAAACTCATCAAACACTTTTTTGTTATTTTTTTATTTCTTGATCTTTATTTGATTTATTTAAATTAATTAAATAATTTAAGCCAACCACTGTAAAAACAAAAATTAATTTTCTATTTAATTTTTTTTTTTTTTTTGATTTCATTAATTTTATATTATTTATTTATTAAATTTTGGTTGTTTTTTTTTGGATATATTTTCAAAAAGGTATTTTTATTTTTTTTTGTACATGTTTAATGGGTGTTTTTTGAAATATATATATATTTTTTTGAACATGATAATGCAAGGGGTGGCGTGGTATATTTTAACCCATTTATATATTATTATATACAATATTATTATTTTTATTATATTATATACTTGTGTATATAATCAATTTTATAAATTTAATATAAATAAAAAACACAAAAAGCCATAGAAATAAAATTAAAAAAAATATGGGTGTTATTATTATTATTATTATTATTTTTATTATTATTATTATTATTATTATTATTATTATTATTATTATTATTATTATTATATAATTTTTTTTAAATATTTCGTAGTCAAATACAAACATTTCCAATCGCACAATATCGCGATTAACACAATATTACACATGAAAAACGATTAAATTTGATAAAGCAAAAATTTAAAAATTACCTTTTTTTTACTGTATGTTATATTTGTACAATTCGCATATGAATATTGTTTAAAAAAAACATAAAACAATAGCAGGGGCAACATCAAACTACTATAGGGTTAAATAAAAAAATAAAAATATTTAAATTAAATTTTCTTTATTAAAGGTGATATATTTTAGTTCCTGATTCACAAATATTAATAATTCAATCAAAAAAAAAAATCATTTTATTTTTTATAATCGAATTATATTCTAACATAGGTAGATTAATAAAAATTAATAGTAAGCGGGAAATGTTTCAAAAGCGATTAATTGATAAAAAAGTTAAAATATTAATGCGAAAATATCGACATTTGTATTTCTCAGAAAATACAAATTTTGCAAAAGTAACAGAAAACTTTTTCAACTGGAAGTAGATAAATAAAATGTGCCTTTTACAATTAGCAGAATATATTTATTGTTTTTATATTAGTGGAACGCGAAATACACGATTTATACATAAAGCATAAGCCCCTTATATATAACGCATAATCATGTATTTATCGTAAAGCTTAATACATTACGCACATTTTTTTGTAGCAATTTTGTGCTTTTTTTTTGAAAAATATTATTTTTTTAAATTTTATAAAATGTTAAATAATAATAATAATAATAATATTTGTAAATAAAAAAGTGGGCATGCATATGCTTTTTTGCCTTATATACAAATTGAGGGTGGTTGTAGCGGCTGTGGTTCTGTATATACCTCATACTAAACTTTATCTATTTACAATTTATGTATTTATTGTTAAGGTTAGCTTTAGTTGTGAACGTTATATACATAATTGTAAATGTACATTATATATATATAACAAGTAAAATTCACCCAGTTTTTACACCACCCATTTTGGTCAATAATATGCAATGCAATGAATGCATCTCACCTCAGCCACTCATATTATAATAATAAACATACTTTATATGCTCCAAATTATAAAATGGATTGGTAACATGGTGTTATTGTTACTACGTATGGGATTTTATTTTATTTTTTTTATTGGATATCAAGGGTGGTTTATTGTAAATTTTTTTTACTTTGTTTTTATTATATATTTTATAGAAATTTTACATATAATAACTGATTATATGCCCAGTACACATACTCAAATATAACAATATATATATACAAAAAAAATACATTAAACTTTATATCAGGGTGTCCGGGATTTTAACAAAATAAAATCAAAAAAAAAAAAAAGTATATTTGTGGGTAGTATTGTTAATATAAATGTTAATGATAATATTAACGGAAACAAGTATCACATATTGACGAATCTGTTAATAAATAATTTTTTTTTTTAATCTAATATATTTTAAGTAATTCTTATCGTAAGAAATGAAAAATGCATCATTCGTTTGTGTCTCTGGTAGGTCCTGATATAATAACTATTTTATTTTAATTATTTTTCTCAAAGAATGAATAATTTGTTGCGTGAAAATTCTTTAAAAATAATATTATTCAGGAAAAATAAGTCATTGTTAAATATTATATAAGAAAGAGTGATAAAACTATTTTTATTTTATTATACTGATTCATATAACAGATATTTTCATTTCAGGCTTTTAATTTTATTTTTTCCCTATTAAAGGTGAAACAAAAAAAAAAGTATAATGAATAAATAAAGTATTGAAATTGTTTTCTTTTTCATTTCTTATGTTCTTTGATGCTTTGTGTTTGCCAGTTATATGGTTTCTTTGTTGTTCTTTACCTTAAGCTTTAATAAAAAAGATTTTTTTTCCTTTTCAGTAGTATACCCTTTAAAGCTCAGAATATTTTTTTATTCATTTTGTATTTATTTAAAGATTTTTATTATTAAATAATTTTTAATCCGCTTAACTCTTGGTAAAAGCTTTAAATTTTCATCTATTTATATTTTTTTGGTTCTTGTTAATAATTGAATCGATATATCACCTTTAATATGCTAACTAAAAAGCAAATTTAACTTTAAAATTATCCCAGTCATACTGAGTAACAGCATTAGCAGGAGGTTTTTTTTTGTATAAGCAACAGCAGTAGAAACATTAACATCATCATCATCATCAGTAGCAGCAGCAGCGGCATACAAGTGAAAATTGCAAAAAAAAAAAAAAATCTCTCTCTTTAAACATAAAAATAATAAATTAATAAGAAACAAAAATATATTTCTGAGTTGATTTCGTTTTTTTTTTCGGTTTGTTTCTATTAAATAATTTTCTATTTTTCATTTTCTATATATGATTTTTGCTCACAAAAGTAAATTTTATAAAAACAACTACAACAGTAAGCAGCAGCAAAATGTAATAAAGAAAAATTATATATATATATATATATATATATATATATATATTTCGTATAAGATTTCCTTCCACACAAGTATTTCATTCTCAAGGCACAGCACAGGATAAAATTTATTTATTAAAATTAAAGTAAATACAACAACAGGAACAGCAGTAGCAGTAGCACAAGCACCAAACAAATAGAAATAAAATCAAATTCGTGAAAAAAATAAAAATATATATAGAAATCATCAGAATAAAAATAAAAATAAAAAGAAATCATACAAAAGGGAAAATAAAAGCAGCAAAGAAAAGTTTTGTACGAAAGTTTCTATGGCTGTATGGTGTGTATATACGGTTATAGTTTTTCTTTTATTTATTTATATTTTCTGAAGCTTTTCTCGTTTTTTTTTTGTTATTAAAAGAAAAAAAGAAAACAAAAAAAAAAATCATCAAGAAATATCTACTCATGCTAGTTGGTTTAACGTAGTGGAAAACTAGCCTAGTTAAAAATACTTTTTTATCTTCTAAACATAACATATATGTATATAAAACAAATATATATGCTTTTTAGAATTGAATTAAATAAATTTAATTAATTAAATAAATTCAGTTCTTTTTAATTAATTTTTTTTTTAATTAAAGTTAAATTTTTAACTGTAAATTGCAGTGAATTGCTAAGAAAAACTGGATGCTTTTATAATGAATTGAATATTTTAAAGATAGATTATTATCCATTGTATTTTTTTCGTCTTTATTTATATGATTTTTGAGATGGTATTTGCTTGTATTTTAGTGGCAGTTTGATAATGAGAGTCGATTCAATAGTACCAATAATATTAAAATGCAAAATAACGCTGTCGACAAGCTTTGATCATCTGAAAACAAAAAAATAAATCTCCCCAGTTTTCGATAATTTATAATCGGATGCAACCGACTAAAAGTTATCAGCTTTTAAGCCTAAAGTATAATAAAATAAATACAAGCTTAACAATTTATTTAAATACAAAGCTTTGACCATCTAGCAATAGTTTACCAATCATTAAAAGTACATGAATTATCTAGTTTATTTTGATGTTTCCACACTGTAGCTTGCACAATTTTTTTTTTTGTAGTTTTCACAGAATTTTCTTCTAGAACACAAAAAACAAGCCAAAATACTTTTTTGTGTTTTTCTTTTTCTCTTTTCCAATAAAATGAAAAGTTTAACCAAAAACCAATAAACAAATGAAAATTAAACAGAGAACAAAACAAAAATAAATAACCGAATAAAACTTGTCATCGTTTTTCTTTATTGTTGTTTTGGTTTTCTATCGAATTTGTTGTTGCGGTTTGTTATTTTTATGCTTTTTTTTATTTATTGTGACAAGCAAACAAACAATCAAACAAAAAAAAAAAAAAACGCTAGTATTTAAACGTCCTTCACTGGTTGTGTGCACATTTTTTGTGCGGTTTAATGCTTTATTTTATTTATTTATTTATTTTTTCACTAAACAAACAAAAACTGTAAAAAAAAATCGCGACAATAAATGCAAAAAAAAAAAAAATATTTCTTTTATTGGTTTTCTCTGTGCGATTTATGGTGTTATTATTGTTGCAGCTACTGGTGTATCGTCGTTATATGCTGTGTATTTGTTTGTTTATTAAATTTTCCACTTTTTTTTATTTTTAACGCTGCTACTACTGCTTCTGGTGAATGTTTTTTTTTCCGCTGATGGCATTTTTCTACCTGTTGAGTTGTAATCGCTGTTTTTTTTATCCGCTGTTTAATGTGTTTTCTTTTTTTTATATTTTTAATTCTTCATACATCATCGTGTACCCAACACACATCCTTCACACTACACTTTGCCGGCATTTATATACATTTTTTTTTAGCATTTTATTAAACAACAACGGTGAAAACATTGCAAAAAATATTATTGCGAAGCAAATAGCATAGAAAGCCGTTACTGCATGCAAAAAACAAGAACAACAACAGTTATGTGGTAACGTCGTCGACTATTTTCAGGGTGGTAAAAGTCGTTGATGATACTGTCGGATGGTGGTGTTTGTTGGCTGTTGGTTTTTTTTCCTTCATGTTATATGATTTGCATATAAAGTATTAAATTTGTTCGTGTCGTTCATTGATGGTTGTTGGTTGCTTGCTTGCTAGTCGCGTCCATAAAAAAAAAATAAAAAATCATCGGATGGTTTATTCTATTAAAAAAAAAAAGAATACAAACCGTGGCGGAATGTTTAAAAATGACTACGAATGAATGTGTGGGTGGGTGGTTGGTGTATTATTATTATTTTTTTTTTCATATTTTTCTGTGGTTTGATGTTTTGGCACAAATTTTTCTCGGTTCATTTTTTTTTTATTTCTACGAACAAATTTAATTTCTGTGTCAATGTAGTCAATGATTGTTTACGGTTTTTATGCTTTTTTTATTTATTTATTTACATTTTTTTATTGCTTATGCTGTTTATATGCAATTTTTGTGTTTGTTGGTAGAATTTTTGATGATGATGTTGTTGGTGCCGCTGTTGCTGCCTTTTTATTGCATTTCACTATGTTTTTTTGGTTTTTATCTTTTAATTGATGCAAAGAGATGTGGATAAATAATTGTTATGCTTTTATTCACATACTTTTTTTTGTTGTTGTTGCTTCTTTTATTTGTTTATTAACTTAAGTGGTTTTGTGTTTATGATATATTTTTTTTTAAATTACTTTATTAATGTCAAATAGTTTAATTAAAAAAAAAATCAACTAAATTATTTTAATGCAGATAAATTTCTTTTTGCAGGTAAATCGTTTAAATACTTAAGTGTTATAATACAGATTAATGCTGTTACTTAAAAAATATTGTATTCTTTTTCCATGTCAAATATCAATTACATTACAAAATCTTTCTTTATGTCCTAATAAAATACTTATATTTTAAAGGTCATTGTTGTCAGGTTGACCACCAGGAAATCATATTTTATTTATTCTTCCTTTGAAAATCTTATTGTTAAAGACACAGCAGGAATTTAAAAAACAAAATTGTTTAAGATTTAAAGATGCTAATAATTGATTTTTGTGAGAAAATAAAAATTACCTGAATTCGTATTAATCGCTTAATCAATTTTTGGAAATAGAATTTTCTTAACTTTTTTCACATACTATGTACTGACACATCGGCTTATTGCAGGCGCCTACAGTATATAACTATTGTTGTATTATTATAATTTATATTTTAAAAAACAATAATGTTGTGTGACAATATTACCTTAATGTACTAAAATACTTCTACTATATGATCCAGTAAAACTTAATCTGATGTTTTTTCTTTTCTAGACTATTTCTCGCTAAAAAATATACGGATGGTATTTTTTTCAATGTAAAAAAAAAATACGAAAATTAATTCATTTATTGCTAACATTTTAATATATACTTAAATGTTATGCAAAATTGATATTGGTTGCTGTGCATAATGAATTATTATGTTGAAAAAAGCTTTTAAGCTCTTGAAATAATATTGTAGCAATGTTTTATACCAAAGCTAAGTGTTTAATTGTTGTATTTTCTGCGCTCTCGATATTTGTATGTTAGTACATTTTTGAAATAAAAGCGCTGCAAACAGCTTGAAGCAAATTACTTAAACAATATTATAATTGATTATTAAAGAATATTATTAACATTTCTCACGTAATTATTAAAGAACAATAATTTTTGTATCGTAATTTATCACAAAAGCACATATATACCTCGTTAAAAATCTGTAAAAACTATGAAGAAAGTAATATAGGTAAAGTAAAACAATAGACCAAAATATTTTTTTTTTTCAATATTAACATTTTATTATTCGTTTCAACTAATATATATTTATTTATTTAATTAATTTTCTTTTTTAATTATATTATTTATTAATTAATTATTATTTTTTATATGCACACAATAATTATTTTTTTTTTTTTGTATTTTTGTTATTTATTATAGCGATCGATCTTATATTAATTGTTTTTTTATTATTTTATTATTATTTAATATATTTTTTTTTATATTTTATTTATTTGGTTTTTTTTTTTAATTAATTAATAATTAAATTTTTAAATTAATTATTTATTGTTCTTTTAATTTAAAGTTTTTTATTTTTTAAACGAAAATTGTTAGATTTAAGTTTTTTTTTTTTTTGTTAGTTAAAGTCAAGATAAATTATGATTAAAATTAATTTATGTTAGCAAATATTTAATTAAGAAAAATTTACAAAATTAAATTTAAAATGAGATGGAAATTATAACCAAAATAATAAAAAAAAACTAAATATATAATTCGCAAAGATATGTGAAATTGAACTTTTGTTAATTTTTTATATATTTTTTGTTAATTAATTTAATTAAGGAAGAAAATATAAATAAAACTAATGTAGTGAGAAAATTACAATAATTATAATTATTATTATTATATTTGTTAATTATCTAATTGTTTTCATTTTTGTTGTTCATTAAATTTTATTAATTAATTAACTACAATTAATTTCATTCTTATTTATTAATTTTATTATATTTATTTTTACCTCAAAAACATTTATTTTTTTTTATAATATATTTATTTATTTTTTTTACCTTAATTATTTATTAATTTATTTATTTTTTGTGTATATTTTACTGCAGCACATCACTAATTATTTTTATTTAATTATTAATTATTTTTCTTTTAATATTATTGAACACATAACTAACGAGGTAATTTAAAACGAAAATAAATAAATAATAATAGTATAATTACAATGATGAAATATTTAGAGTAATTTATAATTTAAATAATATTTTTTTCTTCCATTTATTGCAGAAAAATATAATAAATTATTTTAATTATTTAATACGATACGATAGTTTGGTGTAAGATATCTTGATAGCTGTATTTAAGTATTATTAATTAATTTATTATTAATATATTCCTTTTAAGATATCTTTTTATATTGATTAAATAAGTTTTCTCGATAGTGTACACCAATGAAAAATGATAAAATAATTATTGAAAATGTACATAAGTTTATTTTTTAATTTTAGTTATTCATGTTATTTGCTTATTATGCAAAATTGTGCCATTTTTATTTTATTAACTTAAGAAAGAAGAAAAAGAAAAACACAATTAAGACATTGTTGTTTAATTAAATTATTTCTTTTCTATTTTAATGTACATAGAAAAATGAACATTTAATAGATTAAGTTCAATTTGTTTTTGATTAATTAAACAATTAATTAAGAAAATAATTAAATTCTTTTATATTTTCATTTAAATTTTTAAAATATTTACACAGCGTTAGTTTTTTTATTTTTTTTTAATTAAATTTTTATTTAAATCGATTTTTCTGAATTTATCTGTTATTTTAATTCTGTCTTTTTAATAATTAATTTAATAAATAATTTGTATTTTATTTTTATATAAGAATTATATATTAAAGAATTTATTTGTTCGTGATTAAATTTTTATTTTATTTTTTCAGTTGATTTTATTTAATAATTTGTTAATTTTTATTGGGGGAACAATAACTATGATTTTTCTCTTTTTATTATCGTTATACATTTAATTTGTCTATTTTTTTATATATTTTAATTTAATTTCTCTATAATAAATAAATAATTTTTATTTTATATATATATTTATAAATATATATATATATTTTAAATTTAATTATTATTTTCTTGGTCGAACTATTTAAATTATTCTTATTTTTTTATAATTTAAACATAAATTTCAACATTTGTGTTTGCTTAAAATAAATAAATCTTAAACATTAATTTTAGTTTAATTTTAGTTAAATAATTATTAGAATAGGTACTTAAATTAATTAAATTGTGTTTAATTTTTCGGTGTTTTCTTTGTTTTTATTTAAAGAAATTTTGTTTAATGTTATACCAGATAATTAGTAACGTTGTGTACCGTATATGTAAATGGTTTAAGACTTAACTAAATAATAAAACTACAATAATAATTCGTATGTTGGTGTTGTTTTAGCTAAGCTAACTATTTCAGTAGCGGATACACATTATTATTATTTACAAGTGGTATAACTATTGAGTGCTGTTTATTGCACGATTTTATTTTGTTTTGTTTTAAACCAATATTACATGAGTTTATAATTAATTAATTTACAATTAATTAAATGAGCTTAATTATAATAATAATAATAATTTTTTACGAGAATATTGCTGACTTGTTAGAATATTTAAATGATAATAAATTTTTTATTTTTGTTTTATTAAATGTAGTTTAAAGGGACAAGTAGAAAAAATACAACACTCATACAAATTTTGTTAATTTAAATTTATAAATATTATTATTATTATTATAATTATTATTTTAATTATATTATTAATGAAATTGTTTATTTTTATATTAATTTAATTTTAATTTTCATTTTTTTTCCTTTTATTACGTACAAATAGATTACAGAGACAGAGAGAGAGAGAATAAAGTATTATTTATTTAATTTTGTCTTACGCTTAAATCTAATAATAAAACTGTGATTGAATGAATTGAATTTTTTTCTGTTTTTTTTTTTTTTTTAATTAAAAAATTAAATTAAATTAATTTGTTGTTAAGTTTAATAATAATGATTTAACCGAGGACACGATTTTTGTTATAATTTATTAATCAATTAACTAAGGAATTGAATAAATTCATAAAGAATAAATAAATAAATTGAATTAAGAATAAATATTGGTGTTTCGTCTTATAAAAATTAAAAAATTAATTCATTTTTAACTAATAAATTAGCAAAAAAATTTATTAATTAATAATTTTAATTGTGATGTTATTGGTTTAATTCATTAAAATAAATAAAAAATTAAATGTAGTTTTTTTTTGTTGTTGATAATTAAATTTGATAATTAATTAAATAAATTAGTAAATTAATTTTATTATTAATTAGAGAGGACATGAAATTATATACAATTAGATTAGTTAATTAATTATTGATTTTTATTAATTAATTAAGTAATTTTTTATTTGTTAATGATTAAATTTGGATTGTTTTATTTTTAATTATTATTTATTTATTTTTTTTAGACAAATTTAATTAATTATTAGAGTTGTTTTAAATTAATTATAATTATTATTATTATTATTAATATTAATAAATTATTTATTTCCTTTTCAATGATAATTTTTTTTCTTTTATTCAAATATCAGTAAATTATTTATATTAATTAGTTTTTATTCATATCATTATTGTCCTATATAATATTTAATTATACTTTTTTTATTATTTTTTATTTAGGTATTTAATTAAATTTAGACTTTTACTAATTTTTTTTTATTTGTTTTTTTTTCTTCTGTTAATTTACAAATTTTATTTAGTTTTTGCGTTAACAAAATGTTTTTAAAAGCATTTGATAATTTATTATTATTTATTTATTAATTAATTATATTTATAATTAGTTTAATTATTAAATTTATTAAATTATAAATACTAGAAGAAGTTTTTTTAGTGTTTTTATTTTATTTTAATTTTAAATTTATTTTATAATACTGATTATTTATGTTTATTTATTATTATTTAAATTTATTTATATTAAATGATAAATTTTTTGGAAAAACAAGTGTTTTTCAAAGCAATTTATATTCGTAATGTCAGGCAGTAAGTTAGTAGTGAAAGTTAACTTGCTGTGTGTGGTGAGTAACCAGAATTAATTTTTATTTAAATTAATTTGAAACTGGTATAAATTTTAAATATTATTTATTAATTACTGAATATCTGAATATAAAATAATTATTGAGTTTTATAAATTTTCTAATTATCTAATAGGATTTAAACTAGTTTCTATTCAGTTAAAAATAAATTAATAATCATAAACAATGTAATTAAATAAAAAGCCATAAAAAGTTAGTAAATGTTTTTCTTTTTACTATGCAGTAAATAATCGTTAATTAAAATAATTAAGAAAATTATTTTATTCAGATAGTAAAAAGGATCTGCTAACTTAACTAAAAATAAATTAAAATTAGAAAAGATTCATCTTATTTTACCTAAACTTACAGAAGTTACGTTAGTAAAATTATTTTTTTTTTCTTAATAAATTTATTTAAAAAATAAAAATATTTTGCGGTCTATGGTTTTTTTTAAGTAAATATTTATGTATTCTTTAATTATTTATTGAATATTGGTTATTTTAATAAATAAATAATAAATATTTTCTTTTTTTGTAGTTTGAGTACGATTTAATGATGATGTGAATATGATATGATTCTGATTATTACAGATTTAAAGGTTTTGATTAAATTTAATTAATTCAATTAACTTAATTAAATGTAATTATATTTTTTTTTTTTTTAATAATTAATTATTTTGGAATGATTTATGTTTATTAATTTTCAATAGCTTGTTTAAATAAAAATTAATTACAACAACCAGTAAAATAAAAATTTAATTAAATTATATAATTAATTAAAAAAAAATTATAATAAATTTTTCAATTAATTAAATAATTTAATACAAGTTTTTTTATTTACAATAAATACAAAAAAATTATAAACAAAAAAATTAAGAGAAGCAAACAATTTTTTAAATAATTATTACATGCGACAAAGAAATTAATTTTTAATTAAATTAATACACAATAAAATTATAAACATATTAATTACATTTAAAGGCAAAATATTTAATCTAAATTAATAATAAAAATTAAATTAAATTATAAGTTTTTTTTTAGTGTTAATACAGGATGGTTGGTTGCTCAGTTATTTTGTGGGTTTATTTTTTTTCATTTTTTAAAGTGTTATTTGTGGTAAATAAGGAATGTTGTAAGTGAATACTTAAATTGCGAAATAACAGAAAATAGAACCCTTTATATGAGTAACAGTAGTGGAACAATCTTTGTTACATTAAAAAGAGTTTTTTTTTTATTATAATCAGAAATATATTTTCAGATTAACATTTTACGCCTCAAGAGATTATTATCATTTGTTAATACTATTGCTTATGGCACACTTAGTTAATCTTTTATTATTTATGAAAATTTTTCTTGCTTATTTCTGTTTATTTTAAAGATAATTACAAGAAACATTGTTATTACAAACTTATTGATAACTTTTCTTTGCACATTAATAAATGTGTATTTGTAAGCATAGAAAGAAAGCTTTATTTGTAAGTTTTAAAATGTAGAGAAATTTGTGAAAATTCTATCACCACACATCAAAATGTTACAAAAAGAAATCTGCAAATAGAACCATCCCAACCAATTTGATTCTCACTAAAATTTAATAAAAATAATAAATACTTCTTTTTTTTAACATAATTTATTTAATTACATTTTAATTAATTGAAAAAAATAACAAAATAAAAGAATATATAAAATCATAAAAAAAAGGAACAGTTTGGGTGTAAAAAAAAATTAAACAAAAAATAAATTGTAAAACAAAAAACAAAAATTCATTAATTGCTTAATTTTTTTTTTTTTTTTACTTTTTAATTAATTTTCTTCGTTTTTTTTTTGTTTTTACTTATCTTTGATTACTTTATTTTTCATTTTTCTTTCTTTATTTTCAAATTAAAAATGTTATGCTATGTATGGTTCTGGCTTGATTAATCCTTTTAGCGATTTTTTTATAGTTGGTTTAGTAGATATTTGTCACTTTTGTTCTTGTATTTAGATTGTTCATCTTAAGCAGTTATTTACAAATTTTTCTTTTAATTATATTTTTTTTATAAACATTATTTTCTATTTATTTGTTTTGGTAATACATGAATTCAGGTATTAATCAAAATCATCAAGAATTTGTTCCTGCAAATGAAAAGGTTTGTTTGATTTGTTTTTTGGATTTGTCTAAAGTAAGTTGTTTTTATTTATTGAAAAAAAAAATTAAAGGAAAGAAAATATAACAAAAATAAAAATAATAATAATTTACGATTTGTTTTGTTAATTAATTATACTTTTGTAACAAATAGCTGGTCAATTTCATCCTCAAGATATTTACATTTGTCTAACAGACCTATCGAATTTTCACACTGTAAAATAGAAAATTTGTTAAAACATATAGAATTTTATAGAAGTTAAATTAATTAATATTTATAATTTTTATTTTGATTTAATTACTTCAATTTTTAAGCGTTGATTTAATTTTTTTCTATCACTACGTAATTTATCTAATCTTTCTATTTGCTCTTGTGTTCTGGCACCACTTACTTCAAGCATTGCTATTTGTGCATCCTTATCCGATATTGATGATTCTACATATTCTTGCCTTTAATTAAATTAATATATAGATACATTTGGTTAAATTTATGCTTCGTCAGTTACAGTTTAGTCATTTATTTTGTATTAAAATTAATAAGTTATAAGTTTTGTTAGTACTTATGTCATTTTTCGTTAAATCGTAGTGTCATTAACTGTGTTTTGATTTATTTTTTTTATTAATTAAATTCGTTTTAGTCACTTTAATGCATGAAAAGACTTTCATTTATCAAACTTACCTAATATTTGCTATTTCTTGAAATTTCTCTTTACGCTCATTTAATAAATAAAAAACTTTCTCTTTAACAGCATCTAATTTTATTTTATAATTTCTACATAAATGACATTTTAATAATTTAGCACTTTGCAATGATAATATTCTTTGCTCTAATTTATTTATCTGTTTTGTCAAATAAAACAAAAAAAAAAAGAAAATTATAATCTGTTAAGAATTTTATCTATTTAATTATTAATAAAAATTTTACCTTCTCCTGTAATTCAACATTTTTCTCCTCTTGTACAAAGAAATCATGTTCACGTTCTGTCATTATAACAAAACTTTCCCGTAATGCATTCTCTAATTCATTTATACGACTATCTAATAAACTTTCCTTTTTCTCATAATCACTAATTAGAAAATCACGATCATTTAAATATTCCTCTAATTTACAGAAATTTTCAATAAATAATTCTTCAAGATTTTGATCATTTAATTGATTATTATGATTGTTTTCTTCTAATGTATTATCCATATTATTAATGGTTGTCGTTGTTGCAAGAAATTGTTCAGTTTTTTTAGTTAATGACAATGATGATTGTGATGAGAGAACTCTTGTTGATAATTGTTTATGAAATTTATCACAAAAACTATTTAACCAATGCTGCGTGTATAGAAATATTTTTTTTTTGTAATTATTTTAATAATAAGAAAACGTTAAATGCATTTTAAAACACTTTTTCTATTTTGGTTTTAATTTAAATTAATTAATTTATCAGGTTAGTAAAGTTTTTTTTTATTTTAATTTAAATTAATTAATTAAATTTAGTTACTTGTTAAGTAAATCAATATTTAATCATCCACACATACACACACGATATGATTTTTAATTATAAATTAATATTTAATTAATTTAATTAAAGTCTTTTATTTTATTTTAATTAATTAAGTGTTTAATGAGTATGTAGCACTTTTTATTTGTTAGTTAATTTTTAAATGATTTTTTATTTTTTTTGTTATTATTGTATTTTATTTTTAGTTTATTAATTATTTGTTATTTTGAGGTTTATTGTTTTTGTTTTGGTTAATTTTTTTAATAATTAATTTTATTGAATTAAGATTAATGATATTTAGAAAAAGCTCTTAAGAAAACCGGCGGGTCCAGCCTAATTTTATTGAGTATTTTTTTTGGAGTTATTATTATTATTATTTTTGATAAATTAATATTAGTAAAGACATGTAAAAAAAGGTTAATTAATTAGTAATTAAAATTTGTTAACTTCAATGTAAAAGGTACAAGAATGTATATTTATAAATTAAAAAACAAAGGTTTATTTACCTCTTCTTTTTTACGTTGCTCTTCCATCTGTGCGGCGATTTGGTGGCTCTTTGCTTGAGCGTTTTTCAATGCTCTAAAAAATTAATTATTTTAATTAAAAGTTCTAATCAAAATCGAATAGTTAAATTATATCTTACTGTTGCAACTCCATTATTGTTTTCTCTTTATTGTTTTGTTCCTCTTGAGTCATTTGTACTAATTGTAATAAACGTTCTGTTTCGGTTGTCGCACGTTTGGCTTCCTCTTGAGCCTCGTTTAATTGTTTTTGCGTTGACTCTAAGTGTCTCTGTGTTTCTGTTAATTTTTTATTTAATTCACCGGCTGCGGCAGCTGTACCACCGGCCTTTTGCAGTGATTTCTCCAATTGATCCATTTGCTCTTTACGCTTTTTCAATTGACGATCAAACTCAGCTAGATTTTTCTCCTTTTCTTCAATGTCTTTACGTTTTGTCTCGACAGTTTTTCTGTTTAGATTTTTTTATTATTTATTTTTAACTATTTTATATTAAACTATATTATTATCTACCTTTGTTCGTCCATCAGTTTTCTTTCATTTTCAATTGTCTTCGCTTGATTATCAATTTGTTTTTTCGTATCTTCCATGTGTTTCATTTGAGCTTCTAATTGTTTCCTTTGACTATCATCTGGTTGCTTAGCGACATTGTTCTGTTGTGCTGCTTGTGCTTTCTTATTTGCCTCTTGTAAGTCCAACTGCAAATAAAAATATGGCAAACATTAATTAGAAATACAATAAAAGTTAGTTACACAAGAAAAATTACTAAATAAATAATTTAAGAAAAAACATACAAAAAGGGGGAAAATAATATATTTTTATTAAGGTTAAAAAATAAAAACATAAAACATTTACAAATAATAAAAATAAATAATCGAATTTGTTTTGCTATAAGATGATGTGTAACCTGGCTCTTTTCCAATTCCTGTACAAGTAGCTCAAGTTGTGATTGGAATCGATCACGTTCAACATTTGATGCTTGTAACTCGTTACGTATTTGGTCTAGTTCACGTTGTATTTCCTGTACGTTACCCTGTGCATGCTGTTGCTGTTGCTTTTGCATATTGGCCATTTGCTGTAATTGCTGTTGCAATTGTTTTTCCATGACCTGAACTCGTTTATGTAATTCAGTTGCTGTTTTTTCAGCTTGGTCGGCACGGACCTTCTCTTGTTCGACAACTTTGCGCCATTGCTCAAGTTCGTTGTCACCGCGAGCACCGGACTCTTGCAAACGCTGTGTCAAACGTGCTATTTCACCCTTGAGTTGTTGTATCTCTTGGGAATTAGATTGTGGCTGCTGTTGTTTCATTCTATTAAATAATCAATATTAGCAACGATTAACATAAAAAAGTTAATTTGTTACTCTTACCTTCGATTCTCTTCACGTTGGCGCTGTAGCTCTGCTTCGGTGGCGTTTAGCTCTTGTTGGAAGTTCATCAGCATGTCTTGGCTCTTCTCTAATTGCAGCACTAATTGATCTCTGCAAAAATATTATATTTTATATTAACTTTCGTTTTGTACGTAATTGAATTTTACAAACCTTTCTGTTTGTAATTGCTTGGCATCCGCTTCCAGTTTCATTATGTTCTTCTCTATTTGATTTGATTGCATGTCACGTTTTTCATACATACGGGCTGCCTGTCTAAGTGATTCTTTTTCTGCCTCGGTACGTTCAAGACGTTCATGTACACGCGCTAGTTCAGCTGACATACGCTCGAATTCAATGCGGGTCGCCTCATGTAGTTCTTGCTGTTTGGCCATATGTATTTGTGCTTTCTCCAACTCCTTTGCCAGTCGGCCCGCTTCCAATTCTGTAGCATCTCTGCTCTGTTTTGTTTTATTTTAATAAAATGAAAAAGAGGAGAAATACTTGTAAATACCAATTGAACGAGAATGGAATAGACAACACTCAATAAAAATTGAAAATTCCTTCTTACACTCACCTGCAATGCTTTCTCGAGCCGGTCTCGGACACGATCAATTTCTGTCTTGTCCAGAGAACCGGGACTGATCGCATTTGCATTTTGTCGTAATCTTTCAGCCTCTTTTAGCAGTTTCTCATGTTTATCACGCACCTTCTCACATTCTATGTGAGCACGCTCTAATTCACTTCTTTGCTTGTCCTGTAAAACAATAAGAAAATCAAAATACGATAAAATATTATTTTTTCTTTAAAACAAAAAAAAATATTTACTTGACTGGCTATCAGCTTCGTAATTTCCGTTTTTGACAATTCTAATTGTAATGTGGCTTCATGTAATCTTGATTCTAATGTTTGTATTTCACTTTCTCTGTGCATTAGTTTATCTTTCATTTTATCAAATGTTTCTTGTTCATATTGCGATTTTCCACGGAATGACTCCAGCTCAAGTAAAGTCTTATCGAGACGTTCACGTAATCTTTCGCATTCTTCTTTTGATTTACGATTTTCCCGATTAAATGTCTCATTTTCTTGTAAACGACGAAGCTCGGAATTACTTTTCTCATATCTAAAGAATTTTATTTACATTGTATAGTTTAAAAATGATTTAGAATAAATACTAAATTACCTTTCACGCATTTTTTCTAATTCTAGACCGTATCTGGCAGCTTCTTCTTGTGCCGAGTCAAGGGCAGCATTACTCTTAGCATAAGTATTATGGGCACGTTCTAATTCGTATGTTAATCTTTCGATTTCTGTTTGGAAGTTCTCTCTTTCGGCTTGTGAACGACGTAAGTCAGTTTGATGTTTGTCCGAACGGTCACGTATCAATTCCATTTCTTCGCGAGTCTTCTCTTCAATTTCTTTTGATCGGCTTAATTGCAAAGCTGCTCTATCGCAAGCCTCTTGCAAACTAGAATTTTTGAAAATTAGTATTTAGATAATTTAAAAGAAAAAATGGTAAAAATTTACCGTGTGGTTTCCTCTTGTAATTTACGTAAGTCTTCACGAGCTTTAGCGGCAGCCAGTCCAGAACGTTCAGCCTCAACTTCAAGTCTTGCTCGATCTGTTTCTGCGGTATCGGCACGCGATTGCACACGATAAATTTCATTTTGTGCCCGATCGTATTTTTCTACCAGCTTTTCGAACTCCTTTGTTGTCGTATCCTTTTCATCGATTAATTTTTGGCTAGCATATAATGCTTTGTCGAGTTTATCTTTTAAAATTTCAATTTCTGTTACCGCATCATCGCGTTCAATCTGTGTTTAAGTAAGAAAAAATGAATTTAATTTTTAAAGACATCATCATGAAAATTTAAACTACTCACTTGAAGTTTTTGATGAATTGAGTGTGCCTTCTCCCATCTATCCTTTACAACTTCTAATTCGGCTTGCATCGCCTCTTTGTCACGTTGTGCTTTTATTGAGATACTTTGCGCGTTCTCAGCACGCTCCTTAATCTTTTCAAATTCTTCAGCTAATGAATCGCGTTCCTTCTGCAAACGAGTCATTGACAATTGTAATTTTTCGCTTTTATCTTTTAAACGTTCACAGTCCAACTGAACCGTTTCACGTTCTTTCTGAATACGACCGGCCTGACCAAGTGCCTTATCCAATTGCGATTGAATACTTTCATATTCATAGGTTTGTTTTTCTTTTTCCAATTGTACCTTAAATGGCAATTTTGATTATTTGTAATCAACGATAGATCGCTAATAAAGTTTTCTACTTACTCGTCTGACTTCGCCAAGACTTTTGTCTAATCGTTCTTGCAAATGATCGACTTCATTTTGTGCTTTATCTAGAGAATTCTGAAGTTTATCTTGCTGCAATTGAGCTTTACCAAGTGTAGCCTGAGTACGTTCAAGTTCTTCCCGTGCTTTTTCCAGCTCGCCAAACGCTTTATCACGTTCAGCATGTATTCGCTGTACACCAGTTTGATTACGTTCTAATTCTTGACGTAAACTCTCTTGCTCCCCTTGGGCATTCTCTAATTTTGCTTTAAGTCTATAAACTTCACCTTGACTCTTTTCTAATTTATCCTGTAAGGATGCAGCTTCGGCACGAGCACGTTCAGCGTCCGACTATTTGTATAAATTTTTTTTTTTTGATAAATAAAAGAAAATTGCAATTAATTTTATATTTTTCAAAAGAAAAAAAGGTAAATAATTTTGTTAATTAAAAAAAGAAGGAAAATCACTTTCGCTCAGCGTAAATAATTAATATATATATATATATAATATATTCTTTTTTTTTTGTATAATTTGTTTAAGCCATACAAGTGCACGCAGCATTATAAAATAATTTAATTAAGAATAATTAAAAGGTAAAATAATTTAAAAGAAAGTTTTCATTAATTAATTAAAAAATTAATCAAATAAACAAAAAATGAATGTAAATTGTGTGTTTAATGAAATAATTAAAAAAAAATTAACAGAATAATAAGAATTAAATTGGCATTCGCAATGCTGTTTCTGAACTTTTTTACTTGTTTATTTTTAACGTTTGTATGAAGTGTGATTATGTTTTACTCACAAACATTGATTCGTCCTAAAAATAGGAACAATCGATTGGTAATTTCTTTTGCTTTTGCTGTTTTGTTTTTATTATTATTTAGCTTTAATTTGGTATATTTTCTGGGGTTGGGTTTTAGGTAATAAATTATTATTTTTTTTGCTTTAGACAAAACTTACTTGAGTGACACGCAATTCGGCTTGGGTACGTCGCAGCTCAGCTGATGCTTTATCAGCACGCTCCTGTGCTCGGTCTAATTCCTGTGATGTGGATAATGTTGATCGGCCAAACGATGTCTTTTGTGATAAATAATTTTATTTAAAATTTTTTTTATTAATTCTTTTAACTAATAATTAATTTATTTTTTTTTATTTAATTGTCTAGCAAGCAAACCATATTTTAAAAGCAAATAAGTAATAAACCAAAATTTACAGCATTAATTGCCAATTTGTTGATTGCAAAATATCCAAAAATTAAATTATAAATTTTTTTTTGATCAAAAATAATTTCGCTTTAAATGTTTTAAAAAAATTTTGTTTTGTAAATATTCGATTATTACTTCATTAGTCACCTGTGATCGTTCAAGATCATGACGTAAACGTTCGTTTTCAATTTCAAGACGTTGCATACGTTGCTTAGCTGCATCCCAATCGGCACCACTTCGTCCAACCTGCGAGTAGGAGAACGATATCTGAGAAATTATTGACAGAAGTATATAATATCAATAAAACAAAAATATTTGTAAATAAATAAATTTATGATAAAAAATAATAAAAATAAAAATTAGATAAAAATTAAACTAAAAAAACTTACCTCGCTAGTTGCTTTGTCAAGTTCGGCCTTGGATTTACCCAATTCACTTTGTGAACATTCCAATTTTGACTCGAGACGTTCCTTTTCGGTTAATGCACGATCTAAACGTGTGTTCAACTTCTCCAGATCACTCTCCATTGTACGCAATTTCATTTTGTATTCAGTAATTTCACGCTCGTGTAGATCGCGCTCTTCAGCCTTTTCTTGTTCGGCACGATCACGTTGTTCACTATTTTAATTTTAGTATAAATAAAAATTCATAAAGTTTTTGCTGTATTATTATTAAATTACCGTAATTGCTGCATTTGTTTCTCTTTATCGCCGATAGCTTCTTCTAAACTGGTCAAGGCACCTTCAGAGCTACACTGATGCGCTTGCATTGCTGATAAACGTGCTCGTGCCATATCCACCTGATTATCTTTTTCTTTTAACAAATCTTCCAAATTCTCAATCTAAATCCATTTTAAATTTTTAAAGTAAATTTAGGATTGAATGATAAAAATAAATTATTTTAATTTAATTTTTGCATTAAACTATATTCTGCTTTTTTTTTGTTTTAATTTTTTGTTAATTGTTTTATTTATATTTTTAATCACGAAACATACAATCAAATAATTCATTTTTGTTAGGTGAAATAAAATTAGTAGTGTTATTTTTTAAAATAAATAATGTTTACCTGCAGTAATAAAAAAAAAACAACTTACGGAATTATTTATAAACAAACAAAATT
Organism: Ptychoptera contaminata; assembly: GCA_963942525.1. Lineage (NCBI taxonomy): Eukaryota > Metazoa > Arthropoda > Insecta > Diptera > Ptychopteridae > Ptychoptera > Ptychoptera contaminata. Next base: position 11,703,999 of record OZ012638.1, on the reverse strand, counting down.
TCATTTAAATAATTAAAATTTTGTACATAGAAACTGCACTAAAAATATGATTATTCTTTTAATGTTTAAAATAATAAAAAAAAACTTTCACCGCTAAAACATAAACACCGTTGAAACCAACAAAAAAGCAATTATGAGTATTACCCATTAATAAATTATAAATAAAATTACGCAACAATGAATTGAATGAATCAATCAATAATATAAAATATTTTTTGTTGTGATTTATTAATGAAAATAAATTGTTTGAATACGTTATCCTTGCACGATTCCTGCTAAGAAAACGCATGAAATTTAATTATTTATATACGGAATAAGAAGAATATCAATTCTTAAAGTTTCTAAATCTTTTTTTTAACATAATTTGTTTAATGAATATCGTTTTTTTAAAGAATCCTAATTATGTACATTAATTGACATAAACAGAGTATAAATCCTAAATCGTTTTATAGAAAAAATATTTTTTTCTTTTCAATTAAAAAAAACACCCTTAAGCTGAATCTGCTACATTTTTCTGAGCGTATTATATCACTAGTGGCGAACACAATGTTACAATAACCACAGAGCATGGTTTTATTATTATTATTATTATTATTATTATTATTTTTTAAATTGAATATTTTGATGTTTTTTTAATTATATTTTAGTTTAACCTAAATATTTTGTAATTACAAAAAAAAACAACAACAACAAAATTACCTTTCTCTGCAGAACATTTATTTTTCTATCCTTAATATCCATGTGATCCTTTAATTCGGTTAATTCATTTGTAACGCGATTGCGATCTTGTACTGCTTGCAGTGCACTTTGTGTTTTTTTTTCAATTAAACGATTTTTCTCTTCTAAACGTGCACGTAATTCTTCAACCTTAACGAGGTCAAATAAAAAAAAAAAAAATACAAATCAAATTAAATAGTTTATAGTGGATTAATAAATGAAATCACTTACATCAGCTTGCAACATGTTGTAGTGTTCTTCTTTGGCGCATAATGATTCTTTTAACACGGCAATATGACGTTGATAATCCTTAATTAATTAATTTGAAAATAAAGATAAAAGTGTGATTTTAAAAGCAACGAATTTCATTAGATTATTTTTATAAATTATTCTAATTACTGAATTTACGATAAAAATCATTAGAAAATTAAGCAATCAGTTAGCATGCTGCATGTTGATTGATTATATCTCATATTTTATCATAAATTCAGTAACAACTAATTATTTTTATTTTTTTTTTTGCAAGCAAATAATTGAAAACCAAAAAGTATTCAAAAAAAATTATCCAAAATAAAATAAAAAAACTAATTAAGAATTTTGTTAAAAGGTTGAATATGTACTCTCACAGGTACCTGATGTTGTTCGTCTAAGGTCTTCATCTTAGCCGCCATAGCCATTATTTCTTGGTCTCTACGTTGTATCTCAAGTCGAAATTCGTCCAACTTTAAAACAGTTTTTATTTTTTATATTTTTTAGTTTGTTTTGGTTTTTTTTTTTTAAATTTATTTTTGTTTAATTTTTTTCTTTTTTTTTATTAATTTTATCTTCATTTATCTTAAGCAATTTGAATTTTTTTTGTGTTTTGTTTGTTTTTTTTTTTTTGGAATTTTTAATTATAAAAACTTAAAAATAAAATAATAATAATCAGGTGGAAAATAATAATTTTCATTAATTAAAAAAAAAATTATAAATACAAAGCGAAAAAAATAAATTATTAAAAAAAAACAAATATTGTTTTTTCTCTTAATTAACAGGCAGAAAAATATTCTTCTTAATTTTTCTTTTAATTAAGATAAATTTACCGTTCAAGCTTTTCGTTATTATTTTATTTGAAAACTAAAGAAACAATAAATACTTGTTAAGTAACTTAGTTAGTTTAGGCTTGTCTTCGTTATATTTGTAATATTTTTTTGTTTATAAATAATATTTTAATGTTTTATTATTTATTGCGCAATAAATATTCGCTGTTTGCTCGCTTAATTATAATTAAAATAATAATAATAAAAAAAACATTTTAAAGCAAGTGGCTTTTGCATAGAATTTACACACAACTCAGTTATTATCATCACTACATGACTTTTAATTAAAAATAAAATTTGTTTTTAGCTGTTTCATTAATGCTTTTTTGATGTTTTTAATTAATTAGTTTTAATAAGCTTTTTGTTTTTACATAAGCTGCAGCAACAGTACATATTTATAATTAAAAAAAAAACATTACACTAAATGCTTTTTTCTTTCTTTTTTTTTGTTTTTCATATTTATTTAGTTAAATAATTATTGCAGTGCTTTTGTTTTTTCAATTTATTTTTAAATAATAAATGAGCTTTTTTTAAAATTATTTTATTAGTTTAATAGAAAAGCTTAAAGTTAAAAATATTTAATTTAAGTAAAGTGTAATAATACTGCTTTAAGTAATTAACTTAAAAATAGTTAAATTTTTTATTAATAAAATGGAAGAGATATAAAATGGAATTAAATTTTAATAAGAATTTTTCTTTTTTTTTAATATAAAGTTTGTATTAAACTAGATAAATTATTAAAGATTAATTAATTAGTAATAATATTAATAAATATTTACAGAAAATATAATTTAAATTTTCTACAAAAGTCAAATCGGTTTAAATGGTGTAAAAAGCTTAAATTGAGAAAAAACCAAAATAAAAATTACATTGAGAAAATTTTATTTCACTTTATTTATATATTTAATCTTAAAGTATTTATCGAATATAATTAATTAATTAAGTCAATTAAATTTTTTTTTTAGTATAAATTCCTGATTTGGCAATAATTTCTTCTTTTTTTTATATAATTTTTTTGTTTTTAATATTTATTAAAAGATTAATTAAGATTTGAAAATTTTTGAATATTTTTATTTAAGTTTTTTAATTTATTTAATTATAAATGTTTTAAACATTCTACATTAAAGCTACTTAGTTAAACTACTTTGATTTAATTTCGAGTAATGAATTTTTAAAAAGTTTTGTTCAACCAATATTAGTCATTAGACTTAAATTGGTTGTTACGGTTTATTTTTAACATAATATAAAGCACTACATTCCGATTTAAGTCGGATTAAATAGAAGAGTTTTAATAAATATTCTAAACAGTATAGATAATGATTTGTAAAACAAAAACAAAAGAACGTCTTTATTCACCATCTTGTAATCTGAACTGATCGCCATTTTAAAGTATCTGTTTTTATTTTTTTGTGCTTTAAACTAGCAACATTTTTAATTATTAGGCGTTTATATTTAAAAGATAATTTTCCATAGTAGTTCTTTTGGTAATCATTAAGAAAGGAGAAATAGTCTCTCATTTGAAAATTCACTATTTTCTTTTCTTTAGCTTTTAAATACTTTGTTGTTCTTTAATTTTAAATTTTATAAATTAACTAATTTTATTAATTTATCATAAGATAAATAAGATTTTTCACAAAAATAGTTTGATGTTCCTTAAAAAACTAAATTTTCTTTTGTAATAATTTATCAATAATTATTTAATTAATAAATGTAATTGCACTATACGGAGATCAATTAATTAATAAATAAATAATTATTATGTTTTTTTACATGTATATAAAAATAATAATAATAATAATTAATTATGTACTTATATACAGATTAATAAAAAGGCAGTTACTATATTTGACATGCAAATTAACTAATTATTATTAATTTTTTTTGCTTTTGCATTTAAATCTCACATTAATTAATTGCTTTCGATTAATTATTATTAATTATTTTTTAAACGTAAAAGAAGTTAAATAAAAGAACTAGAAAAACAAAATATATATCTATATAAATAAGAAAAGAAAAAATTATCTAACGACCATTTCACATTAATACAATCAAGGTAACTAATTACAGGTAGGTTTTTAATTTTTTAATTAATTATCACTAAGCTAGGGGTTGTTTTTTTTGTTTGTTATTATTATTTAATAAATAATTTTGCTCTAAAATTTCACTTCTATAAAAAATAATTAATTAAATTTTTATATAAATAAATTTATTTCATGTGTTTTCAGCATCTAAAATTATCATCACATAAATATTATTATTTTTTTTTTTGTATCTACTTTCAAGCATTTTAAGCTATCATTCAGCTTTTTATTTCGATTCTTTTTTCTATTTTATCAATTTTATACATTTATTTTTCGTTTTTTTTTAGATCCTGACCTATGGAGATTTTTGTACAGTTTTTTCTATAAATATGTTTTTTCTATTTGGTTTTAGTTTGGGGTTGTTTGAAAAGTTATTGCCTCATCTAGTTGTTGTTATTCTGGTTTATTACTAATTACTTTTGTCGTGGTTTTTTCGTTATAAATTATTAATATTATCATTATAATTATATTATATTTCCTTTATTATGATTGCTTTAATAGTTTTGTTTTGTTTTATTTAAAAAATAAAATCAAAATACAACTAAAAATTTTCTTTTCACAAATAGTAAATTATTTACTCAGGAAGCTTATTTACTATTTATCCTGGGTGGTTTATTTTTTTTGAAGCAATTTGCATTGTCATTTCAAATTGAACAATTAAATGAAATAATTTCTTGTTTTCATTTTGTCTTTTTCCCTTTTTTTAATTTTATATATTAAATTCACTAACATTTTGGGTATTTTTTTTAAATTTAAGGATTTTTCTACTAAATCTCATTGCTTTTATTTACAGAATAAATTCTAGGAAGGGTGGTTAATGGTTTTATAATTTGTTTTATTTTGTCGCTATTGATTTCAAAGTTTTTAAAAATATTTTTAACAGAAAATTGAAGCTTTAAAGCTGGTATGAATATATAATAATAACAGAAAAAAATGTTTTTCAGTACGATGTCGCTTTATTTTTTATCGTTGATTAAAATGCAAAATAATGCTGTATTAGTCATTACACAGGTGAAACATATTCTACTTATGCTATAGTAAAGAAAAAATTAATTCTTTTTAATAGTTTGCATTTATTAATTGAAAAATATTATGAATGCAGTAAGTTTTTTTGTTAATACTAAAATTAATAACAAAATAATATTAATTTAAATAAGAGTAATTAATAGTCATAAGAAAATTAATAGAATCATTTAATATTTTTTCCAACGCTTTTAGTTAAGGAAGAAACAGCACAACCTAACCATTACCACCCATTTACCCATCGAGAATATAATCTTATTAAAAAAATTTTAATTAATGGTTTAATTCTATCTACAAAAATAGATTTTATTTTTATATTTTTTTAATTAAATTAAAAATTAATAATAAAATTAAATGAATGAATGAATGAAAGTTTTTACTTGCTTAAAGTAAACATGTTTGTCTTAGCTCGTAATTGCTTTTCATAAATTATTATTATTATTAATATTTTTCTTATAATTTTTTTTCCTTCATACTATCTAATTAATTAATTTTTATGTTTTATTAATTAATTTTACTTAACAACCAAAACCATTGAGCATTGCTAATTTTATTTCATTTCCTATTATCACAAAAAAATATTCTCGCTCTTTTGCATTAAAATTTTATTTCTCTGTGTGCTTTTATATTTGATGGGGCATTATTATTGGATTTTAATTAATATTTAATTATTATTATTTTATTTTACCTTATTTGTAATATTATATAATTAAGACTACGACTTAATTGACATTGTTGACTATGAATAAGAAAAACAAAACACATTTTTTTCATCATTTTTTTTTTGAATTATTAATTTTTTTCATTAATTAAATTAATTTTTTTTTTGATGATTAATTTATTTGTAAAAAAAATAAGAAATAATTATTAAATGAATGAAATGAGAAATTTTTCTATATATATATATATATATATACTTTTTTTTTACTATTTTTATTACTTTTATACAAAAAAAATACGACGCTCTAATGCAGCTTTTAGTTGGTGTTTTTAAAGATTATTCATAAATTTTTCATAATTTTCAATTTTACAGAAGAAGCTTACTTAATATAGTTGTTGTTCTAGTAATTAGTAAGTGTACTTTTATTAATTTTATTTTTTTATTCATTTGGTTAAGTTAATCAAGAAAATCACAATTTATTTTTTATTCCTTTAAATAATTTTTATAAATTCATAATTTTTTTTTTTTTGCTTAGTTATTCGTCAGTCTTTTTGCTACAATTTTTTTTAGACACTAAATTTAGGTTTCGATTAAAAACGAATAAAAACTTGAAGAGATTTTTTAATTGCTTAAAAGTATGGGGAAAATGGGGTTTAGAAAATATTTTTCTAATAATTTTTTTTTTTAAATATTGTGGTAAGGGGTTTTTTTTTGATAAATTAATTAATAATTTTGGCAATAATAGTTACTTAAAGTTCTAATGTGGGGTTTTATTAATTATTAAATTACTTCTTTTTTGTTATTGTTAACGAAAATTATTGAAAAAAAATATTTTTTTTTTATTTATTTAATTTTTTGTGGGAATAATTCAACATGATTTCCCTGAACACATTTTGAAAATAAATCGTAGAAGATACAAAGAATAATTATAAATTAAAGCATAAATTTATTTTTATTATATTTAATTAAAAGAAATTAAATTAAATAATTTTTTAGATAAGTATTTTAATTATATAAAATATTTTAATCGTTTTTCACAACCTTTTTGAAAAAGTAATTAAAGTTTTTCTTTTACTAATATTAATTATGTTTTTTTTTTTTTGTATAAATTTCGTTGCAAAAATGAATTTCTCTTCTTTTTTGTTTTTTGCCATTTTAATATTTTACTCAGATTGCAATCGTTGTATGATTTATGCAAGTTGAAAATTCATTCAATTTTTTAAATCTTTTATGACATTTAAATCGATACTTTTTGTTCTGTAGAATTAAGGACATTAATAGTACTGTACTCTTATAAGAAAAGAAAATAATTATTAATTTTCTACATATATTTGTTTATTTTATGTCTTTACAATTGCTTTTCTATTAAAATTAAATGCTTCTGAATAAACTTTAGTCATCACTTGCAAAAATCTAAGTTAGATTTTTCACTAGCAATAATTTATTTTGACAAAATAATTAAAATAACAAATACAAAAAAATTTTGTAACCGAATTTAGTAAAAGAGATAAAAAAGTTTTTTTTTATGTTTAAGAAAACAAATTTTCCTTTTAGTATGAAGAAAAAAAGTTCAAACCGTCAGTTCATGTATTGCTGGTTTGAGAAGATTTAATAATAAAAAAATATATATATAAACAACTAAACACGCGAATAAAACACATATATATGTACATATATACTGAACTAGGGGCTGATTCATTGTGATTTTTTTTTCTTGAATGTTGTTATCTGGTGTATGGGTAATTTTCAAATTTATTTTTTATTTTTTAAATCAAACTGAAAAACTGATTTAATAATAATAAGAAGAAAAAAAGATAAAAGCTCAGTTTACTTTTAAAAACAAACAAATAACTAGGGAATGACAATACTACAAAAAAAAATCGTATTTGCTTTTGAATTTTTCGTTCCTACTGCTATTGTTGCTGCTGTTACTGTCATCTTATTATGTTTGCATGGAAAATATAAAGTACAGTGCAGCACAGTGTTTAGAAAAATAATAATAACTAAAAAACAAAACAAATAGAAGAAAAAAAAATTCACATATCACAAAAATTCCCGGAGGGCATAAAATGTTATATGTTTTACATTTTTCCTGCCTGCTGACTAAGATATAAATACATATATAGGCATGGAAAAAAATAAAAATAACTAGAAGTTTAATACGATAATATTACAAATGGTGAAAGTTCGGTGATCTTTGAAACTTTTCTTTTATTCATTTTAAGAAAAAACAATGACAAAAATAAAAATAATATTGTGATTAGAAATTTCTCTGATAAGAAATAACACTTTAAAGTCCTTAATTCGTCTTTCATTTTTGTTGTTATGAGAAAATATTCATTTCTTTTTAAAAAATATGTATACTTTCGATTGCTTAGCTTCAATTAGATAATTGTTTAACATAATATCTTTTTAATTCTATTTTGCATAGTAGTTTAATTGTGAAAGGTGTTGGGGTAAAATAGTTCGAGTTTAAAGGGGTTTTTATTTTGGTAAGAACAACAACTATATAAAGTTTTACTTATTTTTTTTTTCATTAATTAATACTTAATATTCTATAATAATTATTTACACAAACTCACTCAAATGTGATTCTCACTTTTCGTTACGATTTTTTTTTCTATTTTGTTAATATATAATTCGTTTCGCTATAACCGTTGATTGATTTTTACTTTTTTTAATATTTATTTTTATTTATTTATTTCTTATGAATCTATCGATAGTTGATCTACATCAAATTTGAAACTTACTTGTCTTTTAACATCGCCTTGTTTATTGTAATCTAAATCTAGTTTCGAGTACGGTACTTGATAATTATGATGATGATCGAATTGGCGATTTGTGTAGCCGCCAAAGTAATTATTATTACTATTTGAATGTTGTAATGATGATGATTGTAGATGATGGGGTGCTGTTGGCAATTGATGTTGATAATTAGACGTTGCTGTATGTGATAATGCTGGATTAGATGCATGATGCGTCGGATAATAGTAACTATTTCTATTTTGTGCTAAAATACCATGTGCTAATGGTATTTGCTGATTTAATAAATTGTGATGAGATTGAAGATGCGAATGAGGATGATTTGTATGACTATGATGTAAATGAGAATGATGCAATTGATGATGTGGTGGTAAATGTATTGAATGATAAGGTGGTTGTTGCTGTTGATGAGACTGATGATGATGATGAGGCAAACTGCTTGCATTATATGGTGGTAGCAGAGTATTACTATAGACCGGCTTTGAAAATAAATAATCATGTGCCGGTCGATATTTGTTTAAATAATTTGATGATGAATCTAAATAGTTTGTTGACCCAAAACCACCGGTACCACCGCCGCCGATAATACTTCCGCTTCCACCACCGCCACCAATACTACCGCCACTACCACCGCCACCACCACTACCACCACCCACATAATTATAAATATTTGGATGTGAATAAAAATTCGATGACATTGGTACAAAATTATCGTTTAAGATTGTTTCACTTGTGGGTAAAGTTGGATAACTAGAGACACCGCCGTGCGATAATCGTCGATTCAATATTTGCGTTGATCTTGATATTGATCTCGATGTTTCGTTTAATAAATTTGTTATATTTGGTTGTTGTGACTGTTGTTGCGGAAACATTGTGCTTAGGGATGGGCCAAGACCACCAATGCTCTGTGCCAGATTATAATAATCGGCTGACATTGGTTCAGCTGACGGTAAACCACCTATACTATAACGACGTCTTGGCAAACCCGGTGATGTACGTCCAAAACTACCACCAGGTGTATAGAATGGATGTTGTCCTAAAAGATAACTCTGTTGTTGTTGCAGTGGTTGCTGCTGTAGTTGATTCCCATATAAATGGCCCAGACCCAATATATCTGATGATGGACTAACCAGGTCGTAATTATACATCTGAAAATTGTGTTTAAGAGAAAACACATATTGGTTTTTTACGACGTTTTTTACTTAATCAATAAAAAAAAATAAAGAAGATTTTCCATCGAAGTCTTACGGACGTTTGGCCCCGTTAAAATAATTTAACCGTTTTTATAATTTTTTATTTAAAATTTTAAAAGCTCATTTGTTATACAACGGAAAAAAATATAAGATCGAAAAAGAAAAATAAACAAAAATATATAGAAAAGTAAATTTAAACAACAAAATAAGATGATGATGTTGATGATGATTTTGAGATGAGTTGTTGAAATGAGTTATTGTGATAGAAAAAAGAAAGAAAAGAATTACATAAAGGTAGTTATGTGTGCTTGAAGAGAATGTGTCGGTTGTAGAATGGATACATTTATATTTTTATACGCTTTTGGTGCGTTTTAAATTTAAATTTTTTAACAGTTTAGTGATACAGCGATTAAAATAATGAATAATATTTTGTGAGTGCTTTGGGACTTTTATACATAAAAAGAAGAAAGTAAAAACGAATATATGTTTGTTGTGTTTTCTAATTGAAAAACACAAACGAAACAGTTGTTTCGTATCTCTTATGACATACATACATACATTTTTAATACTGATTTACTTTAAATAAATACCTTTAATAACTTTAAGCGTTATATAAATAAAGAAAAAAAAATCCAAGTATTTGCGAGAAGGAAATAACAAACGAATAAAAAAAATTCCACTGCTTAAGGGTTGAAAATAATTTTTATTTTTAATAATAACAGTAATAAAAAATTAAATTAAAATTATTATTTTAAATTGAATTTCTGAAGTTTTTTTTTTATTTAACTTTAATTTGTTTAATATTTATAATTTCTATCTTGTATCTTATTTTATGTTCGTATGCAAACCTGCCTGGCAGGTGTTGTTTTATACATTCATAATTTTTTTATTTTATTTCTAACAAAGGAGTTTTAATGGAGCAGTAAACAAATGATTTAAATGAAAGGAAAATGGATTGTTTATGATGATTTCAATTGAAATAATAGTTGCTATGAAATTTTTAAACAAAAAATAAATAAATTATATTTAATGAGTGCAGCGAGTGTAATTGTTACCCTGATTGTGAAATGTTGTGAAATGCAATAATTATAATTTGAATTTAATTTTGTTTTTTTTTTTATAATTACAATTAATAAAAAAAAAATATTAATTATGAATTTATTCTGTGAATCAATTAATTAATTATATTTTTTTTTACTTTTTGCTAACTGAAACTTAACATTTAGTGAGAAAAAAACAAACAGGTGCCCAAAAGTTATTTATCTAAAATAAAAAAAATGTAAATTGAGAGAGAAAATAAAATTCGAGCACATGTTTGAACTGGTGAATTTATTACCAGGCGCCTCCACTGTTTGCACAGTGTTTTACTACTTATGTGTTTCCACAATGTTACTTTTTTTTCGCGATAAAGCACGCTAATTATAGATTGCTGTTGTAATAAGCATTAAACTTTTTTTTTGTAATATAATAATTTTTAAATTACTTTTAATGTTAATAATGTGCTTTTTGTACATTATTTAATGTGAAAAAGCTTTTATACATTGTAATTCTATAAAAATTGTAGTGTTTTATTTTTATTTTATAAATGGTTAATGATTTAATAATTACAATTATTAAGATATAAACAATTTATTATAAAGTCATAATATAAAGTCATGGATATCATCCAAGTTACAAAGTTAAAAGAATTTTCTTGTATTCTCATTTATTAATAAAAGCTTCTACTTGATTCGCTCATTCAACCTAAAATTACAAAGTTTTTATTAATTTGTTTTTATTATAATTTGTTTTAACACCTAATTGAGCACGAAACGTTGCCAAAAGTAAGTTTTTCTACTAGAAAAAACAATATTTATGCAGTGTGACCTGAAGACTTTATTTAGTTAGTGTCAGTTTGCTTTACTTCACCGATTATTGTTTTTTTTATTCAATAAAACAAAACTTCACATTTTAATTGAATTTAAATAAAAAAAAGTTCAAACTCAAAGAATAAATTCAGTCAAATAATATTTTTTTGGTTTTATAAATGATATTTCGATAATACTAAAATGCCAATCAATAAATGTTTAATGTGAATGCAGCTTAGTGAGAGAAAAGAAAAAACAAAACAACAAAATATAAAGAAAAAATAAATCAAGAAAATATAATTACCAAAAAGAAAAGTTTTTTATTTGATAGATAAATCTCATTATAAATAAAAAATTAATTAATTTATTAAATACTAAAAGCCAATTGATAGTAAATGGGAGCCGTCGTTGTCGATAAGTTTCGTCAAAAATCGCTTTTTATTATTTTTAAGTAAAGAAAGACAATAAATTTTTTTATTGAATCAATAAGAAAAAAAAACATAAATATTAACATTCAGACGAAAGAATTATCTTCAATTAATTATTTAATTAAATTTCATTAATATTGGTTTGCCTAACACGCAAATGAAATTATAGAAAAACTAAATATAACAATTTTTTTTTTTTTGAAAAAAACGAAAAGCAATTTTTTCGCCGTGAATAATAATTCTTTCGTCACAAGTAACAAAAAACAAATTAAAATTAATAAAATTAACAAGAAAATTAATTAAACAAAATATGGAAAATAAATAAAATAACAAACACAAAAAAAAAAAAATAATAATTATAATAATTAATTTTAAAAAATGAATAAAATTTTAATAATAATTGAAAATATTTTTCCTTTTTTGCTTTTTATTTAATTTTTATATTTTGTAAAATTAAATTATAAAAAAAAAAACACAAATTATAATTAAAAATTAATTAAATTTTGCAAAAAAAAAAATTGTATTAAAAATAAAGAAAAGATTATTAACAAAAAAAAAAAACAGAAAATTTAAATTAAATTAATTAAACAGAAAAAAAAATTAAAAAATTATAATAATTAAAAGAAAAAGAAATTAATTAAATAAAAAAAAATTGATTTTATAACCGTTTTGCTTGTTTTGTATGGCATTTTTTCTTTTCTTTTTTTTTTTTTTTTTGGTAACGTTAAAAACACTTTTTGACGAAAACTTCCGATTTTCTTGGCACACTTTTTACATTTTCAAGTTGCTTTTACAAAATTTAATATAGATTTTCTTTTGATATGTAAATTCGGCTAACTGGTATAATAGTTATGGATAGATGGCGTTTTGATGATTTTAATTTGTTTTGGTTAATAGTAAAATGGCTTCCTGAAAAATTACTTTATAAAGAAAAAAATAAAATAAAATTAAATAATAATAATAAAAAACTGTTTTCCAAAAGAAAAATGTTTTGCAAGTTAGAGAAAAACCTTAAGAAATAATAATAATGAAAAACAATAAAAGAAAATAAAAATTAAATCATTTTATACTAGAAGAGCTAGTAATCTCTATATATAAGTAGCAAAAATCCATTTCATAATAATTTGCACAGAAAATTCCTTTATTTTAATAAAGTATTTTAAATTGTCCAATTACCTTCAGCATTTATATGAAAGTTTCAAGTGTTTGTTTTGCAGTTTTTATTGTTTTTGAAAAGAATTATTTTTTATTCTAATTAACTTTAAAATCTACGAGCACGTATTTGTTATTTTAATTTTAATATAAAATTTTTTCCACGAAAAATGAGCTACTTGTGTTGAAAAATAATAAAAACACAAAAAAAAAGAACACCAACAGGGACAAAGCTCACCCATGATGCAAATTATACTAATTCTTAAAAAGTAAAAAAATATTAAAAGAGGAATCGATGCGTATTTTGTGTTTATTAGAGAAAAAAAGACTTGCTTAGAAAAGCTTCAATAAAATATTTTTTTTAAAACTAAAACCATTCAGTGGAGACGCCCGGTAAAAATAAAATTTATTTTATTAATTCTTCGATAGAGATGTCTGATTAAAGTGAAAAAAACATATAAAATGACAAGGAAAATAAGAAAATGTAAAGACCAACATCAATTGCAATAATCAAATAAATAAGAAAATGAATATTTAATAAACATTTATCAAAAAAAAAATAACATAAAATATTGATCGATATACAGGAACTGTGTCAGTTTTTTAGTTAGAAATAGTTTTCTTATTTTATTTATTATTCGTAGTTTTATTTCAGATACGAAAATAATGTGACACAATTGTTATAACAATAATTTATGTAGACAACATTGTCAGTTATTTTACAATTTGTTTCAGTATTGATTAAAGTAGATTCACAATTTAACATTTATGATAAAAAAAAAATAAAATAGATGAAGTTTTATCTCTGCTTTAGTTTGTTTTATTTGTTATTTTGATTAAAATTTCATTTTCGAAAATTTTCTGTATAAAAAAAATGTATTGCAATGTTTTTAACCAACAATAGACTTGTAGAACGAATAATGGATAATGGTGCATTTTTTATAACATCACGAAATAAGCTTTAAATTTAAAATTTCTGTTTTTTCTTCTTCTTATTTTCATGCTTTAATGTGCAAAATAACGATGCACGTTGCATTTCTATTATAAAGTTTTCTTTTCTTTTTAAGAATAATTTCTATAAATTTATTATTATTTCATGGAAAAAAGTGGATTTTATTTTTATTGCTGTTGAACAAGTAAAATTACAAACAAAAGTTAAGAAAATAGAGAAAAAAAAATTGAATTGAAACCAAAGTAACGTAAACTAACAATTGTCTGATTGCCTCTATGTAAATAATTTACATATATATATTTAATAAGAATAAAGACACGAATCGCGTGTATTTAGTTTTTATATGTTTTCGTGATCGCAATTTACTGTTCTGATGAACTTTTTATATATTCAATTCTATAATATTCTTTGGTTGATATTGTTATGGATTTTTTGTTTTTTTTTTTTTTGCTCTTTAATGATACTTTAAGGAAATGATAATTTACTTTTTAAATAATAAATAAGATTTTAAAAAAATAATTTTTTCATTTTTACAATGACAAACATGGAAAACCAACTTAAATACAGAAAAAAATGTGTGGGTGTATAGTGATTATTGTTTTATTTCTTATTCTCTTTTGGCTTGATTTAAGGAAATAATTTTATTAAATAATAAAAAAAAAATATAACGACAGGATACATATGTATGTACAATATTTAATTGAGTTTTATTATGAAATATCGATATTTCGTTGGTATTGTATGCCAAATGATACATTTTTTTTTGTTAATTTAACTATTATCTTGCAGTGGGTTGTTTTTTTCTTTATTAATAATTTTATTTATTTTTTATTCGTAAATTCAACAACATTTTTATACATTTTTTTTTGTTATGTAATGTTATTACTGATTGAAAAGGAAGTATTTCAAACAGGTAAAAACCTGGAAATTTATTATATTTTTTTCCTTCACATTTCTTGATGTTTTCATTGCTCATGATTATGGTAGTGTGATGAGATGAAATGAGATGATTGTTGTTGAGTGTAGGCGATATTATTCACAACATTTTTATACAATGAATATTTATTTAAATAAATAAAAAAAAAACCTCACGGCTATTATCATGTCAGAGTCACACAACGACATTTAATTATACAAAAAACGAGTTATGCTAAACTGATTCCTTTATTCTATTTATATATATATATTCCTTCACATGATTTTCCATAGTATATTCTTCGTTTATTATGTGTATATGTATTTCTCATGTAGATTTTTTAAAGGCAAAAAATAAATACGTAAACCCCATTTAACTATGTGTCACTACTTGATCGCATGATTTTATCTCATGGAATTTATTTTCTAGAAAAATTATTTTTCTCAGTTTTTTTTTTCACAACATCCTTATGCTACTAACTCGTTGAAACGTTTTAATGATTTTATTAACAAAACAATATTTTTTCTACATTTCTTTTATTTATTTTTTTATCTACTTTATTACTCAAAAATATTCTTATCAATATTAAATGAAAATTTTTATGAAACGAAATTACCGCTGTTTTGCAACAAGAAGAAAAAAAATCACTTATGTATAGTTATGATTTGTGCTTTATATTTACTAACAGACTTTAATTAAGAAAATTGTATGTTACTATGAATGTAACATAATATTACATAGATTGTGCTACATTCAGGTCATAAAATCTTATATATATAAACAGTGTGTTATCCATAGATTAAAGTTTCAAAACTCAATAGAGTTATAAAAAGTATATTTTCTATCTCACAGGACTTTACATATATTTATTTAATAAAATACCTTTGCATTGATTACACTGGTAAATATTATTTTTCTTAATAATAATTTTTTTACTGTACAAAAAACTTTTTATTTTACATGTAAAACCCGATTAAATAAATTAATTACAAAGAAAAAAAGATTATATTATACATTATGTTGCGTATTAATACTTAGTAACATCATGCATAGATATTATTTTATTTTTTCTTAATTAAAAAAAAAAACATAAAACCATACTTATAACTGATAGATTTAGAGAGAGAGAGAAAGATAAGATAAGAAAACAGAAAGAAATAAATAATTATAAAAAATAAGTAATTCATTTAAGTAAAAATTTAAAGAAAAAATTAGCGATTTAAATAAAAGAAAAGAAAAATAAAAAACAAATTTAAAGCAAAAACATGCGTTAATTATGTATTTGTCCCAGAAAGAAAATTTAATTCAATTAAGAATTTCACTGTGTATTTGCTAAATTTAGGTTTTGTTTGGTTTAAATGAATACAAATAATCGGCTGGATGATTCACGAATTCGAAATTAATTTAAACTTTTACAAAATGGCGTCAAATAATGTTTTGTAAATCAAAAACAACTAAAACGGACAATAATTTGCTTGATAAATGTATAAATGTTTTTATATATTTTTTATATAATTGTACCGGACAAATGAGTGTTTTAATATGAAAATGTTTTCATTTACATGATTTAACATTGCTTATAAAAATAACATTATTTAAGAGTTTTATTCGTCAAATGAACGGGATTATTTAAATAATATAAAATGGAGCTTTAACAATTTTTTTTTGCTATAAAAACAAACCTAATTCGATAAAAAATTTATTAAACAATTTAAATAAAGCTTCTGAATACATTTTTTTTCTATTCTTTTTATCAATTGTTTTTTGAGATAAATTTTTAAAAAGCTTATTTTATTTTTATGCAAATAAAAAAGTTTTTCTTTTTCTATTTATCGATGACGAAACTATTGCAAGTGTTTTATCACTTAGCTAAGAAGGTAGTTTTATTTCTCTCTTTTATTTGTTTCATTATTGAAACTTTTAAAAGTTTTAAAGCTTGAAAACTCAATTAAGCTTCGGTTTTGTCTTTTTTTTTTGTTATCTTTATATTCCTATCACACAAATTGTGCAAACAAATTCAGTAGACTCTTCAATATCCACTCACAACTTTTATTTGATTTATTTTCGATTAAAATATATATATATGGAAAAAGTTTTTTGTTTTTCGCTTTTTAATTGCCTAGATAAGGTGAGTGAATTCGTTTTTTTTTTTGGATATAAGTAAAATTTGTACAAATAAAAACATTTTTGACAAATAAAAAAAATTCGATAATAAGCTGCATAGTGTAAAGTTTTACTGTGCTTTCAAGGTATTTTTTTACATTTATTGTTTATCGATGTTTTACTTTTTTGAACTTTTTTTTTGTTGCTTTATTTTTTTGGTTAATAGTTTGTTTCCCAAACAAAAGTATATAAATTTTTTATTTTCTCTTTATTCAAGTGTTTATTGTGGGTGTTTTCAAAAAAAAAATGTATTTACTGTTTTTTTTTCTTTTACTGATTATTACTGTATTTTCTTACTTTTATCTACTTAAAGTGATTTAGTATTTTTATTTTTACTTAAATTACATAATAATTTTATTACAAATATATGTATTTATTTTTATTATTAAATGCTTGATCAACGGCAAATTTATGCTTAGGAAAAACAAAAAAAAAAATCTTTCTTATGTAATTAAATTAATTTAGTAAAAAAAAAAAACTCGACAATAAAATTAAACCAAAAATATATTTAATCAAAATTAATAAAAAAAATAATAAAATAAATCACAAAAATATAAATAATTAAATAAAAAGCTTTAAAAATAAACAATAATTAAACTTTGTTCAATAAATTCAATTGTTAATAAAATTTTGGTTCATATTTTGTGTGTAGAAAAAAAATAAATTAAAACAAAAACAAAGAAGAGAATAAATAATAATCATAAAAAAAAATAACAAAAATTAATTAAAGAAGAAGAATAATTATTAATATAATTACAAAATAATTAATAACCAAATAAAAATAATGAACACAAAATTAACGAAAAAGTTTAATAATCAAAAAAAAAAAATAGTTTATAAAAAAAGCTTTTTATTTTCACATTCTTACCTGCTTCTGTGCCATTGCCTGCATCTGTTGAAACATTTGGCGTTCCTCCTCTTTGCCTGCTTTTTTTTAATTTTATTTTTATTTTATTTGTTTTGATTTTTATTTTATTTAAAATTTGCATTTATTGTTTGTTTATTTGTTTTATTGTTTTGTTTTTGTTGATTTGAACAGGTATTAAGAAAAAATAAATTTAAATAAAAAATCTGTGTAAAAAATCTTATTTTTTCTGTTTGTGTCTAAATTAACTAATTAATTATAAAAACAGTATACTAATTTGTTATGGAATTTACTAATAGTTTATTTTTTTATTAAAAAAAAAAATAAATAAAAATATTTTTCCATATTATTTTGTTGGTCTTTCCTGGTTTACTCGTGTAAAACGAATAAAATACGCCATGGAAAATAATTGCTATAAATTTTTCTTCCTCGTTTAAAAAATATAATTCAGTTTTATTGGATTCACAAAAACAATAATAAAAATTTTGTCGAAAACAAATAATAGTGTTTGCGTAAAGCAATTAAAATGTATTTTAGTTTTGAGTAGACAGTGGATTTTTAGTTGCGAAAAATGTTTTATAAAGCGATCCACTTTGTTTATAATTATTTCTTTTTGTATGTTTTTTCATATGTTTTACAACAATTTAAAATTGTTTAAAAAAATTTTACTGATTGTATATTTATTTATAAAGTTTTATTAATTGTTTGTTACTTAATTATGTTAATAATATTTAAAAAAAACACTTACCCATGCCTTTGTTTTGCAACATTTCTAGTAATTTTTTAATACTGTCATCTCTGGCTTGTAGAGTTTGTTTTTGTGTTTCAATGCGTAACTCAAACTCCTGAAAGATTTGTTTTTATATAAATCATTTATATTACAAAAAAATATTTTGATTAAAATTACCCTTATTGTATCGCGTAGAATAGATATTTCTCTCGTTAAATGTTCATTTTCGGCGTACAATGCTTCCATTTGTTGTTGCATCTCAATATTTGGCTGACGCATCCTTAACCGAAGCTCTTCTTCTAATTGTTTTACAAGCATAGCTTGTTTCTAGAATTAAAAAATAAAAATTTTCATAAAATTTAAAAAGAAAATACTAATTATGATTTCATTTATAATTGGTACACTTTATTTGCTAAAAATAAATTAGTTACAAAATAACATCGTTAATGAACTTCTTAAAAAGTAAATAAGAATTTAAAAAAAAAAGAAAACATTATTAACTTTTTTAAAAAGAATATCAAAATTTTTTTTATCAAAGAAAAGCATAAGTATAAAGTCGATGTAAATTCTATTTGCCTTTTTTTTAAAGGTCGATAGTAGAACATACAATTCACAAAATCATACACGGAAATTTGAAAAACATCTGTTAATTATAATTAGCATTAACAAAAAAAAAAAAGAAGAAAACTGTGTTTATTGTAAAAAAAAAAAAATGAAAATATAAAAATAACAATTAATATAAATATTTATATAAAACGTCTATAGTCTAGGGCAACATTCGAACGTTGAATATAATTTTAGAATGGAAAGAAACATTGAAACGATTTACTGTAAACATAAAGAAAAAATCTTTTCATTTTTTATTTTTTATTATAACCAAAACGAAAAGAAAATAAACGAATTGAAAAAATGTAAAAGAAAATTTTATTTAAAATAAATATACCAAGGGCATATCTTAGAGGCCAGTGACACGTTCCACTTAAATTCATATGTCATCAGGGTAAATAGATTTTTATTTTCTTTCGTTTTGTGTGTGTGTGGTTTTTTTTTTTTTTTGTTATTAACGAACTCATTCTAACAACAGGTTGCCGTTTTATGATTTTTTGCTGTTGCTGCCCTGTCTTTGTATAAAACAAAAACAAAAACAAAAATAAAATAAAAGTAAAACAAAATAAAATAAATATCTTACCTGATTTTCACTGTTTAACAATTTCAACTGATCATTTATAAGGCTATATTTGGCGCTTTCCTCTTTACGCAGCGCACGTTCCTTTTTCAATTCAGGCGACCAAAATGTTTTAATGCTGTGCATTGAGCTACCTAATTTCTGATTTGTTAATTCTAATTCACGCTTTAAATTACCCAATTCACGTTGTAAATCGGAATTTTGATGTTGTAAATCACCAATATACGATCGATCGGTTGCCATATCTAGATTAAGATTTTTTAATTTCGTTTTAAGAGGATAAAAAGAGAGAAAATGTTACAAATTAGAAATAGTGAACAGAGGGTTCTATTGAAATTACTCATTGGATTCGGACTTTGTCTAGCTGAACGTCCATATAAATCGTCCTCGAGGTACAAGCTGCGTTCTAATGATCTGTCACGATCTCTTGGCTCACGTATTGGTATAAATTCTCTATCATGGGGATCTACTAGGCCGCCTCTATCTAGAGATTGGTATCTTCCTGTTAATATAATAAAATAAAAAGGCAAAGTTATCAAAAATCAAAAAAAAAAAAATATTTTCGAAAAATCTTACTAGGATAATCCATGGAGTGCGATATCGGTGGTCGACTTGCACTTCTGCTTCTATGATGTCCGGCACCTGCCGGACTGGTTGGTTCATCCATGTCTCTGTAGTATGGGCTACCCATGGCTGCAAAAGAATTATGATGATAAGTGGATGTTTGGGGACCGTATTGCAGTGGGGAGGAATTTCCCGATCGTGTAAGACGTATTTTTCTTCCTATAAAAGAATATTATGGAGAAAAAAAACAAAAAAAAAAAAACAGAAACTATTATAAGGGATATGGGATGTGTGCAGTGTATTTATTTTTTATGTTTATCTATGTGGTAATGTAGATGTTTATGTGTGCAGGGATGATAATAATGATTCAGATTCATCAGAGTATTTTTTTAAGTACGTTAATATTTTAATTAGCTTGAATGAATGCTGTGAGAGTGAATAAAGCGAACACATAAATCTTAACAATATTAAGTATCATAAAGCTATATAAATTTTTAATGTTTGGCGCGTGTTAAGTTGTTTTTCTTTTTCTTGATTTGCAATAATACATTGTTGTTAGCTACTTTACACACTTCTTGTTCTGAATAAAAGTCGTGAAAAGTGTATAAATATGTGAATAACTGCACGATAACTTCTAAGCGCTGAATTACAGTGTTAAATCTACATTTATACGACATTTTTTATTTAAATTATGAAAAAAAAAATATTCATTTTGATTAGGTTATTGTGAGGTCAATTAATAAAAATTTATATTTCTGATTATTGATTATTAATTACAATTAACCTTTTTATAACACTGAATAATTTATATAATTTCTATTAACAATCAGTAACTGGGTAGAATATTTTATTAAAAAAATTATTATCTGCAATAAATGTTTCGTCTTGTTAAAAGTATTTTTGGAAATTTCTTAAGTAAAGAAATAATTAAAAAGTAATAAAATTGAGCTAATTTTAGTGAAGGTTTCGTTTGTAGGTATGTTTTTTTTTTTATTTCAAGGAATTTTATTTTGGTAAAACCAGAGAATATTATTTTTATTATTATTATTATTATTTAATGTATTTCAACATTTTTTTATATGCTTTTTCTACTGCTTTTAATCATAAAAAATGTCTTTTTATTAATATATATTCTCATCATGAAATGATAGAAGCAATAAAATAAAAAGTTATAAAATGGCAAAAAATATGTGAGAAAAAAAAATGATAAAATTATAGAAAAAATTAATAAA
This sequence comes from Ptychoptera contaminata, assembly GCA_963942525.1. NCBI lineage: Eukaryota > Metazoa > Arthropoda > Insecta > Diptera > Ptychopteridae > Ptychoptera > Ptychoptera contaminata. The sequence goes on along the minus strand of OZ012638.1, from coordinate 11,682,447 downwards.
ATAAAAAAATAATTATGATAAAAGATTAAAAATGGCTGACAGGGAAAAAAAATGAATAAGAAATAATAAATGATTTTAAAGAAGAAGAAATAGTATAAAAATAGAATTATTTAAAAAAAAAAATAATTAAAATCTATCAATGATGATGACTAAAAGCATTAAGATGAAAAATAATATTTAGAATTGTAAAAGTCGGAATTACTTGACTAAATATGTCAAAACTGTGGACAATACTGATGCAAGATAGTGATAAAGACTTCAAAAAATGTCAATAATTTTAGAAGTAAAGCATGAAAAAATGATGTCACAAATTTGTCTTTCATTTCACCAACTTATAATGGAAATAAATGAATGAAATTGATTCACAATATTGATTATTGAGTTACATTGTGCTATAGACTGTTAATAAAACTAAATAATAATTCTTTTTTTTTTCATTTACCAATAAGTAGTCATTTTAAGCCAACCCTTAATGTAATTTAATTCCACTTTGTTCAGTACAATATTTTTTCTTATTTTACTTTAGTTCTTTCTTCGCTTAACTACAACCGTTGATAAGTGTAGCTAAGTGATGTAAGTGCGTATAAAGAACAAAAAACGAAATGAAAAAAAAAAAAACACTGTAATGGATCTGTCAGCAGAATTCAAAACAAATTTTTTATGAAAAAAAAAAAAATTCCCCTATGAATCTGAGTAAGAAAATTAAAGAAACAAAATAAAAAATGTAAAGTCATTGCAAGGTGGAAAAATGTGTTTATAAAAATGAAAAAAAAAAAAAAAATTATGATGTTGGTACCAGGATTGTTGAAATGGATTTTTGTGATTAAACGTTTACAAAATTCGGTCCCTTTTGCATCACACACTCTCAATATATTAGCATATTAAGCACGCTTTATTAATATTTATACTTATGACTTTGAAGAAATTTTTTAAATTTATTACATGATTAGGAAAAAATTTCATACCTAAAGGACTTCCTCGTGAACCGTAGTCTCTAGATGGTGAACGATCAACAGTTGGTAGTTCGGTGAGTCGTCTACTTGAACGGCCCGGACTCCTAGTGCCTGAATTTACAGCCGGGACTGGATTGTAGGCTTCGCGAGACATAATATACCGCGGATAATCCGCGGTCTACCTATAAATCGATTAAAAAAAGAAAAGAAAATCATTAAAATATATATATATATGTTTACGTTTTTGTTATTTGTTTTAAAGAAAAGAAAATAAGAAAATAAAAAAACTCTATTCATCCATCGTCACCAGCAACCATTAACAAGAAGATTTACGATCCAATTATTTTATCGATAATGTTTGCTTATTTTTCGTTTGTTTTAAAACAATTTTATTTTTTTTTTCACATAACTTTATTTTTATTCTCTCTCTAAAGCTTCAAATTTTTTAGTTTAGTTTTTTTTTTTTGTTTTTAATGTAATTTATGTTCTTGTTTACGATATTTTTCTACTTTTTCATTGTTGTTGCTACTTATTGCTGTTGGGTAAAGTGGATTTTTGATTTATTTACATAAAATATATAGTCTTTTGTTGAGCTTTTTAATAAATAATTTTGAATAACAAATATATAAAACATAGAATTGATTAAACAACAAAATCTACATTGAAAAATATAAGGGGTTTTTTTTATATCTTATATATATATATATATATATATATTATATTTTAACATTTTTTAACGACAAAATAAAATTCATAAAAAATTCATTAAAATTGTGGTTTTATTTTGAAAATTAGATAATTTCTGATAATTTGTAGAATAATTTTTATAATTAAAGCTTAATGAGAAGTATTCTAGACAACAAATAATAGATCTCTGCCGATGCAAAGGAATTGAAAATGTATCCTTTTTTTTCCTACACTTGATTATGTATAATATTAATTATTATTTCAAAAGTTTTCTATATTACACTGTTTTTTTGTGTTTTATTTTAATAAACTAAAGCTTATCTTGTTAAACAATCAATTGTTTTTTGTTGTTGTTCTTTTTGCATTCAACAAATATTGGAACATAGCATATCCGAAATAAGTTCAACTACTTGATTCCCTTCATTAACCATCATAAATGTGATAAATAAAATTAGAAATCAGTTTAAAAAAGCGATTAACCTGTAGCTTTATGTAAAATGAAAATTACATTAATCATAAATTTACACCTCTATAACCGTTTTATGATAGTGATAATATATTATCGTTTTCGCTTTTAACATTGAGATAACACCCTTAAAAAATCTTTCTTTAAAATGATAAATAATCATTTAAATACGATTAAATGATTGTTGAAGTAAAAAAAAAACTAATTTTTATATTAATTATTTATGTAATTAAATAGAAAAAAGCTTCAAGATTCTAAGTATTAATTCTGTATTTTGCGGTTTATATTGATTCGTAGTTTTTTATTCTCGATTTTAATAGATAATAAAAAAAGAATCTGCGTTCAGGATCATAAATATTATTCATTCAACTTTCCTATTTTCACTATTCTCGATTTAAATTTTAAACTGGGTCAACATTTTTATGTTTCATTTAATGTTTTATTGACCTGTCAATAGTTTAAATTAGTTATTTTTTTTTTATTTTTTTTTGTTTTATTTGGGTAATTTTTGTTGCTTGTGAATCAACATTGCAAAATATTTATCCTTTTAATCTATTTTTAATTCAGAAAAGTCATGTCTGTTATCTGCTTTTGCTAATCTTTTATGTCTATACAGTTTTTTTTATTCGTTATCCTTTCGTATTTTAAGCTTAACTGTAGCAAAAAAGTAAAAAAAAAAAAATTAGTAAAAAAATGTAGCCAAAAACAACAACATAAAAAAAAATCAGCCAGACATAAACCACAAATAAGTATGTAGATTTGCCGATAATAATCTTTTAACCAGTAAATAAATATTTTTACTTTTTTTCTGTATTGTTTTTTTTCTATAAAAAAAAACATAAACAAGGTAAATACAAACATCAATCTTATTGCCCTTTTGCCTTATTATCAACATTAATTTCCCATGACAATACACATATACATAGCATAGGATTAGAGACGATTTTTTAACTAAATTTTTTATTTTTCGTATTTCTAATGTTATCAACGATAAATTAACGTTGAAAAAAGATTTCTTTTTATTTATAAAATAACCACACTAGAGAACGTTCCCTGTAATTTTATTAAGCGAGAGAAATTATAAGTTGAACACTTTATAAAAGTTTACATTCAATATTTTTTTCTCTCTTTCTTTATGATTAAAGTGTTTAGTATTAACAAGGATACAAGAATATTTCAATTTGTAGTTTTTTTGTTTTATTTAATTTAAAAAATAAATAATAAAAACTATAGAAGAAATTTTTTTTCAGTCATTTTTATTGATTCATTTATTAACTTTTGCTACAAACTAAAGGAAAATCATTTTAACATCATTTTTATTTTAAAATTGTAAAGTTTTTATTTCGCTTTTACTAGTTTCTAGGAAATAAGTGAATTAAAATAAAAAATCAAATGTTTATTTTTAGTTAGAAAAACTAAAATTAAAAAGATGTCTTGTCTTGTCTGTTAGATATCAGGTAGAAAAACCAGAAAAATAGAGCAAAGCTCTTTAGTTTTATTTACCTAATGTCAAAGAGAAATATATCTAAAAATAAATATTACATTGTTGAGTGCAGATTAAATAGAGAATTTGATTATGTTTCAATAAGATTAAAATGATGATACTTATGGGGAGGGAAAAGAAAATAGTATTATTTCAAGTTTTTTTTTTTTTTTTTTTGATAACTTGATATACATTTTTAATATTTAATTTTTTTATAAAGCGTGATTGATCTAGTTAAACGCTGTAATTTGAAAAATCAACTAAAAACTTTTCTACTTTATCTACTTATTAGAAATGGAAACGATTAACTTGCATACCGATAAAGTATTTATTCAACATTAAATTTTCTGTTTTAACTTTCTAAACAATAAATAACTTTATTTTCTAAAGTTTACAATCAATAAAATAGTAATTAATCTCGAACTAGAAGCGTATATATAATAAATAAAATTAATCTTATGTACGCATATGAACACTATTTCTATAATCTATTTTAAAACATTTCCAATACATTTATCAAATGAAAAGAAAAATACTTTAATTTAGCTTTATAATAAAAGTTTTTGCAATATAGATAGCCATGAATAGAAATGATTATAATAAAAATAATAATAATAATCATCAGAAAAGAAAAAAAAAAGGCTAAAACTCTGTTGAATAAAGATAAAAAAAAAAGACGAAGAAGCAAAAACGTATAAACTATCAAAGCACAAACGAATCTATATAATGTTGATTTTGATTTTGATTTTGATCCCAAGCAAATTGTCTTGCAGTTTTTGCCCTAATATTAAAAAATATTCTACTGGGCGTCTCCATTGTGGTGTTATTATTTTTCTCTTCTTTCATTTAAGTTTTTTTTCTTTCTTTCTTTTCTTATTTCTTATTTCGATATGATAATATTCAACATTTTTTATTTTATTTTTTTATCGCATATCATACATATACATAGTCATATATGTAATGTATATTTAGGTGGTTTTTTGCGCTACTTTCCCAACCATTGTAATATCAAATATATATTTTCCACACTTAAAGTTTATGTCGAATTTTTATTCTTTATTTACAATGTTTTTTTTTTTGCCGTATTTCGTTTGGTTAAATATTTGCTTTAATACATTTTTTTCTCGTGTATATTTAATATTTTCTTATTCGTTACTTTGCCATTCGGTTTCTGGATGACGTTATTATTAATAATTTATGTTTTTGGGGATGGAAAATAAATTAGATTTTCTTTTTTTTTTTGTTATTTATTTATTTTTGATGTTAATTAATCATAACATTAACTGTTAATTACATTGAGTGGAGTTTTAATGTTTTTTCGATGAGAAATATACATTGAGAATAGTAAATGTTTTTTTGTAATCAAAGTTGTAGCGAATGTTTACTATGTTAGTGTTTCTGAATATATAATTTAGTCGTTAAATTATGAGAATCTTGCTAAATTATGCATTTATTTATTTATATTTTTAATCAATATAAAGCAGCAAAAGCACATATTATAAAAATTTCTAGTGCATTTCAATCAAAATATTTATCAAATAGAAAAGATCGCATTTGCTCTACAAATGAAAAACGTATCAAATTGAAAACCATTTATGCTGAATTTAAGTGCATGCATACACCCACCATTAATATTTTTTTCCCGTAAATAGCTTCCACCTCAACAAGCATTACGATTCATATAATAAATATTTTTCTTTTTTATTTTATTATACAAACTATAAACACAGATATAACTTGATTATTGTCTGTTTTATACATTTAACCATAAACATTTATGTTGCTATAAACATGCTGGACATGATTTTATGTTTTATTCAAACTATAAACATTTGAAACGAGGAAATATAATGTAGTGTAATTACATGATACTTGCAAATGGAAAAAAATTACTATCGCAAAGTATTCATTCAAAATGTGTGTGTATAATTTTAATAAAAATTCAAAATTATTATAAGTAAATTTAATGTAAATTTTTAAGTATAGATAAATGTTTAAATAGGTAGAATCTACTGATGAATGCAATCATATTTTAAATCATAAATTACAATAATGCGATTGAGCAACCAGAAGTTAGGCAATCTACTTTAAGTAATCCAATTTTACAGTTCCATAAACATTTCTTTCTATTTTTTTATTAATTTTAATCACTTTAACAACTAACTTGGCATTATCTTTAATGCTTCAAATATCAATAACGAGATAAGTAAAATAACAACATTTTATTGTATTTAAAATAACCCGCATTAATCATAAATAAATTAAAAAAGAAAAAAAAAAATTTTAAATAAAATCCTTGGCTACTTCACGCTCAAAACGATAAAATACAGTGAAAAAAAATTAAATGAAGGTCAAAAGGATATTAATTTTCATTTTTGTAATAAAAAAAAAAAAAGAAAAGAAAGACCAGAATTTAAGAAGATAAAATAATAAAATTTGCGAAAAACGATTATGAATTTTAATCAATTTTATCGTATTTTACAAAGAATTATTTAGAATTTACTGCCCAATATACCCACTTCATCAAAAGCCAAAAGAATTCTTAAATAAAATAAAATAAAATTTCTTGGTATTTATTGTTTTTCTGTTTTTCTTTTATTTTTATTATTTACGCCAGTAATTGGTTTCTCGTTATTTTTATAAATTTTATTTGTTAGCAAAAGAAATCTTTTTTCATTTAATTTTTTTTAAGAAATTAAGTCACATTGGAGGGAATTTTTTTTTTTTAATTCTCTTTTTATATCATAGTTAAGTCATTTCACTTTTATCTAGTTTTCTTAGAAATAAAAAGAAAAAATAAAAAGCAATATTGCTTAATTGAACTGGAAGCAAACACAGAAAAGAAAAAAATAAACTACTTTGCCTAGCTAAGTTGAAAATAAATAGAAAAATGAAAAAGAAAAACCAAAGAAATGGTTTTTCTATTTTAAATTATAATTTTTTATTTTTTTTTGGTATAAAAATAAACATTAAAAATACATTAAAAGCGAATGGAGATCAATTTATTATTAAAGGTTCGTTACATATGAACGACATTTTAACGGTCTTACTTTACATAGGAAAATATGTTTTTATTATTCTTTTTTTAAAGCAATAGAAGCAACAAAAAGGTGATGACATGCGACTTTATATTAGAAATATTCATTTTGGTTAATTTTCGTATTTATTTTTATGAGACAAATATAAACATTAAATATGTTGGTAATTTAAACAAGAAAAAAAATCATCTGTTATGTTATTAAAATGTCGTAATTGAGTGACATAAGTATTGTATTACTTGTAGGATTGATTATTAATTATCTTAAAGAATGATTGATTATCACAATTGTATTATTATTGCAATGTGAATTGGTCTATTTATTGGTTTGAATATTAATTAAGGTCAATTTAAACAAAGTAATGTCTATTACTTACTTAAAATACATCGAAAAATCGTGTAAAACGTCACCAAACAAAGAATTATATATAATACAATTAATCCGGTTTATAAATCTTATATTTTGTTTAAAGGAAAATTAAAATAAATAAATAAAATCCAATGATTTATCTGACATTTGTTTATTTATGAGTAAGTAACATAAGCTAGTTGGTATTTATGTTATAAAATCATTCTTTAATACCTTAAAAAAAATAATAAATAAGAATTTTTTATTTTTAGTCAATGGAAAACTCATAAATTATGTTGCTGTGAGTGTAAAGCAGTTTAACAATTTGTTTTGTTTAATCCAAATCAATAAATTTATTTGTCGTTATGCTTTTTATTGAAATTCATAATCAATTAAAGATTTATTGTTTGCGAATTTAATGTGCAAATTTTTCATCAATTGACATTATCTATAGAAATAATAATGATGAATATATGTTAATTATTTTATTATTTAAAGGACCACAAAACACAATTATCAATAATCTAATTATAAATTTTCACATTTTATTGGACCTGCAGATAAAACCATTAAAGCAATTAACATTATTTCATAAAAATTTACTCAGTTAATTGAGTGATAATATAAAAAACAACTATAAAAGATCACATAAAAGGTATACGATCAATTTATTGATTTACTCAAATTTTTATTGTTTGTTTTTAATATTTTTTCAATAAATATCAAAACACAAAATTGTAATAACCAAACCATTATAATGAGTTGTAATCGAACATAAAAATTAATGTAAATGAATTTTATTATACCTGTAATAATAAAAACATGACAAGTATATTTTTATTGAAATCACCGCGTTATATTACAAACACTTGACTTAAATATGATTTTTTATTTGTCATTTATTAACTGTTTTTATTAATAAAATTAGTTTAAATTAATACTCATCTACTGATATCATTTTATGAATGTAGAAGTATTGTAATAAAATAATTAATAATTTATATGCTTATTGTGTTGCGTATTTTTCTATTGCTGTATTTTTGTTGATATGGAAATTAACTTCATTTATTCATTAGCTTTAGAATTATTTAATAGACATTCTTAATAATATTATGATTTTTGGATTGATTTTTTATCATAATTAAGGCGCCAGAAAACCTTTATATTTTGAATAATATTCTATGTATCCTTAAAATCGATTGATTTCAATTATTTCTACCATAACTATAGAATCAATTTCATTTGTTTATAATAATACTAAAACCGATTACAAATATTTTAATTATTGATAAATATACCGTTTTTAAGAATTTAAATAATCAATAATCTTATTTTAATAACAAAATCATTACAAATAAATAATATAATAAGTAAGTCGATATTATTGTTTCAAAAACATAATAAAAGCTTGTTTAGAAATCTATAAACCATTATATACAAGCTTTTCGTATGTTTTGTTTTATCCCTTTAAAGCTTTTGCCATGATATTCGCATATAATTGTTTATTTATTTATTTATCATTATTATTTTTAATTAATTTACGCTAAAACAAACATATCGCAAAATGAACGTTTTTAGGGTATTTACATACAGGTGAAATAATTTTACAAAATTTATAAATAAATACACAAAGAAAAAGAAAAATATGTTACTTTATTCATTGAGATTGTTAAGTGGTTTTATGTATAATTAAATGAATATAAACAGATAAAGAAAAAACCATTTAAGGTTACGCGGTGAAGCGCATTGATAATAATATGGTAATAGAAATTAATATTGTATTGGGAATTTTATTTAGCTTATTCTTAAATTTTATTATAAATAAATTGTTTGAAGTGTGAATTAAAAAATATATCGATGGCATTGAATACATAAAAAAAATTAATTAAATAGATAATCACATTCATTAAATATATAAATGTTTAAATTATATAATTTAATTAATATAATAATCACTAAACAATTTACTTGTACATGTTAATGGTTTATTTTTATTTTAATGTTGCTGATGACACTTATGTTAGCCAAACCGCGTCAAAAGTGTCATTCTCATAAAATAATTAAAATATTTATTTTTCTTTAAGGTTATTGCTTTTTACCATATTTTATTTTATTTTGCAATAAAATTATTTAAAATAATAAAAAAAATGTGCAAAATGGAGATAATTTTTTCCATATTTTAAACGCGCAGAACAGATAATTAGATTTTATTTGGGGATATAATAGCAACAACAACGAAAACAGTCACAGCCAAAAAAAAGGAGTAAAAGAAAATTATTATCCATTATTTGCCCGCAAGGACACTGAAGGATGCTTAATGCGGTTATTTTTGTATCTTTTTTTTTTTTTTTTTGAAGCAATAAATTAACAATTGTGTAGTTTTTGATTTTATATCGTTTCATAGGGGCATAAGAGGTTTTTTTTTAAGGATTTATAAATGTTTTTTAATTTTTAAGGTTTCCGAAAGTATCTTTTATGTGCGTTTAAGCGACAATAGAGGGTTTTATGAACATTTTTCAATTGCCAATTTTTTTTTTATGTCTATACTTTATTTGCTGCGACAAATTGTTATATAGTAACATTAGAAGCACATAAATCGGCATAGAAAAACCATATATAGTTTTAATATTTTGTTAAATCAAAATATTATCACATTAATGACAAATCTTGCTGACAGTTTTAATTAAACAGAAAAGCTTTCAAAAATTAAAGAAAGTAATAAAATTGTTGAGACAAATCACCAGCAACAAAAAACTCATAATCCATATCATAAATTTTCTATTAAAGCAAAAAAAAAAAATACAAAAATGAGTTTTGGGGCTGAATTTCTTCTTATTTTATCAAAATTAATCGCGTGGACATTGTTTGTTTGCCTTTTTTTTTTCATTATTATTATTATTTTTTTTTTTTTTTTTGGCAAATTATCACTACAAAGTAACGAATTTTTATAATATGTATATACATATAAAACTTATTTATAATGATTTTGTTTTGGTTTCGTTATTATTATTATTATTTTTGCTTCTATAAAAATCGCGTGTTGTAATTTCATTGATTTGTTTGTTGTTTTATTTTAGATTAACATATCATTGAAATGTTTGCGTTGGGTTTTTTTTTTATTATTATAACTAGTTATTGTTTAACTTTAGGTGATTTGTTTTTTAATTTTTCTTGCTTAAAATAAATTATTTTTTCGCTTACAGACTAAAGAAAGTCTTTTTTTCTCATTTTTAGTTTGTGCTTATTAAAACGTCGTATTTATATTATTAAATACATTTTGCTTATGTTTTTATGCGAATAAGAATAATAATAATAACAATAATGTGCAAGAAAAATAATTAACCAATGAGAGTCTTATTTTTCTGCGCAGTAATTGGTCAAGAAAATATTTTTTTGTTGTTGTGTTTCTTTGCTTTTTTTCATTAAAATTATTAAAATGATTTCTCCATTTCTAAGGAAAAAAAGAATAAATAACATAACAAAAAAAAAAACACCATCCTAAGATGTGTGGTTTTATTCATTCAAAAACAATTTACTTGCTGGCTGGTAGAATAAGCAAAAGGAAAATTGATTTTTCTTGTAATTGGTCCATTTTGGTATAAGTTTATGATTTTATCATCTTTATGGTTTTTTTTTTCTTTTATTAAACAGAAAATATGATGTAATCGGTACTGTTTCCTTTAAAGCTATGTTATTGAATTATTTTTTGTTAAAATGCTTTTTTTTATTGAATTTATTTTCCCCTGTTTAAAGACTTATCTTTTCATTTTTCTATATTTCTTATAATTTAATTTTACTTTATAAGTTATTTTTGTAGCGGATACAACATTATATATTTTTAAATTTTTGAGTAAATTTTAACTTCAATATACCTTGTTTCTACTCTTCTTAATTATTATACTGAAAATCCTACAAATCCTATGGCTTTTCTGACTCGTACACACTTATTAATCACTTTATACACATTTTATCAGTTTCAATACACTTTATTTTTTGCCTTTTTATTTATTTTCCTTCTATTTTCATTCTCATTCAATGTCAATCACGAATTTATTGATTATTGTATTGGAAAAAAATTTAATCTTTAAATTTAAAAATAAATTAATTTTTATAATTAATTTACACGATATTCCACATCATGTTTATAGATATACATCGTTAAATTAGGTAAGTATTTTCTATTCTATTTATATTTTAAAAAAAATTGTATTTTTCATTGGATGCCAGTATAGCAATCACCAGTTATCGACGTTATTGTATAATAAAAAAAATTCTATAAATATTTACAGTTTGTTTGAGTATAGAATCGATCTATAATTATTATATTTTATTTTTTATTTCTAGTTATAATTTTATTGCGAATTACAGCTTGCTGCTTTTAATATTATTTGTAATTTTTTTTTTCAATTTGCTACTACAAAAATCGTAAAATGTTGAAAGTTTTCTAATAAATTTCACTTTACCGGATGTATGCAATATGTCTGTATAATATTTTTTTTATATATTTTATTGAAGACGAGAAACAGTAATAGCAAAAGCAAATACTTTCTGTAAGGGTTAAAGAGAAATTAATAATTTTTTCGTTGATGCCAGAACTTGAATGCAAAAAATATAATAAAAATAAACGAAATGAAGCCAACAAGTAAAGCCAGCAGCAAATGAGAGTATTGGTAAAACAGAAAAAATCAATAAACAATACGGAAAAAAACTTTTTCCAATATTATAATAAGAAAAATAATTATTGTGGTAGAATGGGGAGAAATAATTTGCTGCGAATAACGATAGATATTTCAATTTGGAGGGTTTTTTTTGCGTAAACCTTTTAAAAATGTTTTTCTTTCTTTATTTGTAACCGACTTTTGCGTTCTCGTTATGCTAAGCAACAAACATTTTATCTTTTTGGTTTATAAAAACGATTAGCTGCTGTTAAATTTGATGAAAGCATATAAATTATTCGAGAAGCAGATGATCAGTATTTATCGTTTTTTATATTTCATTCATTTAAAGAATAAAACTTTTTTTAGGGGAGTAAATATTGTTAATGCGTACTGACCTAGTAGCGTCAAATGTCTAGCATTTTAACAAAATTTTATTGCATTACTATTTTTCTTAAAATATAAAAAAACATGTTTTTGACAACAAGAAAGTTGATAAATAATATATTTTTGGAGAGAACAACAGTCGCCAAAATGATGATTTTTTTGGTTTTTTTGACAATAATGTGAAATTTATGTTTTCCATTTAAATAAAAAAAAAATTGTTTTTCAATAAAGTTTTCAGGGTTTTTCCGATTTTTCAATATCCTTTATGTTCTACAAAACTTTATTACCTTAGTTTAACCCAATTACTAACAATTAACAGGAATTAAAGATATTATTTACGTAAATTATTATAAGTTTTATTTTTTAAAGTAGAATTTTCAAGAAATTGAAAATAATCTTTTATAAATTATTAAACAGATAAAATACTATGCGTTTGAGTTTGGTTTATTGATTTATAATGTTACATTACTTAGTTTAATTAAACTGTATTGCCGCACACTACTGACAGTAATAAATAATACCAAAATAAATATTTTCATTGCGAAAACAATAATAATTATTTTTATTTGCCGGAAAGCAAATAAAAGAAATTAAATTCTGAGTAGAAAAAGATGTTGATGATGATGATGACTGAAGATATTTCTTTATTGTTCATGACGACGCCAATATTACTCTCTAGAATCAATGACACACACAAAACAAAAATATACAGATAAATTCATGTCGCCTTGTTGACGTTACTTTTCTGGTTTTTATTTTTTATTTTGCTTAGTAAAACACAGCAGGCTGATTATAATTCATGCTTTGCACAACTATGTAGTAATAATTTCATTCCGTTTTTTATTCTTGTTATTCATTTTATAAGAAGTAACCCGGCGACAATGATTGCCGCCAGCCAACACTAAGTATTACTGAATTGAGCACGTCGTGATATATTTATTCACAGCAAAGAAAATAACTATATTAATATAAAAATCCTAATGATATCTTGACTAGGATTAGAAGTAACTCAACTATAACGAATAAGTAGACACAGTGAGTTTATGTAAAAGCAATCATTCACAATGAATTTGATAGGGAAAGACAAAGATATACAGTAGAAAAAAACTCAATTTTCTTTTTCTTTTAAATCTACTTTGCACTTCCTGTAGTTTTATACACTTTTTGAAGCATTTTTCCATTAAAATAAATTTATTTTCCTTGTTTTGAAAAGTTTCAGGAGTTTTCTAAAGCATTTTTTTCTGTCTACTATTTAAGTTTGGTTTTTTTTACTAATTCTCTTAAGTCTTATAAAAGTTTTTAAGTTTTTTTTTTTTTTTGGTTTTATTATTGCAACTGAGGAAAAGCTGTAGCATTATCATTATTATTATTCTTCCTTTTTTATTATTTTACAAGAAACCTTGAAGTGTTTTTGGTAATTTAAATTAAAACAATAAAATAAAATAAAATCCAGTGACAGAACAGATTATAAACTGTGTAATTGGCTGTTGCTGGTAGTATTAAGGCGTTTTCCATGTTAGAAAATAAACAATTTTTTTACTTTTATTATAAAAAAATTTTTTTTGTGTAATTTTTGCATTTTTTTTCGGTTTTTCGTAGCCAAAAAAAACATGTGTTGGTTTTTGTGTTTTTTTTCTTCTTATTCTTCTGCTTCAAGGCGAAGTAAACCAAATTTTTTTCTTTTGTTAATTTTCTTCAGTTATTTGGCGTCTCTAGTATCACTTACTTATGATTTATTTTTATTTTATTTTATTTATCTTCTATTATTTATTATTATAATATTTTATGTGATTTTTTTTTTCTTTAGTTTATAATTTTTATGGGTTTATTTTATTTTCATTTTTCGTTAACATAATGCTACATTTATGCTTCGATGAAGAGAACGAATTTTATTTTTTTTTATAATTTTTACATCTATGTGGGTTAATGCGAGTGAAGTCATAAAATAAATCGATAGAATTGAACTCCAACTTATAAATAATCATAATAATAGAAAACACTAAAGGTTGGTCTTGTCTGTTAATACAAAAAAAAATGTCTTAAACTCGCTATACACTGCTGTAATGCTGTTCGATTTTTTTCTCCTCTTTTCAGTTGCTTTTTTGGCTTGGTTTTTCTTGTTTTCCCTTTTTACTTTTGTTATTTTTTTAGTATATGTGCTTTATTTAACTTAACTTTATTGAGAGTAAAATAATAATATTGTAAGAGAGAAGAAAATTACCAAAAAAATAAATAATAAGAAGAAAACCCAATGCAGAAACAGAAGAAATTAATGTAAAACGCACACACATGTATAATAAATAATCGAATTTTCTTCTATTTTCATCAGAAATTCTATTAAATATATTGTGGTTGAAAAAATAAAAACAAATGTATTCACAACCCGTAACACCCACTGTATATTTATTCTTTTTCTATAAATTTTATTTACTTTAAAAATCAAAATCCACTAATTCAGCAAAAATAGAAAATTAAAAAGCAAAATAAATAAATAAAAAAAAAAAACACATAAAAAATCGCGTGTAATTAAATTCGTAACCGTGTGATTGATTAACTAATAAATTAACAAAAAAAAAAAAAGATTCACAGACACTGAAAACAACTATTTAAAAAAAATAATAATAATTTAACAAAAATCGATTTTTATTATTAACAAAAAAAAAAAAGAAGAAAATTAAAATTACTTGCGGCACTATTTTAACGTTATGCGTCATCCGGCGTTTTATCGTTTACTGAAAAATAAAATAATAATAATAATACTAGAAAAATTACACAAAAAACATACATTTTTTATTATGTTTTTATTTTATTTTTCGGTTAAGTTATTTATTTTATGTTATTTCGTTAATGCAACGAATTCTCTTCACTTCTATTAATATTATTAACGAGAGCGCGACGCGTACTTGTATTCATTAGGTTTTATTTTATTTTACTTCGTTTTTAATTAAAATAAAAAAACAATTTTTTCTGTGCTCTGTATTTATACATTTAAATTATCTTTTAGTAATGTTTGAGTAGTATAGAAACGGATACAATTGAATAATACAGAGAAAATACATAATTTTTTTTTTGTCTTCTGTTATTAAACATTTAAGAGTTGTAATTAAATAGAAATTATAATTGAGAATCCACCACATGCCTTTTTTATATTTAATGGAAAACAAAAAATTCTGTCCTCTTTTTTTTTTTTCTTTTAGACATATAATTTGTTGTCTGGTGTAGTGTGTTGATAAATTATAATTTTTTTAAGAGTTATTTTATTAATAATAATTATTATTTTTATTATTATTCGTTTATATAGATTTCTTACCGCAGTTGTTCTCAAAACTTTAATTTTATTTTTGAAACTGTATTTTCAGGAGTTTTTATTACATAAAAAATAAATTGAAAATCTACTGAAGTAGTTCTTGTATTCTGCACATATAACTGTCTCAAATTTAAAATATTCCAATTATTTTTTAAAATTAAAACAAGCATAAAGACTTAAGTGATTTAAGGTAGGTAATTATTTTTTTCTTGTCGTTTACTTAGAACGGAAATAAGCGAATGAAGTAATTATAATTTATTGTTTTTTGATTAAAAATCGTTAACGGGTGATCAATTTTTGGCAGATAAAGAAAAAAATTACAGACTATCCCATTTCTTAAGTATTTATATTTAATTTTTTTAAATACTTAAAGGACAGCAATCTGTCAACATTCGACATAAAACATTAACAATAAACGCTTCATTGAGTATTCTAGATTTATGCTTTAAACTACTTTGTATTTACAATTATGAGAAATCTGTCAGCAATATGACGACCTTAAACAATTTAAAATAATTAACATGTACCAGTATATTCAATAGCGATTAATTGAATTTAATTTTTTGATGCTAAATGTACTTAGTATCGCTAAGCAACAGAACAGAATTTGTGCCGTCTCTGTTCATAAGGCATATCAATACAAACATTAATTATTACTTTGTTTGTAAAAACAAGCTAAACAGTGAGTGTAAAGCATAAATACCGACTAAATATTTGAAAACCGCTTATTTAATTTGTTTATTCATTTTATTTAATGTAAACAAATTTCATTTTTCTTTATTATTATTATTAAATTTTATTTCTACATAATTCTCTTAACACAACTACACAGTATTAAGATGTTTAATTTGTTTTGTATTTTTTTTTTATAATTTTATTTTTCTACTCTTTGAAAATGTAAATTATTGCGTGGAATTTAATCAAAAAAAAACATACAAAATTTTGTTTGCGATTTAATAAAAACGAACAAAAATACATTCACTTGATAGTCGTGTAGTAGAATGAATTTTAACTTTGCAGAATTTTTGGTAATAAATTAATTAATTTCTATTTTTATATGTTTGTATAGAATAATCAAAGCAATCAAACAGCTGGTAAATCAGTTAAAACACTGGAAAAGCAAAGTCATATGCATTCATATGTTGAATTTTTATTAAATTGTTTAAAATAAATTAAATTTATTTAACTAAAATTTGCTGCCGTTTTTTTATTTAAATGCTTTTAAAGAAGAATTAACCAATATAAAATTTTATTTATAAAAAAAGAAGCTTTGTTAAGCTTTTGATTATAATTGTTTGATTTAAAAATAGAAAAATTAAATTATGAGAATTTTTTTGCTTTTACTGCTTTTTCTATAATTTTTTAAATGTTTAAAGTTTTTCTTTGCTATTGTTTGCATTGAATGGCAGCATAATTTATGCTTAATTGAATTTATAATGACATAAAAAATCAATAAATCAATAAAGTGGCAGGTAATGTTTTCTTTTTGAAAGATATTGAATGAAATATAATTATTATCCTAATTGCATTTCGGTTTTTTGTGATGTTTTTTTTGGTTTTATTGGCTGTGTTAAGCTATATTGAATCCATTAAAAGTTTTCTTTTAAAATAATTAGCTATTTTTCGTTAATCTTAAAAAAATTTCTTTATTAATTTTTACGATTAAATTTGCTAAATTTTCAATTGAAAATCAGACAAAAACTAAATATTTACGAAAATATACAAAATGTGTGGCAAACTATAAGCCAAAAACAAAACACAAAAAAAACCTTTTCAAAATATTTATGGATTTTATTCATTTTCATGTATTTTCGAGAATTTTATATAAATATTTATAAATATATGTACAATACGTGATATACATAATTTAGCATTTATTTTAAATAAAAAGAGCAAAAATAAAATAATAATAATAAAAATGAAAGAAAGAAAATCAACAGAGAAACTTAGAATATATGTATATATATATATATATATATATATATATATATATATATAAGTATTTTTCTTTCCTTTTCATTTAATAAGTTTATTGATGAATATAAATTTGTAATAAACATAAATTTATGATTATTACTGTGTTGTTGTTTGCTCATTTTATGTTAGTTTTTCTCTTCTTATTTTTTAATACTTAAATAATTTTTCTAACTAATACTAATAATAATAATAATAATAATTAAAATAAATGAAAATTTGTTTTTCTTTCGTTTATTTATATGTATTGAGGTAATATACATTTAAAACATTTAGAAAAATACAATAAACATCATGTTTAAGAATAATTAATTAAATAAAATTGTTTTAGGAAAACCAAATTTCAATGTTATTTCTTCGGATAATATATTTATTTTTCTAATTTAAATTATTTTCAGTATGATTTTAGAACTATACAAATAAAATTTTACTTAAATTATCCCTTAAAGATAATTAACATTCTGTTAATAACCAAAAATTACTTTTTAAAAATCATAATTCAGATTTAATTAATGTAAAAAACACTATTAAAAAAATAAATGAAAATTTATCCTAGACACAATCCAAACAAGTGGTAAAAACACTTCAACTGTAAACCCTTCGAGCTTTTTATCAATTTAAATTAAATTTTAACCTTAAAAAAATATAGAAGAGATATTTCTTCTTCACTTTCGTAAACTGAAAAACGAAGCTGTGCAAAACTTTCTCAAAAAAAAAACACAAATTTTTATAGCAAAAAAACAATTTGCGAAAAAATAAAATAAATTTTCCAACTAAACTAACACCCAAAGTACTCGTTACTTAAAATATTTTTTTTATTCATCTTCTGATTTAGGTAAAAAGAAAATTTTTTTTTTCCGGATAATAAAAAGTTTTGTTGTTGTATATTGTTTTGGATTTTACTTGACTTTTTTTTTATTTATTTATTGTGTCGATTTTCTATTTTCTTATCTTTCCATTTATTTTTTGGTTCTATTTAAGCAACTCTCGTGGTTTCTAATGCTAAAAATAAACACAAATACATGGATATATAAATAACAACATACCAACAACACTATGATAAAAAAAAACCTAGATATAATAAAACACGATTCGGTGAAAATTTCTGCCTTTTTTTCTGCTTTTATTTTTTCTTTTGTTTTTCATACGAGAAAATTTTTTTATACATATAAATATATATTTTATTTTAGATAAATCCGATCGATATTTTCCTATACGCATGTACTAAAAAGCATTTTTTTTTAAATAAAATTTATTTCTTGGCTGTGTTATGTGTTTTACTGCTGTTGGTGGTTGCTTCTTGGAGTAAAGAGAGAGAGCTTTTCTGTTTTTATACTTGATGTGAATTTTCCATGGAGAGACTGTTTAGACGTGGTTTGAATTTTCCATATATTTTTTCTGTTTTTTATTTCTTTTTTTTTTTTTTATTTCTACTTCTAATGTAATGTAATGTAGGTTGGATAGGAAAATGTAATAATAAAAGGAAAATGAACGAAAAGAAAAAAAAAATGTTAAAAAGAAATTATGAGAATTGGTTAACTGATGATGATGGTGATGAGTTTGGATAGTGCTGCTACTGCGCGGTGGTTTTATAAAATTGTTACAATTCTCTTTAGGATGTTTTTTTTTTCTTTATTTTTCTTGTTGTTGTCTTTTTGAGTGTTATTTTTTTTTTATTAAATCTGCCATGCTGAATACCAAACATTTTTTTTTTTCTTCATCTTTTTTTATCCAAATTTCCCGGAATTTTTATTTTATTTTGATTGTTAATTATTTTTTTATAGTCATTGATTGGTTGCTTGCGATTATTAGATTATCCTGACACTTATAATGACCGTGATTACATGGTAATGTTTCCGGTGTTATAACAGCAAAAATTTTAATTGAAAAGCTACCGTGTGATACATGAATCTAATGTGATTACAATTGGAAAATTATTAACCAAAAAATATTGAGTTATGTCTATGCAAAAGTATTATACCTTCGTGACAGAAAATAAAATTTTCTCAAAGTTTTCCAACAGTCGTGCTTTTGTAAAAGCGGTAAAACAAAAAACATCAAATATCCAGTCTTATAGCCAAGACAACACAAAAATAAATTATTATTTTCTTGTATTTTACAATGACAAAGTGGATTTTAAATGAATTTTTTTGTTGTCATTATTATTTTTACTTACTAGTTGATGTGATTGTTATTGTGCTGCTCTGTTTGCTGTTGATTATTTCCCTTATTAATAAATATAATAATAATATTAATGATGAAGGGTGTTTATTTTGCTTTTATTTTATTTTCTTTTCTTTTTTTTTTGCTATTATTTTTATAATATTCGGTTATTTATTGATTTATTTTAATGATGTTTAACAGCATGAGTTTTGTGTGTTTTTTAAGTGGATTTTTCGTCATTTTCTGTTTTTTTTTTTCGCATTAACGAATTAATCCTATATTAGGTTAATGATTTTATTCTTTTTTTATTTATTTATTATAAAAGCTTGTCTTCATCTCATAATTGTTATTTATTTACTTTTTTACAATTTTAATTATCAATTCGTTTGGTAAAAATTATAAGAGAGATTTTTTATTTTTTTCTTTAAAAAATGAATTTAGTTCGCTTTTTCCACATCATTGTCGTTGGTTGTGTTTTGGGGATTTTATTTGAATAAATCTTTTACGTTTTTCTTTCACAATCAATGGTTGATGACGATCATGGCGTTTAGTGTGTCAGTGTGCTGCTACTGTATGAATGCGAGACGGTAAAACACATTTTTTTGGTAGTTAAAATTTTTTGCAAAATTAAAAGATTATAACGATATGAAGTCCAAAATAAAATCCTTAATTATTATTAATTAGGTAGAAAAAAGCACAAAAACATTTTGAAAAAAGAAAATTTCTGAATTTTTGCCAGGAAATAAATTTTTGCGCTCATAGTTTTATTCATTTATTTTTTTCGCTACTATTCACGCCCAAACCACCCACATATTATGTTGAACGAACACAGATACAAGCAAAGTAATCGTTTATGCTCCATTCTATTCACATTGACTGAGAACGTAATGCAAAAAAAAAAAAAATTACAGAATAAAAACTCCATTTTCCGAGTCAAACGAATCAACGAGTAAACGGCAAAAAAGCACAGACAGACACACTGATAAAATAAAAAAAAAACACACACACACTGGTGCACAGGGTTGTTACCCCATTTAACTAATTTTCTTTTTTAAACCATTAAATTAAATATTTTATGTGGAGCAACGAAAAAGAAAACTAATTCGATGAAATGAAACAAAATCCAGCGAAAATAGAAGTTTTAACCCCAACGAATGGAAAACGAAAGAAAAATTTTTAAAATGCAATCGTTTTAGTAGGTGGAGAATTTATAGTAAAATTAAGTAAAACGGGAAAATTGATTTTCGTTTATTTATTTAATTTCATTCCGAAACCGCTGACCAAAAATTAAAACAAAACAATATTCATTCATTTTTCTTATTATCTCTTGAAGTTTTTTTTAAATGTGCTTTTATAAAGCTTTAACAACAACAAATATAATATTTAATTATTAAAATTTAAATTAAAAAATTAAAAAAAATTCACCAACCACTTTGCGTTATTTCCTTCCAGTTTTTCTGTGTTATTTTCCCTTAAATAAATTTTATTTTTAATACAAAATAATAACTAAAAGCACACACGAAGATTAAATAATTAAATTTTTTAATTTAAAAAAAAAATTATTTTTATTCAAAAGTATTAATTTTTCCTTGTAAAGTCTCACAAATTAAATTAATAAAAATTTATCCACTCACTGGGATTGCTGTTGTTGTTTTGTTTTTATTGCAAAGCTTTTCAAACTTTGCTTAATACTTTAACCGTAACACTTGTTAAATTTAAGACAAAATATATATATAGAAAAAAAATATATATTTATTATTTTGTTAATCAAACGCACAAGCACACAGTTTTTCCTTCTTATTATTTTTTCTTCTTCTCGTTATTTTTTGCTTTTTTCACTACGCTCTATAAACCCAGGTCACTATGTTTGCGTCTTCGCCGTTGTCGTCCTCTTTATACACCACATACACCATAAAATTTTTTAATTTTTTTTTCCTAACAATTTTTAAGAATTTTTTAATCAAAATTACACAATTTTTTGATTAAATACAATTATTGGTTGAGACGGTGGGTTGTTGTGTAATTTAAAATATAATAATTAAATTTAATGACTAAAACACTTTAAAATTAAACCGAAAAATCGTTACAGAAAATTAAAAATAAATATGAAAAAATTAATAAAAAAAACTTAAAAAAAAAACTAAAAAGAAAACTGCTTTCACTTAAAATTTTCTTTTCTTGCACTAACCAAACGTTTTCTTTTAATTGAATTTTCACTTCCGCTGCACAAAAATGGGGCCGAAACACGTTTCCCGTGGCCCCACTGGCCCGTTGTCCGTTATCGCCATTACGTTTTGGGATTTTTCCGTGTGTAAATGTATGTGTGTGATTTTTCTATTAACGCTTTTTTCACCCGATTTTTCTTTAACTTTTCCTGTCCTTTTTATGTTGTTTTTTATTAATTTTTTTTTTTCGGAAATTCACTCTGTGCAGGATCTCGATTTCGTGTTTAACACTATTTCCATTTAATGGACACACAAAATGTTGCCAAGAAAATTAAGAAATTAAAAATAAAAAGGAAAAATTAAAATTTGTCTTTTGCCGTTCAAGAAAAAAAAATTAATATATTTTTTTCCTTTTTATTTTTTGCTCTAACTTTTCCTGTGCGGACGACGCAGCACGATTGGGAAAAATTTCGTAGAGAAAACTCTACTTGACGAATTTTTCACTCAGTTTTTCGTTTTTTTTTTTCGTAACTGTGTAAATTCGGCTCGCTAGTGTAGTGAGTTTGCAAGGATCAATGAAATGTTAAAATCGTGCGACCGCGCACTAATAAATACGTTTAGTGTCGTCACGTCTCCACAATTTTTACTTTGCGTTTTTTATTTTCCTTTTCATCGTGTGAATGTTTTTTTTTTTCATTATATTTTAATATTTAATATTAAGAGGAACATGATAGAATAATGCATATACACATTGCGTTTGCAAAGGTTGGATAATAATTCTCAAAAAGTCGAAAAGTATTTGTCTGTGCTAAAAATGGTTTGTGTTTGCAATAAAATATTTTATAGCGATTAGTATTATGGTTTTCGTATTAGCTACATTAATTTTTATTTAAATAGTAAACATTTCGGCGCAAAATAAATTTTAAGTAATCCTTTTACTTGGTTAATTTGTTTTTTCCTTGATTGGTAAATATTTAAAGCTTTTTTAAATATCAAAGTAAAAATTTCGTTTAGAACAATTGTTATTCAACAAAATTCTTGCTAAATTTTTCTTTACCTGAAACTTCAGTAGATGAATCAGTTACCTGGAATGTTTGACTGTAGTTTTAAAATTTCAAATAGTTATTCACGAATTTTGAATTGGTTAACAATAGATCCACACCTGTTATTACTCATTTATTACTAATCATGGCATTACATTTATTACTGACTTTTTTGTTGTATAAAACCCCTTCGACTGTTCAAAATTGTCTTGTCTAAATGACTCAAGACGACTTTGTTACGGTTTTTGCATTTAATTTAATTTAAATATATATTTACTGAAACTAAGAATTATTTAGTGCATCACCCGGTTAATTCATTCACAAAAAATAAGCAAAATATTTTAATCAGCTTAAATCATCTTTGATTTCGTCGCTTCATAAATATAAATATCAACCAAAAAATTTATGAAAAATGATTTTTTTTTCGTTTATCAGATTGTCGCCGTTGTCAGTTGTCTTCGATATTTAATTACGAGAAAATAAATTAAAATTAAAAAAATTAAATTTTTCCCATCACAAAAATTATTCAAAACTAGAAATCATCAAAAATATTTATTATTTATAATAAACCTATTCGGGTTATTTCTATTTTTTTATGTATATATTTTTTTTTCTGTTGCTAAACCTTGTGGCAATTATGGGTTTTTTTTGTGTTGTGTGTTTCGTAATTTTTAACAATTTGTGATTCATTTTATATTTATACGTTTTGTAATTAGTGTGACTCACTGTTTAATGTTGTTACACTGATCTGATATAAAGTAATTAGTTATCACAAAATATTTAAAGCTTAAATACATAGTCCTATTCCTATTTGGAAATACTTCGATTTGCCAGATGATCTGCCTCATCTAGATTCTATTTAAAGTCTCAGAAAAATAATAAATAAAAGAATTTTAAAAGAAAAATCATCGCTTTCTTATATATTTATTTACAAAAAATGAAAAAAAAAAAACAATTTTTACAATTAGTAAATTAATTAAAATACATATAAAATTTTTTATAAATAATTTATTAAAATTAATAAAAAAAACAGAATGTCTCTTATAATTATTTTTCTTTTATTAATCAATTAAAAATTTTTCACTTAATATAACTTAACAGTAATTAAACTAAATTTAACATAAGCTTAAATGATGTAAAAAATTGATAAAAAATTTAAAAATATTAATTTTTATTTTTACAGAAAATTTAAATAAATAATATGCAGTCCATGCTATTTGTTTGCTAATTTATTTTAAACGGAAGATGCAAAACAGATGAAAATTTAAAGAAGATAAAAAAAAATGGAAAATGAACAGCAAACAGGTACTTATAAATAATTAGAAAAATAAATAATTTATTTATATAAAAATTATTAACTAAACAGATATTTATATTTATAAAAAAAATAATGATGATTAATGAAGAGTTTGCAACTATTTTGTGCTTTTGAATTATCTATTTCTGTGCTTAAATGTCATGTGAGCCATTGCCTTGGCTTTTATTAATAAGTTTATATATTTTTGAAATATTTTAGTTAAGTTAAAATTGCGAAAAGTTTTCTATCATTATTTGCGAAATCATTAAAAAAGAATTAATTATTGTTTATTTGGCAATAAATTGAAACACTTTACTTGTTAATAAATTGGCCAATTCAACAAGTGTTTTTATGCTAAAAAACTGTGAAATATTGACATTACTAATCCAAATTAAAGGATTTTTGTTGATGTGTTTGTTGACACTTGCATAGTGTGAAATACTATGTCAATTTGTAGCACTTAGTTATCCATATTAGTGAAGATTGTGGTTATAAGATTTAATTTCAAAATTTTCTTGGGAAAATAGTACCAACAATAACCAAAAATTTTACTTGAATAGAATAAAAATCAATTTATTTTGTCAAAAATTAATAATATTAAAAAAAAATCCTTGATAAATTTTATGCATATGATATTAATTAACAAGAAGGAATAATTTTTCCAGCAATATTTCAAAAAATTTGTTTTCTTTTAGAAAATGTGATTTAAATCTCTAACTTATAAAGAAAATTAAAACGAAAATTACATAATAATAGCCAATAATAAATACTTTTCTATTTCAATTAATTTTTATTGCAAAAAATTTAATGACACACACACACAATTCACAATAATAAATTATTATTTATTTAAGAATAAAGAATAGAAGAAAAATAATTAAGTATATAAATATATGTTTTTTTTTTTGCTATTTATTACAATACTGATTGAAAAATGTCATTTGCTTAAAAAATAAATTAAATACGAATGGAATATGTGTTGGGCAATCTTATGTTATACGAAGAATAAGAAATAGAAAAAGATAGATAAAATATATATAAATGTTTCTTAGTTAGTAAAAGTTATAATAATTATTATATATAATATTACAAAATGTTCATTTAACTTTGTTTCACTTTTATTATTAAGCTTTTTTTATAGTCACTCAAATTATTAAAAAAAAAAAATGTTTTTTATTTTTTAAATTAAATTTTCTCTTACACAGGTCATTATTGTTGCAATTTTGTCTCTGATGCTGTTGCGATCTTAATGTTTTATCCACTGTCATTGCTTTAACTTTGTATTTGATTTTTTATTAGTTTTAATTAATTTATTTACAGGTGTACTCTTCGGTACGTTCATGACAAATGTCACATTGCACATGACAACACCATTGAAATTTACATCGACATTGCCATGTTTTATTAATTTGATGTGTGTTATAGCCTCTGCCACAACATAATAGGTCACAACCATCGATTCCTATAATTTAATTATAAAAATAAATAAATAAAAAAATTTGCAAATAAATTTCTCATATGATTATCACAAAATGATATTAATTTTTTGATTTTTTTTTGCCGTTACATAAATAAATCGTGACACCAATTAAAATATAAAAAAATATATACATTAAAATCTTAAATCACAAATAAGCATGAATTTACTGTTTAAAATATAAAAAAAAAATTAAAAAATCTCACCTCTTGTCGTCCGATTACAGTTACGTCCAACTGTCCCCAATGAGCCTAAACTTAAATCACGCTCACAATAATTTGGTGATAATTGCAGATAAACCAATTCCATACGTTTTGGTTTTTGATTCTTTTTTATATATCCACTAAGCGCTCTACCTTTTCTATTACGAGAAGAAAAATTCAGTACAAAAACAATAATAAAAATTAATTAATTGGCTTTAGGTTTTTTCTTCTTTTTTATTTTTACCTTTTTAAAATCAAGTCAAGCCCGGTCTTTTCATTTATTGGCTGTACATAACGTGCTTTATTATATCGTTTCATCAATGCATCACCAATAACACGAAATGGTGGTAAACTTTTCCAGCAAGTACGCATTGCACATGAACCGCTAACACCATGACATTTACATTCGGTACGTAAAAGATTTTTTACAATCTAAAATACAAAGTAAATTAATTTATTTATTTTTTTAATAAATTTTCTTATTTAATTATATTTATATCAATTATAATGGAGTTAAAATGAATAAAAAAAAATTGTAACGCATAAATGCAAAGTGTTTTCTGATAACGTACGTTAATTACATTATTATTATTCTTTATTTTTAACATTTATATATTTTAGGCAATATAAAACTGATTACGGTAGACAATATACTTTAATATTACTTTATAATTTAACACAGGTTATAACGCTTAAAAAAGTTATATTTTAATAACCACCAGAAGCAACTACATGCAATCATAAACGCTACTGTAATTTAAGAAACAACAGAAGAAAATATAAAAAAAAGAATATTTTAATAACTAATAAAGTTAGCAATATGTCTGGAGTTTTGGAATAATTTTTCATTTTTCGCATCTAAAAAGTCAATTAATTACTCTTTAACAATGTTTAACAAAGGTAAAAAAAAAAATCAGAGAAAAACCCATTTAAATCCGGTTGTTTGGTAATTTTTTTTCTGCGTTAAAAATTTTTTCGCCACAAGGAATTTATATTAAAAGCAAAAAAAACATAAATTTGTTACTTTGCTCTGGAATTTTTATTTATTTTTTACTTCTAATGAATTTTTTTCTTTATTATTTGGTTAAATTTAGTTTGCTGTTGTTACTGCTGCTGCTGCTGTTGTTGCTCATAATGATGATGATTTTTCGTCATGATGTATCATCATTTTAACTTAATATAAACTAACAAAAAGTCCATTATATATATTTATTTTTTAAATAAAAAGAGATAATGTTCAAAAGAAGTTTGATGACTTTTGATTACAAGAAAAAAAGTTAATTAATTTTTAAATGCAACTAGTAAGTTTTATACATTTTATTTTTATTTTCTATCTTTTTTATCTTTTTTAAATGTACAACGCAGAGTTAATGTCAGCATTTTAATATCAATTTAATTAATTGCAATAAATTAAAAAAGAATTAATTAAAATAATTTATAAAGGAAATTAAGAAAAAAAAATTGCATCATGTTGTGCTGTGCACGGACGGGGGGTCTATGATGTGACTAGGCCACCATCTAGCATAACCAATAAAGCTTCTATTAATTTTTTATTATACAACTTTGATTCTAGACAGATGATAAATCATTAAATAAAATAAAATGACATCATTTTAACATTAACATTAACATTAGCATTAATGTTTAAAATCGCTGATTTTATAGCGCCCACTGTATGTACGTAGAAATCACCTTTTATTACAATATATGTATATACACAAAAAAAGATAACTTTAAACATCCAAAATCAAGGTAATATGACATTTTAATTTATATTTTTAACAACAACTTCTTGTCAGATCATAAAATAGTTAAAAAAAAACAAAAATTAATATTTATTAATTTTGTATAGACAAAAAATGAATAAAGAATTATCTTGCATCATATAACTCGTGTCGTCTTAGTAATAAACATAAATAGAAATAAATCTTTTAATTAATTTTAATAACTTGTTGATATGTGAACATTAAAAAATAAAATAAAATAAAATATATAATATGGTTAAATAGTTTTCTTAAAAAATAGTTTTCTTTATCTAATGATGTTCTGTTGTAAAAACATTTAAATAGTAATAAAAATATGCAAAGAAGAAAAATTATTATTATTTTTTTACAACATTATTTATTAGTTTTTTTGATTTAAAGATATTTTTATGAAGGAATAAAATATTATCGCCAACAGAAGTATAATTTTGTGATAATAATTGGCGATTTATGTTAAAAAAAAAAACTATTTATCAACTACACTGGGATTTTTCATTACATTAAAAAAAATTATTTATGTATTGTCCTTCGTCTCGTTGATTTAATTAAAAAAAAATTGAAATTTTGATCATAAATCTGATCAATCTGTGACTTTTCTACAAAGAGAAAAAAAACACCATAAAAATGATGAACCAAAAATTGATGATAAATAATTTGTTGTTCATGTTAAGCCATGTTAAAACAAAACAAAATACAACACAAACAGCACAAAGAAACAATAAAAATATCAGCAACCGCTGAGTTAAAACACAAAAAAAAATTATTTCGTGATGAAAATTAACCGATGATCGTTAAAAACATTTATCAATTTTAGTGCTTTGATGCTGTTTGCAGCTTGTTAAATTATTTTTGTTTTTGTCAACAGAAGTTAAATCGTTTTTATATTTACTTTATAGTCGCTGTTATAATCGAAAAACACAAAAAAATAAATACTCAAAGTTGTTTTACAATAATTGAAGTGTTTTGATATACACTTTAAATAGATTTGCAATATTTATCCTTTGGAACAATAAATGAAAATTTGTACAAAAATTATTTTATTCACTAAAGTTAGTTAAATATTTATCGATAAGTAAAATTTTTAGTAATAATATTGATTTTTTATCGTAAAAATGGCGTTTATTATAGCGTAAAAATGGCGTTTAATATCTTATCGATTTTTTAAATAATAATCAACCTTAATTTATTCAATTATCATAAATTAAATCATAAAAATGGTTAAACTTGTTTTATATGGTTAAAAACGTTATGATATGAACAAAACAAATATATTTAAAGGCAATAAAGATTAAAAATAAAAACAAAACTTTATAAATACATATTTATACTGTTTTTGATTTTGATTCCTCTACTGAATTTGCTAATATTTTCATTAAATTTCAAGCGAATAACCACTGTCAAAGCTGCTATGTTAATTTTTAAAATAAAAACAAATTTATGATTAATAATCAATCATTAAACCAACTCACTTAATTTAATTCATCGTCGATAACAGTATCTAGAAATTAAGTAATAAATATTGTTTTGATGACAAAAATAAAAATCGATTAAGGAAAATTAAGTTTTTTTTTTTTATTTTTAAAAGGATTTTTGATTATTTTTAGTCAATTATTTCATATAAATTCGTAAATTTTTAATTAAAAAATAAATTATTTTTTTTTTTTACTTTAACGAATTATTGTTTTTGTCTTTTATATTTTTGACTTTACAAGGTCGTTTGTGTCGTTTTTTTTACGTTTTACTTTTTGCGTTAGTTCTCTGCACGCCTTAAGCTAAAATATATTTTGTGTAATATTCTTTGACTATGCGTGACTAAAAAATGCATTTTATATAAAATTTATGATAATTAAGATATTTCTCAAAGGAAAAGTAAAACCAAAAACCCTTTAGGGGATATTGAAAATATTTTTATACAAAAAAAAAAAAAAAAGTCAAAAAGAAATAAATTTTTTATTTTGTTCTAAATACCGTAATACCTTCCTGCCAGCCCTGTTGTTATGTAAATTCATTAAGCTTCTTGCATCACCTTCAATTTCTCGGGCATCAAGAAATTTTCTAGCAAATTTCATACCAAAACCAATATCAGCTGAACAGCCGCCCCACTTCCACGATTGATTTTGTAAATGTTGCTGTTGCTGTAATTTATTTTAATAAATTTTGAACAAAAAATTATTATCATTATTGTTAATATTTTTTTCTTTTTTAATTTACATACATAAGTCTGTTGTGACAATGGTATTTTCTGT
The DNA here is from genome assembly GCA_963942525.1 of Ptychoptera contaminata. Classification (NCBI taxonomy): domain Eukaryota; kingdom Metazoa; phylum Arthropoda; class Insecta; order Diptera; family Ptychopteridae; genus Ptychoptera; species Ptychoptera contaminata. Next base: position 11,652,792 of record OZ012638.1, on the reverse strand, counting down.
AATGGATCACAACCACATAGTGATATATTGCCTCGAGCGCATGCCGCTGTTATTGCGTGAACAGCTCCTGCACTTGCTATTGCATACGTGAATGCTGCCTCTCTTGAACCTAAATATTAATAATAAAGTGTATTAAACATAAATTATATTATTCAATTTATTTTAAACTAAAATAATTATTATTAGTAAATTTTAGCAAACAGGCATTGATAACCTTATTTGGTTTGTTTTCTTTAAAATAAAAATTATTTCCTTAACGAAATCTTAACTTTTCCCTCTTAACATACTTTAAATTCTATTAAATAAAATTTTAATTTAAAATTCTAACTAAACACGAATAGTACAAACTAAATTAACATATTTTTGGATTTTATTAAAAAAAATATTTAAATGAATTATTATTTATGATAATATTTGAGCATCCCTGTGGTGTTTGTATGTTTTTTGGTAAAAACGCAACAGAAGAATTATATATATTTGTAACAAAATAGTTTTATTGACTTGGTATTTCTTGTATTGAATTTTGTCTTCGTTGTATTATGGGAATTTTACGTTTTTGTTTTTCTTCATCATCTTTTCTCTATCACTCTTATTATCGGTCTGCTCATTTAAATATACCACCCTCTGGGCAATTATACACATATTTATTTATTTGTTAAAATTATATAGATATGAATTCTGGTACTGATATTTATTGGTTATTATTTAATCGAATAATAAATTAATCGATTTTATTATTATTATTTGTTTTAAGTAGGAAAAACGAAAAATTTTATTTGGTGTCGGAGTGTCTTATAGCTGGTAATACACAGTAAATTTACTCCTAATAAAAATTTTATTTTCCTTTTTTTTTTTTTGTTAATCATTTAGTCTGTTCTGTTAATAAACTAAAGGTGAATTCTATTGATTAAACATGTTTTGAAATGTTGAAGAAATAAAAATATTTATTGGTTTTAAATGGATCCTTTTGTTAGGCCGACAACATTTTTTATTTGATTTGGTTTTTTTCATTTTTTGGATGGGATTAGTGATTTACCGAAATATTTATCTTTTCTTATTTGTTTGTTTTTAACTATAAAAATCTTTGATAAAACTTCTGTCTTTGATTGCAGTAGATATTACAAAAAGAATTACTTATAAGCTTTGGATTGTGTTAAGACTTAAGCACGAATTGATAATTGGACGAAATATACTCAATGGATCTTATTATTATTGAGGTAATGGAAAAATTAGGTACAATGCTATTAAAAAATATTAAATATAGATGTTATTGATCAACAATACACAAATTTTGTACTGTTAGACTATAAAATCTGATGTACAATTTCTTAATTTAACTAGCAAATGGTTTTGCCAAGCAATAAATAATCCTATCCAGAAAAGCAACTAAAATTTAATAAAGAAATATTTTACGAATTTAACCACAAAAAGACAAGAAGTATCAAAATCTTATAGTTTTCAGATTTTATTTATTATAAATAATAAAAAAAAATTATACACAAAAATAAAAACTGTTGCCCATGTATAGTGTTTTCTTTGACAATTCCGATTTTATGTTTTTTATTCTCTCCTCTTATTATATTTTGCTTCAAAATAAATGAATAAATAAAAACATTAAAAGCCACAAGTTTGCTGAAACATATATTAAAGATGCACACCTTATAAAAGCTCATAAAAGTCACGTAAAGAAAAAAACCAAACGATACATTTTACAAACAAAATTACATATTTTCGGTTATGTTTATCAATAAATAATATATAAAGTTTATTCAATAATGTTTTTGGGTTGAGATTAAGAAACGAAGACACAAAACTCCCACAGTTGTGGAACAAAAGGAAAAAAAAAAAATAAAACTAAACTAACTTAGTTGCACAATTTGACAATAATTTTTTTATTTTCGATACAATTTTCTGTTAAATGTTAAAAATGCGACCGAAAAGCAAGAGGATAAGTTTTTTTTTGTTTTTTTGGTATTTAAAAGTCATTTACAACCGTGTTGACATAAAGCGATGAATAAAAAAAAATTAATTAATTAATAGCCTTGTTCTTATCTTGGCAGTATAATGCGCTGTTTTATTATTCTTTTTCGTCTTAATAACATGACGCGGGTTGATTTTACGTTGAGCTTTCTCTGTTTTGGTAATTTTACACAAAACAGAGAAAAAAAAATGACGAAAGCGCGTTTTTTCTTTTTTTTTTTTTAAATAATAATTTTTCATCGTTTCGTTAATTGATTTAATAGATTTATTCGATTTTAATCTTTTTTACCTTAAAAAAAAATACAGTTTAATTTTGTTATTTAAAAGGTCGATTAATATGTGGGCGGGCATTTTAACAATTTAATAAAATATAAATTAATAAATATATTTAAAAAGAGAAATAATCAAATACCGCAATGAAATTTAGCAAATATATGTTACTATCATCAAGACAAATAAATACATTATGTGAGGGCGATTTTATTGCTTTTAATTATTATGTTTAATTTTAAATATTTATTAAGCTTTTCATTAATATTTTTGTGTGTTTATTAAAGTTTATTATTATTATTTATTAAATCTTGACAAATTTGTTATGATTATTGTGCTGTTTTTTTGTTGCTTTTAATTAAGTGAATTCAGAGAAATAAATATAAGGAAGCGCAAGACTCTTTTGATTTTATTGTTTTTTTATTATTTATTTGTTTAAAAAGTTATTAATATTTATAATGAGCGAAAGAATAAACTAATTATTGTTTATGGAGTACAAACGAATGAGTAATTTAACAGCTTTGTTTGAAATTTTAATTATAATAATTGTTTAATACTTTTGGGCATTATTAGGTAATTTTTTAGCTTTAAAAATTATTAACAAAGAACTTGATTGCATTACCCTACATGCTTCTATTTAGTAAAGTGCTTACTTAACTGAATAATGAGGTACATTGTCATTGAAAAATGCCAGTAAAACGTTTATAATAATAATAATAATAATATTTTTTATTTGGCATATAATTGATTGCTTACTGTTAAGCATTTTTGTTTTGAGTAAAGAAATAATATTTTGTACAATAATAAACAATGCAATCAATTCGATTTAACGCTTTAATAAGATAACCTTATGACCTGTACAAGTATCCATAGCATAAACTCTGCATTTATTTATTGCCTTTATTGATTTTATTGGCATTCAAATGAGATAAAAAACAATTAAAATTATATAAAAAGTAAAATGCAATATATTAAATTTTGTAAAAAATGTATTTAAATTTAACAAGATACTCTCGATTCTTCAGTTTTATAGTTAGTGTTTGGTGGGATTGTTTATCACAGTTAAATAATGTAAAGTAACATAAATAATCCTTAAAATAATTTCTTTTTCAATTAATAAAAGTAAAAAACACGAAAAATGCTTGATTATCATGATCTTTACTGTTAAAATGAAAAGAAAATTTATTTTTAATTACAATTTTTGTGTGAAAAGATCACGTTATGCCGCTAAAAATTGGGTATTTCAAATTTTAAAATAATATTAAATGATTTGTCTTCAGGTTTTTTTTTCAAAATCAACTCAGGAGATAATTTTTTTTTTAGTTTCTGCATTTTTTAGTTTCTGCACAACTGTGGATAGAATCGTTTTTATTTTCTTTAACCTATTGACGATGGTTAATAAGCCAACTTACTTGAATTAAAAAATAAAACGAAGTTGTTGGTAACACTTATAAAGCAATCAATGCAGAATCTAAACTTTTTTTAAATTAATACAAAAAAAAAAAAACAATGAGAAGAGTTAAAGACAAAATAATGAAGGTGAGGCGCAATCAAAATATTGATTCTTTTGCTAAAAGAGTGTATTTCTGCTTTTTTTACCTACAAAGAATTTTTTTGCAAATTACATAAGGTGCGGTAAAAATGATTTTATTAATTTTAAAGAAAGAAAAAAACCGATAACATTTTCTGTAATTTTGCTGTTTCATGGTTTACGATGTGTTTAATTCTCAATTTTTCTTTCTTTTAATTTAATTTAATTAAACTTTATAAAGTAATTTGATATTATTTGTTTCTCTTTATTATTGGATTTTATGTACTTAATTGTTATTAAAATGTTATTAAATTGGTTAAAAGCCCATTAGTTTTTAATTTTTATTGAAGTTTGTCTTTTAACTTTCATTGCCTTTTTTATATATGTATATAATTTTATTGTTATATATTTATATGGTGACAGATGATTATTACCTTGCTTGTAATTTTCAATTGCAGATGTAAATTTGTTATGAACTACAGGTGTGTTTTTCTTTTTTCATAAATATTAATATTACTGTATTTTAATTGTCTTAACTTTCACTTTATATTGTATTTATTTATTTATTTTGTGTAATATAAATATTGATAATATATTGTAATTTGTCAATTATTTATTTATTTAGTAAATATTCTACTTTATTGTTTTCTGATAAAAGTAAAAGTTATGTTATTATTTTTTATTATTAAAGTAACAGGTAAACGTTTTTGCTTCTACAGGGTTTTCCAATAAGAGGTGTTATTTTGAATAGCCCGCTATTTCGGTAGATGTCACTTTTGAAGCTATCATTTGTTGACATTTGACAAGTAGAAACTACGCCATTAATAAAAATGGAACGATACACGCTTCAACAACGCATTGAAATTATTAAAATTCACTATAAAAATGGTGAAAATTTGGCAGAGACGGTTCGTAAAACTCGAAAATTTTTGGGTCGTCGTGAAGCACCTTGTCGGACCGCAATACAGAAATTGGTGGAAAAATTCGAGCTGTTGGGACAACTTAGTGATGTGAAGAATAAAATCCGTGCACGTCGTTCAAGAACAGCCGAGAATATTGCTGCTGTAGCCAAAAGTGTTGAAGAAAACCCAGGTTTGTCCATTCCTCGTCGTTCTTTGGAATTAGGCATTCCACAAACGTCATTACACCGTATTTTGCATAAAGATTTGGGTCTTAATGCTTATAAGGTTCAGTTAACACAAGAACTCAAGCCGGCCGATCATCAACAACGTCGTGTCTTTGCTGATTGGGTCCTTGAAATGCATGAAAATGATCCGGAATTTCATCGAAAAATCATCTTGAGTGATGAGGCCCATTTCCACCTCGGTGGCTTCGTCAACAAGCAAAATTGTCGCATCTGGGGCTCGGAAAACCCAAGAGTTATTGTTGAAAAGCCTCTCTATCCTCAACGTGTGACTGTTTGGTGCGGTTTATGGTCCGGCGGAGTCATTGGACCTTACTTTTTCGAAAATGAGGCTGGAGCAACAGTTACGGTGAATGGATTGCGCTATCGAGAGATGATTAATGATTTTTTATGGCCGGAATTGGATGGTATTGATCTGGACAACGTTTACTTTCAACAAGACGGCGCTACGTGCCACACAAGCAACGAAACCATTGATCTTTTACGGGAAAAGTTTTCGGACCGTGTTATCTCTCGAAGAGGTGATCACAATTGGCCACCGAGATCTTGTGATTTAACACCTTGCGACTTCTTCCTTTGGGGCCACGTGAAAGAGAAGGTCTACGCCAACAGCCCAGCGTCGATTCAAGACCTCAAAGATGGAATTCGTGAGGCTATCGAGGACATAGGGCAGCCACTTTGCGATTTGGTTATGGAAAATTTCATGAAAAGGATATGGTCCTGTAAGCGTGGTCGTGGTGGTCATTTGCCTGACGTTATTTTCCACTATTAATGGCATACCTTTCTCTTTATAATGAAATAAACATCCGATCATTTATATTAAAAAATGGCATTTTTTTTTGAATATCAAAATAACACCTCTTATTGGAAAACCCTGTATATCATCGCTGCCAATTATAATGACAACTTTATAATTATTCTTATATTTTTGTTAAATAAGAAATATTCTAGTGAAACTGGATTGGTGTTTTAACAATCTTGTAGTCGTTTGAATGCTTTGTAATTACGTTTTACTTACAAATCGTACTTGTGGTAGCTAAAAGAAAAGATAAAGTACTATTTGGATGATCTTTAAGGATGATTACTTTACGGTGATTTGCACACATTCATCTCTTTTGCAATAAATAAAATTGTAAACTAAGAATCTTCTTATTTTCGTCGGATTTATTCTTTTAAAAAAACCATAATTTACAATATTTAATAAACGGTGCAATAATCATTAAATCATATATCAGTCAAAATTACTTAAAAAAATGTTAACGTTGCTTAATTTTATCAATAAACATTTTTTTTTTCTAAATAATAAAACTAATAAGTTGAAATGACAGAAAAATGATTCTAAGCTTTATTTTGTCAAGATATTTGTATATATTTCTATTTTCACTAGAATATTCAAAGTATAACAAATGAATGATAATAAATAAGAAATGACACACATTAATCTGTGAAATACAATGTGATAATAATTTACCGCGAAACAAATATTATTATCATAATGTGGGTCACAAGTATAAAAAGGTTAAGAAATACTAATGTAGCTTTAATAACAGTTTTTATTTCAAACTTTTAAGACAGTTTATTCTAAAAAAAAATCATCATTTGACCTATGTTTCATAATTTGGAACGGATTTATTTCTATTTTTCGCCTTTACTGTGAGCTACAAAAAAAAAATATTACAAAAACCCTATTGTTTGTTTATACAATTTTTAATATATTTATTACTTAATTATAAAATAAATTTGCAATAAAAATTATAACAATTTATTTTAATTTTTTTTTTATAAACGCAAAATATTTTTTAATAACAGTAATGCAAACAAACGATTTACATTTTGTTCATTGAATAAATGAAAAATTAAAAAAATTAATATAAAAAAATTAAAACAAGAACTTCAATACCCATTATTAATGTTGTTATTATTATCATTATCATTATTATTATGAATTCATAAAATTATGCATTTTTTTTTATTTCGTTGTATTTCCAGCATAACATAGGCATCTTTTATGTACTTTCAATTTGGTATAAAGTTTGTTTTTTATTATTTTTATTTTTAATTCATTCATATTTAACGATGTTAAATTTATTTAAAACAAAAATTAAGAAAAACAAATTTAATAACAAAAAAATTAAAAGGAAAAAAAAGTAAATACCAAATATGTTTGCAAAAGAAAAAAAAAACATAAACATAAATAAGAAGACAAAAAATTGAATAAAATAAAGTCGCGACGATGACAGTCGCGGTACAGCCTCTTCATGTAAAAATGAATTATTTAACGATTACTGCTCAAGCTTTTTGTAGTTATTTTTTATTATTATTATTATTAAAACGGCTCTTGAGCTTTAAGTTATTTTTTTAAAACAATAAAAAATACATTAATAGTTGAATTAAATAAAAAAAAAAGAAAAAAATCTGCAACAAGGTAATATAAAGTAAAGCACCAGCAAAGGTAGAACAAAAGTATGCAACAAACACAATAAAGATGTCAAAGTTTATTATAGTTTAAACTACAAAAATATTAAAAAAAAAAAAAACATCAAACATTTGCAACATAATAAACATAATTAATGTATGTTTTGGTTATAAAAATATTTTCAACAATATTGGGACCGACCGACTTAACATCCCATGTAACGTTACAATACACGCGTTGTTACCATGTTCGCGCTTTATCGCTTTTAAATGATTTTTTCTTTTCCCTGTGTATTGTCATTGTTTTTATTATTATTTTTTTTTTGTTTTCGGTTCTTTATTAGTTTAAATATTTTTTTAAATAAATATTTATACAAAAATTGTGTAGGCTTTTTGTCATTTAATAATAAAAAATTAACAGAAAATAATAATAATTTATTACCATGTAGAAGAAAAAAAAAACATAAACGAAATTTGATATCATAAAATTTATATTAATATTAATAATCATCGTAGTAATAATAATAATAATAATAATTTTCATTTTTTTTTATACTGATGTTCTACCTTTTTAAACGAAATGTTTGACTACTGTATTCGCTCGTTTTATTTTTTATTAATTTTTATTGTTTTTATTTTTAAATATTTTTCATTCAGTTTTTATTGTTAAGCATTAATATTGTATTTGTTTTTGCTGTTCTATATTGAGAGTTTATTGTTTTTTAATAAATATACAGTACGCATTAGATTTGATTTAATTTGAAGATTCATTAACTATTTTTGCGTCGCAATTGAAAGTACTTTGCGCGTGAATAGTCTACAACAAATGTTTTAAATTGTTTTTGATGGGAAATACATTTATGATTCAAATTATAGAATTATCACACAAATATTATTATTTTTAATTATTAAAAAACTGTGCATTATTGAATTTAATGTAAACACTTTGCACTGTTTAAAGTACTTTGTAGAGTTTTATTTTCTAATAACTTAAAGTTTTAAAGTAATTACATATTATTCTAAAATTATTTCTTAAACAAAATTTTGTGCTTTAAGGCTTTTAGCGTTTTACATTTTAACTGCAGAAGCAGTTATTTCATAACGGATGCAGGAAAAAGTATTTAGTCATACAAAGAAACTTTTATAATCAAATAAAATACCTTTATTTCTGTTATTAAGTAACAGATATGCAAAAATAACACAATTACTGAAGGTTTCAATGATACAATTGTATAAAATCACTTAAAGACTGTCCTAGACTTGAAGACTTTTAAATTAGAATTAAATACCGATATTCTATGCTAGATCGCTGTAGACGTATCTTTGTGACAAAACTATCTCAGCGGCAAAACAAGCTTTTCAATAAAATTATCTTTGCAATTGCAAAACGTTTTGAAAATTAATACTTCTTTTAAAGTTTTACATGCTGAAATTGATTTATTGATAATTTTTAATGTTTTACAAGACATAAAAATATCTTGATGCATAATAGAGAGATTTTCATTGACTTTTTTAAATAAAATAAATAAAAATAGTTGTGATTCGTATAAAAATTGTGTAACGACTGTAAATACGATTTTTAATATTAATAAAAATATAAATAGATTTTTGTTGTTTGCTTCTCTTAACATTTATTGATAATTAAATATGGTGAAATGATGATTTTTATATATACATATAAATTTTATATTGTTAACAATATTAGTTATGCATTGTTAATTTATTTATTGTTAAGGATGACTTCACTTATTTGCATTTAAAAAACAAACAATTGTTGTTAAACTAATTAAATCGGTTAACTTTTTTTTTTGTTGTTAAAAGGAATTTATTATTATTATTTTTCATTTTTTTAACTTTATCATGTTCGATGTCGTTGTTGCGGTTGTTGAATATTTTATTACAATTTTTCCTTATGTTAAAAAAAAATAATTAAAAACATAAAAAAATATGTTGTTACAAGCGTTTTTCCATAGGATTTTTTATTTATTAAATTCAATTTTTTAATTGACATCAATAAATTTTCGGATAGGTTTTGTGTAAAAATTACTTTTAAAGTTTTTTTTTCTTTTAATTTGAATTTCTTAAAAAATAAAACCTGTAAGACACTTTATCGATGAATTATTAACCTGCTCGTTTTGGTTTAAGAGAATTATATTTACTTCTTTTTTTTGTATATTTTGTTTGTAATGGAAAATAATTAATTAAATTTTGTACAACCACGTCGTTAGCAAAGCTTTTTTCTCTTTATATTTTTGTTAATAAATTTGTTTGTGGTTGTACGTGAGGAATATTAACTAAAGACAATGTATTGCGTCTGCTATGCGTCTGCATTGCACTTGGCTACCTTGGTACTTTTGATTGTTGTTGCTTTTCGAGTTAATTTATGAATTCTGGCGTTTCAATATTTCTTTTTTTATTTAACGTAAATACATCGAAATTAATTAAATAAATATTTATTAAATAAAGTGGAAAATTATTACACTCAAGTGAAAAATAAATAATTACGAGTGTTGTGAGAGATTTAAAGTGAAATGTTGTAAATTGTAATGTTTTACTCGTTACTAATTGGGTACAGGGTGTCTTTGGTGTGTTAATTTAATAACATTTTTTAATTAATTAATATAAATAATTGGTTTATTTGTAAATATTTTGCGGTTTGTCGTGTTTTTTACTATAATAATACGATTTACCCTTTTCCGAGTAGCAGCAAAATTAAAAAAAAAAAACGAAAGCCTTTTTAATCACTTTACAAGCACTCTACAAACGACAATTACAATAATATTTTACATATAATTAATAAACATTAACATTATTACAGTCATAACAGTCGTTTTTTAAACCTTTTTTATTCTTTGAAACATTGATAATAACACCTTGATGTCATTAATTATCGAATAAAATAAAAAATAAAAAAATAATTTTTTTTCCATTTTCTTCATTTAGTTTAATTTTGAATTTTATTATTATTATTTTAATAACGCTTATTAAATAGAAATATAATTAAGAGGTTTCAACCTACGCTACAATACAACAAAAAAGAAGAAAAAGTTAACGCGTGAAATGCAGAAATTATTTTCCTACTTGGTACAAGGCGCGGATAAATCGTTTTTTCCTTTTTATTTTATTATTATTTTTTTAAATTAATTTAGAAGCGATTATTGCGATTTTTTTTTTTGACAGTTTTTAATAAACAAATAAATTAATTTGATTAAATTATTAACAGAAAATAGCGAGGATGTCGCAATTTAATAACCAAAATTGGTTACCTGAAGAACACGTTTCGCTAAAGCAATGATAAGAAACGAGTTGAATTTGACGTGCGCGTATTTTATATTTTCCATTTTAATAAAAAGAAATCACTTTACAACAAAGCTGATTAAATTAATAAAGCTTAATAAAGTTAAAACATAATTTACACAAGTTAAGTTGGCTTACGCTATGTTAAGTAATATTTACTTAAGTTAAGTTGTCATGTTTGTTTGTTAAAAATATTTATTTTTATTCTTGTGTTTTTTTTTTCTTATTGTCATCAACACCACAGATTAGAAGCAAAATGATTAAAAAAAAAAACAATTTATTAATTTATGTGGGTAAATAAATAAATAAAAAAAAAATAATAATCAAATCTCAAAAATAAAGTTATTTATTAGCCGACTTAAAAGAGAATAAAATAAATAAATTTATAAATCGTTTATTAATTCGCTCAGCATTTGTAAATTTTTTTGTCTTTTCTCTTTTAGTAATTTGATACGGATATTATTTATTTTAATTAAATCAATCGAAAATATTATTTTTTTTTTTTTTGGTATTTTTAATAAATTAGACTTGGAATTGTGTTTGAACCGAGTAAAATATTAAAAGACAAAAAAATATACAAATTGCTTCGGTAATTTGATAGTGTTTTAGCATATTTTGTATTCTTTTTTTTCCATAATTTTATTACCATTATTACTATTTTTATTATTATTATTATTAGTATTAGCATCAAAAAAAAAATAAATATATAAATTCAATTTATTTTTTTTATTCTTCTTGTATGTAAATTGCAGAATTAGGTTAATTTATTTGTATTTTAATTAATTTTTTTCCTCGTCGTCGTCGTTGTTAAAACCACCTACACTTTGTTCTATTTGTTTGCATTTTTAGCAATTTTAAATAATAATCAAAAAACAAAAAAAAACTTTTATTAATTAATATAAAAATAAATTAAATTTTTTTTGTGCTTTTTCGAAAATTTCTATAAATATTTATTTAAGCTTATAAATGTTTATTTTAATTTTATTACATGCAATTTATTTTAATGTTATTTTCGAGAGTTAAAAATATTATTTTATAAAACGTAAAAGCTTTACTACAAATTATTTTTTGAATAAATGAACTTTAGTTGATCGGTTTTTAACCATTTATATGATAAATTAAGTTAAATTATGTTTATCAATGTGTTTATTATTGGAGTTTGAACGCTTGTTAATTTATTGGGCTTTTGACATATTTTTAATTTAAATTTATTTAAAACATTGATGCATAAAAGAATCTCTCCACAAATTTAACTGTAAACGTTGCCTAATTATTTACAAAGTATTCTTATTGAATAAAACATAATTTAATGTAGTAAATATAAAAATATTTTTATTACAAAAATAAATGAATAAATAGTTAATGAAATTATTATTTTTATTATCTTTAATATTAATGTTTAAATTCTACATGCAAATAAATTACTAAACATTTATTAGCATAAACCAACTGCATGTAAATTACTCTCGTCAAGTAACAATTCAAAACAGTTGTGTCCTGATTAATTTTCAAACAATTTGTTTATAACTATGTATTATTAAGTCAATATAAAATATATGTATATAAACAGTGGGCTTGTTAACCAAACTAATTGATTTTATTGAACAAAACTATTGCAAATAATAATAATAATTATTATTATTATTATACTTCTTACTATTTTTATTTGTTTATTTATTTGAAAATTAATGATTTTTATCAAATTCAATTGAAAATATTTATTTATTTTTATTTATAATGAAATTGTGGGCGGTTTATTAGAGTTGTTTTTTGTAATTAAAATATTTTAATATAAAGGAAACTATGTACTCCTATCGTCACAGTTACGTTACACTTGATTTACTCATTTCCGGTTTATTTTTTTTTACAAAATAACAATTTTGATTAAGAATTTGTTATTTAAAAAAAGGAAAAATCAAAAAAAAAACATCAACAGTTGTTATGCCAAGTGTTTAGTTACTTGTTTCTGTAACAAATATTGAGATAATTTTAACTGTGCTACTTGTTACTGAACCTGTATTTTAGTGATTCCTAATCAAATTTTTCAATTAAAATAAATAACAAGACAAAACATAAACTTATTACACTAGTTCGATGTCAAATGTAATAAGTAAATTAACGAATAATTTAACAAGTATTAAGAGTTAAGAAATTTCTGTTAATTTTTCATGTCTTATTCAAATAAAACTAATTTAAATAAAGAAACATTTTATGTGACTAAATGATTCATTGTAATAATTATTTTTTAGTAGTTTATGGTAGGTGTAGGACTTTACTCCTTGCAAAACATGTAATTTATTATAATAATAACAATAGAATATGTTTAAGATATTTTTTTAATTGAAAAATTTATCATTAAATGTATAAGCGAACCGCAAACTTGTAAAACATTTCGGTAACTAATCTTCTTTCTGTGGTTTTTACGATTCTTTAAATTGAATTTATTTGGTTATACCTCAAGAATGCGTGATTTCTTCGCTTTTATGTTAAATTTTTAATAATGATTATTTTTTTAGGTTGTATAAACAAACGATTCTTGAACTTTATTTGTTGTAATAAAGGCAAATTTTCATTATTAAAAAGTAAAATTTTCAAGTAAAATTAAAATGATTTATGCAATTGTACTTATTCTGTTTTACTGTTGTAAGTACAGTGCTCTACTGTAAAGTAACTAAATCTGCTCTTCTTTCAGTTGACAAACGCCAACATCCAAAAGTCACATTTATTTTAACAAATTTTCATCATAAAATTATTACCACTGAAACATTTTCAAAATAGCGTGACTTAAATAACAAAAAAACAGAAGTCACAACTCATAAAAAAATTAAATTATTTTATTACAAAAAAAAAAAGAAAAAAACATACCAAAATGAAATAAAAATCTCGACTAATTACGTTAAAGATGGAAGAAGGGAATAGAAAAAGTAACCAGAAAAGCTTCAGCTGTCATTATGATTTGACAGTTTATAACACGCACAGTGTTAAAGTAATTAAAAAAAGAAAAGAAACTCTATTTCTTTTTTGTGTATAAACTTGCTAACTTTGTTGTTACCTTTATTTTTATTTTACTCATAATAAATAAATAATAATTGAGAAAATATTTATGAAGGAATAAAAAACCAAAACCAAAACAAACGGAGGTGTTGTTCGTGATCATAAGGTTGAAGAAACGAAAAAAAAAAGAATGCAAAAATAAATATAATTGGTTGTTATTTCGATCAACTGCGGTTTATTTATTTATTTATTCGTTTCATGTCATATTTTTTTAAATTCTTTTTATTTTTCTGCGATACTTATTGCACTTCTTGCTGTTAATGCTAATGTTAATGGTAATGTAGCTGCTGGTTTTTTCCTTTTTAAGTTTTTATTTAATTTAAAACAAAACAAAAAATCAACAATTTCGTTGGTTTATTTGTTGGCTAATCGTATAACCGACAATTTTATGGTTTTGTACAGTAATTACATAATAAAATAAAAATATATAGCAAGAGCTTGGTATGTCAATCAATTAAATAATATTTAATAAAGAAAAATTAATTAATAAACGAAAATAGAAGTCGAAAAAAAGCAATAACATTCTTTTATTAATCGATTTAATTATTTATGAAACAAAGATAACATCACGAATATTGATTTAATTTTATTAAATAAATAACGGTTAAATGGTTCATTATTGTTATAAAGGTGCATTCATTTTTTTTTAAAGGAAAATAATTAACTTTTAATTGTTACCTTTGATTAAAGAAAACAAAAATGATTAATTTTCAGTTGGCATGAGTTTGTTCTTGGCTGAGACAGTAAACTGCTTTTGTTTTAACATTTTCTTACATGAAGTGGAGTTACTTAATGAACTGTATTTAATTATAGAGGCGCCAAAATGTTATTTATTTTTACATTTTTTTCGATTTTAATGTGCTTGAGATTGAAAATTAATGAAAATTCCGGGTGAGAATATAATAACAAAATACAAGTGCATAAGGCATATTACAAAGTCATTATGTAGGTTATTATCACCTCTTATTGTGTTTATCTTAAAATATATTTACTATAATATATCTGCGTTAGTTCTTACCAAACAAAATACTAATCCAATTTATAATATTATTCAAATTACTATTGAAATTTCAATTGAAAGACAAACGCATTGAGAAGGCTTAATAAAACTATTTAATTCGTTTAATAAATTTATTGTTATTGATCTACAGATACAAAAAACCAGTTAAAATTCAACTTTTTTTTGTTTAATCTTATTATCCAAATCATAGATAATTTGATGAAGCATAGATAAAAACGAAAAAAAGACAAAAACTTTCTAACAAGTTCAGAGATTAATCGTTGATTTATTATCATTATTAAATTATTATGGCTTAATTAATTTAGAGAAAAAAAAAGTGTCGAAAAATAACCTAAAGCTATACTTAAATGATATTTATAGCTATTAATAATATATTTTTATATGTTACTAGCTGGTATTGCCCGGCTTCGCACGGCGGTAAAATAAAGTTTTGAATATAATGAAACCCCGTTTATGCTAATTTTTAAAGTCCCGACAATATTTAGTTTTTATATTTATTTAAAACCTCCGATTTGCCTTTTCCCATTAAAAATAAACATAAAGTAATAAATTCCATAGCCTGTTGATGTATTGTTAATGCAATTCAAAATTCTATTTCAGGGATGAAAATAAAGTTTTTATCAGAGAGCCTATATTTTGTTTTACGTATATGTTCACTTTCTAAAGAGCCTATTTTTAAAAAATCAAAGCATTTATAACAATTAATAGAAGATTATTTTTCTCTAGTTTTTACGTGCATGCGTACCTGAACCAAACAAAAACTACCTATTGTAAAATTCAGCTGCATTTCTCTTTACAGTTTAAAAAACAATTAAAAATAATTAGCAACAAAACAAATTTTGTTTTTGTTTTGTAGTTTCTGCAGGTATATCGGTAGCCCACAATAAAATTTTGTTAAACATCTCAAATCGGAAAAAACGCCGTCGTTTTGTTGTCTAAAATCAAAATTAATTTACCAGTATAACGATTTCTTTTAAATATCTAGAGTAATTAAAAAAGGTATAAAAAAATTAATAATTTAATTTTTACGGTTTCATTGTTTAAGCAAATTGAACTTGCCGTAATAATTTTTAAATAACCTTTTAAAACATAACATAAATATTTTCAGGACAATAACATTTTCTTGTATTTATAATTTGACAAATATTTCAAATAATTTGAATGATTGATCCTCCTTTTTTTAAATTATTTATTTAATTTGCAAAATACAATTAAGGATTTATATGATTCAAAAGCATATTTAACATTTTTAACAGTTGTATTTTAAATTTTTAACAGTTGTATTTTAAATTAAGCGCTTTTATTTTTCTAGTAAACAAATCTTTGCTAAACAATTCATATACTCAATCCATTTTAATTTTTTAATAGTACTTTTTCAAAAAAGAAAAAAGAGGGAGTGAGTTGTCATTATTATTTACATATAATCTAGTTTAGTTTCTTCCCACTCTACCTAAAAAGTATCAATTTTTTCCCTTATGCAAATAGGGCCAACATAATAATACACATATAGTTTTTTTTGCAGTTCAATTCATTTTAAAAAATTGTTACTTAGTTAAAACGTTAGTATTTATTTAATAATTTAGTTTTGTTAGTGGTGAAAAGAATAGTGTTGTTAGTTTCAAAAAATTATTTTTATTATTTTTTTGTTAAAATTGTTTTATTAAATAGAAATTGTAACTAATTTTAAAAGTGTAATTATTAAATAATATTCATTCATATGAATCATTCAAACAAAGAGAATTTCTAGTGATAGGTATGTATGTATATGTGTTATTGTATTTTTGTTAAAAAACGTAATAAATTTTTAATTTTAGGATCTGCTATAATAAAATGGCGTTACATAAAAGGTATTTCAATAGTACATTTTCAAAATAGAAAAGGGGAATAGAGAATAGAGAGTGAGTTGGAATTATTATTATAATATAGTTTAGTTTCTTCCCCCTCTACCTAAATAGTGTCAATTTTTTCCGCTTCTACAAAAATTTTTCCACCTCTACAAAATGTTACAGAAACACACGAAAAAATCGGACTTTACTTTATATATTAGATTTTGTGTATGCTGGCAAAGCAATAACAAAACAACAACGAAAAAAACCAAAATTTTCTTCGTTTATGTAATTCTTTGTAATGGAGACCAAACAAATAACTTTTATTTTCTCTTATTTCTTGTGTGCTTGTATTTATTTTATTTATTATTATTATTATTATTATTAATTTTATTATGTTCAGACAAATAATAAATAATTAAAAAAAAAAAATTATTGATTTTTTGTAAAACAAATTCACAAATTAAATAAACAAAAATGTTAAACGAAAAAATAAAACACGCAAAAATTCACACAGAAAAAATTGTCGTAAGAAATCATTTTTTTTTTTTTTTTTTACTAAAAACATTAAATCGGCGCCATAAAATCTATATAAAAATTTTAAAATTTTAGTTAAAATAAATCAATATTTGAACAGTTTGTTATGTTTTTGTATTACTAAAAAACAGTCTAAACAAATCTTTTAAATAAAATGCTAAAAGTTTAAAGCAATTATTATGATTTTTTTTATTACAGGTAAATTCACTTATTTTTACTTAGTAATAGAACTATTAAATTTTAAATGTTATAATATTTATTATTTATTAAAATAACAAGGTTGAATGTAAAGGTAAATGGTACCTTTTAGAAATGACTAGAAAATTTACTTTGTCCAAGGAACATAAATAATAGCTTTAAACTGACAATAAAATATTAAAAAAATTAAATAAAATTAATTTAAAAGTTTTAACACATAGTTTCTAAATGAATGTGAGAAATTCTTTTATGACCAACACTTAATAAAGGGTTCGATAACATTTTGCTGGTACAAAATTTATTGATAGGAATTCACGCTGTAGCATCTTCAGCATTCAGTTTAATTATCGAAGTAAATATGTAAGCTAAATGATTTTAAATAAATTAAAAGTAATTAAAGAATATATAGAAGTGAAAAAAAAATTGTCAACAAGTAATTCTAAAGATGCCACAATATTAAAATGCAACAAAAATATTCCATGCACAGTGTTTAAAAAGTAACACGATGCTACCAGAACTCATAAATAATAACAGAAACGAGATGGTGTTGGCAGTTATAATAAAAACAAGTTCTTTAATTAATAAATTAATAATTAAAAAGTAAAACGCTTATGAATATATTTCAAAAAGCAATTAATGAGAAATAGAGAGAAGCAAATCTCAAGAAATTAAAGATTGTTTATCGCTTTATAATTATTTTTCTTAAATAATTTTTTTTAAATTCTTTAACATCATGATAATTAATTAAAATACTATTCTAAACACTTTGAAACTTGAAGCAAATAGAAGAGAAGACACAATAAGAGTATAATTAAAACATGTGCAAAGCAGGTGGGTGTAATAAATTAATAAATTTTTATCGTTTAATTAACGTGTATAATAAGTATTGAAATAAATTAATTATAAATATTAAGAAAAATTATTAAATATTTTTTATTTATTTTTATTGTTATGATTTCAGTGTTTATGCTAATGAATTTAATTTTACAATACTCAAAAATTTCTTCAAAAGATTTTCAAATCAGTAAACATTATTAACATGTAGCTACTGTGGCTTTACATTTTCATTTTTATTACTTACTAGACAAACATAACAATTGTCTTTATTTAATTTTTTAAAGTGAAAAAAAAGAAGTAATTTCGCTTATCGTTACTTAATTCTGACATTATTTATTTTTCTGTTTCATTGTTAACATGTTACTTGCTTTTACACAAATTTATAACCAACTTTAATCTTCCTTAGAAGCCAATTAAATTAAATTAAAATAAAATAAAATATATTTTCTTGATTTTGCAAAACACAGTAACAAACTGTGTATTGATTTCAATCAGTGATTTATATTTATTTACCAGAAGACAAAACAAGTATAATGCCAAGCCAGTCTTTACCATTAAAACGCATAAATTATGCAGCAAAGACTACAAACATCTTATAGTGATTTTATTTAATAAATAATATTTGTTTTATTGCTTAATGAACTTTCAACTTTATAAGTTAGTTTAACAATTATTATTTGTTTTTAAGACTGCTTTTGTTTTATGCTTGTAAGTCTGCTTTTATGTGATGAACATTTTCCTGCGGCTTTTATTTCAATTATTGTTATTATTATATTAAAAAACGAAGAAGATTTTTCTACTTAGAGAGGCAACTATATATAGAAGCAAAACCACCCACATAATTACAGTTTGCTAAGTAATGCAAAGTAAAATAAATTAAATCATTTATAAATAACATTTTAATGAGCAAAGCTACCGCATGCAGTTAGAACATAGTAAAGACAAAGCTTTTAAAATTTTATGTTTTTTTTTTCTCCATAATAATTTGATTTTTATTTATATTTCTATCAACCGGATGTTATATTGTGATGTTTCCTCTTGCTGTTGCCATTTTTTTTTATTTTCATAATTTATTTTTAATCATTATTAAATAATAGAAAAATATTTATAAATAAACAATATAAAGAATAAAAAAAAAAACTCTATTTTAACATATTATTTTTAATTGGTTTTCCTTTGCATTTTATTTTTTTGATTAATAAAAAATATATACATATTACTTGTTCGCCGTATGTCAGCGATTATTAATTAATAAACTTATTCTTATATATTATATTTAAGAATATATAAACATTTAAAGCTGAGTCATTCAGTTTTAAAAAATTATTTAAATTAACTTAGCTATTTTAATTTAAGTAAAATTACTTTGATATCTCAAGATACAGCATAAAAACAAGCAAAATCATTGTAAATTATTAATAAATAATTATTTTGGTGGGATTTTATTAAATACAAGTTAAATTCATCATTCATATTTAATTAAACTATAGTAAAATTAATTTAAATCCCCACAGTTAAAAAAATTTAATTGTTCAATTCTTTAGCGCCGATAATGGTATATTTGCGAAATTACTTATCTCGCTAATGTGATGGTTAATGCTAAGTATGCGTAGGCTATCTTTTTATTATTACATAAAATGCAATTATACCTAGATAGACAATTGTTTATTTAATAAAATTAGAATCATATCATTGAACAAATACATCCTCAGCTTATGACTTGATCTCTAAGCGGTTATCTATAAAATGGTCATTTAATTTATTTTTAACAGTACTTTAAGCAACTTAAGCTTACACATAGTCATGAAGCGCCACGTAAAATCACAGCAGAAGGAAAATAAAAAAAATATACACAGCAAAAAATGAGGCCAAACCAATAAAAATGTTAAATTTTTATTATTTGTAATAAATTTCTTTATCGTTCTGCTTTGTTAACATAATTTATATTCTTAATCAATTAATTTTTGTATACATAAATATATATTTATATTTGTTAAGGATTAATGTCAAAAATTAATGATTTAACTAATTAATCATGAAATTATATAGTTTTTTGTATTTATTATGATTCAATAAATTGTGGGACTAATTAATCAATTTTTTTATTACATTTAAACATTTGTTAATGTTGCTGGTTTTGCTTTAATTAATGTGATTTTGTTTTTTTTTTTTTTAAATGTAATAAAAGGAAGCTGCTAAGCATATTTTGTGTAGGAAGAATAAAAATATAAGAATCGTGTTACTATTTCTGTTTATTCTAAGATTACACCTATATATGTTACCTAGATTATTATTTTTATTCTTATTATTATTATTATTAACATTTTTACTAGGCTTTATCGTTTAATTCATTTTTCTATATCAAATTGCAGCATGAGAAAAATATTTTTTCAGTTTTTTTGTTTTATTTAAATATGCAAAGTAGATTTAGTTGTTTCTATATACTAATTTAAATATATATATTTTGTATAATGAAACCATCAGCGTTAACGTTAAGATTATTCTTGGTGTTAACATATGATATGTCGATGTGATAAAAATATGATTAATTGTGTCTCATCAGATTTCTGTTGTAATATTTGTTAATTAGTTTTTGCTGCTATCTTGATATTATTTCTAGTGTTTTAATTTTAAATAAATTAAAATCATTAAAGAATTCTCAAGTGAATATGCTTAAGGCATTTCTGTTTTCTGCTTAATGTAATATAAATCTATTCTTAAAAAGATAAAAGGATTTGTCTTTCTAACCGAAAATAAGCACAAAGAAACGAATTTTAACATTTTGTTTAATCTAAGAATATACAAAATTTATTAGTTTTCTATATTAAATGAATGAAAATAAATTAATTAATTGACATTCTTTATCTTTTAAAGAAAACAAATAAATTAAATTTTGAATGCTTTTAATTCGTTTTTAATGTTTAAAACATCAAATAATAAAACAACAACAGACAATGGTTATCAAATAGGGTGATACTAATATATATTTGTGTCTTAAGTAGCTTAAATTAAATAAAAATATAAACAAATGCTTTAGATAAACCCTTTAATCAGACAAAAAACATTATAAATTGAGAAACAATCAAATAAAAAGGATTGCTTTGCAGAAAATTGTTTTTTTTTTTGTTGTTTGTATACAATTAATTATTATATATTAATAATAAATTGCGTTGGTGGACTCTTAACATGCAAAAGCTTTCGTTTTTAAGAAAAATAATTATAATAATAATAACAATAATAAGAAATGAAAAAAAAAATCAAATCAATGAAGAAGATTATATCAATAGTAATGTGGGTGGTTATTTTGTTTCTTTTTTTTTTAATTTTTATATTTGCTTATAGATGCATACATGCTGGTTTTATTATTGATTTAACATTTGTTCTTTTATTTTGTAACTTAATTTATTACTTGATTTATTATTTGAATTATATAAATATTTTTTAACTCTATTTAATCGTGTTTAATTGAATGATTTATGCTTTTTAATAATTTTTATTGTTTTAATTTATATGTTTTTTTTTTATTTTACTAACCTACGACCATTACGTGGCCGAAAACTTCTTTCTTCCATACTTGTGTACAATTCCAGCGGTGACCCTTGAATTGAAATTGGCATTCTTGTGCGCCTAGTTGATGGCCAGCACCTAGTGCTACAACTGCATCTGGTGATTCGACACATAATTGTCGTTGTGCCGGTGATAAACCTGGTATTCGTGCGCACAAAACACTTGAAGTGAAACTGCATACTACCCTAAAATTATAATTAAAACAGAACAGAAAAAATTATTTAAGTAATGAAAAGAGTAAAAAAGTTTAAAAAAAAAACAGAACTGTATAAAAAGTAAATAAAGATAAGCGAAACATACAAAGAATGGAATATATAAATCTTATTGGGGTCAGAACATACTTTGTATATGTTTATGTTGCAAGTGAATAACAATAAAATTGTTAAAGATAAAATTTTAGATAGCAAAAGCAACAAATCTTTTTCTTAATATTTTTTTTTTCATTTATTTTACTTAGTTTTTCTTCGATATTTAAAGAAGGCTAAAAATACCTTTCTCTATCCGTTGTTATTTTAATTCGATAATCGAAAATTAAAATAAAAAACATTTTTATCCTTTATACATTATATAACATTGAGACTAAAGTAATAAAAGTGAAAAAAAAAATTATACGAATGACTCCAACGATAGTAGTTTGAAAGTAGAAAATAGACAACGAACCTGATATAATTTTTTTTGTTCCTTTTAATTATTACACTTTATCCTTAATTTTAGCCGTTTAAGTGTCATAAATTTTATTTTGTTATTTCTTTCAAGTGTAAATTTTAAGATAAGAAATAAAATAAAAAATAAAATAAAATTCATTTCTTTGTTATTGTTGTTTCCCTCTTCTTACTTAAATGAAGACTTTTGATGGCTTGAAAGTATGATGTTACATAAAAGAAATTTTTACATGTTTTGTGAGAAACTTTATTATTATTATTATTATTATTATTATGAATTACTTTTATTATTATTAACGTCAGTTAATTTGCTTTTAAGAAGGTTAATTTGTGTTTTTTTTTTCGGCTGTATAGACGCAATACAATTGAAGCTTTTACATTACTGTAATTTTTCAATAATACTGTCGCTATAAATTATGTTTATTTTATATTGTTGGTTAGATAAATTGTATGATTATTGTGTTAAAGAAAAAAATCGACTTTATTCAGGACAAAAACAAAACAAAAACAAAAATTTACAATAGATATCGAACAGTAAGATAAACAAAAACATAAAATTCTTTTGTTTTCATTGATTAAAGCAGATAAAATAGAAAGGTGAGTATATTTTTAACACTTCCGTGTCTTTACAAGTTGATTTTTTTTTCTTTTTTAAATAATTAAATGAGAGGCAAACGTAATTATATTTAGAAAAAAAAACTTTAACAAGCAGACGGCGTGTTTACAAAAAAAAAAAAACAAATTTACCTGCATTTGTTTGTTATTAATAGAAAATTCCTGAAAGTAATATGATATTAAATATATATTTTTTTTTTGTAACAATGTAAAGAAATATTATTAGCTAAACACGTAATAAAGAATCTTTTTTATTCACTTATTATAGTTGCTAATCTGATGCAACAACCAAAAAATAAACAATAATTGAATTAAAAACGAATGAAATCCATTAATTTTTTGCAGAAACAAACAGATGCTGAGGTTTTTTGTTACCTTTTTTTTCGTTTTTATTAAGCTGACAAATATACATTGGTTTGTTCTGTTTCGTTCAGATTACAAGAGGAAATAATAAGTAATAATAATAATAATAATTGACGGTTGTTTATGATGCGACGATTTTATTAAGTTTGCTTTTTTCTTTCACAGTGGTTAACGCGTGCAGAGAATTTATTTATTCACATTTCTTACAACATCAAATGAAATAATAAAAATATGTTTTTTTTTAGTTATTTATTCAAGTAAATACTGCAGTTATTCAAGAATTTTTCTTTAATAAATGCAATTTTGTGGCGAATAAAACTAAAAAAAAAAATAATTAAATTATTGGTACAAAAAAATAAAGCATCACATGATGCAGAAAGTAAAAAAAAGAACTTTTTTTTTAGTTTTTAAATCAACAATTCAGTTAAAATATTACGATTCCCTACTAAGGTGTCTCGCCACATGCAGTCTAAAATGACTCAATTAAATGAAGAGAACGAATTCTTATTATAAAAAATGCACACGCTGATTCACATACATTATATTTTATTTATTTATGTTGAATTTCGTTTTTATTTTGCGAAACATAAGCATAATTAGTTGTTAGCAGTAAATTTTTTGGTGCTTTTAGTATAACTTTGCCACAAAGTAATATAATTAAGCACTGATTTTAGAATTCAAGTACTACATGTAAAATATTTCACAACAAAACATCATAAAAAGAACTTTTTATGAAGATTAAACCAACATTAAAACCACTTTGAATAGCTTATTCTACCATAATAATTTCTCTTTAATTTTAATTAATTAAACAGACTAGGTTGCAGTGATTAACCTTTTTCACGTAGAAGGATTTCTTTTTATAAATGATAACAGATTTACATAACAAAGGTAATATAAATTAACGTCTAAGTTAAAAAAAGCCACAAATTTAATAGTAAATTAATAAGTTAAGGAAATTTTAATGTCTTTAATCAAAAAATTCTTTATTAGATTATAATTTTTATTCATTAGTTTTCTATAGAATTTTAACAAGATTTTTATTGTTCAAAGAGAAATAATAATTCTTCGTTATCACTGCCTTTAGTTTAATTTTTTATTTTTATTTAAATTTTTTTTAAAGTAAACGATTTTTTCTTTAATTCAAAAAAAAATATTATTAAAGTGTCAGCATTCTACCATAACATAATTTATAATCCTTCTGTGTGTCATTAAATAATATTTTGTTGTTTAAATAAATTATGAAAAGCCATTAACAAGTAAATCTTCGGAAGATTGTCACCAGTCAAAAGAAGATATATTTTAATGTTAAATTACAAAAAAAAAAAAAAAAACAGAAAAAATTTAAAGAGAAGAAAAATTTGTATGCTGGTGTTAATTGTCATTCTCTGTTTGTTATAATTATAGTTGTTGCTATTGGTTAAACAAAGTAACACAGGTTTTACGAATTTATATAGTTATTTTTTTAAGATATATATTTTAACGTGGGATGTTTGTTACTTTATTTAATGAAGAAAAAAAAACATTATTAACATACTTTCTACATATGTTTTTCAAATATAATGAGTTATGTTTAATCATTTTTTTTTTACATTTTATAATTTATTTAAATTTTGGAATAATTATAATAAATAAAATATTGTTGATATGTTAGTTTCCTTGTTTTTAGAGAAATCAAATATTTTCATGAATTAAAAAGGTTAAACAAGATAATTATTTATATTTATTTCTGCAATTTAATATTAAATTCAACAAATTGTTTGATACATTAATAATATTCTGATGTAAAAACATCAATCATAAGACAACATTTATAATAATTAAATTATTTATTATAAAGAAAATTATATTTTTTTCCGGAATGCACATTAAAATGACGATTAAGTGGCGTCGTATGTGTTTTGTTGATAAAATGGAATTTGTGTTGTTGTGTATAACCATATACCATCAGTAATCATAGTAAATTCTATTTATGAAAACAAATCAGTCAAATACATAGTGAAAAAAGAACAATATTTTTGCGGTTTTTAAAACAATAAACATTTTGTCTATAAAAATTATTTATACTTTATAAAACCGGCCTAAAAGTCTTTTCTTTATTATTTTAATTTAACATAAAAAAAACAGCAAAGTACTATACAAATTATTATTATTATGATTATTAATCATTAAAACGTGACTATTAGTAACTTAAATAGAAAACTAACGTAATTAAGTAGTAAAACATGAATGCAATTGAGTTTAAGTTAATTAATCTTCACTGTCAATCAAATAATCATCATTTATTAAACAAATTGTATTTTTTTTTATTATTATTACATTAGAGTAACTGGTATTGTTGAGTGTTTTTCTATTTTTCTTTGATATTATTAATGAAGATGTATTGATTGCGATTTTTTTTTTGTTTTTTATTTAAATTTTAATTCTAATAAATGACTAAACAAATTGTCTTTTTAACTATTTTATCTGCATAAATAAATTTCAATCATTTTTTTTTTAACTATAGTTTCTTTATTTCCTGGTTTATGCTGCTTGGATGATGATGATGTTTTTTTTTTATTGTGAAAGAAATTTAGTTTTGTTATTTTTTATAATTGAACAAGTAAGTTAGAATCACCTATATAATAAATTATTTAAATATCAGTTCATACTAGATCATGGAACGAACAAGTAGTTACATTAAAACTGAGTGTTTTAAATTATTTTTTATTAATAAAGACTCTACTGTAGTTTAAAAAATATATACATATATATAATGATGATATTTAATCGCTTCTTAAGATAAATTAAAACTGCAAGAAAAAAATTATAATAAATAAATAAATGAAAATTTTATTATAATAAAAGCTTCATGATTTATCTCATTAATCATCAGCTTTAGAAGTGTTAGCTATTTTTGCTATATGTTTTATATTTTTCTTCGTCTTTTTCTACTTATTTTTATTACTTTATTTAAAAAATTTCTATTTGCTATAATAAAAATAAAATCGATGACATTTTTATTTACCAACAGAAACTATGTCTCAATATAATGTTTTTATTTATTTTATAAAATTAAAAATAAAAATGTTTGATTTTTTTTTACTTCATTATTAATTATGAATTATTATTATATGTTGATTATTTTTATGATAACTAAACATCGGTTAAATATATAAAACAACTTAAATAATAATAATATAAAAAAAAAATAAAATAAAATAAATTTGTCATGTCACTTGAGTAATATCTTAAGTGTTTTGTTGTTTATAGTTTTCTTAATGAAAAAAAAAAGAAAAAAATATTTTTTTAAAGGTTTTTTTATTGCATTTTTCGCATTATTTAAATTAATTATTATAACAAGGTGTTTACTTTACTAGTTTTTTTTTTTTCATTTTTTGCTTATATATTTCGCTGTCTGACTATTTTTCTTATTAAAAATACTCTGCTTATAGTGTTTATTTGCTAATTAATTTATATAAAGGGTTTTTGAACATGACAACCGTGACTATAGTTGAGTAAATCTTTTTAATGCAGATTTATTTATATATAAATAAATTAAAATGGTTCTTCGATTTCACGTTTTTTATTTCGTTTGAATATTTGTTTCTTATATCCGCATAAGGAAAATCATACAACGATTCAAATTGGGAAAGGTACTGATCGATAATATAATGTAATGTTACAAATAATCAATAAAATTATCACGTTGTTGTTGTTGCGTTATGTATAAATACGAAAAAATAAATAAAATAAAAATATATACAT
Organism: Ptychoptera contaminata; assembly: GCA_963942525.1. NCBI lineage: Eukaryota > Metazoa > Arthropoda > Insecta > Diptera > Ptychopteridae > Ptychoptera > Ptychoptera contaminata. Next base: position 11,625,728 of record OZ012638.1, on the reverse strand, counting down.
TGTAAATAGTTGTTATCTTGTAACAATAATTTTTATTTACTAATAAAAAAAATATTAATAATAATAAATAATTAAGAATAAGGTGGAATGGAGTAATTTTTTCTTTATATTTATTTTTTTAATCGCTAGCAAATAGCTTAAAGCTTTTAATGTTTTAAAAGTATATATATATATATATATATATATATATATATATATTTATTCTATTTTCATAATTATAAGTAAAGATGAAGAAATAAATTAATAATAAAAAATTATAAAAGAAAAAATTAATTTATTTATTTACTTGTTTAATGGAATTAAATACAAAAAAAAAAATTCATTACAGTCAATGGTCATAGAGCCGGAATATTTAAGTATTATGTAAGGACTTTGCAAGTTTGTCACTAAATAGAATAAAGACTTTCATGACTTATGTTCATTACAACCGATTGAATGCACGATCCAACTCTGCTGTGTCATACAATCATACAAAAGAAAATACCTTTTATGTTTTCCACAAACCAATCATGAATATTTATAGATTATTCTGTGCTACAATTGTAAAATAATTATTTTAATTCTTTTTTATTAGTATTATTATTAATTAAATGTTATCACTGATATATATCAATGCTATTATTATGTTTTAAAAATAGAATTAAATCCAAAAAAAATGTTTCCCTTTAGTATGCAGTGTCTCATGTGAACTATCATATAGGAAATACGTATATGTTTATAAAGAAAATTATTACAGTAGCAAAGTTAATTAAATATATTATCATTTAATTAATAATTGTTATTTTTTCTGAAGGAAACATACTATTAATTTCAGGTATGATTTATATATTTCTTCTCTTGCTGTTGTTAATCGTTGATTGTACCAATTACATTCTTGCAAAAATATCAATAATTTTATCTTTAAATAATAATAAATAGAACTGAGTGATAAAAATCGCATTTTTATTTTTATAAACTATAAAAAAAAACAAGAAATTTTCGCTTACTACCATGGATAATGCGGTAAAGTACTAGTCACTGTAAACTAATTAATAACAATGGTAATCAAGACCAATTTTTAGTTTTGCAAAAAATCAGAAGTATTATTGGTGTAACATGAGCTTTATTTAAATTTTTATTTTTGAACTAAATTGATGTCTTCAAACCAACAACTTTCTTAACAAAAGTTTAATCACAAAATTGTTAATTACCAGCATACCAAACAATTACATCTCAGATAATAAATTATTTACAAAATATAATACAAAAGTCATAGCTTTGAAGGTAAAATCAATTAAATAAAGTCTTTTTATATAGCGAATAAATTTATTAAATAATAAAAGCACATTCAAGGTTATCAAAGTTCAGCAAAAAAATTAAATGAACAAATCACTAATGTCAGTCACCACTTAAAGTATGAAAAAAGTTTTTGAAAAAGAAAAATTAATACATTCACTAAAATCAGTCATGAAATATAATTATTTCTATTAGGTCTTGCTTGCTGTTTGCCTTTTTTTATTTTGTTTTAATAATATAATTAAATGTCATTAAACCGATTTAAAAGAGGCATTAATCTGTTAATAATGTTTATTTATGCTTTTAGTGGATTATTATTATTTTTACTGTTGATAAAATTAATTTATTTTTCATCGGAAAGTAGCACTGAAATAAATTGAAAAATGAAGAAAAATAAGAGTTAATGAGAGTTAATGTATAAAGTTGTTGCTTAAATTAATTAAAATTAATATAATTTGCCTCTTAAATCAATTTCGGACTATAAAATAAAAAAAAAATTAATTATAATTCCACTTAATGTAATAATAATTACTAAAACTAGCCAATAATAAAAATGAACTTAATAAAATAAGCTAAATTAATGCAAAGTAAGGTAAGATCAAAATTTAAAAATATCAACAATCAAAAATTTATCAGAGCAAATAATCATTTTCTTTGTTTTTAATGGATTTCTTGGAAAAACAATAATTTTAATTTAACAATCGAACAAACATCATTTATAAACAATTTTTAGTAATAAAAAACGATTAATTGCTGCTGATTTGCAAGTCACTTAAATAACAACAACTATAATCAAAGTACTTGCAAATATATTTATTTATTTACCATCGTCAGCTTTTATTACATTTGCACATATAATCGCGATGGCAAAATTTATTTATTCCATATAAAAACAAATTTCATTATGTTTTACATTTTATTACCCAGATAATATAGAATTTCCGTTGACTTTGGCCAATAATAATAATAAAAATTAATCTAGATTAATGTAATGAATGGGTTGCGAACGAATTGTTATCATCACGATGGTTGTTTTTATTTTATTTTTGTATATTCTAGCTAATTTTTACCTATTTTATTGATATTTTACATGTTATTTATTTAGATAAGATTGCATAAAATAATTACATTGAGAATTTACTATTATTTTTATTTTAAAATACCGATCGTAGGAGAAAATAATAGCAATTTTTTTTTTATTTCTTTACATTTTGTTTTTATTTTACAAACAACGAAGCAGTAGTTTTATGTAAAACATGCAATTGTTTTATGGTTTTCTTGTTAAAATGTGTTTTTTTATAATATTATTTTAGGTATGTTTAGTTGTTTTTACAGAGTGTTTCACTGATTTAATTTTGTGAAAAATTGTAACAGCTAACTAGAAGCTAATGGAAATAAATAGTGCCTTTATAGCGAAGCGTTTTGACTAAGTCATAAGACATAAAATACTATATTAAATCTCTTATAGATTTAGAAACATTTTAAGAAAGTTATATTTTAAAACCACCTTATACAATTAGTAGAAACATTTAACAAGCAGCGAAAAAAAAAAACAAAACACAACAAATGTTTAACAATCTAAAGATTTATTTTTTCTAAATTTCTTATTTTATTTATTCCTCATTGTTTAAATAAATTTTTATTTCTTTTCTCATTTACTAAAGCTTAAAGCATTATTTGCAGTAAAATTTATTAATAAAAGAAAAAAATTGCATTACCTATTTATAAAAAATGAATTATTTTACCTTAATTTCGTAATACACAATATGATCAAAAGAAACATTAATTTGTTTCTCATTTTAAGTAACATTTTCTATGTTGACTAGGTCATTGTTGGAGTTTTGTGCGGTTTTCTTTTTATTTTTTCTGTATATTTTATATTATAAATCTCTTTAAAATAACTTAATTTATTCTTAATTAATTGAAATATAAGTTGTTTTTTTTTTAATTGTAAATAAATATATACAAATCACTTGATTCACATTTTTCACTTTAATTTTATTTTACACTTTTTTTCATTATTTATTTACAATAGTAATTTGATATTTGTGTTAATAATAAATTTGCAAAAAAAAAATACATTAAACATGTATTTTACTGAGTAAGCAAAAAAAAAAAAATCTCTTTTACTATAATTTTATTTTAATAAAGTTAAATTATTGTTAATAACAAAATTCGCTCATAGACTCACTAATAAATTAAATTAATTACTGTCACCACAACACCATAATATTATTGATTATTGTGATTTAGATAATAACTATTGAAAATAATTCGTGTACAATACTTAATTTGTTTATTAAATGTTTATACAAATGATTGTCACGATTAATGTGTCAAATTTTTTATTCTTTTTTTTTTACATTTTACGTTTTAACTTTTTTTTCTCCGTTTTATAATTGAAATGTTATTTTAACGTGACGAATCTAATTAAAAGAATTATGTTTTTATTATAATTTCGAAGTGTATTAGATGACAAATTAACTCTATCTATTTAATTTTAGCTTAATGACATACATTTACTATTTAAATTAAAATTTTAATTTAAATACAACAATAAATACTAGAAAAGAAGCAAAAAAAGCATTTAAATGACGTAGTCAACGAAGCTTTAAGATTATTTTTTTTTGTGTATTGCTAAAAGTTAAGTGGCTTTGTGGTTTCTTGTTTAATATGTTGTTTTTAAGAGGTTTTAGCGTGAATATATTTCCCCCTTTAAATCAAGTAATTAACGTTAATTTAACCGAATCGTATATTCACAATAGAATTAATTTTTTTTTTTTCTTAAACAGAATATTGAGTGTAATCGAGTTTTTTAAGCTATATTGTACTGATGGACAAAAAAATCTTTACTTATTCAAAGAAATTGTTTTGAAACGCATTTTTATGTTTTGTTGTTGATTTTTAACGGTCAATGGTTCAAACATAAATAATAAATAATTAAATGATGCTTAGCGGTAGTTAGCTACGCATTAATTTATGCACAGCTAAAAAATTAAAGGTTTATGTTTGCTAACCTTTTGCATTTGTAAGTGATACATGCTGATGATTAATTATTTGCCAAATGTTTTTAAATAATGTTAAGACTGTATAATTTATTTATTATTTGCCTTATTTTGTTTTAATTTTCTTCACATATTAAAGTTAAAAATAATGTTCTTTAGAATACTTTATATTTTTAAAATAAAAAATTGAATTAACAATTTAGAATTTCATTTGAAATACTTTTTAGTATCATTTAAGGACATTGCCATTCCACTGCAACTACAAATACTGTACATGTCATCAATATGTAGCTTAAACAATGCAATGTTACAACAGTATACAGCTTTTGTGATTCAAAGTAAATTAATTGATAGACCTTATAACAAATTACCTCGAACAATCATAATTTAAAACTAATTTTATATTATTTCTTTGTATTTTATTTCTATTATAAATAATGTTCACTATAATTAAATACATATTTTAAAATAGTTTTATTTATTTATAAGCAAAACGACAGAAAAAAATGAGACGTTTTTCTTATTAAATTATTTCTTAAGTCATCTTAATGAGCTTGTTGTTTTCCACATAAATTACATCATTATTATAAATATTTTATTAGATTGTAATCCTTATTAGGAGTGACTGATGAGTTTTATTAAATTTTTCTTACTAATTTCATAAGATTTATATAATTTTAATTAATTAAATTGCAAAGAGATATTTTTTAATCATATATTTTTTCCGAGCGCAACGCAATAAAATCGTGATGCTTTGTTAACGCTATTGTTATAAAAATTATAACATAAAATGAAGAATTTTTTAAAGCATTAATAAATATTAAAAAGCTTACAAATTAAGAAAAATACATTTTAAATTCATTAACCAAACAATGGTGCATAGTGCAGACAATTATATTAGCAAGATTTAAAAATAAATAAATTAATAAAAAACCATGAATTCTCTATTGAAACACGAAGTGAAAAAAATTATTATTATTATTTTTATTCTTTAAACAACCAAAACACACAAACTACAAATTTGTTTTTCTTGTTTCATTTAAATCTTTAATAGCTTTTTAAGCTTTTTTTAACAACATAACATTATATACAAAATAATTTATTTCCCACACTTATGATTTAAACATCGATTCGTTTTATTTAATTTTCTTAGCCTTTTCCTTCTCTCATTAAACATGGCAATAATGTTTCGTTTTTATTTTATATTATATTTTAACAAACTATATTATCTATATTTAAAGTCTATGACGAACGACCCACCGATATACGACAGACGAAAATTATTTTTTAAAAATATTAATAGCGACAATATTTATTTATTTTTTTTTTTACTGTTTTATCGCTACGATTACATAAATTATCAAACACGCCTAAAACATGTAAATTAATTGCTTATAAAAAAAAACATTGTTTACAAATGTATTAACAAGCATTTAATTGTTTAGCAAGTAATTATTTGTTGTTTTTAATTTTTGATAAACTATTAAGCGCACACACGCGCGCGATAAAAAATGCTTCTACGAACAAGGTAAGCATTCAGCTTAATTAAAAATTATAACATTAACATAAATAAGGTAAACAGAATTAATTATTTATATTAATAAGGTAATTTTAATTGATTAAAACTCAAAACAATTAATTAATTAATATATATTATTTTTCTTCTGCTTCTGTTAATTAATTAAAGCTTTTTTTGATTAAAGTTTTTGATCAAAAAATTAAATTTGCATAATTTTTTAATAAATTTTTCTTTCCATATTTTTTAACCTTAGTAGAGAAAATATTATTTTTTTTATTTTTTAACTAATTAGCCTTTAAGATTGTAGAAAGAATTAATTAATTTTTCGTTTCGTATCGTTTGGTTTTATTTTTTTAATTAAAATATTTATCCAAATTTGCTTAAAGCGACATTTATCGGGGTTTTTTCTTCTTTATTATTTTTTTTTATCTTATTTCTATTAATAATTTTGCTGATTTTTCATATTTTATTTATTAACTAAATAAATAATAATAATAATAATAAAATGATACAAGATTATAACCATAATACCTGTTTAACAATCAATTTTACATGACTAATCTGATTTAGTTTGTTTTCTATACAAAATATATAAATAAATAAACAAGCTTAAGCCGATCTTTCGTTTCATTTAAATTTAAATTTTTTTTTATTACATTATGCTTATAATAAAAATAATAAATTTCTCTTATTTTTGCTTCTCTAAATATTTATTTTTAATATTTTTATTGATTTATTCGTTTTGATTTTATTTATAAACAAATAAAAACATTTTTTTTTTTCAATTTTAGTGAGCTTTAAGATATTTTTGAAGCTTTTTTTGTATAAATATTCTTTAATGTTATTCAATTTGAAAGATATAATTTATCTATATAGTTGAATGACTATTGATGATTTTAATAAGTCACACATTGAGGATTAAGTGATTGAACCGCTAAATATTATTACAATAGACTAGCTACGACTTCATCAATAAACAAAATAAATCTTCGATATTGGATACGAAAAGTTTATAACTATAAATAACAAAACATTAAAATTTTTCCCAATAAATAACAGATTTAGATGAAAGAAAAAAAAAACTTGCTAACATTAAACAAATCAGTTTAACGTCATATGAAAATAAAGCCAACAACAAGTCATCGACAGTATCAAAATTTTATTGTTTATTAACGTAAATTATGATAATAGATCAGCTTTTTTTTTTGTTTAATTTATTTGTTTGTTAATTTTGATTTTATGTTGATTTATTTTTTTCTCTTCGAATTTGTGGTTAAAAGCTTTATGGCCGGGAGAAATTTGTTTTTCTTTTCTTGCGTTATCAACAGGCGTTTTAAACTCTTTTTGTTGATAGTAATAATACTGATTAGAATAATTTTCATATAAATATTTATGCATTACGATTATTTTAATATTTATAAAGTGTTTTTTAAAATTCCATTATTCTATACAGAGTGGTAAATCGATTGAAAAATTATAAAAATTATTTTTTCTTTAAAAAAAATTAAGCGACAAACCTGATGAAGTTTTTCTTTAAAAAAATAAGAAAAAACATTTTCTTTTCCGTTTATTATCGAAAATTAATCAAAGATAAATACATTTTGCTTAAGTAAATAAAAATACTAACTAAAACACTCTGTATTGACGATGATTAACAAAATCGTTTTTTCAAAATAAAAAGCTTAACTAAACGCTTTTACCATAAATAATTTTTTATTCTTAATGATTTTTAATAAATTTCCCGTTTCTTAAATTAAAATTAAATTAAATTAATTTAAAAATTAAATAAATTAAAAAAGGTAAAAATCTCACTGTTATAATAAAAAAATTCTTAAAAAAAAAAAATGTTTATCTTTTATAGAGAAATTATTCTTTATGTTTTTTTTCTCGCGGTTTCGTCGTTTTTCTAAGAATTTCTTTCTTTAACATCTTCTTTTTTTTTTAACTAAAATTCAATTAAAAAGAAAACATTTTTTTCTATGATTTATCACACTTTGTATGATTTATCACACTTTAAACACTTTGTTTAATTTAAAAAAAAAAGAAGAAATTAATTGACAGAACTGATGCAACCGATTTTTTTGTTTATTCTTAAGCGCAAGTTTTGTCATTTTTGTTGATTTATTTATTTTCTTTTTGACAGTTTATATTTTTTATTTAATTAATTAATAATATAAAGTTCATTTGCCTTTAATAAAAAAAATAAATAATAATAAAAAATACAAAGCTTGCAGCAGGAATATATAAAAATATTTTGCGATTAAGAACCTTTTTTTTTGCATAGAAACCTTTAATAAAGTTTATGATTTATTTTCATAAATTAATTAAAATATATATTGTTGTTGTATTTTTATTTTCAAATAAATTTTCTGTTTTAACTAAGCTCTCCAGTAAGACACTTAATAATCGGTTAATATAAATAAAAGAAAAATAAGAAGAAAGATAAAATAAAAAAACTTTTAATCGATTGAATTTTTTTTTTTTTATAATGAGATGTAAAATGGTAGAAACGCGTTGATAATTTGTTTTTGAATAAAAAAAAATTGGAATTGGAATTTATATTATTAAATGATTTAACGATTAGCTTAACGTTTATTTATTTTATTTAAATTAATGATAATTATGATAATGATTTAAATAAACGATTAAATTAATTATGATTGTTATTATTGGGTGGGGAAATATGTCACAAAATGATTTATTTTCCATAAGAAAAAAAAAAAAATTTTTTTGTCTTCAATTATTTTAATAAAAAAAATTATTCAAATTATGACATTTTTTAAATACTTTTACTTATTTTTCTTTAAAATTGTCAAAAATAACTAAATTTTTTCGGTAAATAACGAAGTGTTAATGCAGCGAAATTATTGATTTTGGTAATAAACATTATTGCACGCAATTGATAACTGATAAAAATCCCAACATTACGTTGCAAAAAAAAATAGTTATTTTTCGCGTTTATTTAACAAATTTCTTTCTTGTGCAGAAATACTAGGAAATTAATTTAAGCGTTATAAGAAATATTATCAAAAAACCATAGGCTGACACTTGAAAAATAAATAAAAAATTGTCATTAAAACACCTTTAAGTCACCTGTTGATTGTTATCACAATTAATTATTGATTAAAATCATCAAATAAACAGTAACCACAGATCATTATACACTCGTTAAAACCACCTGTAACCACTTTTAGCTACTTTACTTATAATTTCCCTAACAAAAATCGTTGCCACCAACAGAAAATTATCACCAATAAAAGCGAATATTAATTAATGAAAAAAAAAAAACCAAAAACAAAAAAGCTTTAAAAAACATAAAAGTATTTTTTTTATATATATATATATATAATTATTTATTTATATTCTTTTAGCCTTTATTTTTCTTTCTTAATTAATTTTTATTGTATAATCATTATAAGATTGCGCTTTTAATTTATTTTTTCTATCGTATATTGAATGAATAATTTTGAATTAATTAAGTTTTTTTAAATATTTTTCATTTCGTTTGTGTCGTGTGTTTCCTTCAGCTTCTTTTACGGAGTTTTATGGCTTTTTTTTTAATTTTTTTTTATTTTTATAATGTTATAAGCTTAATAAAAATGTTTAATTAAAGAAAAACAAAAACATTTAATGTTTTTTTTGTTGTTGTTGTGTAGAAGACTAGACAAATTTTAAACATTTGATGTGTGATGAACTAGTTAGTGATTTTGCTTTTCATAAAAAAAAAAATTTTTTTTTTTGCGTTTATATTTAGTAACGAAATGAAAATTAATTAATAATTAACACAATTTACGCTTACAGACACTATTTTTTTTATGATTTGTTTTGCCTTGTTTTTTTTTTTTTTTTCAAACAAAGTAGTAAAATCACCTGAATCAAATTATTTTTGTTACAAAAAAATGAGTTTTTTTTTTAATGAATTTATTTTATTTTTGTATTAACTGATAACAATATAAAAACAAATACACTAATTCCTAACGGAAGGAATGAATCAACGTAAACAAACAGTATGCAATTTAAACAAAAGCACTTATTTTTTTAAATTAAAATTTCATTAATAAACAAAAATAAAACACAAAACAGTACACAAAATAGAAATAAATTTAATTTATAAAACTTGAAAAAAAAATAAATAAAACGAGAAAACAAAATTATTTATTTAATTTTTCGATAAATCAGACAATAGAAAATCCCGCGAACCGTTCCGCTCAGTTGTCAAATGTTAACTAAACACTTAAAACAACAAAAATACACAAAAAATTATAACAGAAATAAAATGAAACGAAACCAAACCATTAAAATAAATAAATACAAAAAAGCCAACAACCAAAGCTGTTGGTGGTTTGTAATATTTGTTGATCGGATTCGCTATAATACACATCAAGTTAAGTTGATTCTGTTTCATTCGTCGTTTCGAAAATATAAAAATGTTAATAAAATGAAAAGAAGCAAATGATGATAGCCGTTTAGTGTTTAGTTTCTGTTGCTTTTTTTTTTTGGTTTTCGAAAAGAAATCAACTCTCTTGCTTTTAGTCGGGACAACAGGTAAATCGTAGGTACAATCGCTCAAGAATAATTTACGTAGCATTCAACACAGTAGTACTGAAGATGAAATAATGAAAATATATTTAAGAAAATAAAAAAGAAGAAGTAAATCAACATAAAATAAATAAATAAACCGAACTGAATTCAAAGCGACCGCATAAACCAGAGCAGTAATGATGATGATGATGATGATTTTTTTTTAAATATACATATGTATATAATACAACTGTACACGGCACACGGCACAGCATCTATAAATACACAATTTTTTGATTATAATATTTTAATAAAATAAATACAAAAAAAAAATAGCCAGCAAACAAAAAATTAGCGCAAAAAACGTTGCTTTGTTGTGATCATTTTGCTGTTGTCATTCTTATTATTGATTTTTTTTTTTTGTAACATTAAAAATCTGCTTCTTGCTACGTTGAGCTGGTTGCTGGTTATTATTATTGTTTTTTTTTTAATATTCCTTCTTCTGGATGAATTAATTTTTATTTTCATTCAAAACGTGAATTAATGCGGTTTCTTGTTTTTGCTTATCTAAGGTAAATTCTATTTTACGCTGTTTAACTCCACTGCGTTGTATATTTCTGGCAACTTAATTACTGCTTAAATCATTATTAATTATATAAATAAAAAATTATAACAAATCACGTGCTTGCGTTTGGTTATCTTGTAAACAGTGGTGAACACAAGTGAATAAAAAAAGGCAAAAAATGCCAACAACCTGTTAATTCGATTATTTTCATTATAAATGCGATTGATAATAATCACTTTCAAAGTGTTTAATGCTGTTTAACCTATTTTCTGTTTATTTTTAAAAAATATTAAGCGTTGAGAAAAGTAGATTTAAACAAAAGCTCTTAACATTTACATGTAATTGAGTAAAAGAAATGCAATATTAATTTATTAATGATATTTTTCTTTCTAGACTATAAAAATTATTTATCATTTTTTTCTCTATTTTTTTCAATAATTTTATTTGTTTTGGATTATTTTTTATTATAATATTTAATATTTCAACTGCTAAAATCAATGTTAATGGTGAGGTGAGGTGTTAAATGCATATTTGTACTTATTCAACTTATAAAAAAATATATATAAAATAATAATAATAATAAAAAAATTATAGTTAAAGCATCGTGTAATTATAATTAACGTGTTATAAAAAAAAAAGAAGTGTTATTTAAATTATTGTTAAGGCAAAAAAAAAAAGCAAATAGCAATAATAATAATAAAAAAAGAGAAAGAAAAAAAAAGCACAAATCGTTTAAAAACATTTAGAAAAAAATAAAAAATTGCAATTTAATATATAAAAAAAAAAAAATTGTTGTTTGTTTGTCTGCTGTACGTTGATTGTGGTACGTTTAAATGTAATTAGCAATAGTATATTACATGCACATTAAAAATTATAATTAAAATAATAATAATAATATAAAAAAATATATATGTAATAAAAATAATAAAATAATAATTTTTTTAAATGGAAAAAAGAAAGAAAAATCTTTACGACTTTGAAAAAGCTTCAATAGAGACGAACAAAAAAAAAAACATTTTCTAATTTCTTTTTATTGCAACTAATTACGATCGGTTTTTTTTTCTTTTTTTTGTATTTGCAATAAATTTTACTCAGTGGTTTTTATTTAAATATATTTTCTGTTTTATTTAACAAGTTACTTGTTTTAACACTTTTTATAATTTTTCTTTATTGTAAGTCTTTTTCTTAATTAAATGTGGCTTCTGCTAACATTAATCATTACCAAACAATGTATCTTTACCTTTTTTATCAGTTACATTTTGAAATGTCTAAAAACACCTGTTTGTTTATTAAATAGCTTTAAATTACCATTATTATGTTATAACAATTAAAAGTGTTTAAACCACAGCAAAAAAAAAAATTGCTAAATTCTTTTTTAAACGAAACAACCCAGCCATAACCTTGATCAACACTTAAAAACCAGTAAATCATATTAAGTGAGCTTAAAATGCTAATAAAACATTAACATTTAATTATTTAAAACACTTAAAATATAAATAATAATTATAATAATAACAAACTTCAAAAAATAATTAATCAAATGGAATTTAACTCTGTTTGCTTATTTTCTTTTTCTCACTCAATTTAGCTCAAATTAGCGTTTTTTAATGTTTCTTAGGAAAAGAAACAAATACTCAAAATGTGGCTATTACTGTTTTTTTTTTAATTGTTTCATTATTAAATGATTCACGTTTATAATACTTGTTATTTAATTATCGAACCAAATACAAATACATATTCAACATACATAAACAATTAAATTACGTTTATTAGTTTTGTTATGTAAATAAATAAATATATATATTAAAAAACAGAGAAATAATTTAAAAAAAAAAAAGAAATAATAATATTATTCATTTTTTAAGAAAAAGAAAACTCCGACTCATTCATAAAATGTAAAAAAAAAAAAAAAAATATTAAAATAATAATTTATTTTATTATTTCCTGGGCGTTAACAATACAAAAACAATAAATTAATTAAATAAAATTTATTAATAATTGTTTAACAATAAATACAGCAAAGAAAAAATTATATCATAAAATTGTTTTATTTTTTTAAATTTTATTCAATGCAAAAAACTATTATAAAAATTATGATTTATGTTTTTGATTGGTTTGCAAACAGGGTGAATGTTAAATAATGATAGTTTTTTTTTTGTTAAGTGTGTTTACAATTAATTAGTACAGTGACATACACAGTACTGTCTCATTATTTTAATAAAATTATCAAAAGAATACTAAAAATTCATAAAACGTTTGAGTAGTTTTTTAATAGAAATCGTTAGTGCTTTTTTTATATTAAACACTGACCGGACCGAACAATCATAATTTTTTATTTATCATATTTATAAAGCAATAATGCTCGACTAAAATCCCTATTAACTAGACATTACTGTCGTTGCACTTTTACCAATTACCAAATAAATGTACAACGTAAAAACGTGTCAATACCACACAAATCAACACAGTTAAAATTAACAAATTATTTATTTAAATTGAAATAAACAAAATACAATAAATTATCTATTAATCTGTCATAAATGTGTATGATGAAAATCAATCATCAGCAATAAAGTGTAATTTATCTTAAATAAAAAAGTATTAGGGGGTAACCAAACCACAGCAGCAATATTCAGCTATCAATAGGATTTTTTTTTCTTCAATCAAATAAATACAAAATAAAAAAATATGAATAATAATAATAATAAAAAATCAACTAACCACGCCTGTTTTGTTTCTTTTTATAATATGATTTTTTCGATTATAAAATTAAATAAAAAATAACTTCTTGTTTGTTTTTTTTTCTTTTATTAATAAATTTAAATGAAGAAATAACATCAAATTGCTTACTTTGCTTATCCAATCGAAATTATTTTTTGATTTTTATTTTTTTTTTTTAATTTAATTTAATTTAATATCTTATATAAACATGTATAAAAAAATAGACATACCACACCTCTTCATTTAAATTTTGATTATTTTTATTTTTTATTCAGTTGTGCTTAGAAATTTAATTATTTTTTATTCTATATTTATTGTTATTGCAACAAAATGTCTACGTTTAACTATACCAAAAATTTAGTTGATAAAATTACCTAGGGTAAATTGAAAAATAAATATGTATATAAAAAATGAAAAACTTTATCATTAATAATTAAATTAATAACAATTAAAAAACGAATGTTAAAAAATAGAAGAAAAACCTAGCAAATTCTCTATCAATATTACTTAGCCGAGACACATTATTCTAGCTTAAATAAGAAACTTTAATACGAACAGAAATATAAAAATATGTAATTATTTTATTAAAAGAAAATTATTAAAACAATAAATAATTAAAAAATTTTAAATACAATTAAAAAGTTATTACCTTTTCCGTTTTATCAGCTGTATTTTAACATTCATAAATTAATAACTTTTTTATCCACTATTTCTCCTATTTAATTTATTATAACAATTTAATAACACTAATTACTGGTTATTTAATTTAAGTAAATAAACGTTGGCACATTTAATATTTCTAATTTATTATTTTAAAATAAATAGAGAATAAATTTATAAAGGAAAACACAAGAGGAAACAACAACATATATATAAACACAAAATAAACCTTTAATAAATTATAGAAAATCTGTTATCATTAAGTAAATAATAAATCAGAATTTAATTATAATAATAAATTTTTTATTTTCTAAATTGTATTGCATTGCGTGTATACTTGTTTAACTTGTATATGTAAACTGTTTGTTATGTTAAGTAAGGTAAATATAGCCTTTATTTATTATTATTATTTTTTTACCTTAAATATTTATAAATTAAATCCAGAATAAGTTGATAAATAATTTAAAAAAAAACAATATATAAATATATATATATATTAATTAAATACAAATAATGCATCTAGGTAACACTTTTAAGTATAAACACAAAGGTTATGCTTGATAATTAAAAATCAAAAAACTATTTTTCTCAAACTTATGAAATACATTAATCAATTTAATTAAATAATATTTAAAAATTTAATATAAAAAAATAAAACTTACATTATTAAAGCCAATCGAAACCTATAATCCAATAAAATTAATTGATTTTTATAAAACATTTAACGAAAGATTATTCCAAAACGATTTTTTTTTCCTTTCACTAATTCAACATAAATAATTGAACAAATTTAATTAAGCGAAATAACATAATACAATCTTTAACACTCCTACATAACAAAAAAAAACTTTATTAATTAATTCACTAACGTAACTAACAACAATCTTAATCAAGTGTAAGATCATACTGAAGATATTTGTCATAAAATATGAACGAAAAATTCTTTATTTGTTTTTTCTGATAACAAGAGTTTAATTTTTACTTAGAATTTAATGCATTGTAAATTTCTTATCTGGGAAATTTTTTATTAAAAGTAACCATATGACGTGATATTTAAATGCAACAATTAAACGGGGTATTCTTATCACGTTTGATTTAATTTTTTATAATTTTGTTCAATGTTGCATTTTTGTAAAGGAGAAAAGAATTAATAGGCAAAGAGCTATTACAAGATGTTTTATTTAACTTCAAACTGATTTACTTTATTTAACAGCTTAAAAACCTTTTTTAAAGGAAAGAGAAAAGGCGTAAAATGCAGAAAAAATAAGTCTTAAACAGTTTTATTTAAAAAAAATAAATTTTCTTTTTATTTTTATTTATTATTAAAAATTAGTGTAAATTTAATTATTCATTTGTTGTTGGTTGAATCCTTATCGAACCTTGATCTAATTGAAATTCTTTTACTATGGGATTATCAGCGTCACCGATTTTTGTTAATGAATTCATAATATTCTGATTTTCAATATTATTTTCACATAAATTTCGTATAGCCAGGATGCTCCATTCCTTAATTACTTATAAATGAAATAAGAAATTTATTTTTAAAATAAAATAATTAATTAAAATAAAAAAAAACATACAAGGATTTCTAGCATCCAAATTTGTACAGTTTAAAATTGTTGTAAGTATTTCCATTTCTCTAGCCTACAAAAAATTAAACGTTAAATAATTATTAAAATATAATAATAAAAATTATTTAAATAATATTACCAAATCTTGTATTTTTTTATTTTTATATGATAAATTCGCTAAAATTCTAACCAGCATTGATTTCATATCATAAGAAATGTCTAATTCAATATTATTCTCCATGTTAATAGCTGAATTTGGTGCTAAATGATCTAATTTTTGAATTGGTGTAAATATATTTTCTGTCTTCTTACCAAGTGCATTAATATTTTGTAGTAAACCTGAAATAAATAAATGATAAATAAATGATAAAACATATTATTGTAGACTTTTTACATCCAATATTCAAAAATAATGATCGATCATTATAGAATAATTCCTTATAATTGTCTTGTCCAGTTAAATTCGATAGAATTTCCAATAAAATGATTATTTCTTTTGGCGATACAGTATCAACGTGTGATGTTACCGTTTTTAATATACAATCCGATTTCTTTTTAAAATCAGAATTTATGTAAATTATTATATCATTCTGAATTGGCCTAAAATATTACAAAAATATATATATATAAATATTTATAAACAATTTAATTTTTATTTCAATAAACAAACCAATTTTTATTATTCTCCCGAATGTATTCATTTATAAAATAAAGTGTCAACACTCTTTCTTCATCGTTTAACGTCTTATATATATTATTTATAAATTTTTTATACTCAGTTAAATAATATTCAATAAATATATATAAAAAATCTAATTTTATATCATCAGAAACTGAAGCAACAGCAGTAGTTTCATAGTTATCCTGCTGCTGCTTTATAATGTTGATAAGTAATTTATATATTTGTAAATCATTTAATAAATTATTATCATTTTGCCCATATAAAATAAAAATATTATAAATAATCATCAGTGAAATGTCTGTATTTTCATTAATTGTATTGATTGTCGTCAATAATAATTGATCAAAGTTACGCCACACATATTCCTGGCTATTAATATTTTGTACACATAAATTGGCTAAAAATTGCCAACATAATTTTTTAATGATATCCATTTCATCATTATTACTTCTCACATCATCATTTATATATTTATATTCCAGAATATTTTTTGTATTTTTCAATAAATCAGGTAAATTATAAATAAAATTTTGTACATCGTTTCCCTTAGCGCAGGCATTTCTCACAATTTTATAACCTTCACTAAATATTAATAAAATATTTTTATTATAATTATTATCTAATAATTTATGCAATAAATCATTTATTATTTTATTAACTTTAATCAATATTTCTTTAAACGCAGTATCAGTGTGTTGATTACTAAAATCAAAAAGCATTATTATTTTATTGAAAAAATATTTAATTTAATTTAATTATACTTACATTGGTTGATAGTTTTTTAAATTTTTTAATATTATATTATAATTATCTGCACATTCTTCAGACATACTTTCAATGTATTAATTATCTGCTTTCTTTAATTAAATTAATAAAATATTTCAAAGAAATAAAGCGAAAACAAATCAAAAATTAAAAACAAATAAAATGTGTTTTTATTGAGAATGTTTTGACGTTTAAATTTCTTTTATGTGTTAATAGAGACATCTATTTATTAAATTTCGAAGTATGGCTAGCAATATAACAACATAAATCTTCCCCCAATAATTAAGAAATGCTTTTTCAATTTAAATTTAGCTGAAAACAATAAACTAAATACATTTTAATTATAAAGACAAATATTTTTGTTTTCTTTTTATTTAAATGTCAAAATATCTTTTATTTATTTAAATCAATAATAATTAAAGGAAATTATGACAGGTTTTTTATCTTTATAAATTAAATCCTAAATTAAAAATCTATCTATAACAAAAAAAAATTAAAAGAAAAAAAAAACAAAATCTGCTTAAAAACAAAAAAAAAAATGTGATAATTAAACTAAAAATGTTCTCGGGACTTAATTTTAATTATATAATTTAAAATATTTGATTATATTTATAATAAAAAAAAATTAAAATAATTAAATGAAAATCCAATAACTAAACTACACACAATATGTTTGTATGTTTTGCTTCTTACATAATTACTTATTAAACTAAAAAAATAATTAATTGCCATATAAAATTAAAATTTATTAATTGATTGACAAATATACCAAAATGTACTTTTTCTGTTTTTTGCTTTTGTATTTTCAAGACAAATGGATACAGAAAATCCTGAAAAATATTAATTATTCTTATTTAATTTTTCCTATCATTATAAATAATTTTATAATTCTATTTAATTAATTTATGTTTTTTTTTTTTTTTTTGTATTAAAATATAAAATAATAATTATTTATTAATTATTATTATATTATGCACATAAATTTTATTTTATTTGATTCACTTATTGTTTTGTCTCAGTTTTTACTATTTATGTTTTTATTTTTTTGTTTTGCATTTTTTAATTACTTATTTCTCTTATAAATAAATTGTTTTTTTTTTTATCTTGCTATTTTTTTTTCAATGTTTTGTTAACAATGCAAATTTAATTTAATTAAACCAGAAAAAATCTGTTTATTTATCCGATGCACATTTATCAAAGAATAAAACCTTTAATATTCAATATAAAAATTAATATTATATTACTGTGTTTTTGTGTCTTTGCTAATGGGATAAATTAATTTTTTTTTATCTCGAGTCTTTTCTTGCCTATAATGGGCATAATAAATTTCTAGAATTTTATAATTCGTTTCAATTAAAAGGAAAACAATTAAATTTAATTTTATGTAATAATTTCAAGTAAAAGAAAAATAATTACTATTATTTTAGAACAGTAAAAAATAATTATTTAAAAAAAAAAAAATTAAATTAAAATCTTAACAATATAATATACATTATTTTTTTCAATTAATTATTTCAAGTATAGATTTAATTTACTATTATAATTTTACAAATAATTTCTAATGGATATCAGAATTTAAAAATATGAAAAATCAAAAACAGATATTATTGGTAGTGGGTGGCATTTAGTTATTATGCTTTATATATTGTCACATAAGAAAAAACTCATAAACAGCACAATTATTAAGAAAACAAGAAAATAGCCAAAGTATCTATAATCATTATTATTATTAATAATTGCTATTTACAAATTATTTTTGTATTAAAAGATTTTTTTTTCTTTATCATTGAATAAACACAATAAATTAATAAAGAAAAAAAATTAAAATTAAACTAAAATATAAAACGAATAATTAGCAGATGATAATTATTCAGAAATTTTCTGTTTGTTTTTTATATATATATTTATTTTTTTTTTTTTTAAAACCCCATTTGATTTTATTTATTTAATATTATATTAAATTAAGTTTTTTATTACTAATAACTAATTAATACGTAATCCTCCTTTATTTTTATATCTTTAATTGTGTTTATACATGGATTTAAATAATTATTTAATTCAATAATATATCTTTCTCTAGATGCACACCATATATACACATGCATATAATAGACAACATGGTGGACAAATTAATTACATAAATATATTTAATTAAAAAGGAAAAAAATAACAATTAAACATTTATATTTATTTATTTGCACACATTTGACTATATGCATGTGTATAGAGAAGTGTAATGCTTCAAAAGGATTAATACATATTTTTTAAGGGTAATTTTTTTTCCATTTTCATGGGTTTTTTGTGTATTTTATTCATTATTATAAATATTTGCAGGATGAGATGATATTTTTTAAAATTATTTTTACTAAAATAAAAGAGAAAACAAAATAAAAAATATTTAATAGAGAATAAAATAAAATAATCAAAGTAGGGAAAAAACAATTAATTTAATAGAATTTTACCTTTTCTTCATGTTGTGATGATGCCGATGATGCTTGTATTAAATCTTCAAAGAAATCAGTATTGTTTGATGTTGGTGCAGATGATGATGATGTTGTTGTCGCTGTTAATGCTGAGGTCACTGTATTTGTCGCTTCTGTATTTAATTGTAAATTATCTATGGCAACATTCTCGGATGTTTGTTGTTGATTTAATATTGATGTAGTGGATGATGCTGCTACAGCTATTGTTGTTGTTAATGATGTGTCAATAGATGTTGATCCTGTCACATCTAAGGATTCTTCTACATGTTCGCCCACATTCTCTTCGCCTGAGCCTGCCGTTGCGGCTATTGTTGTTGATGTTGTTATGGATGGGTTTATTGTTGATATTGATGTTACTGTTGACAAACTATTACTATCTTGTGAAATTGAATCTTCATGTTGTTGTGCTTTATCTTCATTAGATGACATGGACGATGTACATGTATCATGAATTAAAATTTCTTGATTATTTATTGTATTTACTAATTGATTCTTACTATCTTGCTGCTGCTGTTGCACTAAATGGATATCATCAGACTGTTCATGATGCTGATGTTGTTGTTGCTGTTCCATTTCATTTACTTCATTACCATCTCCTGCTGTCATAACTAAAGTACCATCATCGTTATGATGGGCGGAAGTAAATGCGACAGATACAGGTATTTGAACACCATCTTCGTTTACAGTGTGTGCTTGATCGCCCGACACTAATTCGCCATCATGCTGCTGTATTACAATATGACCATCAGCATTTAGCAGCGAAGCATCTATTAATTGTGGTTCCGAATCGCCTTGTTGGACGATTATCATTTGATTATTATCACTTAACATTTGTAAAGTTTCACCTTCCAGGCCATCACCAGACTGCAGCATTCCAACACTTTGTAATAATTGTTGTATATGTTCACTATCGGCACCTTGCACTAATATTTGATTACCATCAGCATCCGTTGTTAATATGTGATTATCCAGTTGTAATAATTGACCATTCTCATTTAAAATAAATTTAATTTGTCCCGCATCAACAGAATTTTGCATTTCTTCTAAATCCATAGCCACTTGGTCATTATTCTCTTGTTGTTCTTGTTGCTGTTGTTCATTTTCATCATCTAAGCTCGGCATACTGACTGATTGACCACCAGACCCATCATTATGATCATGTTGCATACTATCATTATCTTGTTGATGATGATGTTGTTGCAATTGCTGTTGACCATGATGCTCAGATTGATCATCGGTTGGATCTAATACTGGCATGTCAATACCGACACCTGCCTGAATATTTTCCAACTGTGCTTCATTTGGATTATTTGTTTTAATTTGTATCTAAAACAGAAGAAAATTATTATTAATTAAATAATAAAATAAAAATAAGTATATATGTATTTACAATTTGTTGCTGTTGTTCATGTGTTATTTGATGAAGATGTTGTTGTTGTTGATGCTGCTGCTGTTGTTGCTCCTGATGTTTTGGTATTGTTATATTAAATGTTATTGCTGTGCCAGCATTATCTTGACTTGTTATTACTAAATTTTCACCGCTATTACTATTATTACTACCGTCAATTTCATTTTTATCCGAATGCATTTTCTCAAATATACTTTCTAAATCAGAATCCGATATTGTTGTAGTTGGCTGTGTATGCGCTGTACTTATAATTGTTGCATTTGTATTACGAATATCTTGTCGTATTAAACTTTGTGTATTTGTTGTTATTGGCATAATTGTTTTTATATTTTTAGTCGTTGTTGTTGCTGTATTGTTATTATTATTGTTGTTGTTATTACTGTTGTTATTCAATAATTCTCTTTTATGCATATCCATATGTTGGTTATAATAATTTTCTTGAATAAATGTTAATGAACATGGACTACATGAATAAAAATGTATTCCTTTAGAATCACTACTTTCAACACTATCCCTTAATGCTTCTTCTATTGTTTGATGTAATAATTTTTGTGTTGTTGTACTACGTTGTTGTTGTTGTTGTTGCTGCTGTTGTTGTTGCTGTTGGTGCTGCTGTTGTTGCTGTTGGTGCTGCTGTTGTTGCTGCTGCTGTTGTGGCTTTGTTTTTTCATGCATTTCAAAATGTTTAACTAACAGTTCACGTTGTAAAAATGATGCTGAACAAACACCACATTTAAAGTAATCAGGTTGGTGAATTTTTGCATGAATACTAGCCTGTTCTTTAGTATCAAATTTCATTGAACAAACCCGACACTTAAATGGTTTAAGCTTTATGTGTTTACGTAAATGATCGTCATAATTTTGTCGTTCTGTTGTCTTATACTGGCACATATTACATGAGAATGTTTGCCCTGGTTGATTTATAATAGTGTGTGTAATCTGTTGTTGCTGCTGTTCAATTTGTAGTTGTTGTGACTGCGAGGATATTTCAACAGTTTTTTCATTTACAGAATGCTTTTCAATATTATGTTGTTTAAATGCTGACATAGAAGTAAATGGTTTCTTACATGGATTACAACGTAAACTATTTTGTTTTTTACATATCTCATAATGTGGTTGGAATTGTTTTAAATCGGTTGTCTTGAATTCACATGACATACACTTATACATTTTAATTGGTCCTCTCTTTGGGATTTGTTGCTGTTGTATCTGCTGCTGTTGTTGCTGTTGAATAGATGTATTTCTTTCAGAAGCCTCAAACATTGTTGTTAATTGATTTTCAATTGAATCTTTGTTATGCTGTATTGTAGTTATCTTTCTAGTAACTGGCTCACTTGCTTCATCATCTTCATATACTTTACGATTTATATAATTACCACTATTAAGTTTTTGCATTTTGACAGGTGGTGCGGATGTATTCATTTTTGAATCCTCGTCAACTATACCATATTTTTTATAAATAAAATTTAATATGTTTGTCTTAGCACGATCTAAATCTGATTCCAAACGATCTATTTGATTAAAAAGTGTTACACATCGTTTGCATATAACATCATCGACAGATATTATAACAATAAAAGAATCACCAACTATTCGTCCAATTTTATTTGGCAATTTTGTATTTGTAGCCGTTGTAACAGCTTCTGTTAATAATAATCCATGAGATCCGGATGGCTCGTCACATATATAACATTTTTGTTGATTTTGCTGTATATGTATTTGTTGATTACTACTATTTGGTGAATTTAATGCTGATACGGGGGTTATTGATGTAACAGCAGTAGCAACTTTTGATTTTAATATTCTAGGTTGTGTGGGGCCGGTAGTGACGCTAACAGCACCACTTGATAACAAACTATTAATCTTCCTTACAGCGTTCATTTGAACGTCTTGTGTATTACTGGGGCCGTATACCTATAATTTAATTAAAATACATATTTTATTACATTTATATAATATTATAATTTAAAACCGGCGCCAATAAATTTCATTATTCACGTATACAATATACATATATAATATCAATAGACAAATATATGTACATAATAATTTTTTTTTGCAATGACTAAACGCGTCCTCATTGATATGACTCTATTTATATTGTTATTATTTTACACTTAATTCTATTTATTTATCACTATTATTAGATTTATTTAACTATTTAACTACCTTTCTGACACTAGGCTGAACTGCTTTTTTCATATTATAAAAGTTTACGCGTTGACCGCGTTCAATAATTGTACACAAATTAAATTCGTCCAGACCACTGAATTGAACTGCAAAACATGGCGGAATGTGTGGCTGCCAGCAGCTGCTTTACAGTCAAATTAGCGTCTATTTTTTATATTACTATAATTTATAATAAAAAAAGTTATTCAATATCTTAGTTGTAATTAATTAAATTAAATTTTAATATTTTTAACATTATTATACTTTTGAAAAAAAATTAAATAAATTAATAAACGATATTAAAATATTTTGAAGCTAAAACCTACTTCCTATCAGCTGTCAGTTTAGTAGTGTGCGTGCATTTTTACCTATTCTACCACGTTTTCAAGCATATATGAGCGTTGGTGTGTAGATCTAAAATAGTATGCGTCAGTTAATTTGATTTCGTTTACAAGTTGCTTAGCAACCTTTGTCAAACCAAAAACTGTAAACAAATAAAATGTTTAATATTTTTAAAAAATTATTGCATAATTTAAGTATTAAAATTTGTTAAATCCTTTTTTTTTGAGTGAGTTGTATGTCATACATCTAAATAGATCTTATTAATCTTATGAAAATGAGAATAATACCAAAATGGGTTGAAAAAATTCACGAACAAGTTGATAAAAATGAACATGCTAGGTTAGGATTTGTATAACTTATTTTGAAATTTATTGAATAAATAAAAAATTATTTACAATATTATAATTTCTAGTATTCATTCATTGTGTTTTCATCCAAATGGCCAGCATTTAATTGTTGCGGCTGGTGATAAAATATTAGTTTATGAACCGTCGGATGGGTCTTTATTAAGTACTTTGAAAGCGCACAAAGACATTGTATATTGTGTTGCATACGCTAAGGATGGTAAAAAATTTGCGTCTGGGAGCGCTGATAAAACTGTTATTGTGTGGACTAACAAATTAGAAGGACTTTTAAAATATTCGTAATTAATAATAATATAATTTTAATAGTTATCCTAATACATCTAAATTTTTAATATTTTTAGCCATAATGATCCAATTCAGTGCCTTTCGTTTAATCCAATTTCCCATCAATTAGCGTCATGTACCAATTCAGATTTTTCATTTTGGTCAACAGAACAAAAAGCTGTGCAAAAATATAAAGTTACATCTAAAATAAATACATGTGCTTGGACTAATGATGGTCAGTATCTGGCACTAGGCTTAGCAAATGGGACCGTTTCCATACGAAATAAAGCAGGCGAAGAAAAGAATAAGATCGACAGACCTGGTGGTTCTAATAGTCCTATATTTGGGTTGGCCTGGAGTCCATTAACATCGGGAACTAGTGATACATTATGTATTGTAGACTGGTCACAAACTTTATCGTTTTTTACGCTCGGCGGACAAATGGTTGGCAAGGAACGGAACTTACGTATTTATTAAATCAACTTATTGTTAAAACTGTTGTTTGACTATTTGAATTTAACTGTAGATTTTGATCCACTGTGCGTTTCGTATTTCCCTGATGGCGAATTTATTCTTGTTGCCGGTTGTAATAAATCACTGCAATTATTTACAAGAGACGGTGTACGTTTGGGAATACTTGGCGATACACTTGATTCATGGATTTGGGCAATTGCTGTTAATCCTAATGGTTCTTCTATTGTAAGTTTTTATTTCTCTGCACATATTTTTATATTTTTACATACAAAATATAATTGTAGATTGTTGGCTGTCAAGATGGTACTTTGGCTTCTTATAATTTAGCCTTTAGTACAGTTCATGCTTTATATAAAGAAAGATATGCATTTCGTGAAAATATGTGTGATGTCATTATTCAGCATCTAATATCAGGGCAAAAGGTGCGAATTAAATGTCGAGATTTAGTTCATAAAATAGCAATCTACAGAAATCGCTTAGCAGTTCAACTGCCAGAAAGAGTAGTTTTGTATGAGCTTAATTCAGCCGAAAATCAACCAATGCATTATAAAGTGAAAGAGAAAATTTCTAAAAAATTTGATTGTAGTTTGTTGGTTGTATGTGCTCAGCATTTAGTGTTGTGCCATGAAAAAAAGTTGCAAAGTTTAGATTTTAGTGGGACACTTCAAAGGGAATGGATAATGGACAGTTTCATTCGCTACATTAAAGTTACCGGTGGGCCATCTGGAAAAGAAGGTTTATTGTTAGGATTAAAAAATGGCCAAGTCTGGAGAATATTTTTGGATAATCCATTACCAATATTAGTTACAACAGTAATGTCATCTGTAAGATGTTTGGATCTGAATGCAACCCGTTGCAAATTAGCTGTGGTAGATGATGCTGGCAGACTTGTAGTGCGTGATTTAACTAATGATACTATGCTCTATCAGGTTTTATTTTTTATTAATAATTTCCGATATAGTGAATTATTTTTCATTTTTTTCTTAGGACACAGGAGTTAATTCTGTTGCATGGAATACATATTTAGAATCAATGCTTTGCTACTCGCATACAACAGGTGGTCTAAGTGTTCGTGTAGGGTCCTTACCGCCACGAAATCCACAAAGTATGTTAGGTGTTGTCGTAGGTTTATGTGGTGCCACTGCATTTTGTCTGCGAGGCAACTTAATGACAAATGTGCCGTTAGCATTAGGTGCCACAATGTGGCAATTCGTTGAAGCTGGAATGTTTGAAGAAGCGTATCAGGTTGCGTGTCTTGGGGTACCAATGTCAGACTGGGAAGGACTTGCTCAAGCAGCAGTTGATACATTAAACTTTCAAATTGCACGTGATGCATACGTTAAAGTTCGGCATTTACCTTGGTTGGAATTGATAAATGAACTAAGAGAGAAACAAAAACGAGGTGATGTAACAAAAGAAATATTGCAAGCCGATAGCTTGGCATTTTCTGGAAAATTTAAAGAAGCAGCTCGACTTTATCAAAAGAGTGGTCAAAGCAATAAAGCTTTGACAATGTATAGTGATTTAAAAATGTTCGATTTAGCCCAAGAATATCTAAAGGAAGGTGATACAGTAGACAAAAGGGAATTAGTTAGACGTCGAGCTGAATGGGCTTGTTCTGTGCATGAACCTAGAGCTGCTGCTGAATTACTTTTGGCAGCTGGAGAATCTGAACGAGCAATCGAAATTGTAGCTGAACAGGGTTGGTCGGATGTGTATGCTTTTTTAATAAATCTCAATATTTTTTATTAGATACTATAAAGTTGTTTTTTTGCAGACTATTAGATATAGGACGACGTTTAAATCCAAGCGAAACAAATTCATTGGAACTTATTGCTACTCATTTGCGTAGACTAAAAGCATTACCTTTAGCTGCAGAAATATATAGGAAACTTGGCGAAGAAGCACAAGTAATATATTATTTTAATTTTTTAAACATAAAATTATCTAATATGCGGTAATTAATTTAAGGTTGTTCAACTGCATATTGAGGCACGCGACTGGACAGAAGCATTCCGTTTAGCTGAACATTTACCACATGTATTGCCAAACATTCATTATCAGCACGCTCAATGGCTCGCTGAATCTGATCAATTTATTGAAGCTAGAGAAGGTTGAAAAATTGTTGTTTTTTGATTAAAAAGTTTGTAATTTGGAATATTTTTTATCCGCTTTCAGCTTATGTACTTGCTGGCAAACCAATGGAAGCAAGTAAATTATTAAAAGATCTTGTGGACTGTGCAGTTATAGAAGAACGATTCTTAGACGCTAGTTATTATACATGGCTACGGGCTAAACAATGTTTACAATTTTTAAATGAAGAAAAGTATTTTATATTAAATTTATTTTTTTAAATTATAATATTTTTTATAAATATTTATTTCAGTGATAATACAGAAATGGTAACAACATTAAAAGAATATTATACATTGCACAGGCTTTCAAATATTTATTACGCATATAGCACTATACATAATTATTTGCGAGAACCGTTTACAAGTAATCCACCATTAACATTATTTAATACAAGTCGTTTTGTTGCAAACAGTATTGAGGGTGTTATTCCACCAACTGGGGTCAGCATGTTGTATCCTTTTAAAATAATTAAACTAAATGATTTCCATATTTTAAAGTGTTTTTTCTTAACGTAAATTTTTCTTTCTTAGTGCTGTTTTATATACGTTATCAAAGCAAGCTAAAGTATTAGGCGCAAATAAATTATATTTACAAGTAAATAACCGATTAAAGTCTTTAAAAGCACCATCGATGATACAGGAACAAATCGATGTTAGTTTTCTTGTATTATTTTTGATTTATTACTATTATAACATATTTTTATTTTCATTACAGATCAATTGTTTAACAAGTCGTGCATGTTCTGGTGGATTTAACGATCCAGAAGAATTATTACCAATGTGTTATAAATGTTCTAATTATAGTACACATTTGCAGGGCAATCAATGTCCTAATTGCCAGCAACCTTATATTTACTCATTTGTATCGTTTGGTAAATTTTTATTTATTTTTATTAAATATATTCTGTTTTTATTTATTAGTTTTTCTACCTTGGCTTTATAGAAATATTGCCATTAATGGAATTTTCACCTGAGATTGATATTGATAATAATGAAGCGGAACGTTTATTATTAGCACCACCGAAACCAAATGAAGATCACCCAGATCCATTTACAGACACAATGATTCATGAAGTATTTTGAAATATATATATATATTTTTTAATATGTTATATATTTGATTTATTTATTTAACAAGGATATTATGGATGCATTACCATTGACATTAGATAGAGAAGCATTGCGAGCAATTGATCCTAGATCGGTGATAATTGTCAAATGGCCACAACCATTAAGAACAAAATATTATCGTAATTTATTGCCGGATTTACAAATAAGTATATGTCCAGAATGTTGTCAGGTAAATAATTTAATAAAAACTCTTTTTTTCATATTTAATTTATTAATAAAAAATAAATTGTAAAAAAGGCATTTCATTCGGAAGATTTTGAACTGCAAATACTACAAAAAGGTTATTGTCCATTTTGCAGAACACCTGCTGATAGTTTAATGAATTTTTATTAAATAAAATTAATTAAATTATTATTCCGTCCAATTTAATCTGTTTTAATTTGATTAACGTATTAATTATTGTATTTATTGTTATAACGCAGCGTCTTTTAACGCTGCGCTATACATATATATTTTTTTTTAAATAAATTTTATTGATTTAAAACACAAAAAATTATTATATTTGTTATGTATTGCATTCATTAATACCTCAATTGAAATCCTTTTCTACCTTTAATTTTCCGTTGTTATTATTTTTTAATTCGTTTTATTTAATTCCGATTACGATTTAAGTATTGATTGTTGTGTTTAGAACAGAATTTATTTCATCTCTTTAATGTCTTCAAGTTTTTGGCAGTTTTTATTTATACATTAACTTTTTTTAATAGCATAACAAGACATTCAAATGGTTTATGTATTTTTTTTTATTGTAAATAAATAAATAAATGTTATTAACTTTTTGTTGGCTAGTTAATTTATGGCGAACCATTAACTAACAAAATTATCATCTGATGAAGTTATAAAATATTTTTTTTTATTGTTTTCCTTGCCTTTTTCCATTTATTTATTTATTTATTTATGTTTTGCTGTAAAAATCTGATCATGAATGATCATTGACGGTGAATAATACGGTGAAAAAAAAATAAATATCATTTAGAACAATTTAAAAATATATATATTTTCTCTATAAATATTAAGATTTCGTTTTGTTATTATTATTCATATTTTTTATAAAAAAAAATACATTAAATTAAGAATTAAAAATAATGTTTAACGAAAGACATATAGTGTTACATTTTAATAATCAGAACACGTTGTTTAATCATTATAAATTCTTAAAATAAAAATAATTGTATGAAAATGATACAATTATACCTTATTTAATTTGATAAGTACGCATTAAACTGAAGTATATTTTTATATTTAATAACTTTTCGTTGTTACGATTTTATAGGTTTAATAAAAATATTAAATTCAAATTATAATATCTATAATAATTTATAAAAAATAAAATATTAATGCAAGAACTTTTAATTTATATGTTCTATTAAAGATCTTTATAAAGTATAATAACGCCTTTAAGCGTTTAAAAATCAATATTCTTTAAAAGATTTTGTGGTTTTTTATTGTTTGAAATGTATTTTAAAAACTTATCAAATCTATTAAATTTATTTATATTTTATTATCATAAATATGTAATAATATTCTCGTGAAAAAATTTCGTTTGCGGTTTAAAACTAATGTGTATCATTTTTTCCCTCTACAATTGAATTTTGAGAATTTTTTCTTTAATTTTTATTTCTTATAATAATTTTACTATTACTGATTGATTTTTATTGTCGTCAGAAAGAAAAAAAAATATTTTGTGGTTGTGGATCATTAACTGTTGAGTGCTTTGATGATAAATGACTGAGTAATGTTTTTTTTATTATTGATGAATAAATACTGAAAGATATACAATAAGTAACTAAATGTTTTTATTAAAGTTTGATTTTATTTCAAAGGCAATTGTTGTATGTTTTACCCATCAATTATCAATCGGTTAACCTGTCAATTGAGTTTTATTTTTTATTGTTTTGTTATGTTACGTATTTGTTTGCTTGCCTGCTTGTCTAAATTTAA
The DNA here is from genome assembly GCA_963942525.1 of Ptychoptera contaminata. Taxonomy (NCBI): domain Eukaryota; kingdom Metazoa; phylum Arthropoda; class Insecta; order Diptera; family Ptychopteridae; genus Ptychoptera; species Ptychoptera contaminata. The sequence continues at coordinate 11,595,732 of OZ012638.1, read as the reverse complement.
TTTTTGTTTCAAATAAAACTAACTGTAAGATATGCCTAGTAAAAAGGTACAATAATGCCATGAATGATAGTAAAGTTTCTTAAAATAATTAAATAATAAAAAAAATGTCACATTTAACTTTAAAATGATTACACATTTCATTGTAATACTAAAACCATATCACGATGTTGTATAACGTAGTACAAAAAGGGTAAATTTAACTATATTTGGTTGTTCGTATTTGCGTTATTGTAATTAAAACCTTTGACTTAGCTAAAATAGAAATATTTTTTTAGATATAATTTTAACTTTGTGGTATACAATAGTGCTTTTCTATGAAACGGTATTTATATTTTTTTTTTGTTACCAATTACCCTTGTTTAAACTATGTATTGCTGTATTTCTATTATATTTTGTTGTAACTCTTGATGTTACTTTTATTTTATTGATGATTTAATTCCCTCCCTATCATAAAAGTTTAATAAAAAAAAAATTACAATCGTCATAAGCAATTGACATGTATACGAACAAGTAATTGAAATCTATTAAAAAGAAATGAAAATATACATAAAAACATTAATTTGTCTATTGTGCAAGTAAAAATTGTTTTTTTTTTATTAGAATATTTATAAAAAAGACAATAATTATACCTTTAGGGATTTCACTTTTTTTTTGTTATAATTATATGATGTTTGTATTAAAAATAAATCTCAATTGATTTACATCTATATTTATCTAAATAAGTTTTGACTGTTTTACCTAAATTATAAGTTTTTTTTTATTATTTATTGTAAAAACATAAAAATCTACGTAAAATTAATTTACAATTTGGTTCTTCGTAGTTATATGTCGGGTGAATAAAATTAACAAATAGAACAAAAAAAAATCAATAATTGGAATATAGATGGGTGTTGAGCATCATATTTAATGTAAATAATAGGATATTTTATTTGTATAAATTTTTATATCTGTTTTACTTTCATCTCAATGAATTGTAATTTGTGCATATAATGGTTAAACTAACAACATACAATTGGCGCCCCTATTTGATGTTCCTTCTGTTATAAAGGAAATAAAAATAATAATAGTAAATTCCTGTAAAAGGATTAACAAATAAACAAACAACTGTATAAAATTATAACACCAACATAATTTTATTCTTTTGGTTTGAATATTTCTATCTGTTTGTAGTTTTCGTTTTGTTAATTTTATTTAGAATAATAGAGAAATGGTGTAAATTCAGTCATTATTAAATAAAAAAATATGCAAAAGTTAGATAGAATATAAAAAAAACACAAATTTACTAAAAGAAAAATCCAAGCAGATGGCAAATTAGGTTATGATTTTCGTTTGTTGTTTCAATATGATATGGAAAATTATTTAAATGAGTCTAAACAAGTTTGTGGTTTATTGTTATAGTTATTTCTATTACTATTTTGTGGTTGAGAAATTGTTAAAATTTTTAAGAGAACAATAAAATTGTAGGTGTCTAATGATGCTTTTATTGATAATTTTCTTCAATTAAATTAATTTTTATTATTATCTTAAGTATTTAATAATAAATCCAAAGACATTTAACCACGGGAGCTATATTTTATAGTTTAATTAAAGAAAACGTAAATAAACCCTAAAAAAGTTTATTCTGTCGTTATAAAGTTGTATTTACTGTTCGCGAATTCTTATTACAACAATATTCATTTGTTTTTTGTTATGCAAAGTCTTGCTTATTTTATTTTAAGCTTAATTAAAAATCCTTTAAACAAAGTTTGAGTATCTCTGACTTTTGAATTAAGAATATATAAAATAAAATAATGAATTTTTGTAATAAGAAATGAATACTAATAATAATAAAAAAAAATTAAACTATCATCAACTGTTCTGATAATAAACATATTTTATTTATTTTTTTTTACTGGTCGTATCGTCAGCAAATAACGCAACCGTAAACCCGCACTGATAGAGTCGTTTGCTTGTTTTATTTAATTTAATTTTTATTTATTTTTTTTTTTTTTACTGTAATAAAAAAATGGTGATAAATTATCAAAGAAATATTTATTTTAATTTTTTTTATATCTTCTTTATCTGTTTAAAGTAATTTACATTCCAGTGGTGATTGTTGTTGTAGTTAAGGTATTATTGCTGCTGAATGCTGATGCTGCTATTGCTTCTTAACTTAACAAGAATATTGATATGAGTAATGTCTCTGAGTTTATCATTTTTTATTTCTTTTTGCGCTCTTGCTCCTTTTTATTTTTCTTTTTATAATATTATCGTTTGTTTACTATAAACGAAATTGGTGTTTAAATAAATTTATCGAAAGTGAAAAATAATTAAAATATGTTTGTAAATATTTTTTTGTAGAAACCTTTTTAAATAAAAATAAATAAAATTTTATTCGAGTAGCGATATTCGTATAAAATTGTGTTTCACATAAAAAATAAAAATTATTCTAAGATAAGGGTTATGAATATCTGAAATTACAATGATAGAATTCGGCAATGAAGCTTAAGTACATGATAATAAAATTAATTTAAATAAATTGTTTTCAACCAATAACAGGATTATAATAAAATGATGATATTTTACATGTAGAAATAAAATAATTATTATCTGTTTAGCCTTTGGTTATTCGCATGTAATTATTTTGTTTTTTTTGATTAAAATTTTATTGCACGCATTTTACTACTTGTCTTGTTTTATAAGAACGAGAAAACGAAGGAGAAATAAACAAACAGAAAACTGTCTGCTTGATTGTTTTAATCTTTTATAGCGAAATACATTAAATTATTTAGTCCTGGCTGCCTTTAGGTTTTTGTTAGGTTATAACAATGTAGTGATCGTCAAAAAGGTAAAAACAAACAAACAAAGAAACGAACACAAATCAACTGATTAATTGAAATTCGTTTAAGGGTTTTTTGTTGAGCAAATATCCGATACAAATAAAAGCGATCTGGCAGCAGTTCTTTCACGTTTGCATATTAAATATTTGATTTTTATGTTTATTTTAAATTGTAAATTATTGATTGAATTGTTTTTTGTATGAGTAAGTGCCTGTCTGGCGCTTGTTTCTTTTCGCCAATAAAATAATCATTTTATGGGACACAAACGGATCCATAAAATAGTTGATGGTCTAATCAGCTTAGTGGATTTTTTGATTCGTATATACATAATAAAATCAGCGGTCAACGTGCAGCATCCATCAAGAACGAAATAAAGTTGTTCGTAACTACTTAATTACGTCTTTGTAATAGACACAGGGGAAAATAATTCCCACGAATAGGTAAATTCAGTCAGTCAGTTAGTGCAACGAATTTTATTCCTTATCTCGCGCTACAAGTAGGAGGGTACAATAAAGGAGAAATAGCAAATTATTTTGATGTGCAAATAGGGAGATTAAAAAAGTCAGTGTATTTAATCACAAGAATAGATTTGAAAATTAAATGAAATTACAGCGCTGTGCACTGTGTCTCGACAATCGTTTTCTTTATTTCTGAAAAAATGATCTTTTTTCATTTAGTTTTGTTTTTGTTTTTTAGATTTTCACATTGATTTCATTTTCGTTTTTCTTCCGACTCAATAAGCAAAAGCGGCAAATGGAAAATTGAATTAAATTGGTCGATTGACTAACAAGAGGGCATGTAAGCGTTTTATCTCCGACAATGTTCGACCGAAGACCCTTTTGTGCTTCAGAAACAAAAACTCACATCATTTGAGTTGTTGTCGAGGCATGATGGGATGACTGGGTGATTTGTTGCGTGTTATTCATTTTTATTGACTACAAACGTAAGGCATTGTCAAGATGAATTTTCATTTTTTATTATTATTTTTCCAGTAAACAGAAAATTATAGTTTTGGCGCAACAAACATTTAAATAATTGAATTATCTTAGCTTCTGCATCCTTTTGCCGTTTTGAAATCGATAATTTTGTTAAATCGGTTTAAAGAAAATAATTATTTGGGCGGACAGTCTAAACATAGTTTTTGATTTTTTGTTCCTATTTAAATTTAAAAAACAATAAAATATGTAGTTAAACCACATATTAATAGAGCTGACGTTTCAATAATCAAATGTGACATGTTTTGGCAACAAATAAAACTATTGAGGGTGCAAAAATGGGGTGACAATTTCAAGTATACATTTCTGCGACTGTAATCATTTTTAAACAATTGTCAACTTCAGCATTGACTACAAGTAGGTGCTATCAAATATTCTTTTAATGCAAAACAAAGGCATCCTCAACCAGCATAAAAATATTATTTTTTGATAATGCTGAATTAAGCTAAATACTTAACTAAATACTTTCAAATCGAATTAAGTTGCATCTTGTGTAAATAATTTGTAATGTTTTTTTTTTTTGCCAGTTTGTACTTTTTATGTTTTATTTAAAGGAAGAAGGGTGTAGCAAAATTGTAATTCACGTTTTTTCCAGAGATACTAGATACTATTAGGGGGAATCAGTATAAAGAAACGGAAATAATGTTTTATTAAGAGACGCATGCGTGGATATGAAGCATAGGTACGCACATTGGTCATTTCGATGTAAATCGCTGTTTTGAGAGAATCAACAACAATTCCCAGTTATCGATAATTATTGATTTCAATAAAAAGTTCAAGGAGTTTAAGTGAAAAAATTATAAATGCATAAGATGAAATGATTTTCAATTGTCGTGAAAGTATAATCTCTCCATATAATGCCTATTGCGATTTAGTTATAATTACAGGAACCGGAAAGCAATTGACAATCTTGTCTTTATACAAAACGACTCTAGAATTTTTTATTGTCATTATGAGTATTGAAATTGTAAATAATCTAATAACAACACAGTATGTAGTCTAATCGAAATATTTCTACTTAGAAATAAGAACATAAATCTATAGCAAAATTTATTAATCTGCTGTTGCTGGTGTGCTTGCGGTTGGCGATAAAATAAAGTGGCATATCGATTTTAAGAAATAATGCGAGTGATCAATTACGAATTGAGCACAACGAAAGGATTATTACTGAGATTATATATTTGTTTTTTTTTTTTTTTGAAGCCGCGCTTGTTACATCCTTCTTTCGTGCTGCATTTTTGGCATACTGTGCGCTCCCTGCAATGCTTCGTCGTCGGCTGCAACACACAAAGACGATTATATAAATTAAATTTTCTTCACCATATCTCTTGGACATTGTTTAATAATGGAAACCGCACATGTGGCGAAGGAAGCAATTTTTAATTGGTGCGACACATAGATAACACCAAGAAAGAATCTGCAAAATCAGATTCTTAACAATGGACAAACGAAAGAATCGAGATGATTTACACCATAAATCATACCCATCAGCCGGTACTATACATAATTTATCCCATCATATTTATGTGAAATATGTGCATTTGAGTTGGTATGCCGAGGTTACCTTATTTATTTTCAATAAAATATATTCTACGGTTGTTATATCACGACCCGGTTGAAGTTGGTTAATCGTATTCATAATCTTTGTTTAAAACCAGCAATAAAATGAAAATAAGAAGTGAATAAGGAATATGTGGATGATTTACGGTTTTACAAAAGAAAAACAGTGTTATGAGCTTTTGAGTATATTCTTATACAAAAAAAAGTTGCACCGATGTAATAAATAAAAAATCAGAATTCATGGTTAATTGATATGTAATAACTGATAATTAATGAATTCATAGAAATAGAATAGATAAATTTGAATAAATTGCATCGCTGCAGGTGGTGCACGAAGGGTTAACCATACTCTTAAAATTAAGAACAGAACCGATAAGCATCGGTTGATTGATAAATATAATATAAATTTTATCAATTGTTGCAAAAATTTAACAATTTTCATTTAATTAGTACACGTGCGGTTTCTGCAATTCAAAAGATCTAGTATCTCACTGCATTGTTAAAGGCATCATCTAAAACTATATAATGATACTAATTTAGATAAATAAAGAACTAAATTACCTTTGACGGGGGGAGGTCTTTACTCTTGAATGCGTTTTCTAGCAATGAGGCATTTGGTTATTTATTCGTTTTGACACGTTTGGGATTAAGTCTTTTCGGAAAAGTAAATAAACAAAACGGCAAAAGCGGCACAAGATTTATTGAATATTTACGAGTCTAACTTCCAACACGAACAGGTGCACAACGCATGGAATCATAGTATCTAAAGAAAATTTTATCGTCGTTTAGTTAATTTAAAAAAATCGTTTCATAATTATAGGCGTCGGTCCATACCTTACATTTGTTTCATGTGGATATCGGCTATAAATTGATTTAAATTATTATTTTTTTTGTTAGTTTTCTCACGAAAAGAAATTCAATTTTCTAATGGAAAGTGGTGTAAAGCGGATTAACGTATCCTTTTTTAATTCTATCAAATTTGCATCTCTATAAATACCTCTTCGATGCTTTATTGTCTAAATAATTTTTTTTTTGTCACATAAAGCAGGTTTTTCATCATTTCTATTGCTATTCATAAATTTTACACTCCGACGAACAATCGATTTTCACATTTACCAGCCGTAATCGCATTACAAGGATAAAAAAGTACTGTATTCGACGACAATAGAATTTTGTTATTTTCAATTGGCTGCAGCGGTATTTACTTTTTCTTAAATTCGTGACAAAAACATTAAGTTGAAGCCAAAGTTTATTATTTTGTATTTATGAACTCCGATGAATGCAGCTTTAAGTGAAATAAACACACAATACCTGCCCGAACAATAGCACATAAACAAGGCAAGAGTAAAAAGGTGATTCAAATGAAGAATATTTGAAAAGTAAATTTTTATTAATATTTTATATCGTCATAAGACATCAACCGGATGATGATGATAAATAAAAGTGAAATATTGCATAGAAATGACAGACAAGTGGAATTTTATCGCTGCAATTGATCGCCTTGGTACTATTGAAAACATGGATGTATTATATGTATTACACTTTAAGTATTTGAACCAATACTGTATTTGGATAAAAATTGCTGTAGTTTTTTTATTTTTTTTTGCTTCGTTAAATTACTGTAGCTACACGGAGGGCGTCATTAATGTAAGTAAACGCCTAGCAACCAATCATTTTTATTGAATATAATTTGTACGAGCATAATGTTTATATACGTTCTCCTTGTCTGTTACACGCTTTATAAAAATAAGCTCAATTCACCGGGCGAGTATTAAGTCAAATTTGTGAATTGAGAAGAGAACAACTTTATTAGCTTAATAATGTTAAAATCAGTCGCACATAACAACTCAAATTGTTACTACAAAACCCGGATTTTTATTTATTTATTCTTTTTTTTTTTTTTTCGTTTTTAATTATTATTTTATCATCATCTGTTTACGACATTAAATAATACTCATTAAATATCTTAACACTTTAATTAAATTGGTTTTTCAATATTAATATTTTTTACCAATTGCGGATTAAAACACCAAAATAAAATTGCAGGCAATATTAATATAATTAAATATTTATTTTTATATTTTTTTATTATAGAAAAGATAAAAACTTTTTTTTGTTAAAACATATTAAATGTAATTTTTTATATTTTATAAAATATAAAAATATATTGATTGTTTTGGTGCAGGGAATAAAATAAATATAAATTCAGGTTATAAGTGAAGATTTATAAATAAATCAAGTATCTTCTTTAATTTATTATTATTATTATTATTTTTTTTTTTTTTTTGAGATACCTTTGTCGATGTTTTTTTTTTCATTTTGTTTATTTTTTATGTATTAGAGCTTAGACTTATGTTATTTTTATATTAAAGATGATAAAAAATAACACTTCACGTGATCTATTAAACAGCCGCTAATAAAATAAACATTTTTTGGCACGAACAATAATAACATCTTAATTTTGTGTCTTGTGATTGCCGTGGTTTATATGAAAAAATTAAATTTGTTTTTGTATTGGTTTATAAAGATTATAATTGTGCTCTTATTAAAAATATGTTATTAGCATACGTTAGGGCAGTTGGGTAAATAAATATCATTTAATTTTTTAAATATATACAAAATTTTCGCAAATTTCTTTGATTTTTCTGATTCTGGTTTGTGCTTGTTTGAAAAGTAGGAAACATATTATTACTCATTACTATTTATACAAAAAAAATCTGTATGTAACTAAAAACTATGTATTTATTCCATTCTTAATTGTCCACGGCTGCTATTCATATTTTAAAATTTCCAAATTTTTCTTAAATTATTTAAATAATATTATTTCCTGTATAAAAAATGCTGTACCAATTTAAAATGTTATTTATAAAATATACATGAAAAATATAAACAATCTATATTATTATTATTTATAAATAAGTAATTAATTATTTAATAAATTAATGCAAAAAAAAAAAAAAAACAAGAAAATTAAAAACGTGTCACATGTGCTCTTTTCAATCGATATTTATTTATTTGTAAATATGTTCATTTCCGATATAAAAAAAACAACAATACTAATAAATAAATAAATAAAAATAAAATGATTAAGCATTTGTTTATATTACTTATTTTATTTTATATCAAAGGTGTTGATATTAATTAATTTGCTTTCATTCATTATTTTATTTTATTTTTTAATTTTTCTTTTCTAGTTTGATATAATTTTTTGCTTTTGCTTTTATTGCAACGCAACAGAGGTTTTATTTTTTAATTTTATTATTATAAAAAAAAAAAACATTAATTCGTTTAGTTATTTATATAGAAAACAAATATTACTGGTTAATTGTCACGTATCTGTTGATGATTATTGGCGGTTTTGTTATTTAACTACTTGAAAATTGTCAGCAAGGTCAACTGACTTGATTTATTATAATGGTCTGCATAATGTTTAATATAATTATGCATGCTTTTTAAATTCATTACTTATTTCATTCATTTCAAGTATTTCCGATATCATTACTTAAATATATGTAGGCGTTGTAAGACATTTTTTAATGTTTTCTTGCTTTGCACTTATTAAATAAATGGTTTAACATTTTTGCTACTTGAAGACGTTTGCTTAGTAATTAATCTGTAAGCTTAACTTTATATATGAACAAAAAACTTTCCATGTCTATAATGAAACAGATCCAGTTGAGAATTTATGACTTTAATTTGTTTTTTTTTTATTTCTAAAAAATAATTATTTTTCATAGTTTTATCGTTTATTAGGTTTAAGTTAAATTATGAAACATTATAGCAGATACTTTAATGAATATATCACAAAAACACAACAATGACATTTTGAACAAAATCATTAAATGTTTTGCTACCATTATAACTATAATACTTATTCTAGTAGTTGAGTTTTTTGGAGGTTTTTAAGTATACATAATGTGATATTTTTTTAATATTAGATTTTTTTTATAAATTATCCATCTAACATTTTTATTTAAAAAAAAAATTGTTTTTACTTGCGCCAACCAATTGATATGAATTTTAGTCACTTTGAAGTATTAAATATAATCAATTTTAGAGCTGCAAACTGTAAAAAAAAACAATTTATTGTAAAGCATATAAATAAAATAATTCAAATGCAAATATTTATTTTTTTTTTAGGACATTTCTCTTATCATTTATTAAAAGTTTTTTTTTAAGAAAAATTAATGAACAAAATCGTGCTATAAAGCAGCCGTTAGAGAATGGCGCCGCATATCAAACATTTAAAATTATAATAATATTTCTTAATAAAATAAATAATAACAATACCATTTGTCATATAAAGCCATTAAAAATTATCGAAATAAAAAACTTCTAATCGTGTGCACAGTACAGGTGATGAGTTAATTTCTATCATAAATTTTTGTTTGTTTGAAAATAATAAAATTCTTTCTATTTTTCCATTTGTTCTTTTTTATATTTTTATTTTGTTATATCAAAAGTCAATTATAATAAAAATAAAATTATTATTGATAATTAAATAAAAATAAAAAATTACAACAAATAAAAAATAATAATAATCACTAAAAACATTCAATAAATAAATAAAAAGTTGATGAAAAATTTACATAATTTACTCTGTTCTGTCTGCTTTTCAGTTTTTTTATTTTTTTTTTTTTATTTTTGTATTCTTTTCTTATTTGTCTGATTTCTTTTTACCTTTTAAGAATAATCTTATGATGTCTGATATGATGTCTTTGTACACAATTTTTAATATTTTATTTTATTTATACACTTTTTTGCCCAATAAAAAAATAAAAAAAAAATTCAATTAAAATATTATAATAAAAAATAGCTTTTTTCGTGGATTTTTTATTTTTTATTATTAAAAAAAAAAATAATAATACCAATAATAAAAAAAAAACATCAAAAACGATATGAAAATTTTAATAAAGCTGCATTTAGCTCTACAAACGATGCAAAGCAAAGCAAGGCAATACGACCAGTAGATGTGGCGACAACAAACAATTATTTTGTATATTTTATTATTTATAAAAGTCTGAAACGAACTTTGTGTATTTATTTTTTATTTTAAAATCTTTTATTTTAAAAACGAAGAAAAAAAAAAGCAATTTTATTTGACGATGATGAGATAAAATGAAAAATTTGTTTATTTATTTTTGTTAATTTATTATTTTTTTTTTTCGTATAATAATAATAATTCTAAAAGAAAAAAATTAACAAAACAGAAAAAATCATCTTTTTTGTTAAATAAAAATAAAAAATATAATAAAAGAGACCAAACCCCCTGGTGGCATTTAAAGTCCTTTTAAGTATTATCGAACAAGGGTATAAATAGTTTTTAATATTGAGAAGGCCTGACTATCCAACTGTGGTGTGTAATGTTTTCGAGCATCAATAAACAAGTCACTTAGGTTTTAACAAAATAATTGTGTCCCGTGCGAGGGCTATTTTTGTTCTTTATGCAGTTGCATAGCCAAAGAATGTAAACACTTCACCTGGACGCGGCAAAAAAAAGATCAACAAAACAAACAAACAGCAAAACAAAACATTTTAGGTGTAATTTCTATGAAATACCACTATTTGCCTTCAATTTATTGCAATCCACAAAATACTTTATTTTTATATTCGTTAGCGCACAGCAGAGATTGATTTCTGATTCAAAATAAACTTTTAATGACTTCTATCTAGTAGAAATAAATAGAAAAATGTTTAGCTTTTTGATTTTTATTACGAATAAAGATTTGTTTGACGAGATTTGTTTGAAATCGCAGCAAAGTTGTTTTCGGTAATAAAATCAAAGTCGTTATTTTGATGAATTATCTTAATATAAAACAACGACGATGGTGAAGAAGACGAAGAAGACATTCTTGATCCACACCACACGCTTATTGATATTTAAAATTAAATAATAAATAAATAAACGAGATTTTTATTTTAATTTATGCAGCGGAGTAGATTAGAGCTACGATTCTTACCTGTACGTTTACCTGGCGTCAAAAAGGCTAATAGCAGACTAAAATAATTATGAAAAGACTATATTTTCTCGCAGCCTCAACTTCAAACAATATAAATTGCATCACATTATCACGTTGAGATTGACTGATGCGAATTTCATGAAGTAGATTTCATTGTACGTATCAAATTCGAAGGGCTTTTTTCATTGTTTAAATGACAGATTAATATCGAATGGGCTGGCATTTTTGTGGCTTTGCAGTTATTTATTGCCACCATTTCACATACAAAAGTACTGTGCTTGCCCCTAATATTGTTTTAGAATTGTCAATTCATTGTCTCTGAATGACTTTGCATCTGCAGAAAATCGGCTGCAAAGTTTGTATTTAGTCTCAGCTGTGATCGAGGCAATAAATCACTCATAACCGCTGAGCATCTTCTCTTGTTTGTTTACCTTGTGATTGTTCGGTCAGCTTCAAAGTAATAAATGGCTGAGATACAAGCAATTATTGTGTCAAATCTGTTTCTTTTAATTGTTTTATAATTCGTCGAGAGAGAATATAAAATGCGCGGCTTCTACAACCTCAACCAATTCGTTTCACTTCACAAAAGCAAATGAAACGAAGACTAGCTACCGCTACCGCATATTTAATTGTTTTCGCATTTCTTATACGCATCATCTCGTAAATCACAAATGAGTCGAATGGGCGAGATGCAGAACTAGAACCGAATCATTAAATAATTACATAATGACGTCTTCGACAAAAGGGTATCGACTAATGATCGTCTTTTCCTCCTCCACCATCGTCTCCTCAGATCGTCATCGCATCAATCAATCATTCGTGGTCTATCAAGACATTAAACACTTTGTTTACGCTTCAATCTCTAAATTTTCCTGTTTTTTTAGTTTATTTTTGTTAGTTCATAAATTATGATGCTTTTAATTGAACGCGAAGCCTTATTTCCTATTCAGCGATCAAATCTGAGTAAGGCCTAATGATTTAGTTCGATTCGCTACAGATTCGTCCTTTTAGATCTTTAAAACAAAATTAAAAATATTTTTCACTATTTAGTGAAACATTTGTTGCTTTAGATTGAAAAAGTGGCTTATCGTGTCTTCTTTATAATTCTAATTTCTATTTCTGTTTTGTTTTAACGAAGAAATAAAAGACCAAAAAAAAAATCAAAATTCGCCTGCTGTGAGGTTAATGACTGACCTTTCAGATTTTTATTCTAAAATCGAGAATTTTTTCTATAAAACAGAAAAACGAAACAAATCTACTTCGACCAGATTACGATAGACCCAGTACCTTTGGTGGCGACTCGCAACTCTTCAGAATTAATTTATTATAAATTTTGTCTATTGCTTTGATTGCATTTTGATATTTCGTCGAGGCAGATAAGTTCAATCATCGTGGGAACAACCGGCAGCGGCGGCTATTATGACAAATTTTTATGAATTCAGCGTCGATTTGGATAATTTATGATAAAAGACGAAACAAAAAGCAAAAGAAACGAATAAAATGATAAAAACAAGAAATTAATAATCCGGAGACAATTGATACAGCTGATACTAGATGCCGGTGACTTATGAAATAAACTAAATCTATGTAGTTTTGATGCAAAATAACATTTTGATCCTTGCAAAAAAATTATCATTGTTTTTGTGGTTGTTTACAGAAGTGAGATAGACACGTGCTGGAATGTGCGATCGCCGATTAAACAATAAACAATTAAAGTTTTATGTTCATTAACTGATTTTACGGATTCTTTTAATTTTATTTATGTTTTATTTTATCAAAATCAATGAAATTGCCGAAATCAAGTAGTTATTTTAAATATACACAGACAATATGATCATAAACACTTTAAATCCCAGTAAGTGATAATAATTTTTTTTTATAATTATATTTTTAAATTCAAAAAATAAAACGCATTTTCGATAGAATTACAAAAAAAAAAATGAAATTTTGTTGAATAATAAAAACTAAAGAAAATGTCAAGACTTCAATCGTGAAATATAAAAAAGGAACCATTTGTCAAACTGAAGATCTATTATAATGAAAAAAAAAAACAAACCACTTAATTAGAAATATTTATTTCCATTGAATAAATGACATAATTTTATAAAATAAAAATTAAGAATAATAAAAACTAAAAAATCTATCATATAATCATCAGATTAAAATGAATAAACAAACAAAACGGAGAAAAATTCCTTAAAATTAAAAGTAAATAAGATGCAAAGGTGTAAGACACTCATTTGTTGTTTCTTTTTGTTTATCCAAAATGTCAGATTTATTGATAAAAACTAATACACAATGTCAATTTAAATAAATTTAATAAATGAAAAAAAACATCAAATTAATAAACAAACGAAAGAAGGAGAAAAAATATGTTAAAACAACTTAAAAAAAAAAAACAAAACAAGCGTAATCCGATTTGTCATCTTAGACCGTATAGATATTTCGGTAAAACTTTTGCCTTTAAAATATTTTTTTTTATTTATTTTTGTTTCTTTAAAGTATTTTAAGTTTCAAAAAAAATAAAATCATTTTAAATGTTTGAAGTGGATTAGAGTTAAGTTAAGTTAACTTAAGTCAAGTTAAGTAATAAAACTTAAGTGAAGACTACCTCGAATAGACATTTGCAAACAATAAATCATTTTGTTTGTTCAAAATAAGAGAAAAAAAAATGTGTGTGTGTATTTTTTTTTTTACTTAAGAGAAGTTAATCTTCTGAGCTTCTGTTGTACAGCCGGTGCAGGTAAGTAAATCTTTATGTTTTGTTGATTTTTTTATTATTTTACTTAAAATTTTATCTATTTAAATAGAAAACACAAAGAGTCTTCGTTTTTTATTCTTGTCCATCGATAAAGAAAACAATAAAAACATAACAAATCTATTTTTTGTTAACCGGTTTTGTCGCGTGGATAAATCATGATAGTAACAATCTTGATAAAAACTTTCCTTTTTAACACATTTTTTTTTTTGTGTTGTATTTTTATTTCTAACTTTATTTCAACCGTGATAAATCGCAAATTAATTGAAAATAATAACTAATAATTGATTAATTCAAAAAAAAAAAAAAATTTACATTTAAAAAAAGATATTAATCTTTATATATCGTTTAAAAATTGGAAAAAGGATTAAATATTCTTGGCCCACATCGTTTTTTTTTATCTTAAATTTATTATTTATTCTCAAAATTAAATAACAAAAAAGAAAAATATTTTAAATTATTATTATTAATAAAAGGATTATTTGTAATAAATTAAAACAAATTATATTTCTAGAAATGAAAAGCGAAAAAATAGAGCAAAAAGCATAACAAATAAAATACGAAAAACGGTGTAATAAATCAGTCAATGGTTGTTTGATACGAAAATCAATTAATTTTTAATCTGAAAAACAATAAATTATTATTATTAAAGTTGTTGGTTGCTAGTTACCTGCGGTAATAATTCTCATTTATCTACATTACAATACTAAAGAAACGCCAACAATGAAAAAATGTTGGTATGTGCGATGTTCGATGTTGTCGAACGCGCGTGCACCACACGGTATCTCCGTACTGCTTCAAACTGAGTAGATCGCATTGTGATGAGAAAATTATCTTAGTGCTTTGCGTTTGATTGTGTATCCCTTAGAGATCTTTAACAAGATTGAAATAGAATATTGATAGCTAGTAACATCTTAATCGCCCGGTTAATATTCAACAAATTTGTTGATCTTCATGACAACTACGCGCACAGTATGTGGTGATCCTCGACCCAAGATACAAAACAAATAAATAAAAAACTGATCAGAATAGTCTTCTTCTAGTGCTTGCTCTATGTTTTATTTGGTCTTTTGGTAAGAGAAAGCCTTTACTTTGTGTGTAGTGCATTTGCTACGCGACTCTTTGATTTTTTACCGGTTTTCGATCTTTAACAACGAAAACAAAAGCCCAAAGTAATACCATAAATATCAATAAATATTAAATATGAACGATTTTTTATGGAAATTTAATAGACAAACGACGATTAACGATTATTTTTCTATTTCTTTTTATTGTTTTTATTGTTGTTTGGTAATTTGTCGGCAATCTACCTATTTGTTTTCGGTTTTGATTAGATTTCTGTGAGACTCAAACGACGACTGTCGAATATTAAGAAATTCAACATTTATGGACCAATTTTTTCATCAATTTTATTGCTTTAATTATTATTAGTTATTAATTCCGGAATTAACATAAAATAATATAAATATGAGAACGAATCGTGCTATACGAATTTACATACAAATTGCTTCTTATTGTTTGCCATCATTGTTGTCTCTTCTCTATGCGATGATCGCTGATCGCACCGATGAGAGTCATTTTCACATGTAAATTGCGTGTTTTCGGGTAATAAAACGTATTTAACGATTTTTAATTATGTCATTTTGACAATGATAGCAATAATAATAATCGTAACAATCAAAATACCAGAATTATAAAACTGTAAAATCGTAAACAATAAAAGTCTTCAATAAGCGTATTCAAATGAATTTGTGAAGTGAATTAAGCCTGCTTCAGTTACTTTAATCTGTCCTAACATAATTCCAATGATTTTTTTCAAAAACGACTTATTGATTGTTCCATAGTCAAATTACACGATTAATTCAATTAATTTTCTTATTATGATTTTATTAATTATTGATTATTGACGTTTTATAACAGTGTTAAGCTTTGACCAGAATAATTCACAGAAATAACAAAATACTGTTTATTTTATGTACAAAAACAATACTTATTCGAATTGGTATAGGGGAATAATTTTTATAGAAGTAAAACTATTTGGCAGCCAATGACAATGACGATGGTTGTTAAGTATTTTGTTAGATGATTTTGATGGCATTGGAGGGTTGTAAACTGTCATAATTCATGGGCTCACCGACCGTGAAACCTCGCGCCCAAATACCAAAACTCTACCTAACCACATAAGTCATCTATTCTATATAAAAGCGCAATAGATATTTCTCTCCCCATTTATTCAGTTATTGCAACCAAACGCAACAATAGATTTATTGTTATTTTGCTACAAAAAAAAAAAAAAATACCAAGATTTATTGTATTACATATAGTCTCTACTTGCAAAATATATCGTTATAAATAGTGAGAACATATGTTTTCCTTGTTATTATTAATAATTTTTTTTTTATTATATATCTTTTGTTAATAATAAATAAGGGATGAATATTAAGTTAATAATAATAATACACTAAAATGGCGTCAAATCTATTGTTACATTCTTATTGTACTTTTTGTTTAAATATACACTCAGTCATGTTATTTGTTAGTCCTTAATATTTAATGTTAATAATCGTTTTATAGTAATGTTAGCATTGATTTAAATATTTATTTAAATGCTTAATAAGAAAAAAAAATAAATAAAAAAAACGAGCGCATGCAATGGGCGCGTAAAATTTATTACTAAAACTATGATTGCTATGCGCTTTGTTAAATATCAAGGAGCTGCGTTGAATCTGTAAAATGACAAAAAAAAAACCTTTCCAAAAAAAAAAAAAACATTTAATCTAATTTATTATAAACAAAAAAAAAAATCATTTCTTTTCACATTTTAAAATTCGCTCATACAGGAAAACATCACTTTTTTCATCATCTTCTTCTTCAACTCAGTTACTTGTCGTTGGTTTTTTGCTGTCACTTTGATTATCATCGTGAGAAATTAATAGTTTTTTTTTTCTTTTCTTTTGAGTTTCTTTACTTTTTTTTTATTTAAAAAGAATTAAACAAAAAAATAAATAAACAACAACTGTATAAGAAAAGTAACAACAACAACAACAATAATAATAAAAATAAGATTAATAAAAATAAAATAAAGCTAAAATAAATAATAAAATAATAAAATTTATGTTTATGACAATAAATATGTTCGACGTTTATTTAACAAAAAAAAAAAAATCGTTTTGTTTTGTCGTTTTGTTATTTTTTTTTTTTTTGTATTCATTTAACGAAAATAAAAAATAAAATAACTACAAACCATTTTATAATGTACATCACTGTGAAACCCAACAGCAACAGTTATTATTATTATAATTTACATTTCATGGTTAAGTTTACGTGTAAAAAAAAGTTGAAAAAGAAAAAATGTATTTCGTTTTTTTTAAATGCAAATAAACAAAACTGAATGTGATGAGTTTATTAAAAATGTTTTTTAATCTTTATTGTTTTTCTCTTAAACAGTGTTTATGTTTTCTTTTTTTTTTTAACTTAAAGTCGTCTTCTGCTGTTGCTTTTTTTATTATTATTATCAAAAACAGTCGTGCACAGCATGCAATGGAAAAGTATTTTAATTTTTTATGAAATATTTTTGCTCAAATCATTCTGCCAATGCTAAAAAGGTAAGTAATAAAAGTGTTTGTGTTGTTGCTCATATGGATTATAGTATGTTGTTACCTGTTGTCACCATTAGATTCAACATAATTTAAAATTTTATTATTATTTTTTACATTTTATTTTTTTTTAACAATAATCATGTCACAATGATTATTTCAGTAAATTATTTTAGTCAAATCTTTTATTTAATTGACTTAAGCAGAATACAATTTTTTATTTTCTTTTTAACAAAATCCTCGACATAATTACTGATAATTAAGCGAAGAAATTTATTTGTAAGAAATAAAATATAATAAAATACTAACATGAATAAAAAATCTCTTATTATAAATAAATAAAAATAAATCTAATTTAATTTTACTATGGTTAAGCCAGTTAAAAGAATATTTATTTTTAAAATGCAAATCAGGTAACAAGGATAACACAAAAAGTTTTACCTGTAAAATGTTTTACGTTAAAACTAATATAAAAAATAAAATAGGGATCACGTTTAAAATTGAATTTTAATTATTATTAAAAAAATAAACAAATAAAAAAGGTAAACATCACATAATATCGGTATTTAAGCAGAGATTCTATTATCATTGTGCATTTTATTCGCGATTTTCTTATGTAGAGTACTTCGCTGGCGATATTAAACTATGCACTAAATACAGCAAAATACTTATAATGTTGTTGTTTGTTATATTTTAAATAACTTTGTTATCTTTTATTACACAAAGAAACAAAAAGCACTTTGTTTCTGTTTGAAATAACATAATAGAGGCGCTTAGATTTTTCTTTTTACCTTAAAAATTGTTATTGTTTGCTGTTGATTGATCGCTTTTATGTAGAATTCAAAACGAAAGACATAAAAACAGAGCTAAAACAACATTTTATGTCAATAATATATTTGTAATAATTATTTATCATTTTTTATATATTGATAAAATGTAATGAAAGACACACAATTGAGTTTTATATTGAATTTCTTTTTTTTGTGTTTTAGCCGCGACAACAGCAGCAGCAACGGATGAAGTTGACAAAGGCGACAAATAGTTGTTTAATGAATCGACAAAAGTGTTTTTATTTGTTTTTTTATTATTAAAAAAAAAAAGAAAAGATTTACAATGACCAAGAAAGGTGTGGGCATAATATTTTGTTCAATGCATCTATTTTTATCACGTTCATCGTCTTGTTCTTTAAACATCAACATTTTTTATGTAGTTAAAATAAATTCTATGCTTTAAATATATATTATTGTTCATGGGCTTAATGTTATTCGTTTTGTTAATGCTTTTTTCATTTAGTTTTTATTTATTTATTTATTGCAGTAGCACTTGTTCGCGTGCTTGTTTTTATCAACATGTCTTAAGTGCCACACTGAATACAGGGTTTATGTAAATAATTTAATAATAAATACAAAAAATTATTAACGATTTTTCAACAATTGTATTGCTCTGTTACTAAATAATGAATGTTAATAATCAATATCACACTGTAATCGACAAACAGCTCATTGTTGTTGGTTCGGAAATGAATATAAATAAATAAAATAAAGTAAAAACATAATAATAATAATGAAGAAAATATGCACCGCTGCTGGTGATGCTTTTGTTGTTTCCACTTTAATCTGCTCTGGTAGTCAAGACACATTTGTCGCGACATCGAGCTGTAATGAGATACATGGCGCGATAAGTCTTGTCATCGCGTACGCGACTTGCATATATTAAAACAAAATTTTAATAAATATAATGAGGTGAAATGTTGCTTTTCTTAAGTATTTTTCGATTTGAGTTTTCGATTTTTAGTAATTTTTCTCTATTTGCCATATGAGTGACAACTGGTCGTAATATTGTTGATGATTGTTTTGACAATAGCGTAAGAACATAATTCGAATCATCATCGACTCATAATAATACTAGATTACGTTTTAGATTAACTCTGGAAACAAAAAATTAAATTAATTGTTTGTTGTGCAGAAACTCGAATTAAATAATCACGAAAAACTGCCAGTGTGGTCAAACAGTAATCTCCATATGGGGCTCAGGTAAATAAATAATCGAAATCCGATAAGATTAAATGATGATTGTTTGATTTCGATATGTGTTTGTACTCACGAAATGCTCAGTTCGCAGGTCAAACGGTCAAAGATTTATGAATTCGTTTTTCTATAAAAAAAATCTCTGTAGTTATGATAAATTAATAAAATCCTTCGATGCTGGCATATTGGATGCAAAAGTTTAACACAATAAACATAAAGAAATAGATAGAGGTGAGAAATATTTCTGAATTCTAAAAAACTCTTTAAAGATTGTTCGCCTGTAAACGCTGCGCGAAGGGCAACAATTTTTTTTGTTTATTTTTCATACTCTCCTATTTTTTATTAAATTAATTTTATTTATGGTAATTTTTCGTATTATTAAATTCTCAATTCAAAAATTAAGCCAATATATAACGGCTGAGCAAATGGGGGGTCTCCACACATCCATCTAAACATCTCTATGCGTTGATGGATTACATCTTAAATCGTTGCTTTGCCCCGTTTTGTTTTGCTCTGTTGTTTCTTCTTTTATCCATATTGAAATTCGACATTAGAATATTTCACACACATTACATATTCACGACTTAAAATTCTTTTAATAATTTTTTTTCTATTTAATAAATAAATTATCTTTCGAAGCATTTAAACAAAACAACAATCGATTGGTCACAGTTTATTTATCATTACAATTAAATGCTTATATGCTTTCGTTTAAAATTCTTTTCAATATTTTTTTTTATTACAATATTCACACAATTATTTTTAGTTACTTCACCTGCATTTGTTTTTAAAACAAATTAATAAAAATAATTTAATATTTCCTGATAAAAGTATATTTGATTTCCGTATAAACATGTTTTTTCTTTTGTATTGATAAATATGTAAATCAGTTGGTTAAAAGTTGCTGTAAAAATTGCACAGTAAATTGATAATAATGCAGCAGTATTGATCACTCAGGTGCTTATTAATTAGTAATAAATATTTATTAATGAAATCTTTATTTATATTTTAGATAATAAATAATTACTAATAAGATGTTTTGTAACGGCGTTTGTAAAGCCACTAAGTATATACAAAAATGTTTAATCACATTGATTAATTTAACTTTAAGTGGTTTAAACACTATTCAAATGATTTATTTTCTTTAATTAAAACAAGTTTTATAAATTAAATTAAAAAGTGAAATATTTTGAAATAGAATATATACTTTAAATACTATCTAACGTGAAAACTTATGTGAATAATTTATTAATTTTAGTCAAGAGTCACTTCTTGTGGAATGTTTTTCTATTATTTAAGAAAACATTAAGCGAAGGTCATATCACTGTCATTTCATCACATGAAGATTCATTTCTTTTATTAATTTAACGAAAATATAGTAATGACTATAAATAAAATAAAAATTGTTTTATTTATTTCAATGACAAAACTGATTCATCATTTTTCTTATTTGAAACTGTAACTAAACTTCAATGAATATTAATAATAATCCGATAAATATCACACCAGCAATGTTACAAATCAAAACAATTTTTTTTTTGCCTAATCATCGTCATGTCATAATGTGTTTACTAAGTTTTATAAAATGATTTTTTCATCGGATTCTTAACTAAAGATTAGGATACATATATCATTAAAAGAGAGAAAAAAAGATTGTTTTTTTTTTGTTAATTTTTTTTTCTCTTAACAAAACGCGATACCATCCTGTCAACAGCATTTATTTTCTTTTTTACATATTTTTTAAAAGCCGGAAAAAAAAACATCAAATAATTTTTACCGGCGGTTACATTTAATTTAATTCAATTCAAATAAATATTTATATTTTTTTCCTTCATTTTTTTGTCAATTTATTTGCATGACCATTGAAAAGAGGTCTTTTTTCAGTAAAATTCTTTTAAATTTAAAGTAATGAAATTGGTTTTGATTATTTTTATTTACTGAAATCACATGTGTAATGGTATTTTTTTCATTTTTTTAAAAATATTTTTAATATTATTTCTTTTTAAAATATTATCATTTAGAAGCATTTATGATTGCTTGCGAGTAAGAAAAAAAAATTAGCAAACCGATCGAAAATATCCAGTCTCTGTTATATTTAAATTTAAAAAAAACAATTATTGTATAAAAATCCGTAAGCAGATTTTTCATAAATAAAAAGAGGACGCAATTTAAGATTTTATTCATATGAAAAAGAAAAAACAAGCAAAGTCACCCAAAATTTTAACGCCCAACAATAAAATGTTCAAGTTTAACCACAAAAGTTTAGTTTAAAAACCAACAAAAAATAAATAAATAAATAAAAATGTTCCAACAGCAATAAAATATTTATTTTAATTTTATCGTTTTATCAGATTAATCGAATAAAAATTGCTAATGTTTGAAAATTAAATTAATGGATTTCAATTTTATTTATATGAATTTTTATTGATTTTATTGGTTCAACTTAATAAAATTGTTACTAAAATGGAGTTATTTATTTGTTTTAATATTAAATTTTAGCTTTTTATAAATGTCTTGATATATGTTATGTATATATATATTTATTATAATTATTTATTGATGAATCTTAAAAAGGTGATTTTTGATGATTTATTTTTTTGTCTTGAATTTTGGTTTGTTTTTTATATATACATAACGTAATGTCTACTTAACTAAGTCAGTTGAATTCAGTCAGATGATAAATTTATTTGAAAATGGCGTCTCACTTATTTTATTAGCCAAAGATTGTTGAATGTTTTTTTGTTTATTTCTCTTAGTTAAAAGGCGTTTCTTTTGCAATGGTTTTCCTTTTTTTTATATAAATTTTTTTTATTTTGTTACTTAACGAAGAACATAAAAATGCTCTGATTATTCTGATTATTACTTAAAAAAAACTTAAAGATTTCAATACCAGTGCCAAGTCAATGAACAGATTATTATTATTTGAGTTTTATTATCGTAATAAAATAAAAAGAAATAAAATAATTTAAATAATAAATTTAAAATGACAACACCTTTTAGTGATGAATTCGTTGAATTGAAATTAATTGGAATAAATTTAAAAAAAAAAATTCAATGTTAATTCGTAGAAATAAAATTTTTCACGTTTATAAACATTTTAAAATTTATAAAGTACTTGCTGTTTATGCAACGAAAGATTAATAAACTCAGCTAATAGGTAATGATAACCCTGAATTATTGCAATATTATATCTAAATAGAATTATTATATAGACATTAATTGAGAATATGGAATACAATTCTTATATATACATGGTCATTTATGGTTATTTATAAAGCAATTGAAAGTATACTTTACACCAATAAGACTTTTATGTTTTTAATTGTCTTTCTTTAAAATAAAATAAATGTATTGGTGCTTTGATTGTCTTTAATATCTTTTGTTTCTATATTTTTAATCATGTTACTTAGGCTATTTAATCGTAATAAGTAACAAAAAATGCTAAATGTAAAATACTAACGAAGTGATTTAAGGGTAACTAAATTATTTCAAATAGAGAAGCAAAATACATATCTAAAATAATTTAAAAAAAAAATAAACTTAATTATTTTTATCACATAATTTATATTTTTATTTTTATATATTTTTTCTGTTTGTTTTTCTTTTATTCTTTTTTTTTTTTTTTGCTTTAACTATAATTTACATTAATTTATTTAAATATATGTATATATATATTATGTACATCAATTTTAATTAAATTTATTCTTATAAAAAAGAAAGAAATTATTAATTAAAAAATAATAATAAAAAATTAAATTAAATTAAAAAAAAATTACTAAAGGATATCTAATTATCTCGAAATTAGAGGATAATAGTAGTTCTTTTTTATTTATTCGCTTTATTCACATTTTTCTTAATTAATCAGTTTTCGTATATATTAATTAAAGGGTTTTACACTTTAAAAATGCTATTTACAGTGAATTTTAATCAGACATCTTAAAAAATGCAATATTTTGATATTTAGTTTCCAACCAGCGATTTTGTGGTAATATTTTAATTCTTACAAGATTATTTAACTTTTATATTTATTAAAGTTTAAAGTTACTTATTTTATACCGAAAAAGTTACAATTTAATTGATTGACTATTAAGTAAATTTTTTACGAATTATGTGAATAATTATGGTTGGCAGTTGATTATTATTATTAAGTACGGAATGAACCACTGTTTTTTTTTTAATTAGCAAGTTTTTATTAAGAAAAACAGTGAAATGTTTCATTAAAAATAAAAATAAATAAAACGATTAAAAATATCAGTTGCATTTATTAAGTAATCTCAATAAAATCTTAAAGCAAATTAAAACCCTTTAAAAAATAAAATTAAAAATAAATAAAATAATAAATAAAAATGTAAAAGATATATTTAAATAAAATTTACAATAATACCTAAATTAAGTAATTAACTAAATAATTTTAATACAAGTGCTAAGCACAACCTTAATTTATTTAAAAAAAAAAATATTATTATTATTATAAAAAAAAATTAATATTTCACAATTTGTTATTTAATTATAATTCTTTCTCTTCTGCATTCTTTTTTTCTGTTATCCATTAATTTGCTACTTATTAGAAAATACTGATAATAAAATCTTATAAATTAGATTTTAATATTTATTATAATAATTAAATTACTTAAATTACAAAAAAAAAAAAAATAAATTACAAATAAAATAAAATCAACTTTTGGTGTTCTTTACGCTGATTTTCGTTTCTTTTTTATTCGTCTTGTTCATTGTTCAAACTCAGCGTACAGTTTTTTTTTCTCTTAATTTTTTAACGTTAATTTTGTATTTTTATTAAAAAATAATTCGATTTTAATAACTTTATTAAAGTTTATTTGTTTACTTGCTTTAATTATAGCTAATTTTTTAGTTTTCATTAATTCTACACCTCACTTTGCATACAATGAATACTCGAGTCTTGTGAAAGTTCATCTAATGATGAGTCTGTAATAAACCAAATAAAAAAAAATAATAGAAAAATTACTCTAATAATTTATAATGAAATAAATAAATTAAATAATTTATAAATTTCAAAAATCTATAAATTTGAAATTATGTGAGATCATATTTTTACTTTAATAGAAAAAAAAATTAAATTATTTCAAAAATTCGCAAAAATTAGGTGAAAAGGTTGAATTATTGTTGCAATTTTATAATTTTTTTTTTTCTTTTTTACTTTTAATTAAAATTAAATTTCACAAAAGAATAATATAAATATTAAATAAATATATGTTTTTTTTATTATATAAATAAAATTTTATAAAACAAACAGCGATGCTCGATTTTACAGATCAAAAATGAAAAAGCAACAACGAATTTACAGTTGCTAATATTGAATAAAGGTAAAATTTAATGTTTTATTCATATATAAATGTCTATCAATAAACATACAAAAAAAAAATTCTTTTAATGTTTTTATATTTAAATTTAAAAACATTTATCACTTAATTGAAAAGATTTATAACAGTTTGTTAATACGAAAAAAAAAAAAAGAAATTAATTTTTTTTTTTGTTGAAATGCAGAGGAAAATAAATATCATTAAAAATAATCAATAAAAAGGTTTAATGGCCTCAAAATCGATTAAATACTATGAATTAATTTTATTATTATAAATACTATTGATTAGTTACTTTAAACATATTATATACAATAATATACTAGCAAAGATGCGTTTTTATTATTATGTAGTTCATAGTGCAGCTATACACTAATAACAAATACCTGTGCTATCGCCTTGTGAAATAATTGTTTTACTTTGAGCAATATTGTGCGATTTAGCATTATATATTATTAATATATAAACAAAATATTAACATATTTAAACATATCAATTAAAAAAAAATCTTAACACTAAACAACTAACATTGAAATATATATTTAATAAACACACTTACCATGTGGTGTAAACAGAGACGTTTTTGTATTATTATTATTTATATTATTATTATTAATTAAATTATTATTATTGTTATTATTATTTAAATGCAATGAATTATGGGAATTATTTTGGAATGAGTACGTTAATTGTAAATTTATATGCCTTCCAAAAGAGTTACCATCCACATCACGAGGTACTGTAATAATAAGAAAAGAAACATTTTTTTCGTTAGTTATTAAATGCAAATAAATTAAATAATAAATAATTTTGATATAAAAACGATGTTTTTTAATTTCTGTATAATTTTTTTTTCGAATTTAAAAAGCATACATTTATTTTTACCGGCATGTATATGTTTTTTTTGGCGGGCTCTGGAATTTTGAAACCATACTTGTGTCACACGTTTACTTAAGCCGGTCACCGATGCAATACGCTCTAAATCTTGGCCATCGGGATTACTATCTATTTGAAAATTTGCCTGCAACACTTGTAATTGTTCCTCGGTGAATGTTGTACGAACACGTTTTGTTTTACTTTTATGATAACCATCAGCGTCACAACCATCTAAAAATTATTTAATTATGTAATTAAGCAATGCCATAATTAAATAATAATAATAATAATAATAAATAACTTACCATCACTAGACGTCGTTCCACCCTCAATAGTTTCCATATAATGTGCCTTACACAAAACACGATCATCTAATAATGCAAATTGTTCCCCAGTTGATAATTGTCTACCACATGAATCACAAGCAAAACAAGCTAAATGAAATACTAATTCTCTGGCACGTCGCACCCAATCCGAAGCTGATATTCCTCGGCAACATTTTGAACATTTTGCACCGAAATTTCTAAAAATAAAAATACTATTAAAATTTATAATAATTTTTAATTGTTATGTAAATAGGTAGAAATATTATTTTTACAAAAAAAAAAATTCATAACGTAAGACTACACACACCGTCGGTATTTATTTATTTTTTAATATAAAATAATTTTTATTTATTTCTATGACTTTAGTAAATAAATGAATAAATAAAGAAAAATTATTATTCCGCCCTTTTTTCTCTATATTTTCAAAACATAAAAATTATTTGATTGTTATTTAAATCATAATTTAAATTTTTTTTTCTTAATTTCAATATTGAATTTATGTAATAAAAATATGACATAATGTTTACGTGATGATTAGACAAAATACTTCAAACGAAAAATATGAATTTTTTAAATTTTTTTTCGTTTTAGATGAGATTTTACTATTGAAATAACAAATAAATTATTAATTAAAAACAAAATAAATAAAATAATTAATTGTGAGAAGTCTTTTAATTTTTATTTTTTTATTTTGATTTGTATTATAAGGAAATTGGTAGAAACAATATTTTGAAACAAATAATCAATTAATTGTAATGATAAATAAACTGTGACCAATCGATTGTTGTTTTGTTTAAATGCTTCGAAAGATAATTTATTTATTAAATAGAAAAAAAATTATTAAAAGAATTTTAAGTCGTGAATATGTAATGTGTGTGAAATATTCTAATGTCGAATTTCAATATGGATAAAAGAAGAAACAACAGAGCAAAACAAAACGGGGCAAAGCAACGATTTAAGATGTAATCCATCAACGCATAGAGATGTTTAGATGGATGTGTGGAGACCCCCCATTTGCTCAGCCGTTATATATTGGCTTAATTTTTGAATTGAGAATTTAATAATACGAAAAATTACCATAAATAAAATTAATTTAGTAAAAAATAGGAGAGTATGAAAAATAAACAAGAAACTTTGTTGCCCTTCGCGCAACGTTTACAGGCGAACAATCTTTAAAGAGTTTTTTAGAATTCAGAAATATTTCTCACCTCTATCTATTTCTTTATGTTTATTGTGTTAAACTTTTGCATCCAATATGCCGGCATCGAATGATTTTATTAATTTATCATAAGTACAGAGATTTTTTTTATAGAAAACCGAATTCATAAATCTTTGACCGTTTGACCTGCGAACTGAGCATTTCGTGAGTACAAACACATATCGAAATCAAACAATCATCGTTTAATCTTATCGGATTTCGATTATTTATTTACCTGAGCCCCATATGGAGATTACTGTTTGACCACACTGGCAGTTTTTCGTGATTATTTAATTCGAGTTTCTGCACAACAAACAATTAATTTAATATTTTGTTTTCAGAGTTAATCTAAAACGTAATCTAGTATTATCATGAGTCGATGATGATTCTAATTATGTTCGTATGCTATTGTCAAAACAAACACAAATCACAATATTACGACCAGTTGTCACTCATATGGCAAATAGAGAAAAATGACTAAAAATCGAAAACTAAAATACTTAAGAAAAGCTACATTTCACCTCATTATATTTATTAAAATTTTGTTTTAATATATGCAAGTCGCGTACGCGATGACAAGACTTATCGCGCCATGTATCTCATTACAGCTCGATGTCGCGACAAATGTGTCTTGACTACCAGAGCAGATTAAAGTGGAAACAACAAAAGCATCACCAGCAGCGGTGCATATTTTCTTCATTATTATTATTATGTTTTTACTTTATTTTATTTATTTATTTTCATTTCCGAAACAGCAACAACAAGAATTAAAAAAGAAATAAATAAAATGTACAAAGAACAGGGTGATAATAAATAAAAACAAACTTTTATAATATACATATCTTGATATCATCGTAACACAGCATGAAAACGATGCACGAGATAATAAATAACTCAGTTTTAATATTTTAATCAAGATAAAGCTAAAGACAATAAAGGTAATCTATTAAGACCACACCTCAGACATTTTATAATAAATAAAAAATTTATAATAATTTCATCATTTAAAATGTCATCAATTTGTTAATAAGATTTTTTTATTTTGGATTATCTTAATATAAAATAATTAACTAAACTTTTCTGATTGTCCCTGCCTCGGCGATGTTTATAACGTATAAACAAATATTATCGCCACATATTGGCAATATGTTCATTACGATACAGGATAATTAATTATAAATTTCCATAAAACAATGAAATTGGTTGAAATGTTGATTTAAATTTCTTTATTTTTTTATTTCGTTTGCAGTTTTTTACTTTATTGCATTTAAACAACAGATGTGGTTTTGACCGACAATATTTTGTTGTTTTTAAAATATCTTCTGATTAACCAGCTTCTGTTCATCGCTGTTGTCTGTTATGTTTTCGGTTGTTGTTTTTTTTTCAAGATAAACAAAAATAAAACTGGCAAAAGCCAACCGTTTTAATGCATAAATCCTATTAACAGATACATTTAATATAAAAAATACCTTTTCCTACCGTGTGTTTTGCATAATTAATATATATATTTTGCTCGCGAATAATTATCTTTAAAATGTTTATAAAAAAATGTTTTTTTTTTGTTAATAATAATAAATTAGTTACATACTTGGCATAATCGGCTTTACAATAAACTTGTCGTTCCCTTAAAAAACAAGAAGGCTGTCGATCTAATGGTGATAAACAAACGCAACAACGAAGGCATGATCCGTGCCAGGAACAACCACCAACTTCAAGTAGATATCTGTCGGAGATTGGTTCGCCGCATGCTGCGCACGACCTTAACTCCGTCTAAAAATGTAAAAAATAATGTTTTATTTCATAAATATATAAGCTTATCAAATTTAGAGCTTTTTTTTATTAAAACTCAAAAATAAAATAGTAAAATATTGTTTGTTGGTTAAAGCAATAAAATATGTAAAAAATAAATAGTTTTTTTTTTATAAATTTTGCATTGTTAATGCATTTGATCATATAATAAAAATGTTTTAAAATTTCAATACAAAAAAAATCATTTAAAGCATACTCTTGTACTTTGTTACTTTAACATTATTTACTACATTAATTTATTTACTCTCAAAACTATAAAATAATAAAAAATATAATAAACTTCATAGATAGTACACGAAAATGTAGATTTATTTCTCACGATGATAAAGATATTCCTTTTATTATAAAAATAAAATCGAATTCACTGTTGCATATCTAAGGTGAAATATAAATTTTTTAAAAAAAAATTTCGCACCCATGATTCGATACGAACAAAAGACTATAAAATTGCATGGTGGCATTATTGGCGCCATTTTATTTGCGTTCAGGTAAACTTTGAGGTGTAAACATAAATGTTTATTGGAATTTCTCCCTGATTTTATTTATTAACAATATAAAATTGGAATTAATAATAAGGAAAACATTTTTAAATTTGTTTATAACAACGATATAAAAACTCATAATCTTAGTATGTTTGTAGCAAAGTAACAATAAATCTATTGTTGCGTTTGGTTGCAATAACTGAATAAATGGGGAGAGAAATATCTATTGCCCTTTTATATAGAAGAGAAGACTTATGTGGTTATGTAGAGTTTTGGTATTTGGGCGAGAGGTTTCACGGTCAGTGAGCCCATGAATTATGACAGTTTACAACCCTCCAATGCCATCGAAATCATCTAACAAAACACTTAACAACCATCGTCATTGTCATTGGTTGCCAAATACTTTTACTTCTATAAAAATAATTCCCCTATACCAATTCGAATAAGTATTATTTTTGTACATAAAATAAACAGTATTTTGTTATTTCTGTGAATTATTCTGCTCAAAGCTTAACACAGTTATGACGTTTTATAATCAATAATTAATAAAATCATAATAAGAAAATTAATTGAATTAATCGTGTTATTTGACTATGGAACAATCAATAAGTCGTTATTGAAAAAAATCATTGGAATTATGTTAGGACAGATTAAAGTAACTGAACCAGGCTGAATTCACTTCACAAATTCATTTGAATACGCTTATTGAAGACTTTTATTGTTTACGATTTTACAGTTTTATAATTCTGGTATTTTGATTGTTACGATTATTATTATTGCTATCATTGTCAAAATGACATAATTAAAAATCGTTAAATACGTTTTATTACCCGAAAACACGCAATTTACATGTGAAAACGACGCTCATCGGTGCGATCAGCGATCATCGCATAGAGAAGAGACAACAATGATGGCAAACAATAAGAAGCAATTTGTATGTAAATTCGTATAGCACGATTCGTTCTCATATTTATATTATTTTATGTTAATTCCGGAATTAATAACTAATAATAATTAAAGCAATAAAATTGATGAAAAAATTGGTCCATAAATGTTGAATTTCTTAATATTCGACAGTCGTCGTTTGAGTCTCACAGAAATCTAATCAAAACCGAAAACAAATAGGTAGATTGCCGACAAATTACCAAACAACAATAAAAACAATAAAAAGAAATAGAAAAATAATCGTTAATCGTCGTTTGTCTATTAAATTTCCATAAAAAATCGTTCATATTTAATATTTATTGATATTTATGGTATTACTTTATGCTTTTGTTTTCGTTGTTCAGGATCGAAAACCGGTAAAAAATCAAAGAGTCGCGTAGCAAATGCACTACACACAAAGTAAAGGCTTTCTCGTACCAAAAGACCAAATAAAACATAGAGCTAGCACTAGAAGAAGACTATTCTGATCAGTTTTTTATTTATTTGTTTTGTATCTTGGGTCGAGGATCACCACATACTGTGCGCGTAGTTGTCATGAAGATCAACAAATTTGTTGAATATTAACCGGGCGATTAAGATGTTACTAGCTATCAATATTCTATTTCAATCTAGTTAAAGATCTCTAAGGGATACTTAGTAGAAAGCAACGTATCACGATCTTCTTCTCATCATAATGAATCTACGCAATGTAAATCAGTAAGGAGATACCGTGTGGTGCACGCGTTCGACAACATCGAACATCGCACATATCAACATTTCTTCGATGTTGGTGATTTTTTTTTAGTTATTGTAATGTAGAAAAATAAGAAATATTACCACAGGTAACTAGCAACCAGTAACAAAAACAATAATAATAATAAATTGTTTTCCAGCTTAAAAATTAATTGATTTTTGTATCAAACAACCATTGACTGATTTATTACACTTATTATTATTATTATTATATTTATTTTTCCTTTTTTATATTTGTTTAATATTATTTAAATAAGTATTTGCTCTTGTTTTGTGTTGCTTTTTAATAATAAAAATAATAATTTAAATGCGATTTTTATTTATTAAAAATTTGAATAATACAACTAAACGATAATAGTCTATAGAAGCAGTGAAGAAAAACCTGAGTTAATCTTTTCTGTGAGTTTGTCTTTTATTTTTTTTAAAATAAGAAAAAACTTTTCGGTAAATATTGAATAAAATGAATAAACCTGACCATTTATAAAGATTATAAAAAATAATATTTATCTATATGAAAAATTGAAGTATAAAGGTATAAAAATATGTACCTTTTATAATAATTTAATATTTGACACAATGTTCTAATAAATCATAAAAATTCGACATAAATTGTGTGTTGAGGAATAGAATGAATTAAATGAAAAGTAACCTTTTTCTGTGTGTGTAATTCATTTTTTTCTTCTTCTTCTTTAAGAATTTCTTCTATCCATTCAGCTAGTATTGTAGCTGATGCTGTTGTTGTGTTAATTTATTTATTAATTTTTTATTTTATTTATTATCATTAACTTTAAGTGTCAAACTCTTCAACGACGGAATTACAGAAAAATAAACGTTAATGTTATAAAATATAGTTTATGTATGGCGGAAAAAAACTCTGTATATATGGAATTATGTTATCCTTTGCAGTCATGATACTTCTATTTAAAAACATAATTATAAAGTGTTCCGTCTTTAAGGTATCTCAGTGTTTAATGAAATATAAAAAATGTACAAGCTAAATAGCCGTGGAAGCGTTGCCAATAGCGTCATTTATCACATCATCTGGATTTTTTATTATTTTTTTTTATATATTTTTTTCTCCCGTATTTCTTTTTTTTATATATATTATTATTTATTTAGAGAAATAAAATTCTTCTTATCCACAATAAACATAAATATATACATATTGGAATCTAGATATCAAATCTTAATAACAAAAAGCAAAGAGAAACAACAAAATTAACATAAAATACTTGTCACCGCAGATGAAAAAAAAAATAATATTATAGAAAATCTGTTTTTTTTTTTTGTTTATCTATCTTAAATTAATAATAAATAAATAAAACGTAGAAATAACGATTAACAGATTAAAAATGAAAAAAAAAATTGTCTCTAAGAATATTTTTTTATTATTTATTTTCTATAAAAACATTTTTTTTTTATTATTAATTTAAAATAAAAGACTCAGATTAACCTGTTTTTGGTCTAACAGAAGCAGATTGAATTAGTTGTTGTTGCTATTTGTTTTTTTTAAATTAAAAAGTCACAGGTAAATGTTGAATTTTTTTTTTTTGGTAAAGATATGAAATATTTAAATAATATATGTGTGAAAGTAAAAATAAAGACAATAATTTAAATTAAAATAATTATTATTATTATTACCTTTTTTTTGCCTTTAACACGAGATTAAGAAGCAATATGTATACAAACGGTGAATATTTAGTGGATATACAGTATTGAACGATATATAGGTAACATAATGTTATTTTTGTAGGTCTTCGTGTTACAAGAATTTTATACTGAATAGAAAAATAAAGCAAATTGACTTTAAAGCGGTTAAAGACGTTTTGTTACCAAATAACCGTTCAATCATAATTCAATGCTTAGTAAATGGAGAGTACGATATGCAAAGTATTTTTATACTTTAACATTGTTCAAGCAACATTAAATAAAAATTTAACGCAAACTTATGTATAACTTTTACTTCATCCAGCACTGAACATTGCTTAATTAATTAATAACATAATTATTATTATTATTGATATAATTTTATTTTAATAGTAAAAGAAATTAATTTTTTTCTAGCATGCAATAACTTAATACAACTTATGGTTAATGGTTTTATCATTTATGAAGTGTCTAATGTATGTCTATGTGTGTTAATTTTACATTTTTTTTCTATTTATGTCATTAATTAGCTTCAACTTTATTACTCAAATGTTTACTTAAGTATATTTGTTAAGCTTATTGATTAATTAACGCAGTTTATTGCTTCTTTATTTTACTTTTAATCTAATTTTATGACTAAGCTGATGTTAGGATTAAATTTTATGATGATTATTAGATAATTACGAGTCAATACTGTTTTTGTAATTATGTGACTTATTTTTCAGTAAAAGCTTTAGGAAAATTATAAAAACAGACGTACCTCATTAATTTATTCAAAATAAAGTGCCTAATATGAAAAACAAGTTACAAGTTTATTAAATCTTATTTGAAAAATATTACCTGCGTTTAAAAAAAAAAAAACAGAATTAAACCTATAAATTCACAAATGAATTCATGTTATTAGGCTGCATATATTGCTAAAAATACAATTATATTAATATATTCCTTATATGTAATTATAATATTAAATTAGAATTAATCTCAGGTAATTACTCATTATTTAGACGTAATTTTGTAATTACTCTGACTTAATTTTCGTTAATTATCAATATTTTAAATTTATTATAAAATAAATTTAAATTAGGCAAAAAATCATTAGTGAATTTTTTAATTTTCAAATAAAAATGTATGTAAAATTTTATATCGTCGCCCTCACGTTTATGCCGCTATTTAGTTCAAGATACATAAATTACATAATTGCCATAAATTGATTAAAATTAATTTTCAATAATTAAAATAAAATTAAAAAAAAAAAATTTTAGAGCAATAAAATAACAAAAAAAAAATAGAAAAACCTACACGCGACAAAAAATTAAATATTAGAAAAAAAGTCTCAGAATTATCTCATCTAAGCATTTTAAGTATTCGTTATTACAGCCTTAACGATTTGCTTGTTTAGTTTCGGCACTTTAATTGATTTTGAAAATTCAAGATCAAATCGCATCTTAACTATGGTAAAAAAAGACGAGAAAGATCCGTTAGCATGCATAATAATTCTGTTGTTTAATTCGCGATCGCACATTCCAGCACGTGTTTGTCTCACTTCTATAAACAACCACAAAAACAATAATAATTTTTTTGCGAGGATCAACATTTTTTTAGCATCAAAACTACATAGATTTCACCTGCCAAAATAACCAGCATCGAGTATCAGCTGTATCAATTGTCTCCGGATTATTAATTTCTTGTTTTTATCATTTTATTCGTTTCTTTTGCTTTTTCGTTTCGTTTTTTATCATAAATTATCCAAATTGACGCTGAATTCATAAAAATTTGTCGTAATCGCCGCCGCTGCCGGTTGTTCCCACGATGATTGAACTTATCTGCCTCGACGAAATATCAAAATGCAATCAAAGCAATAGACAAAATTTATAATAAATTAATTCTGAAGAGTCGCGAGTCGCCACCAAAGGTACTGGGTCTATCGTAATCTGGTCGAATTAGATGTGATTCGTTTTTCTGTTTTGTAGAAAAAATTCTCGGTTTTAGAATAAAAATCTTAAAAGGTCAGTCATTAACCTCACAGCAGGCGAATTTTGATTTTGTTTTTGTCTTATATTTTTTCGTTAAAACAAAACAGAAATAGAAATTAGAAATAATACGAAGAAACGATCGGCTACTTTTTTAATCTAGCGAAATAAATGTTTCACTACATAGTGAAAGAAAAATTTTCTTGTATGTCCCAAAGGACGAATCTGTAGCGAATCGAGCCAAATCATTAGGTCTTACAAAATTTTGATCGCTGAATAGGAAATAAAGCTTCGCGTTCAATTAAAAGCATCATAATTTATGAACTAAAAAAAATAAACTAAAAAAACAGGAAAATTTAGAGATTGAAGCGTAAACAAAGTGTTTAATGTCTTGATAGACCACGAATGATTGATTGATGCGATGACGATCTGAGGTTTCAATGGCGGAGGAGGAAAAGACGATCATTAGTCGATACTCTTTTGTCGAAGACGTCATTATGTAATTATTTCATGATTCGGTTCTAGTTCTGCATCTCGCCCATTCGACTCATTTGTGATTTACGAGATGATGCGTATAAGAAATGCGAAAACAATTAAATATGCGGTAGCGGTAGCTAATCTTCGTTTCATTTGCTTTTGTGAAGTGAAACGAATTGGTTGAGGTTGTAGAAGCCGCGCATTTTATATTCTCTCTCGACGAATTATGAAACAATTAAAAGAAACAGATTTGACACAATAATTGCTTGTATCTCAGCCATTTATTTCTTTGAAGCTGACCGAACAATCACAAGGTAAACAAACAAGAGAAGATGCTCAGCGGTTATGAGTGATTTATTGCTTCGATCACAGCTGAGACTAAATACAAACTTTGCAGCAGTTTTCTGCAGATGCAAAGTCATTCAAAGACAATGAATTGACAATTCTGAATCAATATTAGGGGCTAGCACAGTACTTTTGTATGTGAAATGGTGGCAATAAATAACTGCAAAGCCACAAAAATGCCAGCCCATTCGATATTAATCTGTCATTTAAACAATGAAAAAAGCCCTTCGAATTTGATACGTACAATGAAATCTACTTCATGAAATTCGCATCAGTCAATCTCAACGTGATAATGTGATGCAATTTATATTGTTTGAAGTTGAGGCTGCGAGAAAATATAGTCTTTTCATAATTATTTTAGTCTTCTATTAGCCTTTTTGACGCCAGGTAAACGTACAGGCAAGAGTTGTAGCTCTAATCTACTCCGCTGCATAAATTAAAATAAAAATCTCGTTTATTTATTTATTATTTAATTTTAAATATCAATAAGCGTGTGGTGTGGATCAAGAATGTCTTCTTCGTCTTCTTCACCATCGTCGTTGTTTTATATTAAGATAATTCATCAAAATAACGACTTTGATTTTATTACCGAAAACAACTTAGCTGCGATTTAAAACAAATCTCGTCAAACAAATCTTTATTCGTAATAAAAACTAAATAGTTAAACATTTTTCTATTTATTTCTACTAGATAGAAGTCATTAAAAGTTTATTTTGAATCAAAAATCAATCTCTGCTGCGCACTGACGAATATAAAAACAAAGTCTTTTGTTGATTGCAATAAATTGAAGTCTAATGTAGGCTCAAATGTAGTTGGCCTTTCATAGAAAGCACACCTAAAATTATTTGTTTTGCTGTTTGTTTAGTTGCGCTTTTCTTTGCCGTGTCCAGGTGAAGTGGTTGTATTCTGTGGCTATGTAACTGCACAACAATAGGCAATAGCCCTCGCACGGGACGCAATTGTTTTGTTAAAACCTAAGTGACTTGTTTATTGATGCTCGAAAACATTACACACCACAGTTAGTCAGTCAGGCCTTCCCAATATTAAAAACTATTTATACCCTTGTTCGACAATACTTAAAAGGACTTTAAATGTCACCAGGGGGTTTGTCCCTTTTATTATTTTTTAATCTATTCTCAAGACTTTGTTGTTTGCTTTCGAATTATTATTTTTTAAAGTTGTAAATTTTCCACAACGTGTTATACAATAAAAGCATAAACGTTTCAAACAACACCTAAATCTCAACAAAACCGAAAAACGTTTTTCATTTTATTGAGTGTTGTCGCCCCGATCAATGTTAAATAAAATTGTTTTCTAATTTTCTATAATTTTATCATTTTCTTTTAGTTATCAAACCAAAAAATAAGAAATTACGGATGAGATGAATTCTAACAATAAAATTATTATACCTTTGTGTCGCCACACGAGTATGTCTTCTATATTCGTATACATATTGTTGTAAAATAATAATAATAAAAATAAAAAGAAAAAATGTAAAATTTGAGAATTTTTCTTTTATTGACGCTTTTATTGAGCAAAATCAATAATTTTTATTTGTTCATAAAAGAACAAATAAAGTCATAATCAAAAATTAATTAAAAATATTATTTTATTGATCATTATTTTTTTTTGTTTTCTTGATCGAAAAATACTGACAACGAATTGCGATTAAAATAAAAATGCAGTCGAATGGTATTATCGTTAAATTGTTTATGGTCATA
Source organism: Ptychoptera contaminata (assembly GCA_963942525.1). Lineage (NCBI taxonomy): Eukaryota > Metazoa > Arthropoda > Insecta > Diptera > Ptychopteridae > Ptychoptera > Ptychoptera contaminata. The sequence continues at coordinate 11,558,153 of OZ012638.1, read as the reverse complement.
ATTTATTTCTTTTCTGATGAAACTAATAGGTTGTATATACATATCTTAATTTAGTTAAAACGTTTTGATACATTAAGCATTGAAATTACTTAAAATGTTATCGCACAATTAGAATTAGCAATATATTGCAGATTCAATCAATCTTCCTAAGTGAAAAAAAGCATTTAAAACAAATAAATAAATAGTATTCAGTTAAACTAAGTGTTCTATTCAAGAATTCTAATATTATTATTTTTTTATTAACAAGAATTATTTTTGCTAATTAATTACGAACAATTAAAAAGTTAATAAATAAATAACTAAGTTTGTCATTGGTTTATAATTAAATATAAATATTAAAATCTAAATCACAAGTGTTTTCATGTTTATTTACAAAAGTTTATATAAAAATAATAAAAACAGACTAAAAATTTTATTAACAATAGCAGCAATAATAACACTTCATAATGATTAAGCGCACAAATATTTATTTATTCATCGTATTTAGTTTACATGAAAAAATGTTTATTTAAAATTGTTAAAATAATATAAATTATTTGGGCTGTAAAATAAAGGGAAAGTACGAAACAAATTAATTAAATTTAAAAAAAAAAACGTGTGCTTTGCTAATAAACGTTAAACAGATTATTGCAGCAAAAAATCAATTAATCAGTCGGATATAAATATAATAATAATAACAATCAAAAAAAATAAAACATCCGCATTATGTTATTTATTTATTTTTTAATTAAATTTATTTTATTTTTTATTTTTTTTTTAATGAAAATAAAAAACAGAAAGAAAAACAATTTTTATTGAAAAAATCTGTTTTACAAAATTTCATTCATTAAGTTTTTTTTCTGTTTATTTGTTAATGAAATTATTGTTATTAAAATAAATATTGATTAATTAAATAATTAATAAATATAAATTGTTTAGTCATAATTCTCTTTTTATTTTCTTTTGACAAATTAAAAAAAATATCTGGAGTAGCAAATTAGTAAAACGAACTCTGCATTTCAAGCAAATATTTAATAGTGTTTCAAAAGTTATTTTGAGCTTTAGCAAAACAAATTTTTAATCAAATTAAAGATGGGCCTGAAGTTTAAAGTTATATCTTAAAAATGACTTGCTGTGAGAATTTCTGGATACTGGATGTATACAATTCGATATAATTTCAAATAGCAGTTTAGACTTTTAACTGCATAATGAAACTACAATAGTACCCAAAACAAGGTTTTTAAACACTTTTAATCAAAATACTAAAATAATAACCAATTAATTATTTCATTCAATTAAACCAATAATTATGTCACTAATTTATAAATAAATTAATCAAATAACACGAGAACATGACATTTAGCGGTTACATTAAGAGTAACAAGTTAATAAACTTTAATTTTACATAAAATAAATTAATTCCATTTAATATTTTCCAAGCTGCTTTTGCATTATTTTTATATAACAATTTTAAAACAATGTTTAATCTTTGTAACTACCCTAAATAGTTATAAAATTGATATTTTATCACTTCGAGTAAAAATAACAAAACAATAAACATGAATAAAAGATTATAAAAAACAAAACATTAAGAAGCATATCAAAAATCAATTATAAATATGATTACAATGTGTATGCGGTAGAAAACTATTAAGTACTTAAACAATAATAATATTCAATATTTATTGACATTAATTCCTTGACTTTGTAGTTAATTATTTTTATCAACAAACTAAAAGAAAATAAAACGCTGCTTAATTTCACTTAATTGCAACTATTGATGCAAACTTTATTCAACTGGTTTTGTATGTTTTTTTATTTTTATTTTAATATTGCTTTTGCAGATACTTTAGAAACGATTAAAAGTTATATTAAATTAAATTAAATGTCTATTTTATGTGTTAAATAATTATTAAGTAAGTAACGTAATGTTTAGCTGCCGACAATGATGTTTTTTTTTAAACGTTAACTTTACATTTTTACATATTTTGACTTTTTTTCTGTTTTGTTTAGTTTTATTTTGTCTTCACGATGAAATGCAACAATAATTAAAAATTTGTCTTTAATCAAGCGGGTGATGGATTAAAGTATTTAAATTTAAACAAACATAGTTTACTTAAGTTAAATAAACAATATTCGATTTTGATTTTATGAAATAAAAATAAAATTGAAAGAGAAGAATATTTTTATGTATTGTTATGATTTTTAACTGTTTCTTTTTTTAATTTTGGTTAAAGTAAGTGGCCGACGTTTGATGGTACATACTGTTAAATATTTATTTAAATTCATCATTATTATTTTTTTTTTTTTTTTAAAACATGTAAGAATAACAAATGCGGTAATAGTTCAATTGAATAAAATTAAAAAAAAAAAGAGAAAAAAGGCAAAAAGAAAAAGATATTATTGTTCGTGCCAAAAAATGTTTATTTACATTTTTAAGCGGATTTTTTCTTTATTTTTTGGAAAACTTTCATTTGTTTATTTTTTGTTGATATAAAAAAAAAAATTATAAACACTTGAGTAGAAGTTTTGAACACTTTATTATTCTTAGAAAACATATAAATAACGTTTCTAGTTATAAAACTGTTTTTAGCTTTAAGCGTAATTTCTTTTTTTTTCAGTAATTTTTTCTTAATATCTCATTATATAATCTATATCTTTGTTTTTAAAATCAATTTATTAATTATCTTGATACACATACAATTTAAAAAATGAACACATTTTCCATACAAGAGTTTTTCTTACCTTCATATTTTTTATTTGATTATCCGTTTTGACTAACTACTTAATAAATTATTATTTTTCTTTTTTCTTATTTTTAACTATTTTAACTAATTATTCATGGATGATTTTATTTTTGTAAATAAAATAATAAATAAAAATTATTAAAAAACATTGCGCACATTAAACACAGAACTATCTTTGGACATTAAAATGAATTTTTATTTTCTTAAAGCATTTTTTCTCCTTTAGAATTTAAATTTTAGCACAAAACATATTTATTAATATTATTATTATTATTTTTTATTACTTTTCTACAACTTCAAACCACAATTAAACACATTTTGAACGAATGCTTTTATTTTATTTATAAAATAATAACCAAAACCCAGCACATCATTAGAATAAATACAAATAAACTAAGAAAAAATAACTAATTTCGAGTTCGTTTTTAGTTGAAATCACTCACGATTAAAGTCATACACTTATTTTTTTAAGTAGCATATAAAAATATTTAAATAAAGTAAACAAAACAATAAAATAATAAACAGAATAAACAACAATAACAAACAGAAATCACATAATAATATTAACAAGAGTAATGAAAAGAATAGCAAAGAAATACACAGTCATACGAACTAGCTGTGCTACCAAACCGAGTTCTAAGGTATAACTGACTTTAGTTAAGCTGATAAAGTTGTTCTCTTCTCAATATACGGAAACTTGATACTCGCCCGGTGAATGTCCCACACTTGAGCTTTTTTATTGTCTACTTTTTTTTGAATGATTGTAAAGCAAACAAGAAAAACTGTGCGCTTTCCTCATACACATGGATTTTTATATATGTATATATAATACTAAACTAAACATACACGATTGGTTGCTAGGCGTTTATATAATTTAGTTACGCCCTCCGTGCAGCTACAGTATTTTAACGAAGCAGAAAAAAAAAATTAAAGCATTTTTTATCCAAATACAGTATTGGTTCAAATACTTAAAGTGTAGTACATATAATACGTCCATGTTTTCAATAGTACCAAGGCGATCAATTGCAGCGATAAAATTCCACTTGTCTGTCATCTTTATGCAATATTTCACTTTTATTTATCATCCGGTTGATGTCTTGCGACGATATAAAATATTAATAAAAATTTACTTTTCAAATATTCTTCATTTGAATCACCTTTTTACTCTTGCCTTGTTTATTTTATGTGCTATTGTTCGGGCAGGTATTGTGTGTTATTTCACTTAAAACTGCATTCATCGGAGTTCATAAATACGAAATAATAAACTCTGGCTTCAACTCAATGTTTTTGTCACGAATTTAAGGAAAAGTAAATACCGCTGCAGCCAATTGAAAATAACAAAATTCTATTGTCGTCGAATACAGAACTTTTTATCCTCGTAATGCGATTACAATTTGTAAATGTGAAAATCGATTATTCGTCGAAGTGCAAAATTTATGAATAGAAGGAGAAATGATAAAAAAAACTTGATTTATGTGACAAAAAAATTTATTTAAACAATAAAGCATCGAAAAGGTGCTTTACCGAGATGCAAATTTGTTTGAATTAAAAAAGGAATCGTTAATCCGCTTTACTCTACTATCCATTAGAAAATTGAATTTCTTTTCGTGAGAAAACTAACAAAAAAAATTAATAATTTAAATCAATTTATAGCCGAGAGCCACATGAAACAAATACAAGGCATGGACAGACGCCTATAATTAAGAAACAATTTTTTTAAATTAACTAAACGACGATAAAATGTTATTTAGATACTAAGATTCCATGCGCTGTGCACCTGTTCGTGTTGGAAGTTAGACTCGTAATATTCAATAAATTTTGTGCCGCCTTTGCTGTTTTGTTTATTTACTTTTTCGAAACGACTTAATCCCAAACGTGTCAAAACGAATAAATAACCAAATGCCTCATTGCTAGAAAAACGCATTCGAGAGTCGAGACCTCCCCCCGTCAAAGGTAATTGTTGTTTATTTATCTAAATTAGTATCATTATATAGTTTTAGCTGATGCCTTTAATAATGCAGCGAGATACTAGACCTTTGGCAGAAACCGCACGTGTACAAATAATATGAAAATTGTTATTTTTTGCAACAATTGATACAAATTATATTGAATTTATTAACCGATGCTTATCGGTTTTGTTCTTAATTTCAAGAATTGTTGATAAACCCTTCGTGCACCACCTGCAGCGATGCAAATTTTCCAGATTTATCTATTTTCATTACTATGAATTCATTAATTATCAGTTATTACATATCAATTAATCATTAATTCTGATCTTTTTATTAACACGGAGTAACTATGCTGTGTGCAACTTCTTAATAGAAACTAATTATAGTATTCTGGTTTTATAAGTTCTTCGACTCGTGTCTTATATAAAGTAGTAATTCATCGCCGGCTTTAAACTCTTTTAGTAATTTCATTAATTTGCTGACTTTAAATTTGAATAATTTGCCTCAGCCGCAATCGTTGATAACAACCGTGCAATATATTTTATTCGAATTATATGAATTACCGAGCAAAATGCACAAATTCACATAAATATGATGTGATAAACTATTTCCATATAGTAGCGTCTGAATGGTATGATTCATAGCTTATTGAAATCAACTCGATTCTTTCGTTTGTCCATTGTTAAAATTCTGATTTCTCAGATTTTTTCTTGGTGTCGTCTATGTGTCACACCAATTAAAAATTGCTTACTTCGCCACATGAGCGGTTGCTATTATTTACTAATGTCGACAAGATATAGTGAAGAAAATTTAATTTACATAATCGATTTTGTGTGTTGCAGCCGACGACGCAACATCGCAGGGAGCCCACAGTATGCCAAAGTGCAGCATATAAAAAGGACGAGGCGAGCGCAGTATCAAAAACAAATATATAATCCCAGTAATAATCCTTTCGTTGCGCTCATTTCGTAATTGATCGCTCGCACTATATCTCAAAATTGATATGCCACTTTACTTTATCGCCAACCGCAACCACAGATTAATAAATTTTGCTATACATTTATGTTCGGTTTTCGAAGTAGAAACATTTCGATAAATAAATAATCGCACATCTTAAACAGCATGCTGTGATGTTATTAGAATATTTGCAACTTCAATACTAGTAATGACAATAAAGAAATGTAGAGTAGTTTCATATAAAGACAAGATTGTCAATTGCTTTCCGGTTCCTGTAATTACAACTGAATCTCAATAGTCACTACGCTGAGATTATACATCCACGACAATTGGAAATCATTTCGTCTTATGAATTTATAATTTTTTCTCTGACTATAAATTCCTTAAATTTAATCTGCTTAGACGACAATTCCCTCATAGCAACGATTTGCATTGACCAATGTTTATACCATTGCTTCAATGAATCTATTAAAGGCATAGGCGCATGCGTCTCTTATTAGCACATGATTTCCGTTTCTTTGTACTGTTTTCCCCTAATAATATTCATAGCTCAGGAAACAACAGGAATTACATCTGGGCGCCCACCCTTCTGCATTTCAATGAAAGATTAAATGTAAGGACTGACAATAAAAATTATTACAAATTATTTACATAGAATTACACGAAATGCGGCTTAATTTGATTTGCAAGTATTTAGTTCTAGCATTATCTTTACAAGATACATATATATTTATGCTGGCAAAAGTTTTTATATTGCATTCTGGATAGCAACTACTCGTAGTCAATGCAGAAGTTGACAACTGTTTGAAAATTAATCCGGTAGTAGAAATTAACAATAGAAATCCTCACCCCTCTTGTTCCACCCTCAATAGCTTTATTTGTTGTCAAAACATGTCACATTTGATTAGAAACGGCAGCTATATGATTTTGTGGTTCTACCGAATATTTTATTGTTTTTTTTTTGTATTCAATAACGAACAAAAAATCAAAAACTATGTTTAAATTGTCCGCCCAAATAATAATTATTTTCTTTAAACCTATTTAACCCAATTATTGATTTCATAAAGGCACAAAGCATACAGAAGTCAAGATAATTTAATTAATTCAATGTTTGTTGTGCCAAAACTATAATTTTATATTTATTGGAGAAAAAAAAAATAAAAAAATAAAATTCACCTTAACAATTTCTAACGTTTGCAGTTAGTAAAAATGAATAACACGCAACTAATCAGTCACTCATTCCATCATGCTTCGACAACAACTCAAATGATGTGAGTTTTGGGTTCATGAAGCACAAAAAGATCTTTGGTCGAGCATAGTCGGAGGCAAACGCTTACATGCCCTCTTGTTAGTCAATCGACCAATTTAATTCAATTTTCCATTTGCCGCATTTGCTTATTGAGTCGAAAGTAAAAGGAAAATCAAATCAATGTGAAAATCTAAAAAACAAAAAAGAAACTAAATGAAAAAAGATCATTTTTCCAGAAATAAAGAAAACGATTGACAAGACACAGTGCACAGCGTTCAGTGCTGTAATTTCATTTAATTTTCACATCTATTCTTGTGATTAAATACACTGACTTTGTTCTTTTTTAATCTCCCTATTTGCACATCAAAGTTGTTCGCTTTTTCTCATTTATTGTACCCTCCTACTTGTAGCCCGAGATTAGGAATAAAATTCGTTGCACTGACTGAATTTACCTATTCGTGGGAATTATTTTCCCCTGCGCCTATTACAAAGACGTAATTAAGTAGTTACGAACAACTTTATTTCTTTCTTGATGGATGCTGCACATTGACCGCTGATTTGTATTATGTATATACTAATCAAAAAATCCACTAAGCTGATTAGACCATCAACTATTTTATGGATCCCGTTTGTGTCCCATAAAATGATTATTTTATTGGCGAAAAGAAACAAGCGCCAGACAGGCACTTACTCATACAAAAAACAATTCAATCAATAATTTACAATTTAAAATAAACATATAAATCTAATATTTAATATGCAAACGTGAAAGAACTGCTGCCAGATCGCTTTTATTTGTATCGGATATTTGCTCAACAAAAAACCCTTAAACGAATTTCAATTAATCAGTTGATTTGTGTTCGTTTCTTTGTTGTTTTTACCTTTTTGACGATCGCTACATTGTTATAAGAGCTAACAAAAACTTAAAGGCAGAACTAAATAATTTAATGAATTTCTCGATAAAATATCAAAACAATAAAGCAGACAGTTTTCTGTTTATTTTTTATATTTTATTTCTTCTGGTTCTTATAAAACAAGACAAGTAGTAAAATGCGTGCAATAAAATTTTAATCAAAAAAAAAAAACCAAAATAATTACATGCGAATAACCAAAGGCTAAACAAATAATAATTTTATTTCTGTATATAAATATATATATATATTGTCTCGTTAAAATAACAAAAATAAATAATCAAACGAAATGAGATGCGAAGAAAAAAACAGAAAAAAGGTAACAAAATTTAATTGACCGATTTGGATGGACTTCTTTTACGGAAGATTGTATAAACAAAATAATATAAAAATAAATAATAATAATTACTTGCGGCTATTCAACTTCCAATATACAAAAATTAATATTTTAGAGTTAACCACAAAATTGTTAATACAATATCAAATGGTTTTATTAAAGACACACGCAAACCTTTTTTGTTTCTCTATCTTTACATATATTAAAAATTATTTCTTAATTTATTTTCTATAAATAAATTTTTTATTTATTTAAATAAAAAAAAATACTTTGCATTTGTTTGAACGTAAATATAATTTTTTTAAACTATGGTTTTTTAGTTATTTATATTTTCATTATTCATATTAAATTTATGTAAAAGCATTTATCTTTTCGTCCTTTAAAGAAAACACACACACACGCACACTTATTTAAATAAAATATGTATCTATTGAAATCAATAAATCAAAACAAATCAAAAATAATGGAGAGAAGAAAAAAATTAATATTTTTTGAGGTGAAATATTAACAACAAAAAATTTGTTCAGGTGATAAATGTGTCCGTCATTCATCATTTTAAAATTACTCTTCTCAATTCTTTTTTTTTTTGTAAATTCTTCATTCTTTTGCTGTTTGTTCATCAAAACTATTTTTGTTTATTCAAAAAAAGAAAAATGTATGTAAATGAAGATAAACTGTTGAAATGAATAACCCTGTAGTCATTGTAGTTAAGAAAATAGTAATAATTCATATTTAAGCAGTATAAATAATAATAACAATCCTTGATGGAACAGACAATGTTAACTGAATGTTACACATGTGTAGTAATCACTGGTTTTTGCCTAATCACTGGTTTGGAATTTAACATTGATTTCTCACTTTTTATTGATAAAATCGTTATAATTTGAGAGAGTTAAAACAAAAACACTATCTTCATTCCATTAAATACACGCATAATTAATCTGTTTTTCAAAAATTCATTTTAATCAATTAATTTATTCATTAATTAATTAATACATCAATTTACTTTTTTTTTAATAAAAGAAAGAAAAAAATTATATAATCATAAATCAATCTGAAGGAAACTATTTTTCTTTAAAAATAAAAAATTTTATAATATAAAAGAAAAGAACACAACAAACATAGAGCTTTAACATCAACAGTAACAGGTTGGTTGGAAAAAAAAATTAATAAATAAAAAGTAAAATTATAATTTATCACCTTTACATCTAATCGAAATTAATTCATTTCGTTATATTTTATTTATATCTATATAAGTATATATAAAAAAAGCTAACATCTTTATAAGCTAAACGTGATATCATCGTACCAGCAATACCGGTGTTTGTTTTAGACGCGTTTTTATTTTCCATCTATTAAAGAAGAAACAACAAAAGTAGATAAAACGACAAAGCTATACCTTAATAAAACTGTTAAGCCAAGTAAATAAATAAAAAAATGCGTTTTTTTAATTTAAAGACTATAACATTCTGCATATAGATTACACAAACGAAGATGAGCAGAGCAGTTGGCTGTGTTTTTTTTTTTTTCTTAATTTTGTTTTATTTATTATAATTTGCTAATAAAAATTCATGAAAAATAAATGAATTATCACTTAGGTGGTGTAAACGCCCATTTTCACTGTTTATTTACGTTTTTTAATTTTCTTTTACTCCTTTTTTTTTACCTTTTCATATAAGCTACCTGAGCTTTATATTATGCTGAACCAATATATAGAAATATAAAATTTTATATTCGTTGTTGCTTTTATTACTGTTTACATATTTTTATAGTTTATTAAGGTTTTTCTCTATAATTAATACGATGAAAATTAAGGGGACAACTAATTTTAATTCACAGTTGTTTGTTTAAAAAACAGAATACAAAAAATATTAAATTTATTTTATCCAATTAGATAATTAGCTATTAAAAATAATTAATTTTCTATAAACATAAGGTAAACAAATAAGTAAAACGTGTTCAAAATAAATTTATTATATAAAATAAAAATTATTTTCTCAAAAGTTCTAAAGCAAAGCGAACAACCAATGGCAATAAGCAAGACTAAAGTTAAGAAAAGTATCGACAAGTTTATAAAAATAATATTAATTCAATTGTCTAATGGGCAAAAGTTGTGTGTTTTTTTTTTAAACTTTAACAAAAAAAAGGAAGACAAAAATCACGTTTAAAATTTTTTATCGTACAGGGGAAAAACTTTCAGGAAAAACTTTAACGCAAAGTGAATATATGTATTTATATATATTTTAGCAAAAAAAAAAATTATTTTAAATTTTCTTTAAAAATATTTTTAGTTTTCTTATTTTCCAAGGAAATAGATTTATGTTTTACAAGGATAAACGCATAAGAATGTGCTGCTTTCTTGCCTGATAACGACACATTTTTATTGTGTTCAAAATAATAGTAAGAAACTGCAAAAACTCTGTTTTGTTTTGATTTTGTTTGATCCAATAAAGACACAACAAGAGGAACAATATAGAACTATGACACGTAGGTGGGTTAAAAAAAACATAAAATCAACACAAATATAGCAATAAAATTGTAATAAAATAATAGGGGCATAAGGAAAAACAAGAGATAAAAATAACCTCTGATAAAAATAAGGGTAAGCTAAATGTAAACGCCCTTATTCTAGAATTTTGTTTTGTATTTTTTTTATTTATCAAATCTCTATATCAGTATAACAATGTACGAAACTGAGAAGAGAAATTTAATATAGAAAAACAATTTTTTTTTTAAATCAAAGAAAAGCAGCATCTTTGTAGTCAGATCACAAAATTAAATAATTTTTTCTATAGAAAATAAAAAGGCAAAAGAAATATTACATAACATAATACCAACCCCCTTAATAACACTGTTATTTTGTTCAATTTTAGCTGCTACTGCTGCCGGTGATGGTTTTTCTTTTATTTTTATTCACGCTCCAAATCTTCTAATGTTGTTAATAAAAAATATATTTCTTTATGCGCTTTTTATTTCTACCAATATTTTTCCAGTTCGGTTCATTTTATTTATTTATTCCTATTTATTCTCATTGTTCTATTTTTACCAGGATTATTATTATTATTATTATTAAGCACACTGAATACCAACCCTGAAAATAAGGAGAAATAATAAAGTCATTGCTTTACACTGATAGAATATAAAAAATAATAATAATTTTAGAGAAAATTATACTTTTATTTCTTTACTTTGTAACTTTTTTATTCAATTTTATCTATTTTATTTTTAAACTAAAATTTCTGTATAACTTACAGAGTCAGACAGATTTACCCTCAATTTTTTATTCACAAATAAAAAATACAAACACAGAAATAATGATAAAAAAAACTTGACTCGAAAAATTCATAAAAAGCTTTAAGCTTTTTGTATAGTTCTCATTATATTTAAAGATAAACAATTCGTGAATACAAATCTTGTTTAAATTCTTTGATATCGGAAATGCGTAGGATCCCATCTGTTTGTTTTGTGCTTACAATTTATATTATGTTTTCGTTACCTAAAACAAATTTTCAAATAAAATCCATGAAAATAATTAAATTATTAAATAATTAAAATAACTTTTAATTATCAAATTGTTTTAATTCACAATACGTATAAATATCTACCATGATTCACTGTGCATCGCAATATTTTTTTGCTTTAAAGAAAACTTTAACAATACTTAGTTTACTTTTGCTGCAAAAAAAAAATATATCAAAAACCCCAAGCCAAACCAAACTAAAGCAAGCAGGCAACTAACCCACAACACCCATTCAGCATAGAATTCAGATCATTTACATAAATGGATAAATAGAGAATGAAAAGATACCGTTTCCTTTATTTATTTATTTTATATAGAAAATATTCAACATTCAGTACATGTTTTGCACAATAAATAATATAAAAACTTCGATTTCAACTCGCTACTTTAGGGATTTTAACATTGTACAGTATTTTTTTGGTGTGTGTTATTGTATAACATAATATAAATATAAATAAATGCGAAAACAACAAACAAATAAAATAATAATCCAATAATAAATAAGTAAAAAAAATAACAGAAAAAGTTTCACTAGAATAAATTTTCATAACTTTTGTAAGATTTGAGAGAGAAAAAAAAATTGTTTATATTCCATAGAGTAATGGACAAATGATTTTTCTTTTCTTTCTTTTTACAAAATATTCATGCTATTCAAAACAATTCTGAGTTATAACATTGAATTATGGTTTAACACACAAAAATTAAATTAAATAAATAAATTGTCACAACATTTAATCGTTTTAAGAAAATATATAATTTTTTTTTTGACTTGAATGAAATAGCCACAGAGTTGGAATTCAAGTAAATTAAATATAGATAATCAATGGTTGCTTAAAAAATTTTTGCTTTTAAGTAAAATATTTTATACAGGAAAACTTTTAGTACCTAGTGGAAATCGAGGAACCGGAGTAGCATCGTTGTAACAAAAAATTTCTTGTAGGTTTAAAATCTTAGTATTATTTAAAGCATTTACGATTTAGTAAAAAGGAATTTAAAACACTTTCCAAGTCCATTCAATATTTCCAATTATTTATTTACTGTTTCCTCTCTGCCGTAGTTTTAATATAATAAAAAATAATTATTTTAAAAATCACAAGATAATCCTAAATGATGAATGTTCGTATTGTTTGGTTATAATAAAATATAAATTTCTTCTTTATAATAATCATTTAATACTTAATGTGAAACGTTACGATTTTATTTCTTTTATTTTTCTTTCATAAAATACAAGATTTCTGTGTTTATGAGCTTTAATATGACATTTAAGCGTTTTTAATCATTTTTTAATATTTTTTTTTATTAAATTTAATTCAATTTAACCTTTCTGCATATAGCACGTCCTAGCTAAGAAAACACAAAACAAAATATTTAACGTAACTCTCATCGTTTTACATTTATATCATTAAAATAAATTGTGTAGACTAAACACTGTAGTGTGTACCGCAATAATAATGTTTATAATAATAATAATAATAATAAATAAAATGAAAAGTGTTTTATTTTCTCCTTATTTAACTTTAGTATCAGCATCTGTTGAATTACAAAAAATAACTCAAATAAACTAAATACTAACTTTTAATCCTTTTATATATAGTGTTAATCCTTTGCTAAAATGATATACTTTAATTTTTTTGTTAAACATTTATAGGGGCTACCTATAACATCTAGTTTCTTCTACTGAACTATTTTATTTAAATTAAAAGTTATATAAATCCAATATTTGCAGTTATTTATATTATTATTATTTTTTTGTTTAGTTTTTTATTTAGTAACATTGAAATAGAGAAACTATTTTAAACTGGATTAAATTTATGAGGGTGAATGAATAAACTAATATCTTTTTATTTTTGTTCTTGATAACATTTTATAACAGAGTGCTTAGCAGAAACAAATCCTTATCTTTTACAGGGATATCCTAACAAATTAATCCTGTGGAATTATTTCTTTCAGCAGGTTCCGCGAAGAAAAAATAAACAATTAAGTAAGAAATTTTAAGTTAGTATATCATGGTTTCAGCTGTTAGTTGTTCATACCACCAATATTGTTCTAACTTTAATGATTTCACTTTATTATCTGAATGTGTTCACTTTCTTACACAACAGTGCTAAAATTATAGAATGATAATTATGTATTTGTTTTAATGGAATTAACAAATAAGATTAAAAGCAATAAACAATTGATTGGTTCAATTTTTATAAAAAAAAAGACATTTAAAAAACACAAATTTTACAACTTAATAAAAATTGTATAAACAGTAAAATAAAACAAACAATTGGCACACAAACAGTACAGTATAAATAGAAAAAAAAAACATAATATGTAATAATATAAAATACTGATGATAATAAGAAAATTTCCTCAAAGGCATTCTAACAGTACACACACGTTCGAATTGGTTATTGTATTTCTGAATTATAATTATAATAATAACCAATGTAATTCATGATCATTTGATGCATTAAATACATATATTTCTGTTTATAATGAACAATAATACTTTTGATATTTTATATTCTTTTATTAACATTCAGTAAGGGAATAAATAAAGTCAGGAGAATAAACAAATACCTTTAGGCGGTTTTATATATTTTTTTTTTTTTGATATTCGAACACACAATATAAAAAAAAAACATTAAAGACTCATGTAAATACTAAAGACCAATGATTCCCAAATGGATTAATTTAACAATTGCACCACATTTACAACCCAGCTTTTCTACTTTATTACATTCATTTTATTCAACGCGTGCAAAATTTATTTGTTAAAAAATAAAAAGACAAAAGTCCTAATACCACCGTATGCCTTCCAGTGTGTCTATTATTGTTAAATACAGTTGAGTGGATTTTCGTTTACATGTATATATATTATATATATTTTACTTGACTTGTTACAAAAGTGTGAAGGATCACCCTCAGGCAGTGACAGGTTCAAAGCTTAACAATTTAACACTCATGTTTTTATACATATTTTTATTTAATGTTATGTTTAAACTGAATATGTGACTAACTATTAACAAGCAAACAATACGCCAATAATAAACAAATAAAAAAAAGCAACAAAGTTTTTATTTATTTAATTAGTTTTATATTTATACACAAATAAACAATAAATAATCAATTTATTTGTTTTTATGTAACAAAAACTGTCTTTAATTTTTGATACTTATTTTAATTTTATAAGAAACATAAAAATTCATTTAGTTATAGCAAGATTATTGACTACATATGTAGACAATGCAATAAGAAATGTTCCTAGTGAATGTATTTGATTAGAAAACAGCTAAGATTGTGTTTAAATACGTTTGAACTACTTATATAATTTTTAACAGTTAAAATAGCTATAATCGATATCTTTAAATACCAAAAATTAATATCAGCGTACATTTACTGAATGCAACACTATTCATAGTTATTTTTTTAAAAAAATAAGAAAATAAATGTAGAAGTACGATACTGTGACAATTGATAAACTTTGCGGTCAAAGTCAATAATAAGAAAAGCGTTGAAATATTTAAGAAACAAATAATAATAATAAATAGCAATGAATTTTTGTTTACAAAGAAAACATAAAGGTAAGTCGGGTTAGCATCAGTCAAAATGAATAATAACAAACCTAAAGACGAATAAAAAAAACCGATTTTTATTTGTCGAATCATATATTTCATCATTTATCATTGAAAAAAATAAATATATATATGAAAGAGAATTTTATTTTTATTTAATAAAATTGTTATAAATACGCTTTCAATTATACAATTGAGAGCGATCAGGTGGGTCGATCGAGAGGTGTTTTCAACATTACGTTCATAATGTAATAGCTATTTTTTTTAAATTCTTTATCCTTAAACTATTTAATCGATTTCTTTAAATTCGAAAAAAAATATTATTAATGAACAAAAAAAAATATAAATAAAAATCATAATCATCATTATGAATGGTAAAGCAATGCGCACGCATCTCAATTGATGAAATATTATTTATTAAAAGATGGATTATTTATGTTTAATCTTTTTCCATTAACAATGAGAAAAAAATGCCGAAAACATATTCGTCAATGGATTTTATTGTGTTATTTTATTTTTTTTTCTTAACTTAATGACAGTAAAATGTTATTCTGCTCTTCTAAGTGACTTAATTTTTTTTTTATTGAGAAAATTTGTATATTTTACAAAATGGTAGCTTAATTAGGTTTTATTTTAGATAATTCGGTGATTAATGTTAAAATTAGTGCAAATTACGAGATAATAAACAAAATGGTATTATAATATCATCGTATGTTATATTATAAAATAAAAATGTATTAAACAAAATATAAATTATTAAATTTTAGTATTTTACTAAGAAAGTATTAAAAACTAATAAAAAAAAAAAATATACACGTAACATTGTAACCAACACCATGAAAATGTAACAAAACAGACAAAAGAAAACACCCTTTAGCTAACGAAATTTTACGAAAATATAGTCAGGTTAAAACAATTACTAATTAATTAATTAACTATTACAGGTACAAGTACTAAAATTTCTTTTTTATTTGTTATTTTTATTACATTTCAAAAAAAATACCTATTTTGTTTTTTATATAATGATAATAATAATAATAATAATAATAATAATAATAATAATAATAATAATAATAATAATAAAATAATTTTGTTGTTTATTGCTTTTATGTTGGTCATAAATTAAAAATGCAAACAAAAAGTTAATCAAATGAAGATAAAAAAAAACGGAAAGATGAAATAAAGTATAAGAATACGTAGTATTTGAGTGACTTTTTTGATGTTCTGAAATTGCTTAATAAAAGAAATGCATATGCAGATCTTTTGAAAAGATGCAAAGAAACAACTAAAATTGGAAATAAATAAATAATCGCAAACTACGACAATCATTTTTTAAAAAATAATAATAATAATATTCTCAACTTAACTTAATTCTTCATCAACGATACAGACTTGGAATAATGAATAAAAGGGCATTTTAAGAAACGGCATAACAGGAGGTCAATCGATTATTATTATTATTGCTGTTGTTGGTTGTTTATTTGCTTGCCGAAATGAGCGTCATACAAAACCTAAAATACTAAATTCACATAAATTATCTTATTTATAGAAATAAAAATAAATCATAAATTTAATTACACTATTATCATATTGCAGACAGATGGGAGACTTTTTTTTTATTTTCAAAACGAAAACAGGTAAACTAACGCTGCGTTAGGACAGGTAATCTATATTATATATTTACATAAATATAGTTAAACCAAATTTAATACCAAAAAGGTGGCAAAAGTTTTTATAAAACAAAATAGCATAAATTTAATTTAATAAATAGTTATTTTAACAAAACGAAAGCTTTTATTAATAAATAAACTTTTAAGTATGTGATACAAACCCATGATATTGAATCTGTGTGACAAACAACCATTAAAATTTCAAAACTATTATGTAGTTATTATTTTCTATTATAATACATAAATATAATAATATTTAAATATCAATCATTTATTATTTAAATAAACAATTTATTATTATTATGTATTCAATGAAAACACACTTTATGAATTGTTAATTTTCTCCGATTTTCTATTTTCCATTTCGATATTAAAAATAAAAACCGTTTAGTGCGTCACATAACGCAGTGCGGTAATACCGCATTAAATTATTACACTATGATACACCAGGAGGAGTCTTTTATACAAACTATTAGAAAATCCATTGAACTTCAAATTGATTAGTGTGCGAAATGTCAAAACATTAATATTGTTTACCACGTGTTAACCTCAAAATAAAAATTACAATTTTAAGATAAATTTTTCTATAAAAAGTAAATAATTAAAATAATTAAAAATGGTGAGAAAATTAAAGTATCATGAACAGAAGTTATTGAAAAAAGTTGACTTTTTGACATGGAAGGTTGATAATTCGGCTCACGAAGCTGTTATTATGCGAAGATTTCATATACAAAGACGAGAAGATTACTATGTGTAAAATTAATAAATTAAAATTATTGGCTTAAAAATACATTCTATTTAAATAACTTTTAGGTATAAAACATTAGCATATGATATAAGAAAAACAGCCGAGAAAATAAGTACACTAGATGCTAAAGATCCTTTTCGAACGGAAATGAGTGCTCAATTATTAGAGAAATTGTTTATTCTAGGATTAATACCAACGAAATGGGACTTAGCAAATGCTAACAAAATATCAGCAAGTAGTTTTTGTCGTCGTCGATTAGCTGTTGTTATGCATAGAAGTAAATTTTCAGCTTTTCTTTTAGAGTAATTCATTTTTTTCTAATAAATATTTTTTTTAGATAACATGTCTGAAAATATTAAAAATGCAACACTGATGATACAACAAGGACATGTACGAGTAGGATCAGAAATAGTTAAGGATCCAGCGTTTTTGGTGACTAGAACTCTTGAAGATTTTGTTACATGGGTGGACAGCTCTGCAATTAGGCGACATGTTTTGGAATATAATGATATGGTAATTATATTGCATTACATAGAAATTTCCAAATTTTACTAATTTCATAATTTTTAGCGTGATGACTTTGAAATGTGAAATAAAACAAAATTTTATTTTCTACTTCAGTATGTATTAATAAGAAAAATATGTATCTATATAAAAATTATTATAGGTTATATTATATAGATTAAAATAAATGTCATTTTTATAATATTTCATTTCTTTATATTGTTTATGAATTTCTTTCATTTTAAAAACTACACATAATTAAAATTATTTTATTTTTTTACCGGTGCTCAAGAATAACAAACATATTGCATTTATGTTTTAATAGTCGCCTCGGCGTCTACAACTGTATCATCACTGGAAATTGTTTTCACAGCAACGACCTTTTCGTCATCATCTTTTTTACTTAAAATATCAGCACTAACAACGGGTACTTCAGTTGCCTTATCCTTTTCACTATTTTTAAACCTGTCGTATCTGAAACGATAAATAAACCAATATAAAATCATTCATAAATATAAAATTAAAGACAAAACCTTTCGCTGTTAGCTCTGCTATCTTCTTCATCTTCATCATCGTTATTGGTTTCAGGTCCTACTTCTCTCAATAAATCACCTAAATCTTTATCAACATCAGCCCACATTTTATCCTCAACATTGTCTTCAATCTCGGAACCATCTTTTTTAGCATCTGTGCTTTCCTTTTTATCTTCTTCTGCAAATAACAAGCGCTATTATTTGAAAATTTAGAAAAAAAAGAAACAAAACTAAACCTTTTTCTTTAGCATCACGTTGTTCCTGATGTTTTCTATGAATACGCTCTGCTTGAATGCGTAAATTTTTATCATCGCGATGTCTTACATACGCGCGCAAATGAGTCCTACCGGCACAATGACGTTTTAAAGATGCTTCAAGATCTTCTTTGCGCGGTAAATAGATATAACACAAATCACAATAGTAAACTTCAACCTTCTTTACATGTTCACTACCAACATTTATCTCTTGCTTCAATTTTTCAGACTCGACATCTTTTTTTTCTCCATCCAATTCACTTTCTTCTGTTATGAAATAATAATACATGATATAAACAAATTAAATTATAAAATCAAGACAAAAATATTACCAATCCCATCAACATCCCCAACGGAATCAACTGTCATAAAGTTATCAAGATCCAACTCTTTCTCATCAGCACTGCCCTCATCGTTATCAGGCTGGGCCCTAGCTTTCCTCTAAACAAAAAGAAAATACTATTAACATTATCAAGAACTAATGCAGACAAAAATAGAATTTACCTTGATATGCTCCAATGCACATCGATGAGCTTCATATACCATTGGACTTTTAAAGTTAATACGACAAACAGTGCAGTATGGCATTAAAAACTTTTTCATATTACGATGGGCATCAGACATTTGATGCTTTAATTTAGCTTGACGATAATTAAGACGACACAACAAGCAGAACTGTGTACGCATATCATTTGCATCATCAGTTTTATCCTCAATTTCACGTTGAGCATTACGCTGTGCTAAGCGCATTCGTGATAGTTGTGCTTTTTGTCTGATTGCCAAACGTCGCATTGCCAATTTATGAATACGACCATGTAAATGATTCGCGTAAGCCTGGATAATATAACATATATGTTAATTAAAATAAACCATATAACAAAATTTTGTTTTACAAACCTTAAATGTTACGCATTTGGTGTGACAATGAACGCACGTCAATTTGATAAACATTTTTCCTGTGTAACGACTCTTTGGAGTTGCCTTATCAGAATCACCACTTTTGGATGCATTCTCTTCAATATCCTCGTCTTCTTCATCCTCCTCGTCATCACTATTACCATTTATTTCTTTATCAGATGCATTTATATCACCCGTTTCATCATCTATTCTTTCACTCTTCACTGGTGTTATCTTCTTTTTTGTACTTGTTACATCTGCTATATCATTATTATCATCATCACAAATACTTTCATTCTCATTCTTTTCACCATTCTCTTCAATTTTTTTGCTTGAACTTTGAATCTTTTTATCATCCTTATCTTGACTTTTACGCCATTTTGTTAAATCATCATCATCTTTAATACCATCACTACTGATTTCTTTTTTATCTTTTTTTTCTGGTGTGGTTGAGGTACGGCTGCTGGTGCTGCGTTTTTTAATGGAGCTAATTATCAGGAAAAAAGAATAATAATAACGAACAGAATTTATAATGCAAATTAGTGGATTCTTTTTTTTTTTTTTTTGGTGTTTGTATTTTTAAACTTTTTTTTGATTTTCTACACATCTTGTTGGTAGTTAGTACTTTGAAATTTGTATTATTCTTTATATATGTAATTAATAAATTATTAAATAAATAAATAGTGAACTATAAATATCTCTGATATATAAAATAAATTGATTGTACTTGGCAGCAAGTAATACACAATTATTGATTTGAATTTTAATACAAAAAAGAAATATTTTTATTATTTATTTGAATGAGAAATTTTTTTTTATCATTTATCTGAAAATTTCCATTTCAACTTTTGTATTTTTTAATCAATTCTCTATATTTTCTCTCTAAATTTTTCTGGGTAAGTCTCTTTTTTTTATTTATTTTTGATTAACTCAAAAAAGTTTAAAGTTTCTTTTTGTTTAATTTGATTACACAATACAATACCTCCTTAATTTGGCAATTTTTAATTTCCTTGCTTGATCTCTTGGCTTGGTTGATATAAAACGTTTTCTAATTCCACCGGAGCTACTTCTAATATCAATATGTCTGGTCATGCCACGTGAATTTCTAATGCCACGACTGCTATTACCACGTCCACGATAACTACCACGTATTGTACGTGGTGGTAAACTTTTTGGTGGGCCCATTATTTCTTTATTACGATGTGATGAACTTGAAGAATTATTATCGTCGCGATTGCTATCACTACGAAATGATCGTGAAGAGGCTGGTGATTGTCTACTACGACCATGGTGCCGTTGATCATGATTATCTCGCTTATCGTATGAACTACTCTCATAACGACTACTTGAGTAATCACCTGAAGAGCTGCCAAAACCATCATGGCTTCTTCTTGAGCCCTATATTAGGAGGAAGAGGATTTCCGTTTTGGTTTTGCGTTATATATTTTTTGTTATTTCTAGAGTTTAGTTTTTAATTTATTTTTTTATTACAATATTTTTAACTATCTTATTATTTCTAATTTTATTTATAAAACCACCATATTGCGCTGCAATTTTTTTTCTTTTTCATTTTTATTACAAATTTTTATTATTTGTTGTAAAATTAAGTTATTCTAGACTTAATTCAACTGAATATTACTATAATAAAATGTTTCGATTGATGCTTTTATTATATATTAGTTCTCAAAAAGAACTATGATTATTTTAGATTTAATAAAGTCCAAGAAAATGAGAAAAAGAATGAGATTGTCTTTTATATAATATTTAAATGTGAAATTAGATTTTGTTTTTGTATATATATATATATATATATATATATATATATATTTATTTATATATAAAAAAAGTAATAAGTTATTAATTATATTATTTTTTATTAAAAAAGACATACATTTTTTGTCTATTTGTCTTATTGGTTTATGACCATCAGGTCATTTATTATTATTTTAATCAAAATAATATGTGTGGAATTATTTTAAGTAAATTCGATTGAAATTTTGTGCTTTTTTTGATAAAATAAAACAATTTATTTTGGGTACATAACACTAATTAATTATGTTTGTCCCGTACACACATCTCTTTTTCAATCTTATTCTTAAATAAACACCACATGTATGCAGTATATATTTTTTATTACACACAACTTACAATTTTTCTAATCAAACCATGTAAAGTTTTTTTTTTATTCGTAGTACAATGTTTTTAATTATACTTTTAAAACATGTATTTTTTATTTTTATATAAACTAAGCAGATATTCAGTCTGCGTTTATGTACTGTTAATCGGTGTTTTTAAGAAATTAAAAAAATATTATTTTCAATAAAAAATTATTATATATAGTAAAAAAATTGTGAATTTTCGTTAATTATATATATTTAATTCTAATAAAATATCCGTTTTTCAAATACTATATTATATATTGTAATATATGTTCATACCTGTGAATGCTCGTGGCGTAATCTTTTACGATCTGGAGAGCGGTCTCTTGAGCTCTAAAAATTAAGAAAAAATTAGGTTATGATAACTTAATGATAGAAAAATGTAAAAAATATACTCTATAGCTAGATGATCTTTTATAATTGTCATCACGACTAGAATACCGATCAGATGAGGAACTTTGGTATCTAGAAGTGCTTCTCGAATCATACGAATTATCATATGTATTATGCCGTCCACCGCGTGTACTATTGCTACCATAATTTGTCTGTCCACGATTTGTGCTACCCCGATAAGATGAACTTGATCCATTTCCTCGATAAGAAGAACCCCCACGTCCGCGGCTGTAGCCTCTATTACCTCTTGTCATTTGCATTTTCTTTTTGCAATATTAATTATATTTGAAAACTATTAAAAACTAAAATTAAACGTACACTAGGAAAATATTAAGAAAAAAAATGGCGGAAATTTGACATTTTAAAGATTAATTATAATTAATTCGCAGTAAAAACTATTATTAATTACTTACATTCAATTCAAATATATTTACTTTTTTATTTTTATTATAACACAAACTGTTTATTTTTAAATTAAGATTATTTCTGCACCAATTTATTTATCTTTAATAATTTATTTCAAATGATTACAAGATACACAACATAAATAAGAAGCTTCTGTAGTCATTAAAGTGTTACCAGATGTACCACTTTTTATTATTATCGTGCTTTTATTAAAAACTTATCGTTTTTAATAATAATTCAATTTAAAATATTTTAATTACAAACATTTAATAAAAATATACATATTAATTTAATTACAATTATTTAAAAAAGAAACTAAACAAATAACACAAACTTATAATTTATATTTAAAAAATGTTATATCCTAATTAAATCAATAAGTATATGTGAAAATTCATTAAACAAACTACAATATTGTAAATGATTATTATAAATTAATGTCTTTAATTTATAATAATAAAATATATCATTTTCATATTTAACAATCTTTCCATAATCAATATCTATATGACAACATACTAACTTATTATCTAAATTCATTATATACTTTTCCCTGTCTTTATCTTTTTTTATAAATTCTTTAATTATATTATTTAACTGATAAACATTACAGTAATTAATAAATAATTCCTTATACATATGAATAAAATTAAATCTACTTATATTATCATCTGGTTCCTGAAACTTTAAATTAATATCAAAATTTAGAAAATTTAACCACTCTTTCTTAAGAAACACATTATAAATTTTTTGTAATGTTAATTTCTCATTTTGTACATTCCTTCTTACGCTATCTAAATACTTATCTAATATTAACATTTTAACATATGGTGTAGATAGATTATTAATAAGTTTCATTATTAAATTAAAATTATTTTTATACGAGTCTGAAAAATAGTAAAAATTATTTCATAATATATCAGAATTATTTTTAAAATGATAATTACCAATTATTTTCATTAAATCTCTTACAAAATCGTCACCAAAAATATTTATGTTCGGATATTTGATATTAGTTATACTTCGCATTTCATTTAGAAGAGCATTGTTTGCTAATAAATTTATTAGTCTCTATTTTTATAATATAAATAAATAAAATAATAATTTTTAATAAAAATAAAAAAAATGAAATATATAAATTAAAATACTTACGGAAAAAACATTTAGTTTTTCTTGTTGTAAATTTAAATGAATACATTTACCATACATTCGCAGCAAATTTAAATAGTTATTAATATATTTATTAATAAATACTGTAATTAATGACATTTTTAATTCATGATTATTAACTAATGACCTCTCATAATTAAATAACCACATTGATAAATCATTTTCTAATATTTGTATTAATAAATGTAATGCTAAAAAAATACGATTTAATTTTTCATCTCTAGTAAGATTGCAGAACTAAAACAAAATTAATATTTTAAAATAAATTTTCTTCTATATAGTCAAATATTTTTTTAATCACTTTATGATAATCTGATACGTTAATAAAATCTGAGTCATTAAATTCATCCAAATTAGAATTTTCATTTAAATTATTATTCTCATCATTGTTTGTCAATAGTTCATCTAATACTGATAATATAACACCGAAAATACCATACTCATCACTATAATCATCTGCACAGTATCATGAAATTAATATTATAAAAACAAAAAGTTAACCAAGAAATAAAAATAATGTTATTTTATTTATCAGTCACCTGTAAAGCATTTAATATAACTATTTCTTTTGAATAATATAGTGTAATACTGTTGATTTAAATTTCCCCAACACAGTGGAAATACATCTAATATTTTTTCAAAAAGTAATGCAAATTGCGTTAAATAAAATTCATAATCTTTCTCTGTTCTACCTATATTCTAAAAATTTCATTTTATTTTTAATTCTCTAATAATACTCATTAAATTATTTTAAACTTACTAAAATTAAAATAATAATCATTAATAGTGCATCATCCGGAAATATATTCTCATGAGTCATTTGTTCAATAGATAATAAAAATAATCCAAATTTATATTCTTCAAAAAGTATTAGATTTTTTCTAAATTCATGTGTGACTGTTGGGCCAGCCTATAAATTTGTAAATAATAAATAAATTAATTATAAAAAGCATTTATGGAATATAAATTTCTGTAAGCTACCATGTCGCTTAAATGATTTTTGTAACATTGAGCATAATCCTTAATGCATCTCGGCACATAATCAATTTTCATACGATCACTTATATTATAGTAATGAATACCTAGAGTATTCTTAATTATCAAAACATCCGATAAAAACATTTGCTCTTTTTGTGATAAAATACTTTTTGATTTCTTATTCATGTTTATAGTAATTTCCTGTTTTCCGTTATACTTATTATTATTATTATTGTTATTATTATTATTATTTATGTTAAAATTATTACTTCCACTTAAAACACTTTTCTTAATTGTTTTACGAGTTTTTGCAACGACTTGCACACAGTTTTCCTTTGTTTTTGTACTACTACGCAAATTCATTCCATCTTTCCTTTTTTCTAGCAAAAAATAAAAAAAAAAATAAATTATGCCACTATTACCAATTAATAATTACATATTTTTATCATATATTCATCTTAGTGTATTTTGTTTTGAATTTTATCTCCTTAGGATTGTAATGCTTACCCATTTTATTTTGAAATATTTATTTATTTTTGATTTATATATAATTAAAATTATGTTCACTATTTAAATAAAATCATTTTAACAATTAATTATTATTAAATTTCTTGATTACAATTAAAAAATTTCTGTTGTATTACAAATATTGCAAATCCCTCAAAATGTTTTTGTCATAAATATGACAGTTTAGTTAACATTATTACCTGATTAGATTTGTTAGAATTCAGCGCAACTGATAAACATCATATTTTTCTAGTAATTATAATAAAATTATTTCAATTTTATTCATTTATTAACTTTTCTTTTAAATTAGTATATTTATATTATTTTAAATAAATAATATAATATATAATTAATTAAAGTTCGCTGTAATATATTAAATTTATTTATTTTTATATAACTAAACCAACGATGCATTATTATTGCAGTTTTAATACAATAAAAATTCTTCAATAAATTTAATATTTAATAATCTTATCTTATGCAATTATATTATTAATTAAAAAAGATGCATATTTATATTAAAAGCATATTTCATTAGTGAAGTATTAATTTACACTTTTTTTTATGCATGGAAGAATTCAATTCTAGTATAAAATAAATATTACAGAAGCAATTAAGTCTTTCATAAAAAGTATGGAAAATAAATAAGTTATGTTTTAAAACCACTACAATTATGTTTCCTTGTTTGTCAATTAACAATAGCAATATTATTAATGCAAATTTTCAATTACAAATTAATTTACTTTCAATGTAAATAAATACATTAAATAACAGTGTCTGCAGTTTAAACATCAAGATAAATAGAAAACATTTAAATGAAAGTATTTGATGTTTATATATTGTTGAAGATGAACTTCAAAAAAGGTTGTTTCAACGATAATAAAATCTATAATTACTTTATCTAATTATATGTGGAATATTTAGTAAGTACATTTAGAGATGAATATAATTTAAAGGAGATTTTGTGTGTTAAATTTTTTACCTTGAATTTTGTATTGTCGATAAAAGACTGACTCGTTCCAAATATCACGCTTGATACAATTTGCTTCGTGCAAGTAAACTAAAAAGTATTATAAACACAACTGATCAGAGACCTTTTTTGCCACTTTGTTTTACTTCTCGGTATATTTAATTTAGTTCTTGAACTATGTATTAATAATAAACGAAAACAAATAAATCACACATCTGGGCTTATACATAATACGTAATATGTATAAGTGTAATAAGTATACATAATATATTTGAATAACATCTCAAATAACTACTATTTACTTAATATATAGCTTAACTGGTTTAAAATTCATTGTGTTAATTTATTGTTATTATTTATACACTTAATTTTTGGTGACTGGCCCCCGTAGTGACTGACCACCCTTATATTGATTTTGTATACATATTTTATGTCTTGAAAGAAATATATTATTTTTTCAGAAATAGTGATTTAACTAAAATACTTTCGTTTTTCATCTAAAATTTGTATTTGAATTTTACTTTTAGTTCTACTAAATTTTTTTTCCGTGTCCCGTTAATAATTTAAAATTTTCCATTGTTATCAAAATTTGACATAGTTTATCCAGGTCGGATCACAACAAATGCAAGATCAAAAATTGTTTTAAGTAATAAATATAAATTAAAAAAATATACTACGTTTATATAAAAAAATTTAAATACAATTTATGCAAAAATTGTAAATATTGGTTAAATTAATCGCATGATTGATTAATAAATTTTGAATAATAATTTCTACATTTCTTCTTCGGTTCGACGAATGTTTATTATTAATATTATTATTACTATTATGATTATTTTTATTACAATTATCTAAACTATAAAGCGTAATTTAGATTATATGGATTTAACACCAACCATAACAAAATAATAATAATAAAAAAATTGTTTGTTCTTTTTTAATTATTTAATAAAAACAATGAAAAATTAATTATTTTCTAACTTTCAGGGTATAAATATTGTTGTGATTTATTTAACTAATCACAGTTGTATCAATAACATTAAACAAGTAACAATAGTATTAAACAATTTAATAAATTTTGTTAAATAAAAATGATTAAATTACTTAAAGTAAGTGTGGTTTTGGTGGTTTTTAAGTGTTTAGTATCTTAAGCAAAATAAAGGATAATCTGTGTTTTTTTAAATTTATTATTTTTAGGCATTTCTTTTATTAACTATTATTACATATGTGCAATGTGGAAAATATTTTCCACCAGGCTACTCATATGCAAAATTTAGTGGACCGGTTAGCGGTCCAGAACAACAGATTACTGTTAAGGATAAAAATGGTAAAGGTCATGGACATGATTATTCAGTTGATTATGTAGCGAAACCTGACTACAGTTTTTCATATGGTGTCGAAGATCCAAAAAGTAAAGTGTCTCAAAGCAGAAAAGAAACAAGAAACGGAGATGCTGTGCATGGTGAATACAGGTAATGCTTCTTTTCTTGTATTTTTTTTAAATAAAAAAAAATAATTTTTGTGTTTAGTGTTGTTGAACCTGATGGCACATTACGTCTTGTTAAGTATACGGCCGATAAAAAAAATGGTTTTCAAGCACAGGTGATAACCTCGGGTAAACCAATTGTCCAAAAAGATACCCCTGTATCCGTACCAGCGGTGCATGAAGAACAGGATGGCGGACATGGCCAAGGACAAGTTAGCCACCACAGTCATAGCAATCATGTAGAACCAATTCAATCATCACATTCACAATCGCATAATTATAGTGGTAGCAATGATGATAGTGATGGTGATGACGAGTCATCACACGAATCATATTACAATCAAGGTGAAAACGATGATCATGATAATGACGACGAAGAAGAATATTATTAAAATTAACGACAAATCTGGTTAAATAAAAAAAAAGTTTCTATTTTCTGTTATATAAAATACCTCATAGTATTATAGAATGACTCAAAAGTAATTTTAAAATTTATTTAATTTAAATTTATATTGTTAAAATTACTGAAATTCATTTAAAAAATGAACGAACTTTTGACTCAACCGTTAAATTATAACTTTGCATTTAAAAATATATAAAAACATTTTAATGATAACACGCAGTACTATGATTTTAAGTGCGTGATTTTTTTTTTATTTAGTAACGAAAACCAATTTTAGTTCCTTTTCAAGAAATTTTATATAATAACCCATAAACAAATGATATTAATGATAATTTAATTACATTACATACAGTATTATTAGTTTAGTAATCTTATAAATAAATAAAAATATATATATAAAATCGAAAGTTTACATAGGAAAAAACTAGTTTTTTGCTTCCTCAATATGATTAAATTAAAAAATTTCCTTTAAACCAGTTACTATCGTATTGAATATTTACTTTAGTTAACATAAAAAGTACTTACCTTAATTATATATTAAATAATACCTATTAAAAAATAAAATAAAAATAAAATATCTTAAGTGACCTCAATTAAAGAAATATGTTTTTATTCAAATTCAATGACTTCTTTCCTCATGAGAATTAACGATGCCTCGTTGCTTTTTAAAACAATTTTTCTTTATACTTGTTGATTGTATAAATTCACATTAATAACAGAAAATAAAATTTCACTTTAAAAATATTGTTTAGCATAAAATATAGTTTATTTAGCAGCAAATCATTACGATTTAGATAAGAAAAACATTTGATAAAAATTATATAATAAACATATGATAATTATAATAAAAATTATAAAAAATTTATTCATATTTAGACGATTTGTATAAAATTTAATATCAAATAAAAAATAAAAATGTGTGCTCTTATAAAATCAATATTACGATATTATACAAACTTATTTTGTTGGGTGGTATAACAATCTGCTTTCTTTTTTTCATCTTATATTTGTGCTGAAAGTAAAAAAAAAAATACCATGAACTTGTCAATTATGATTTTCTTCAACGTCTTGTAACTTGATGACAGTTTATCTATAATGTTAATTTTTTAGTTTTAAATTTTATGCTTATTAATTAATTCATTATTATTTAATTTTTTAAAATACATTTTATGTTATCAGTGCTTCATTTTAATATTTATTATTTTATAAAAAATAATAAAAACAAAGCGATTAAAAATTAATTTATTTATTTAATAATTATTATTTTAAAATTGGATTATTATTTTGTTTTGATACTTTTATATATATTTAACAAAGATAATATTTTTTAGATATTATATAATATATTAATAGACAGATATAATCCTAAATTGTACATATATTGATAAGTAAATTTTTAATTGTTTATTCATATACAGGTAAGTTCAATTTTTACTTCTTGAAACAAAATACTTTTTTTTATTCAATTCTAAACCATATCGTTTCTTTAAATAATATTGTTGTATACATATTTTTATATTTGATACAACGTTATAAAAGGAAGGATTTTTATAAACGTGTATCTGAAAATCATGATAATATTACTAAAATATTGACGTAACACTCGTAAAATGATAAAATTTATCAAATTAATAGCAAAAATAGTTTGTAAATTTATAAATGGATTTAAAAATAATAATAATAATTTAAATTAATGTGCCACAAGTCAACAATTAATTGGATTATATAAGGACGGCAATAGTCAACCTAATGTCGACAAGAAAACTACCAATTATAAATAAAAATTTTAAAACTTAAAAGGAAGTATTTGTATTTTTTTAAAATAAGAAAATAAATTAAAAAAAAATTTTATTATCAAATGGTAAAAAAGTGTGAGAAAATAAAATTAATTACAAAAATCAATAAATGTTAGAAAATAATAATAATAATAATAACTATAATTAAAAAAAAAAAATTTATATTAAAGTGTAACAAAGTAATTAAAGAAAAACTATAAACATTTATTAATTATAATTATATTTATTTATTTTTTGCCAAATAAAGCTGTAGACCTTTTTTTAGATTTATTAATAACAAATAATTGCAAATAATTATTATTTATGTATTTTAATTAATTAATTCTTAGTAGGAAATATAATATTGATCAATCTTTTATTTTTTATTAATTATTTGTAATAATAATAATATAGTAAAATAGTGCTCTAGTATTCGTAACATCACCGTTCTTTAAATCTATTTTAAACTATTTTTAAAAATAGTAACCAACTTTAAGAAAATAATTTATTAATACAAAAACGCTGCTGTTTGAATATTGATTACACAATTATTTTATTTACATTGTATTAACATTATATTCTACAATAGTTAATCAATTGTAGTCATAAAAATAATAAATAATAGGTAAATATATACAAATTTGTTTTATGGAATTATATATCTTATCGTAAAAATTAATTAATTAACTAAATAATTCTTTTATTTATATTAAAATAAAAAATGCTTTAATTAATTAATAAAGAAATCAATTAAGTTAAACTTTGAATTAGAAATTATTGGTTGCTTTTATTTTAAATTAAAACTTACCTTATATAGTCTAAGTATAATCTTTTATTATAATTAGACCGACTAAAATTTATACGATATGTTATTCTTTTTGTAACGTTATTAGCCAGTTATCATTGTCCTACAAAATACGCACACATTATTTCAAATCAATATAATGACCGAATTGCACTTAATTTAAAGAATGTATAACGAAAAAGATCGTTCATGCTTTATATGTTTTAAATACAACACATTAATAATACTCAATTTAAATAAGTAATAAAGAAATATTTTTTTCATCTTATTTCATTATTTTTCAATATTAAATATACTGTATTTATATAACATATTTATTTGTTATTATTATCGTTATAATTATTTATATTAAATAATATAATTAATTGCTCTATTAAAAAATAAAAAAAGAAGTTATAACATGTTTACATATCCATTATTGAGACCTACATTACTTTTTACTATTTTTTTTTTTTTATATAATTATTTAAATTTGTGTAAGTGATTTTAGAGTAATAATATGTTAATAAAGCAGAGAAATATTAAATAAAAATTGATTGAGAAAACCCATTATTTACTGCATGACTTTCGATGTCTTAAAAAAAAAAATAAAAGTGAATTTTATTTTTACTTTTATTCAATGTTATTTCACGAACTCTTCGTAACTAATAAAATACTACAGTGACACCTTGCATTTTGTGGTTAATTTGTAACAGAAAAACTAAACGGAATGAAAAGTAATCTTTTGATAGTGTGTACCGGTATACAAATGCTCCAAATCTTGACAGTTTTACTGTAAAAGTTTAACAGTTAATTTACCGAAAAAATAACTTGTTTTTTTGAAACTAATTGATCAAGAGTTTTGCATAATATACGACAAACTTTAAGATAAAATAAGAAATAAAATAACATTAAATTTATTACGAAAGAAATATTAAACGGCGAAACACATTATTTTATACTTTTATTTATTGTAATTATTATTTCGTACGTTTTTTGTTACAAAAATAGTCTTTTTACCGTACATGGTTATTATTAAAAAAATAATAATAAAATATATAATTCTCCTTAGTATGTTATGCTTATATTTTATTTTAATAAAAATAAACATTATTACAATAGCAAAGCAGATTGATTGGCTACTTTTATTTGAAATTTCTTTTTAAAAATTGAAATTATCTTTTTTTATATTAAAAGTAAAATAAACAGCGTTAACAAACCATGAATTTTTCTTATATTTAAATAATATCTCTTTTTAGTTTATTCAAGAATTAATTTCATAATTTTATAATTTAATTAAATTCTTTGAAAAATAAATGCGTTTACAATAACTTTTAGAACATAATATTCATATGTACGCTTATTACAGATTTACCAACACTGCTAAATATGTATATATAAAATAATATTATTTAATTTTCGCACAATTAGACAATTAATTTCTTTATTTTTAATCAAATTAAATCCATAATGTATTTTTTTAAAAAATTATTCAATTAAATAAAATTAAGTAAAACATTTTTTAACAATACAAAAAAAAAATTACAATCACAAATGCTAGCCTGTCTCGCCAACATATACAATATGAAATATCGGAGATTATGTAATACATATTATTAAAATAGCATACAGTAACATTAAAAATAATAAATATAACATAATGTAAACCGACAGTAACGTTATCATTATAATTTTATCACATTACTGGTATAAAGAATTTAAATTCGTTTCGTTTTTATTTTTATTATTTTATAAGAGAAAATATAGTTTCTTTGTTTTTTTTCCGTCTGTTTGTTTCTTATTATTATTATTATTATTTAATTTTGTTGCTTTGTTTTTCTTATTAATAATAATAATATATTTTCTTATACTTTTACTTAAAATTACTAAATAATTTTGTGTTACATATATATATTATACATATATGCAGTAAGAAAAATTAAACAAAATAATCAAAAAATATTTAAATAATTTTATTTTTCCGGTTAAGATAAAAATAAAATTTATTGGAATTTAAGACTTATTGCATAATTATTAAAATTAACTTCTTCTTTTTTAGAGTCTTTTATAAACACAAATATCTGCCTTACATTTATTTACACATATAACTAAACAAGAGACATCAAGCGATGAACCCGTTTTATTATTTTTATTCTTAACAAAAATTTATATTATTTTTAATGATTACAATATTTTATATAATATTTAAGAAATATTATAATTTCCTGATAATTAATAATATTATTCTGCTAATATGCAATAAATGTCAACTAAGAAGCATCAAAGAAAGAAAAAATATTTTTATTAGAAAAAAATAAGTTACTTTTCCTTATAAAATAAATAAAAATAATGTGCAGCATATAATTATTAATTAATACAATAAAAGCATATGTAATTATAAACAGGTTTTTGTAATTTTATAAACTATTCATTATAATCTAAAATAAATAAATAATTCACTTTTACTGGCACAATATTAGTTTTTTTAATATTAATTTAATTTAATTTTATTTTTAATCATAAATTTTATTGATTTCGGAAGTGATTTTTTTTTATAGTTTTTATTTTAAAATTATAATATAGAAATAAAATTACATGAAGAAATTATTAAATAAACAAAGCTCAATTGGCATCTCGCCATATCTTTAATATTTTACTTATAAGCTTAAGTTTGTAATAAATACTGGTAAACTTCGACAGAGCCAAGACAGATAATATTGATGTATTTTGACAGTATTTGATTATTCACATGCAATTTATTTTCAATAAAAGATATTTTCCTTATTTAAATTTAAATAAGTTATTGAAAATTGATCTTTGTAATGTTTATATAAATATAAATTTACAAAATTGTATTTTCTTCTTTAATTAATAACCGGTAGCGTTGATTGTTATCATCAAACTTACTCTTTTTTGTAGCTATAAAGTAAGTTTTTTAAAAAATAAATAAATAATTTATTGTATGCTTTTTTTAGTTTTGTTTTCACGCACAACAAAATTAACAATAATAAAAATTTAAAAAAATAACAAAACGCGATATAATAAAGTGAAATTATTGTTTATATTTATTTTTATTGTCTGTATTATTATAACCTTCTGATGCCGGTTTATTGTAATCTGAGTATTATTATTTTTTTTAGTTGGAAAAAGCTTTTTTTTTAAGTATGAAAGTTTTTGCAGAAATTTTATTCATTTTTTTTTTTAAATTGCATTAAAAGCATTGGAATTATAATTGACATTGCTGATGCTACTCTTATACTAATATTGCAATGTGTTGATGAATATTTGGTTGTTATAAATAAATTGGAAATCTACAGCATACAAATAGTCTAGCGCAAATAAATGAATTAACAAAACGCAATTTTTCTTATTAACTTAATTATATACTTTAATCTTGTCAAATAAATATATATAGATATATAGAATAGACAATGACATTGTTAGTATATTGCTTAAGTTTTTTTTTTTATTTTTCTTAACTGTTTCATCAAGTAAAATTTGCATGCCACTTATTTCGAGACAAAATAATAATAAATCAATAAAACTTAACAAAAATACTGCCACAATTGCTAAATGTATGTAACAAAATAAAATTATAATAATACTATTTAAAAGTGGTATTAAAAAATTAAACTGTGTTGTCACCACTTTGTAATATACACAAAAAAAAACTGCAAACAATTTACAATTTAAAAGAAAAAAAAAATACCATTTAATTATATTTAAAATTGCAAAATAAATAGAAAAGCAAAAAAAAAATATTTTTCTCTTATTTTGTATTAAAATTAATCGTAAAAATAAAATAAATAATAATTATGTTGTGTTAATAATTATTTTGTGTATTTTTTAAATAATAATAATAATAATAATATTATCAAGTATTTGTTGTTTTTACAGCTTTTTTTGAAGAGTTTTTACTGTTTTTTTCATCATTAAATAAATAAGAAACTAATCAACTTAAAAAAAGATTAAAAGAAGCTTCCGCATTTTCATAGTGTATGTTTTTTATTTTCAGACTGATTACAAAACATTACTGTGCTTAATGTTTGATATTCGTTTAAATGTTATTAATAAAAAACAATAATATGGAAAAAAGTGAAGCAAAGAGATTGTAAATGAAGATGGAAAGTTAATTAGATTCTTTTTTCATTGTTAATTATGCATGATGATAAAGACACACTAACAGTAAGATAATATCATTCTGATTAATCAAAATTACTGATTGTTTCGCATAATTACCGCGCAACAATTAACTTTAAGCGGTTATACTTAATCAACCTTTTAAAATAATTTAAAAAAAGTGTTATAAGACTAAGCATAACATATTTAAGTTATAAAAACTAAAAAGTATGTTGGAAGATGCTTAAGCTTATTTTAAGCGAAGATATAAGGTTGTCTCCAATGAAATCTTTTAAAAATTAACAAGTAATATAAAAACCACAAATTATTAATTTGCAACATAATTGTTCTTTAAAGATTATATTATTAAATCATAATTATAATTAAAGTGCCTAAAGCGTTTCATTAGAAATTGAATGCGTTAATTTTACACTGCAGAAACATTTTTTTCTGCAATGAGTCTACTACTAATTTTTAATCAAATTAAATAAAATAATATATAATCAATAATATTACAGAAATAAAAAGAGTTAATAAAAGGTAAAATAACGCGATTGCATCAAAAACTTGTGGTTTTTCTTTATTTTATTTTTTCGTTTTAAATGTTATTTCAAATATGAAAACTATGTCACATGGATGCAGGTGATTTATATATTTATTTTTATACATAAAAGCAACTTATGTTTCTTGTTTAAAATATCTTTTCTTTTATTATATATATTATATATATAAATTTAATGTAATATCAACTGTCGTGTTATTTAAATGTAATTTTTATTTTTGTAATGTTAAAGTAACAAAAAACTACAAAAGAAAAAAACACAAAACTAGAGTTCGTGAGAAAAAATCAGTATATTTTTCCATTTCATTGCCGGTTACGAAATAACAAAACTGTGGTAATATTATATAGAATATTTCTAATATAAGTATTAGATTAATTGATTTTATTTTTCAATAGTAAAAAATAAATAAAAATTTACTAAATGGTAATGCGAAGATAGGTATGTAAATGAATAGTAAGCATTAAATAGTAAGTAAAAAAGCTTTATTATTATTATAATTATTATTGCTATTGAAAATAAATTAATGTGATAAAAATTATTAAAATAATAATACTAATAATAATTATAATAATAAAATAAAGTATTTTTCTGTTCTTATTTATTATTTAATTAAAATAATAATAATTATATTATAATACTTAAGACAATTGCATATTACACAATACCTTACTAAATTTATAAGAAAAAATAAAATAATATAAATATAAAAAATTAAAAGGTGCCTCACATTTTTATGCTTATTCTTTTTATATTTCTTTATTACTAATTTAATTCGATTTTTATGTTTTTATTACATTTTGTTACTTATTGCTGTAATTTTCATTTTATTAAGGTGAATAGATCACTTTGTTAATGTATTTTAATCGTTTATTTAAAAAATATTGAATTGTTTTGTTATTCCAAATAAATTAACTTTATAGAATATTATGCAAATAAAATAGTAACGATTAAGAGATAAGTTTTATTTATAAATATTTACGTTATAAATTCGTGGACACTTAGTCAACACAACCTTAATGGCATAAAAATGTATTTAAATAATTCTTAATTTTTAAATATTTATTACTTTCCTTTTATTTAAGAAAATGTATTATTGATTTTATGATATTATTGTTATTATTATTACATTAAACAAAAGTTCATTTAATTTGCAATAATACAATTATTCATTGTTTTTTATTATAAGTTATTTATCTGTAATTCTTGTATGAAATGCAGTATTAATTTACACAAATAGATAAACAATATATTTTATTTATGCAAAATTAAATATTAATATTATTTATTTATAAAATATTAACCTAATTACTTACTGATTAACTAACAAATATATTTTTATACTTTTATTTTCACTTTAATTAACCAATTTCATGCAACTTATTAAGGTAAACCATATTTGATTTGTTAATAAATTCCAAAGTCACTTAATTTATTTTAAGTATTTAATCATATTCTTTGAATCTAATATTTAAACAAATAAAAATTACAGTAACTACTCAATTTTTGCGGACTTTAGTCACTTTACTTATATGTAATGTTTTTAACAACATGTGTAAATTTAGATTTAAATACTTAGCTTATTTTTAACATAATAACAACTCTATGAGCCAACTTCAAATAAATGAGTAATGCTTACAGTCCCATATTATATGAATTATTTTTTGTCATAAAGTTTTATTATTTATTTGCCACATTTAACAGTGGAACAATAACTTTACAAACCACTGTTATCTTATCTGATAATTACAGATCCTAATTTAATTTTGCACACTTTCCTTTAATAAAAACTTATATAAAAAAATTAACTTTCGTCTGCCTTGGAACAGCAATAAAAATCTTATTTAATTTATTTTCATTCAAAAATAAAACCTAAAATTCCTGTTTATGTATATAAAAGAATGCGTTTTACTTTGTAAGAAAAAAAAGTGGAATTATTATAAAAAATATAAAATAATAAAAAGGAAAAATACTTTACAAACATATAAAGTGAAATGATTTGTAGGTTTTGTAATCTTTTTTAAAATAAAATTGTATAATAAAATTCATTAATCGCCTGCAGTTAAATAGAAATAAATTTTCATAGTAACATTTTGAAAAAATTTAGAGCAAAATTAACGAAAGAAATTAAGTAAAAACAAATTTATTAGGAATTATAAAAATGTTACAGAAAAAAAATCCACTTTACTCCTATTGGAAAATATTTTTTGAAGAAAGGCGATAGTAATATTATATTTACAAAAACATGCTATTTTCTGTGTTTATTTTTCATGTAATGCATATTATCTGTTATAAATGATAAATTAGTGCTTTTTTAATCAAACTTAATTGCAATAATAAATTGTTATAATATTTTTCTTTTTGAACTAAATTCGTAATGCTTTAACAGAGTCGCA
Organism: Ptychoptera contaminata; assembly: GCA_963942525.1. NCBI lineage: Eukaryota > Metazoa > Arthropoda > Insecta > Diptera > Ptychopteridae > Ptychoptera > Ptychoptera contaminata. The sequence continues at coordinate 11,520,230 of OZ012638.1, read as the reverse complement.
TATAAGTAATTATTTTGCAGTGATTTTTATTTTAAGAATATTTGAATGAAAGATAATAATAAATCTTTAACATTTCGGTAATCATATTATATGCAAATTTATTTATTATTAAAATTAAAAATAGTTTAGCCATTTCTCCGACCCTGTGCTTTAATATAACATATTTGTTATATAGAAATCATTCAATCACTTCAATTATCGAAGAAATTTGTAATAAACAAAGTGAATAATAAAGCAGGCAATGAAATATATGATCCAGTTTTGATTACGATTTACCTAACTAGCTCTCTTTTACGCTGAAAAATATTTTTCTTTTTGTAAGAAGAGAGAGTATAGTTATGTGACATAACAATTTTGGTCAATAAATATGTACTTTAGCATATTATAAGCTGAAAATAAAAATCTTTTTTTTTTTGTACATTAATTTTATCTATTTGCTAATTTATTGGTGACTTTTTTGCTGTTACTTTTAATGCTTTCGGGTGTTTTGTTTTATTTATTTACATGTTTTTTCTTATAAAACTATTTTTTCTTCTAACATTATTTTTTTCCTTTGATTTTATTTACTTAATTTCTTTAAAAAAAAAAAAACCAAACATTAAAATGAAATGCAATCGTGCGTTAATAAACACACTACACGACTAAATTAAATAAATTTTAATTGAATTTAATTAAAATAATGAAGTAAAAATAAAAATCGATCAATATGTAACAAGTCATTGCTTATTTTATGTTAAAATAATAAATTAAAAAAAGAAAATAAATTAAGTAACAACATAATTCGAGGAAAAGAAATGAAAAAAAAAAAAACAAACAATTAACAAATGAAAGGAAAAAAATGATAAAACCAATTTGTGATTATTAATTGATTGATTATATTTTATTATCTATTAAAACTTGCGTTCATTTTATTGGATTTGATTTCGTAATAAATAAAACAATGTTGTTTCTTGTTGCTTGTAATTGATTATAAAAAAAATTATCTTTGTTTGATTAATTGTTAAAACAAGTCTTGAAAAAAAAAAAAATGTTAAAATATAGGTCCAAGATCAATGTAACTAATTACGCCACTTATTATTTGTTGTTATTAAAGGGCTTACAGATTATTTTTGTTTTACAATATTTATCAATATATTAAAAATTTAGACAATTTAATTAATTTTTACTTTAACCTCATTAATTTCTTATAAGAAATAATTTTTTAAAGCTTAATTTTTAATTAATGTATTAAATATAAACAATTATTTAAGCCTTGTACTAATTTAAGGAGAAAAAATAAATTGAATTTTATCTTTATTTTATTATTATAATTTGTTTAATACAAAATTAGATTTTTTTGTAAGAAGTAAATAAACAATATTACCACTCCTAATTCAACTTGTCTAACCGCCCGCCCTTTAATAATCTTCACTCCACAAATAAATAAATCATCATAAAATTTCGATAAATTGTCTATTATTAATTTTAAAATGTTGTTAAATTAATCATTTATTATAACAATTATTTAAAAAATCGCGAAACACAAATAACGTACATATATAATAATTATGTAATTTATTTTTTATTTTCCAAGTAATTTTTATATGCATTTTTTTTTTGTAATTAACACTTTTAATAGATAAACAAAGCTTTATAATAAATAGGTGCGTAGTAGTATTTTTTAATTATAATTACTATTAATTTAAAGGTTTATTGTTACCATTATTATGCCTTTAATAATGCATTAATGTTTTTAAATCATAAATCAAAATAATAAAATTTGTAATAATACAACGCTATTATTATAATTATTATATTTTTATAACTAAAGTTTATGAGCACTTTAAGGACAAATAAAATTATTTTATGATTGAAATATTTTAAATATTTTTTCTTTATATCTTTTAATTTGATTTTTGTAATTGATTTGTCACGATTGAAGTAATATAAAATCACGATTCATGCGAAGAAATTATTTAAATAAGCATAATTATTTTATCTATATTATTTTTATAAGGTTTTAGAGTTTTCTTTTTTAATTCGGTATTAAAAATAATGCATTTTATTTAATAAATTTGTGCAAATAAAGTCTTATAAAAGAACGATTTTTATTAATAGAAACTTAAGAAAGTAATAAAACTGCTCTATAAAAAAACTAATTGATATTAAACACCTGCCGATACGATAATCAAATATGTGCTTTTAATAATAAATTTTAAATTTTTCAATAAATTGTTAGCATAAAAGATAAAAACATTAAAGGAAGACATAATATAAAACTTTTAGCTTTTGATATTTAACAGAAAATTATAATTAACAGCAAATAAAACTATTAAATCAAAATAAGTCAAGGATTTTACACACGAGTTACTTAAAAGTAAATAATAGTCAGAATAAGATTATTATAATTATTATAAACAATATTTTATTAATTAGAAAAATAATAATAATTGAAATAAAATTATAAGCATAAAATCTCATTGTAACCTATTGAAATAAATTTTTTAATGATTTTTTAATCAAATGTTTATTAAACATTTGTTAAACAATTCTATTTTATTTATTTTTTTTTCGTTTACTAATAATGTTTACCAATAATTCTCTTGGGATTTATTAATTCACGACATTTACTAGCATTCCAGATATATGCTCGATAACTGATTTAAAACATTTTTATTTATACATATATAAAATTAGACTTATAATCGTGAGTTAATTTAATTTATTTTCGTCTTTTTTTAAATTTTTAATTGTATCTAATATATTTGTTTAATTAATTGAATTATTTTCTTGTTATTTTTTCACCGATGTAGAATCATGGCGAATGATGCATGCAAACAAGTTTTTGTTTTGTTTTTTACTTTTCTTGCATATTATTTTTTATTAAAACTAAAAGTAGGTGAAAATAACAACATAACATAAATAATCTTTATTTACATAAATTATATCAAATAAAAAGTAGTTTTAAAATGGTAGAATAGTTGAAGGAGGTGTTAATCACTTTATATTAGTATATATTTGTTTCTAATTCTATTACTTTTTATATTGTTCTTAATATGACATCTTATTGAAATTTGTTCAAGGATTACATATAGAAAATTATGCTGCATGAATTAAGTTAAGTAAAGTATTAAATTTTTTATTTACATTAATAAAACAATAAATTGTTTGCCTTGTAAACACTACATAATATGCTAGTTAATTAGCTTTAAAGATGCCAAAGATAATTATAATTAAGAAAAATTATATCTTTATAATTTTCCATTGTTTGCTAAAACATAATTAAATTAAAAAATAAATAAACATTTATCAAAGATAGAATAAGAATATGCATAATAAACATTGCAGCTCTATCTATGCCAAATATAATAATCACAGTGTTACCTTGAACATCATTAATTTTACAGATTTGTATACTTTTGTAAACAAAACAATTTAATCACGTTGCCATAAAAGTTAACACTGTACAATTAATTTACCTGCTTAAAATAAAATTTAAGAAAAATAGGTTCAGTAACGGCAGTAGTTCAACAGCACACATCAAACAATATAAAATCTTAAGAAAGAAAAAAAAAATTGTTATTTTTTTTTTCATTTACAAAAATCATGTTAAGCCTTTTAAAATGCATAAAGTAATTTCATTTTGATTACATAATGCTATTTCTAATAAGAAGAAAACATTAATATTATAATAAATAAAAATCAATCTCATTTAACTTATGCGATGTATTTTTTTTAATATTATTTCGTTCCGTCCTACCTTTAATTCGAGCACATGTTATTGCAAAAAGTTTTTATTTACTACTCGCTTGTTGTTTCATTTCTTTATTATTATTATTTTTTATCCAACATCAAGATATTTCTACTATTACTGTTGTTATTGTAAATAAAGATAAAAAAAAATAATACAAACCTTTATAGTAATGTAACTTACCTATATGTCTTACCAATAAGCATGATATTTTTTCTCTGCTTTGGCGATAGCTGTGACTGTGGCTATGATTTAGTTTTGGCTACAATACTCACGTCGATTTTTTTTTGCTTCTCCAATAAACATCATATTAAAAAAAAAATACTGAACAAAAATTTTACATGGTGGGTTATTTTCTATTATTATGATTATTTAAAGTAAATAAATTGTTTTGTTAACAAAGATAATCAGGTGGGGTAAATACTAAATGCAATGTACCACACAATAAAAAATATGCTTTTTTTTAACACTAACTAAGTAAATATAAACTTTTTTGATATCTTTTGAAATAAAATGGAAAAAAAAAACATTTTCTTGTTATTTAAATGTTAAGAAAATTGTTTTTTTTCTCAACACAAAAATCGTATATAAGCCGTTTTGGCGATTGGAATAAACATCAGTTACCATTAGTTCTTTGTTTAATTAAGAGTGCTACCACTCAGGAATTATTTTTTGTATTAACGAGAAATTAATTTATATTAATAATATTTTATTAAATTAACAAACAAACAAAAAAAAATAATAATCATGAAGGTAGATTTTTAACCGTTTTTATTATTATTTTTATATTTAATTTATAAATATTTTTTTGTTTTTGTTACTTTCGATTTTTTTTTTCTTTATTATTATTTCTAATTAATTTAAATTAATATTTTTGTGCAAAGAAATCTCAAATAAAACTGGATTTGCTGTTATTAATTTTATTTTGAATTTTTTATATATATATATATATATATATATAAAAAGTGAAAATCGATGTGTTTAAATTAAATAAAAGAAAAATAAAACCGAAGTAAAACCAAAGCATAAAACTAATCAAAATGTAGCATAATGTAGTGATTTTCAATAAAAATGTGAATTAATTTACATACAAAATAATAGAAAATTAATATTGAATTAAATAAATTAAAAAACTAAAAACATTTTTGGGATAAAAAAATCGGAAAAATATTAAATTTTTTAAGTGATAAAAAAATAAATTAACATAAATAACTGTTTAATGTTTTGTTTTAGTGTTTCATTGCTATTTTCCTTATTGCCGCTGTTGCCCAAGCCGTCCCAATTGAATATGGTCATTATGCTGCCCCAGCTTTAGTGCACGCTGCACCAGTTATCCATCATGCTAAAGCTTATGTACATGAACCAGTCGTAAGTTATATTTGCTTTTTTTATTTTCACAATTTTCACTTTTATTTATTATATTTTTCTTTTGATTAGGCTTATCCAAAATACTCATTCAACTATGGTATCAAGGATCCACACACCGGTGACATTAAATCACAAGCTGAAGAGCGCGATGGTGATGTAGTTAAAGGACAATACTCCCTTGTCGAACCAGACGGTTCAGTACGTACCGTTGACTACACCGCTGATGATCACAATGGATTCAACGCAGTCGTCCACAAAACTGCTCCAGCTATCCAAAAAGTGATTGCTCCAGTAGCCCACTACGCACATGCTCCAGTTATTGCCGGACATTACGGTTATCATCATTAAATTATCCCAAAAAATAATTGTGCATTCCAAGCAAAAAATATCTCTATAGTTTATAAGAGAATTCATTAAACAAACTAAATCCATCAGCTACCACCCACCACATCCAATCATCATAAAATATTATTAATATTTTTATTATTTTCTCTTTAAATCTTCTTAACTGTGTCTAATCTATCTTAAAAAAATCTCTATCATTTGATGTGCTCAACACATTAAACTCTCTTTAGAACTATTTAATTAATAAAAACAATCAAAATAAGCAATGGACCGAAAATACCAACAATAACAACATTAAAAGGTAAAAATATTTCAATGAAAAATTATAATAAAAGAGCCACCTATAAGCGAGTAGAAATATTAAAATGAAACAAGTGTTTTTAAATTGTTAAAATACCGATATGCTTTCATAAATTAAATTTTAATAAACATATTTATCAAAAGGCAAATTAAAGATAACAAGAAAATAATTTTACCAAAAATAAGGTAGAAAAAGTGAATAATCAATATTTTAGCCATTTAAAACCCATAAAACACTGCCGACAAACAAGTTATGTGTTCTTATTGTGATAATCTATATACTTTTTTAATTAATTAATTTTTCTTTTTATCTATTTCTATTAATTTTATTATTATTATTTTCTCATTTATTATTATTAATATTTTCCTTTATTGTTACCAATCCTGCTTAAAATAATTATATAAATGCAAATGCACAGTCGCATAAAATAACAACAGAAGAAGCTTAATATTAGAGAACTTTTTTGTATGAATAAATATTTTTATTATTATTATTATTATAAAGAAAAAAAAAATTATATAAATGCATATAAATGTTAAATTAAAAAAAAAACAACAAACATTGTATATAATAAAAAAAAAGTATTAAAAAAAATACATGTGAAACCTTTTTTTATTTCAAACAAAGTGAGTACCTATGATCTTTTGCCCTTTTTTCACTCTGATAAATCTACAAAATATTAACATACTTCTATTGTATTATAGACACAAAACAATTTTATTTTGTTAACATTTTGATGTTAATATAAAATAAAAATTGACGGAAAACTGTCTGTTGAGTAATATTATTTTGTAAACTAAAAGGTTAATAAACATTACATAAGTTATGTGGTCGTGTTCGGATAAAACTTGCTGTCAAAAACCATTAAACATTTGTTTATAGTGCAAAATACATTAAATCAGAATTGTTTTGCTTATTAGAATTAAAATAGCTTATCTTATATTTAATTTCCTTCACTGCTAATACATGCTTTTCTATATAAATAAATCAAATTCTTAGCTCCTTATTGTTTATTTTTTATTATAATCGGTTTAATAAAATAAGAAACAATTATTTATTTCGCATATAAAAGAAAAATTATGAAATGCACTTGTTGCCTTAAAATAAAACATTATTAACCACAAATAATTTCCTAAAATTAATACTATCAAATTTTTTTTTTAATGCATAGCAAATATTAAGATACTAAATTAAAAAAATATGAAGGAATTAATATAAAGTTAAATCATACGAATTATTTTTCAATAAATAATCTGACAATAGTTAAAAAACTTTTGAAAAACATAATTATAAAACATAAATTGCATGAAATTGTTATATAGTGAACAAAGTAATTACTTTACTGTGCATAAAGAAATTTCAAAATAAATACAATAAGAAATTTAAAGTAACAACAATTATAATAACAATGTACGAAACCAAATGAGCATAATAAAATAATAATAATAGAAAAAAACTTATATAAAAAAACTCGAAAATGATTAATCGTCTAAATAAAAACAAAAAATAAGTTAAAAATTATGTCAGTTATTTTTATTTATATAACCAGAAACAAAATTGCATAATAAAGCAAAATTTACATTCAATCTTCCGATATGTTAAGCATAAATTGCAAAATAAATGTATTAATATAAAAAATAATAATTATTTTCATTGAGTAAAATTACGCACACCTGTTGTAGTGGGTGTTGCTGTACCTTTTTTTATACCGTCATTTACATTAACCTAATACTATACAATATTTACAATAATTCTTTAACTGATTTTTAAATTAATGTACAATAATAATGTAATGTGGGCGGTGTAGACGTTACAAATGATTGTATTTTTAATACTTTTTATGTACGCATCAAATGTTATTGAATAGCTTAGTTATTTAATTTGATATCAATAGTTGTGATGGTTTTATAATATTCGCAATATAATTGCAAATTCAGTAATAGCGCACGAATGTGCTATGAAAATAAAAAACAAATCTAAAACCACTTTATTAGCATTAAATTAATTTTCTGAATTGAATTTAATCGATGTTTAAAATTAAAACAAAACGTTTAAGAAAAATTGAAAAAATTCTTAAACATTCAATTAAACGATTTTCGTGTAACTTCAAATTCAATTTAATTGACTTTAATTTATAAAAAAAAAATCAGCAAAATCATTATCTTAAAAAAGAAAAATTCCATAATCAAGCTACCTGTGCGATATCAGCAACGAATAATCAAAACTACTGTAAAAAAATCTAACAAAAGTGGTAAAAAGGTAATTTAATTTAATGATCAATTCGTGATATGCAAATTAAATTGTAACATTTTACCAACAGAATAAGACAGTCTAATGAACTTTATGATGTCAATAAAAGAAATTACAATACGCAAACAAGTCTTCATTATTAAATAACTTAAGAATAAAAAAAAACAATGGATTCCTTATAAATCAATAGAAAAAAAATAAATAAATTAAAAATGCAAAAATTCAATAAAAATGACAAAAATAAAAACATTTTTTCAAAGGTGAAGAAAGTTTAATTAATTCTTGGTTTCTCTGTTCGCTTTACTTACTTTAATAAATGAATTAAAAAATTAAAAATAACAAAATAAAAAATCAATAAATTAAATAAAAATAATAATTCCGTCAAGAAAAATATGAAGAATTAAATAAATAAATCGTGGGGTTTGAGAATTTGTTTTTTTTTTATTCTTAAGTTAATATTTCCCATTTTTATTATAATTTTTGTTAACCCACAGTTGGTGGCGTTTTGTTATAATAAATAATATAGGTAATTTACAAAATTATTATTTTTATTGCTATTAATAATAAAATCATTTTTTCAGCTTGTTTTTTATTTATTTAAGCTTAAACTGCGCCTACAAGTAGTGATTTTTTATTTTAATTAAAAATATTTGTGTAAAATGTATTTGTAAAATAAAAACATGCATTTATTTTATATAATTGATATGTATCAAGAGGCTGCCAACCGTTTATATTTTTATTCTTAAATAACGAAAATATAATTTTTAATCATTAAAGTGCTTAGAGTAAGCTTAAACAGTCTTTAAACCACTGAAATACAGGACTATACAGTTAGAATATATATATTTTTAAATTCTTATTTTTAATGTAATAACCAGGATGGCACGGATTTATAAATCTGATGTCATTATTATAATAATAATCATCTTTATTACCTTTCATCCTCCAATCATTAAGTTATTTGTATTTTTGTTTTTATTATAGCCAAAGCGAACGATTTTTTTTTGTATAATTAAATAACCGAACCAAATTTGGTGTCATGCTTTATTTTTTTTACACAAATATTGCTTAACTAACCTTCCATTTAATTGGATTGATAATTAAAGATAATTATAGAAATTATATTTACTTATTTAGGCTTTTTATAATGCAATTCAGGAAAAAATGATGCCAATGACTGTCCTAATAAAACTTTGATGACAATTTTTTGATTTTATTTTTTACAAACAATTAATTTTTTGTTTATAATGATATTCAAAAAATATGAATAGTAAGAAAAACCAATTACACAGGTGTAATAAAATTTTATATAAATAATAATATCATTCTATTTGTTGTTCTATTATTAAAATTAGTTAAATGTGCTAAAGAAATAAAAAAGAACATATTTTTTTTTAAACAAACGTTTTTTCTTTTTTTATTAAACAAAAGTACACCACCTACCTGTAATTGTTTAATAAAAAAGTTTATACATATTTAAGTTCAAAAACCTAATTAATAAAATAAATAAATGAATTTTATATGTTTGTTTGAGAAATTCTTTTTTTTAAGAACAATTAAAATCGGCACAGTATTGCTCAAAAAAAAAATGACAAGTATATATTTGTTACAAGTTAATATCAATGAAGTTCTTTATTAAAATTTTTAATAAGAACTGTTGAATTACTCACATAGTTCCGTTTTATACATCGTTTTTATTAAAATACTTTGTAATATAGTAATTAAATTTTTGATATTTCATAGTTAAATTGTATAGAAGCCTTACTGTGCTATTTCTGCTCTAAAAAGGGATATCTTTTATGTTGTTATTTTTACTAAAAAAATAAATTGGACAAAAGGATATATTATTGATAAAAAAGATTCATGTCTACGCACTTGGGTGACCTTCACTCCCATTTGCGCTATTAGAATAAATATACGCATTTTTCATAATAAAACGCCAAAATTTATGCTATAACAATAACATTATTATGACATTACAAGCTTTAATTATTTAAAAAAAAAAATCCTTTTAGTTGTAAAAATATTTGTAAAAAATATTAATAAAAATTATATAAAAAGTTTAATAAATAAAAAAAAAAACTTAAAATTCATGAAACGAATAAAAAGCCAAAATAAAACGAATAATAAAGTTTTATTACTAGCAAAACAATAACACAAAAACTATGTTTTTCTTTTCCGTTTCTCTTTGGTTGTTATAATTATTTGTTGTTATTATTATTATAAAAAAATGTTTTATTAAGTTTATGTAACAAAAATAAATTTTAGATTTATTATGATTGATAAAGAATTTTTTTTTTTCATTTGTATATTATTTATAACACAGATTTTATTGAATCAAATTATACACAACTAAGCCAAACTGAATCACTGTACAAATAAAATAAAAAAATTCTAAACAATAAAAATTGTAATTACTGTTGGTAGAGTAGCAATTTTTATTATTAGAAAATGCTTTTTTTTGTGGTACAAACAAATAAAACAATTATTTAGTGTAAAAAATATAAAAAATAGGTGAAAAAATAAATAAAGGTGGAGGAAATTTAAGTTTTTTATATTACTATGTCATCATTTATTATTTATATGAGATAAAATTAATTTTTTTGTCCTTACTATTGTTGTTATTTTTATATTATAATTTATATTATGACAGGTTTATTTTAACATAAATAAAATAACCAATTTGATTTATACTTATTTATTTGTTTATGTATAAACAATTTATTCCAGCATTACAGTTCACAGACTCATCAGCTAATTTACTGGTGACATTTGTTTATTTTGTAAAAATGAAAATATTATAATTAATAATATTTATTTATTTACTAAAAAAGTAACTGCATATAAACAAACCCATATTAGTAAATTTTTCTTATACGCAAAACAAAATAATTAAATTGTTCTGAAAACAACCCAATAGTTGATACAAAGAAAACTTTATTTTCTCTTATTAACGAAAGCATTATAAGGTAAATAAAAGAAATTAAATTATACATTCGTGTTACTATTAAGAAGAAAATGAAAAATACCAACAGCAGAAAATAACCAAAAAAAAAAAAAAAAACAAACACAAAAAGAATTCGTATATAAGAATGAAGCACCTCAGGCTGGTTCAGTAGTTAAATTTGTTCTACGCTGATTACATAACGCACGTAAGCGTTAAAGACTGAAATATTTTTTCCATGGATAATTAGCAATTTATTTATATATTTAAAAAAAAAAAAAATTGACCACAGAAGAATTATAGTTTTCTTACAGTGAACACCAGCAACAGTAACAACAGAAATTACCTTGACACTGAACTTGATTGTCATTTTCATTTATTTATTGTTTCTTGTGATTAATTATAATAAGTGACTTATTTTTTGTGTGACAATTTAAGTGAAAAATTAATTTTTTTATTAAATAAATTAATAAAACTAATTAATAAAAATGTTTACAAGTGTTAGAAAAGTATTCATGTTATGTGTAAGTGTGATGCAGAATTTTTATTAATTTTTAACAAACCAAATTAGCTAAAAAAATAAATATCAATTTTAATGATTTAATTTCAATAATAAATATTTTTATATATGTATATAAAAAAATTAAATAATAAAACAATATTACTGATCGTTAAATAACTTTGTAATCCGCGGTTTTACTGCATTTTATTCCCAATAATAAAAATAATAATAATAATTTTTATTATTCGGTTAATTCAGATTTTTTTTTTCATTTTATATTATTCTTTAAAGAGATTTTGGTTTTTTAAAAGTAATTATCGCTTAATAAAGTTATTAGCTGCGGTTTTTGGTCATAAAAAAAAGATTATTATGTTTTGTTTGCTTATTTATTGATGGCGCTTTTACTTTATTTTTAAATCAGTTTTGTCACTTTTTAGCTGTATGTACATTTTATTTTCTTTTTATACCCTGTTGAAGAAATAAATAGATTAAAAATTATACAGCATACACAAACTATTAGAGATGTTACTTCTTTAGTTAATTAAAAAGCACAGTATTTAAGTTATAAATAAATAAAAATTAACTAGCCGACAAATCAAGCATCATCTCTAAACGAATTAGTTACATTATTTTTTATATTTATTACAAGCTAAAAGAATTCAGATTAGAATAAAAAAAACACTTTCTGCTGGTAAAACATGGTTTAAAAATAAATCATCTTATTATCACGTAAAGCAGCAAAAATAAATAAAAGTGACACTCAGAATATTATTTACGATTCTAATCACGTCAATATTAAAAAAAACTTAAATTTATTCATCGATTTCTATTAAAACACACTTTTAGGATCCACAATGCTCCTAATCTGAATTACAACAAAGCTATTCATAAATTATTTTACCTGTGAATAACGGTTTTATTATATGTTTTTCTTTCTTCTTTTTATTAGAATTTGTGTTAATTCGCTTAATTCGCGTATCTGTAAACACCCACTTTATTAAACCAAAATGTAATCAAATAACAAAAAAAAAAAAACATCAAATTTTTAACTAACAAAAATAAATAATAAAAAAGAACAGTAAAAAAACCGCTGATAGATTTTTAAGTCATTACCATTTGTCAAACATTAAGCAAAAAAAAAAAGAAGAAAAATAAACAACAACAGACACACATAGTGAAGAATAAAAATGAATATAATTAATCTTTGCTATTCTCTAGTATAGCTAATTTTATGTTAATGTATTTTTTTGGCGCTGCTTTTGCTTATAAAACTTAATACATTATTCAAGAGTAAATTTTTGTTGTTATTTGGTTTTTTCTTTCATTGTTTAAAATGTATAATTAAGCCATTTATCTGTTTTTTAAATTTAAATTAAATGATTTTTTTTCGTTGTCTGCAGATTTTTACTTTTTTTTTTAAAACATGTTCTTTGCGAATTGTTTACTTGAGAGTTGTTGTCGTTTTCGTAATTATATTCTAAACATAATTGCGAACAAGTGTTTAATTTTTATACATGTATTTTTTTCTGTCTCTGTCATTTACTCATAATTAATTAATGAAATTTTGAGAGTAAAAATTATTAACTTAACTAATGCAAAGCAGTATTTAATAGAGTTAAAAAAATATTAAGTTTATTAAAAAAAAACAACTTAGTAAAAACAATGTATAAATATTATTTTTTTATTGATTTTTCTTCCTTTTGATTTAAATTGTTTTATCTTAATATGTAAATTTAAATAAAAGCCAATAAATTGTCAAATAAAATTAGTAAATAATAAAAATAAATATTAAAAAACCCTCGCAAACCGTATAAAATACATTGAAGAATTTGTATTTTATAATCAAATAAATATATATTTTATCTTAAATAATCTACAATTGCTTGTCTTATAAAAAGAAAATTAATTTAATTTTTGCTACAGAATTACGTATATTTTTTATATTTTTTTTGACTGTATATTTTCTATTAAAATTATTCTTTATTTTTATTAGTATTCAAAGTAATATTTTAAAGGATTAAACTCTTTAAACATTTATTATTACTAATAAAGATAATTAAAGATTAGATTATTAATTATTTAAATATAGTTTTCGAATTATTTTTGAAAATTATAATTAATGCCACCTACTATCTTCGGAAGAATGGTTAAGGATATTGAAATAACCAGATATAATAATAACAGATATAATCGAAAACCAAAAGAAATTATTATACAAAAGTTACTTGTTATTGATTAAAATCAGTATAATTTTTGGTAAGAACAATTCATTTTTTATTTTTGGTTGGTAATAAATTTGCTGTACTGACTTCTTTATAAGAAACTTCATTAAAGAATTAAAACAGTAAATTAGTTACTGTGTATTTGTTTTATGAGCTATTGCAAAATACCTAAAAAAAGTACACGCACAAAACCGCAAATTCGTAAAACTATTAAATTAGAAATGTCTGCAGTAAAATAATTAAATAAAATTCATGAAAAACCTTTAAAACAAGCTTTCAATATAATTTTAAAAAAACCTAACAGCATGCTTCAAAAATAAATAATAACATTAAAATCCTATTAAAAAACACAAAAACACCGTTAAAAAAATTGTAAAGACCTCCCACAGGAATTACTATATTAAAGAAATTTAAATTTCATTAAAATTCAAATCATTTAACGCATAATAAAATAATTAAATTAAGTAAATCCCGTAATTGATTTGTACAGAAAATCAAGTAAAAAATATGTTATACAGCAGAACGCAGAAAATCCTGGATTCCTTCGTCAAATGCAATAGATTTTATTAGTTTTTTGTCATCCAAATAATTGTCACTCTTGTTTTAATTAATTAATTTCTCGTTAACATATTTTTTTCATAAATAAAAATAAAGATTGCCTAAAATCAGTCGATCTGTTTTAATACGTGGGAATTTTGTTAACAAAAAAAAAAAATATTGTGCAAAAAACAATATCCTACACAAAAATAGAAACAAATAATGGTTTTTAAAAAATAAAGCTTAATATGCTTTCGTTATTTTTAATTTTATTAAAAGACCAATGAACTTGCAAACATCAAACAACAAATAGCAACAACGCATCACGACAAAACAAATAATATTTATTTATTTAGAAAAAACTCTGTCATTTCTTTATGTCTTCTCTTTTGCTGTTTTTGTTAATTAAAATGTAATTTGTGAATTTGTTATTTTCATTTATTCAGTAAAAAATAAACTGAAACAATTTAATTAATTAAATAAAACAATACTAAATGCTGTTTTCGGTGAACTGTCTACATGAACCATCAAAAGAAGCAACAGGAGGTCGTTAAAATAAATAAATTTTATTCATGTTATTTGAGACAAATGGCTTTCGGTGGTTAAATGAATAATAAATATATTATAATAGCTTAAATAAAGTTAAGCTATTTGTTTAATGATTTATGAATGGTAATAATTTCTTTTTTTAATATTATTTTGTGTATGCAATAATCATAATATTATTTAATAATTATCTTTCTGTGTAGGCTTAAAAGAAAACAATTAAAACAGATTAAATGCGTAAACTCTGTTTACAATGCTTCTGTTGTTGATGTTTAAGAATTTTGTTGGTGTCAAAGTGCTTCTTGACTTCTGCAACTTATTTTGTATTTATTGTAGCAATTAAATATTTTTTAATAAACAAACATAATGTAAACAAAAGGATTCATAGCATTAATTAATATTTAATCTTTTTTTTTTGATTGTAGGTAATTTTTACATTATTCTTTCTTGTTAAAAATTTGAATGCAACAAATTATCTTTCAACAAAATCAGTAAGGCAATTACCGACGAGTCGTTTGAGTGTTGCTGAATGGCCATCATATAATTTATATGAGCCTGATGGTAAGCTAACCGTAGTATAATTTTAGGAGAATTTATAAATGAATTAAGTTATATTATAAAGGCCCTGGAACATATGCGTTTGGTTATGAAATTGCTGATCCGGCTAGTGGAAATATTCAATTTCGGGATGAAGAAAAATTAAAAAATGGTACTGTACGAGGTGCTTATGGATTGATATTGCCTGATGGATCGCTGACAATAACCAGATATATAGCGGACGAAGATGGCTATCGAGCCAAAACTGAAACAACCCACCAAGATATTGAAGTAGCAGGACTTAATTTAAACAAACCTTCCGTATTCAATCCCAACGATGTAAATTCAATTGAATTGGATGAACAAAGTCAACTGTCGATATCGCCTGAAGTTGCTGCACAAATACTAGAGCAACAACATATTAATTTGGAACCAAATGACAATGCATTGCTTGATGAAAATATTATATCTGCAGATGCAGCCGCGGCCATCCTATCGCAATCAGGCTTTGATGTAAGTACTGCAAGAACATCAACAACACGACGACGACGCCCTTTTAATCGTAATAAAGGATCAATAAAAAGGAAACATCATTTACAAAAGAATAAATTGAAAGACGGAGGTTTTTTTCCTCCTAATCCGACCTACATGCAATACTACAATCAGCCAATGATTGGTGCTTATTTCCATGGAATAAATCCAAACATGCTGCATTATCCAAATGCTGTGCGACCACAGTTCCCACAATTTCATCCATCGGAAGTGCCATTTGATGCTCCAATATTCCCACAGAGTAATAATGTCAATTTCCCATTTCCAACTCGTCAATCCATCTATGAAACTCAATTTCCAACACGAAATCTCGATAACCAACCATTCCCACAACAAACGAACGTTGAACGACCCTTCATTCCAGAAACAGTTGAAGTAAAACCAAATAGAGACGCAGCAACCACACTGACAAAAGAGGCAACCTGGTTTCGTGATTATATAAAAAATAAACGACGTCACCAACTTATGATTATGAATAATCCAGGATTACATCACAGCTACGAGCCAATTCCAAATGACTATTATGTTCAAATTTTATAAAAAAAAATGTATAAAAATATTTATTAAAATAAAAATTAATTAATTTTATTTATTTTATCTTTTTTATCATTCAATCATTCACAATTTGAGTGTTGAAGTGACAACAACAAAAAGTGAGAGTGCAAGCAAAAATAATAATTAAATTTAATTTAATTTAAAAATATTTTATTTTGTGCATATTATGCATTTTTAATGCCTATAATACACATAACGTAAAATATTTTGTTAAAGTTAATTTAATTAATATTATATAAAAACTGCAATATCTGCAGTATGAGTGTAACATTAGTGTTGGTTCATAAATATATATATTTATAAGACAATATATATATATATATATATATATATATATATAAAGTAAAGTGACACCGTCCGGTGTAAGTGCATTGCACTAATTATTTAAAGAAATAAAATTAAAAAAAAAAAAAAATGGATAAAAAAAATCAAATTGGAAAAAATAAATCCGGCACACAGGAAGAAGATTCTTCCTATTCTTTCACACTCCGTGCCAATCGCTTTGAAATCTTGGATGGAATGTCAAATCCCTTCCAAAGAAGTCAGAAATTGTCTCGTTCTCCTTCAAGAGAAATGAAACAACAAGAAATGTTGAGCAATAAAAATGCTCAACCATCAAAACCGCAAGTGAAACATGCTTTTACTTCGGATATAGAAAAAAATATTAGTGCCGACGTTGATGCTAACGCAGCATTGATGAATGCGCATAAAATAAACATCCAGCAAGAGAAGATAGTTGCTCATATGGAAGAGCGTATAAAAATGTTAGAAAAAGAATTAGACGAATTTAAAGCAAAGGCTTACTGTAGCTGTGGTGCCAAAAGTAATTCTTGCGAAAAAAATATTGAGTACGCCACTGACTCAGATGAGCTCGCGGATGAAACTGAACCTGAGTGGATCACTCAAAAAAGCAGAAAAAACAAGAAAAGGAAACTAAACAATACTCTAACTCCCCCACAAACAATAGTGACTAATGGAAAGAGTATTTACAAAGGACCAAAAAAAAACCCACCTCCACCTCCATTGATAATAGATGGTGTGACAGATTATGATTCACTTTACGAAAAAGTGAAATCAACTATACCAGACGAAAAGTTTCGTTCGAAGCTAATTAAAAAAAATAGCATTAAACTAAATGTTGAAAATAGTGAGGACTATA
Organism: Ptychoptera contaminata; assembly: GCA_963942525.1. Taxonomy (NCBI): domain Eukaryota; kingdom Metazoa; phylum Arthropoda; class Insecta; order Diptera; family Ptychopteridae; genus Ptychoptera; species Ptychoptera contaminata. The sequence goes on along the minus strand of OZ012638.1, from coordinate 11,502,682 downwards.
GATCTACGTCTAAGTTGCTTACTGATGCAGGCTATTCATGGCATACCTATGAGAATAAGCAAAATAGGCCTATTCGGGTAATGGCAATTAATTTGCACCACACATGCAAACCAGAAAAGATAGTTGAGGACCTCAAAAAGAAAGGGTTCATGGCGATTGAAGCATCAATCAAATTAAAATATGGCACAAAATTACCATTAAACATGTTTATGTTAACATTTAATCCGGATGAGGACATAAACAAAATATATGAAATAACCTCTATACTGCGGTGTAATGTAAATATTCTACCGCTAAGAAGATCAAGACTCATACCACAATGCAAAAAGTGTCAAGACTATGGGCACACTAAAAATTACTGTAGCAACGGACCTAGGTGCGTCAAATGCACAGGCAATCATTTTACACACATGTGTACAAAAATCGAAAATGAGAAACCAAAATGTGTACATTGCAAAGGAGCTCATCCAGCCAACTATCGAGGCTGCAAAGAAGCTATCCTAAAGCAACAGCTAAAAGATAAAAATTTAAGAACTAAAGTTCAACCACAAAAAAGTAGTAAGCAATTACCATCAATTTCGGGAAAACCTACTACAATCAATAAAAAACAATCAGCTAAACCAGCCGCCACTCCTGTGGCTGTGGCTTCGACTGTTAAAGGTAACCTTGATCAAAGGATACCAATAGCCGACAATCAAGTTAAAGTTGATAACACAAATAATTTAAATATAAATATTACATTACAAATGATTTTAAACAAATTAGAATCATTTGACGTAAGGATTCAAAAATTAGAGCAAAGCATCAAAGGATGCTTTTCTAAACAGAAAAATGGCCGACAAAATTAAAATTTTATGTTGGAATGCCAATGGACTTCTGCAGCACCAACAAGAACTGCAGTTGATCCTCGATATGGAAAAAATTGATGTATGCCTTATTTCGGAAACTTATTTTACAAAACAATCATACATAAAATTTAAAAATTATCAAATTTATCACACTATTCATCCTGAAAATAAAGCCAGAGGGGGTAGTGCAGTTATAATAAAAAATAATCTTTGTCACTATGAAGAATTAAAGTACATAACAGAAGAAATCCAAGCAACAGCTGTTAATATTAAAAATAAAAATAGTATTTTAACTGTAATTGGAGTTTATTGCCCGCCAAAACATGCATTAAAAGAGCAAAATTACTTGGATTTTTTTAGTAAATTAGGCAATAAGTTTGTAATTGGTGGAGACTTTAATGCAAAAAATATTCATTGGGGTTCCAGGCTTACAACAACTAAAGGCAGAGAACTATTAAATGCTATCAGAAAACACGGTTGCGAAGCCTTGTCCAACGGAAAGCCAACATATTGGCCTACTGATACCAATAAAATACCTGATTTAATTGATTTCTTCATAATCAAAAACATATCAGTGAATAACATACAATTAGAAGAAAATCTTGACCTAAGTTCGGACCACTCTCCGATTCTTATGATATTAAGTGACAAAATTATCCAGAAGAAAGGTTTTCCAGCACTGGTAAATAAACTCACTGATTGGGAGGGTTTCAAACATTCGTTAGCAGAAAAGACTGACTTGAGTATTCATCTTAATAGTGAAGATCTACTTGAAGAAGAGGTGCATAAATTTGTGCAGGATGTACAACAATCAGCCAAAGACAACACCCCAGAACAAACATTTATAATAAAAGGAAATTATTATTCTACTGCAATAAAAAAACTTGTTGCAGAAAAAAGAAAACTAAGAAAAACGTGGCAACAAACAAGAGCACCACAAGATAAAAAGAAATTCAACAATCTTACTCAAAAACTAAGACGAGAAATCAAAGCAATCAAAAATAAATCAATGAATCATTTTTTAAAAAATCTTACCAATGATAGAAACACTGACTACTCTCTGTGGAAAGCAACAAAGAAGCTTAAACGTCCAATAATGCAAATTCCGCCAATCAGGACTGCTAATGGAACGTGGGCTAAAAATAATAGTGATAAAGCTAAAATTTTTGCAGAATATCTGGAAGTTATTTTTCAGCCAAACGAAAATAGTTCAAACCTGAATAACGAGGAGATCCTTACAAACGAAGTTTATCAAGATATACAAAATATAAAATTGACAACTACAAGAGAAGTAATAAAAGAAATAAAACTTAACATTAAACAAAAGAAAGCTCCAGGTTACGACCTAATCACTGGAGAAATTCTTCATAATTTGCCTAAAAAAGCAATAATTAAAATCACCATGCTCATAAATGCAGCGTTTAAATTGCAATATGTACCTAGTTTATGGAAAATTGCTGAGGTAATAATGATTCCAAAACCTGGGAAACCGCCACAAGACATAACATCTTATAGGCCAATATCATTGCTGCCAGTTCTATCTAAACTATTTGAGAAAATATTAATTAAAAGGCTAAACTTAATCATAGAAAAAAAAGGTTTGATTCCGAGCCACCAATTTGGTTTTCGTAATAAACACTCAACAATAGATCAAATTCACAGAATTACTAACGTTATTGAGAAAGCGCTAGAAGAGAAAAAGGTTTGTTCTGCACTATTTTTAGATGTAGCTCAGGCTTTTGACAAAGTATGGCACGAAGGGTTATGCCACAAGCTTAAAACTTTATTACCGCCACAATTAGCCAAAATCCTAGAATCGTACCTAAAAAATCGATTATTTAGGATTAAAGTAGAAGACACTTTTTCAGAAATGAAAGATATTAAAGCTGGAGTACCCCAAGGTAGCGTGCTAGGTCCAGTTTTATATCTACTATATACCAGTGACCTTCCTGTACCAGAAAATAACACCATTGCAACATTTGCGGATGACACAGCTATCCTAGCAGTTGGGGAAAATAATGCAGAGTCAACTCGTAAATTGCAAATATACTTAACCCAAATAGAAAATTGGACAAATAATTGGCGAATACAATTAAACGAATCCAAATCAGCTCACGTTGACTTTACAAATAAGAGGCTTGAATATATTCCGATTACAATCAAACAGAAAATAGTACCATACGCAAACACTGCTAAATACCTAGGCATGACGCTAGACGCTAAACTAAGATGGAAAGTGCATGTCAAAAAGAAACGAGAAGAAGCAGAAATAAAATTTAGGAAGTTATATTGGTTGGTAGGAAGAAATTCTTCACTTTCAATAAACAACAAGCTTTTATTATACAAGCAAATTTTGAAACCTATATGGACATATGGTATACAACTTTGGGGTTGTACCAAACAGAGCAACATTAGCATTATTCAACGTTTTCAGAATAAAGTCTTAAGGAGCATTACTAATGCACCATGGTACATTAGAAATACTGACCTCCATAAGGACTTAAACGTTGAGTTGGTAACTCATGAAATTAGAAAAAATGCAAGGAGACATAGAGACAGGCTCGAAAATCACGTTAATCTAGAAGCAGCTAGACTCCTAGAGGAAACTGATATAACACGAAGACTTCAAAGGACTAAACCATTTGAGTTGATGTAAATATAATCATCTATGAGCAATGTTGTATGAGCAACTAACCCGGAAGAAGATATGAAATCTCAATAAGAAGATTTCATTTAATACTTATATACATTTATATATTAGCAATTTAAGTTAGAATTAAATTACTTATTAGTCCAGGAGACTAGATTGTATTTTCATAAAGTGTTAAATAAATGCTTTGTTAAAAAAAAAAAAAAAAAAAAAATCATTCAATTATTCATTTATTTTTATTTTTTGTTCAAAAAAAAATATATATGCAAAATTTCTATCAATATACGACCACTTGTAATGCAATTAAGTTTTTACCATTGTCCGTCAAGCAATTACACTGTTCATCCGATATTAACATAACTTGACCACTATTATACAAATGTACACTTTCTTGACTTTGCCGCAATGAGTAGACTTTACCAGAATGTACCAGGCGATTATATATTGTATCAACGCGTGACCATGCTGTTAATGTAAAATATAAATCCATTTCTGGTGGACATAAACCTGTTAACCAAATCATTAAGAAATTTTCATTATTACTATAATTGTAATTCGCTTTTGCTGCATTTGTTGTTTGCTGCAATTTTATTTCAAGCAATTCTTCAATATTAACACGTTTCGTCATCACTAATAATGGTAAATAGTCTTTATATTTGCTGCTACCCAAATCACTAATAGAGAAAAAATTAATAAAACTTATTAAAAAGCAAAACTAAAATGTTGCAAGCTATCTACCGTAATTTATCGGTGACCAAGTACAACATTTGACATTTATTCACACCATAATTATCAATTTTAGGATCCAAAAATAAATTTTTGCATTTACCAGGCGTCATACTCTCTATCGGTATTTGTACATGATCAATTTTCATATGTTTACTAAAATCAGATACAAATGTTAATTTTTGGCAGGAGGTTATCGGACAAATGATTGGACTTCGTGGAATATTTAATTCGGTTGCCGTTTTTATAATTGGCAGAGTAAAATTTTTTTCAACTCTTTGATACGGCTTGATTTGTCGAAATTGCGGTAGTGGCTCGTATCGGCTCACCGTGTCATTACTATTTGTATTTTTATAGGCATGGCAAGCCGTAATGTAAGTGATACATGATAAATTTTCATCAAGAGACTGCAGTGATATATTCTGTTCGTCATAGCATTCATCTAGAGTTATGGTAAAATTTCTATCTGTATCTAGATTATCCGTTGTACATGTAATCACCTCATCATCACCATTTATCAAATTATCACTTTGTTCGTTTATTGTAATCGATGGAATAACTGGTTCTGATTCTGATATCTCTTCTGCTGTGTTATTTGTATTTTCACTTATACTATTATTTATATTACAAATATTCGAAGTTTCACTAATCAATTGTTCCAATTCCTCATCAATTATCTTTTTTATCTCAGACATACTCATTATAATACAGGAATCAATGAGATATTTTTTTAAATTTTGTATTAAATTTTTTATATAATTTTTTGGCTTTATCTCTGAGTCACCAATGTAATTATTCATATTGATATTATTTTTCGTTTTATTATTATTATTATTATTGATGGTGCTAGAAGTATTTAATGTTTGTTCGTTTCGCATTGGTGACAGTGGCTCCCAAAAATTATAGTAGACATCTGTTGTTGTACTTTTTGGTTTGATGCCAGGCGTACTATAAGTATTTACATTTGAATCCTTTTCTGTTGTTAAAACACTGGATTGCGTTAGTATTTCGGATGTATTAAAATTATATGTAAGTAATGTTTCGTCCATTGATTTTGAAGTGGCGTCCATATCAATACTATTTCCATGCGATATTATTTTATCTGTGGGTACAGAAAATGTTTTCGCTAGTAATTCTTTTTTCGATTGTATTGTCGGTATTTGATTGCTTGACATCATTGAATATGTTTCATTTAATGAACTTTGCAATGTTGATATTTGACTTTCAATTATATTTTTATTATTATTGTTAGAAATATTTGTATTATTTTGTGCAACATGTTGATTTGATAAATTCATAAAATAATTATGTGATGGTAATGGATTTATTTGTGAATTGATTGAATTTATTAAAGAATTTTCTGTAGACTTTTGTTGAATCTCTTGTGTTGATTCATTTAAATTTGTTGTTTTATGATAATTTACATTAAGATTATTTAAAGCATTTGTAATTGCCGGATTAAATGGTATTGTCCAGTTTAAAATATGTACATCATTGGATGATGGCTGTTCACTTTGAGAATTTATTGAAAATGATGGATTTGGAAAAATTGGTAATGATGTATTAGGCACTAATACAACTGGTACAAATTGTGGAATATTATTGCCAGAATTTAATTTATTATTGTTATTATCATTATCATTATTTGTTAAATTCTCATTCATTTGATGAAGAAATTTATCCTTTGATATTTGTGGAAAATAATTTTTTGTTGGAAAAACATCATTACTCGCTGTCTCGTTGTTATTAGTAGATACGGTTGCCTGTATTGTTCCTGTAATCAGTCCACCATTACAATCATTATCACCAACATTCTCAATAACATTAATTTCATTTTGATTATTATTTTTACTTATATTATTATTATTATTACTCATTATTAATTTTGTTACAATTTTTTTTTGATTTTTATTTAAATTTTCATAATTTTCATTGAAAAAAAAATCTTTATTTTTTAATAAATTTTCATTTGAAATTTGTATTTTCTTTAAATTTTCTATATTATTATTATTATTTTGAATTTGATTTTGTGCAATTTTGACATTATTATTATGAAATGAAAATTTTTTCACAGGCTGCTGTGTCTCCCGTTTATTAGAAATTTTATTAATATTAAGTAATTTTTCCTGTGAAATATCAGTTGATATGTGATTTTCTTCATCAATGTTATTCTGTACAGTAGTTAGAGATATTGGGGCCGATGGAGATGATCCGTAAGAGTATGATATTGTTTTGCCCAGTGATTCTGTTGGCGTCGATAATTTTAATAATTTTTTATTATCAATTTCAATAAATTTTAATTCATCTAATATTTTATTGTGAGTTTCCTCACTCCATGAATTTTGAATACTTTTATCAGGATTTAAATTATTTGTTGAGTTTTTTGGATGCACATACGATAAATGGGGATTTAACTTTGGATATGATTCAGTCGATACAAAAACATCGCGCGATTTATCTTCAATTACATCTTTTATATAGTTATTATTAATACTATTTTCATATATTTCATGATCATTCATTATTAGATTATCATTAATATTCGAGCTATTATTGTTTTTATTATTATTTTTAATGGAATTATTATTATTATTATTAATAAAATCGTATTCACGTTTGGTTAACAAAAATGCAGCATTATTTATTAAAGTAGCCATTTGACTAGCATGACAACTGTTATCAGTTGATGAATTCTCTATATCATAATTTCCTTTATTACTAACTTTATTTTTCATATAAATATTTGCATTTTCAGTACTTTTTTCATTTAATGGTGTATTTAATGATTTATTTTTTCTCCACAATAGTTCAATATTATCATTATTACAGCTATTTGTATTTATTTTATTATGTTGTTTATTTTCACAATTACTTGTTGTTAAAAATGAATCAGAATCTGTTAGTATTGTATTACTATCAATTTTTGTTACATTTATAACTGTTGGAATTTTATAATCACTTGAATTACGATACTCAATCAAATGCTCTAATATTGGTTTGCTTAATTTTTTATTATCGTTTACATTAGTATTTATGTTGATATCACCAAAATCATTTGTCCTTAATTTTGTTTTTATCTGTTGTTGCTGTTGCTGTTGCATTTTTTTATTATTATATATATTTTGAATATTATTCAATTCATTAAATAATTTATAATAATGCGCTCTTGGATCGAAGTTTGGTGGTAATGTACCTTTTTGCTTTTGATAGTATAACTCTTTAGGATCTTCACGAGGTATTAAATCCTAAAATTAAATTGTAAAAATTACTCCTTATAAGTAATATATAAATTAGCATCACAAACATACTTACATTAGTCTCATCAACAACATGTTCACTTTTAAAACGTCTTATATTCCGCGATGATGTTTTTTTAACAACAACACTAATTGGTTTTGTTTCAATTGGTAATAAATTATTTTTACTTGCATTATCAATGTACTTTTGTAATTTTTGAAAATCTTCAATTGTAACACTACTCTCCTCACATGAATCACACGATTTAACACTACTATGTATATTTATATCCGATTCAGTTAATGTTGGCATATAACTATTTTGATTATAATTACAATCGTTTACATTATTATTTATATTTCGTTGTCGACATTTTATACTTTTAATTTCACTTTCTGTATCATAATCACCATCATCATTATCATTTATAATTTTTCTATTAAAATAATCACTATAATCCGATTGATTTTCATCATTTTCAATTGGTAAATGTATTTGTACTATACGCGGTGGATTTTCATAAAAGAATTTATATTGCTGATTGTCAATTTTTGTTAAACATATTGGACAATAATTTAACGTATCACTACAACAATTTGTACAAAATGTATGACCGTTGTTACACGTTTTAAAATTATAATTATCGATTGGACAAGCTGCCCTTTGACAACCCGAACATATCATAATTTTTTTTTCAAGAACAATTTTTTTTGATTATTTTTGTTGCTTTTCCTTCCTGAATTAATTTTCTTTTCGCACGACTAAAAATTTTCCATTAATCGCATAGCATCAGATAAACCAAAGTTAAATAAAACATTTAAATACAAATGAATAATAGATTATAAAGAAATATATAAATATATTTTTATATATTGACAAATACGTCTATAAAAATTAAACTAATATACATTTACACGAATTTATTGATTTTTAATCTTGTATTTTTGTATATAAATATAACGATTTTTTTTTAAAAAGAAAATAAAATTTTATATCAAACAAAATAAACAAATAAACAAACAAACAAACAAAAAAAAACGAACAATTAAAAAATGATGTTTTATGGAAAAGTTTTAATAAAAAATTAATTGTCAATTGTTAGACAATGGTGACTAGACGACTCCTGTGATTATTAATTTCACTTGTTTTTTTGTTAGTACAGAAATGCGTTTGTTCTGTCAAATAAGACATGTTTTTATTGCAAAGTATTTAAGTTAAGAAACAGTGTTTGTTTTCATTTTAATCTTATATAACTATTAAGACATAAATTATAAACCATTTACTTTACAAATAATTTTTGATTATTATCAACATACTAGGTGAATTTAATGTATTCAGAAAAATAAACCAAAAATATCAATAAAAAAAAATAAATATGATTATAAAAGTACATGAAAATACTAGCACTTTAACATCAAGTAAAGAAATAACGAAGGAAATTTAATTAACATCACACAAGGTAATAAATTTATTAACGAAAAATAAAACTATAATAATTATTTCAACCAAAGCAAAATTAAGAAATAAATCACAGCAGTAGCAGTAGTTTTTTTTTTAAATTAATATTATTATTATTACTATTTTATAGTTTTATTATATTTTTAACTTTTAAATTGAGAAAAATATAAAAAAACGAATTAATCGTGACTATTATACTTTGAAATTACGTTACAGATTTTGTCTGAAATGTTTGCTAAAAAAAAAAATAAAAATAATAAAAACTGTTTAATTATTTTATTACCTCTAAATTATAAATTTTATTTGAATATATTTTGTGTTTTTCTTGGCTTAATCATAAACATTACTTAATGCTTTGGTTAAATTTTATTGCATTTATTTTTAGTTACAATAAGTTAAAATAAAAGGATAAACTGTGTTTTTTCTTTCGATTAAAAATGATTAAAAAAATTAATGAAAGTTGTTAATATTATTATCGAACAGTGGTTTATTTTCATTGAATAATCATGATTTACTTAATGATTAATTTAAAAGTATAAAACGATGTTCTAGTATAATTTGGGAAACTAAAATGTTTATTAATTCGCAAAAGTAGAACAGAAATGATACTTTATGGAAAAAAAACTATGTATCCTTAAATTCTTAATAAATTGCAAAATGAATCAGTAGTATCTTGAATATTAAAGATAAATAATTAGTTGTTTAATTATAATTAATCAATTTTAGTAAATATATTTTATTTATGCTATAGTAAAAAGACTCTTGGAAATAAATGAAAGATTAAGCAACAAGACTTATTTATTTATTTGAAATTTTAATAAAACAGACTTTTATTTGAAATTGTATCATTTAAAAATATAATCTAGTTTAAAGTGTAAATTGCGGTAATATGAACAACAAAGATCCAATTCACTAACAAAGATCGAATTTTGTAATGGCATAAATTTTATTTTGTGTAGTAATTGGTCTTTATAAGAATTTTAAATATAATAATGAATTACTTTTATAGCCGAATAATAATGCTTTTATAAATTGCATAGCTTGAGTAAGACATAATCGTAGTTTTCGCTTTAAATTATTTATGTTTCTATTATTTCTATCTTATCTATTTATTATTTATTCGCTTTTATTTAATTAAATAAAATTTTAAGTACGACATACTATTAATAATACACAATAATAAAAGGTCAAAGAAAAGACTGTCAAGTTAGAAAAATAAAAATATACGTTTAATGAACTTTCAACACTATTTTCTATTAAAGAAAAACTTTTTTTTTTGCACACAATGAGTGTAATAAACTGTTGAAATCTCTTATTAAAAATTAAAATCGTTAAACTTTAATAAATATTTGCAAAACACCGACTTTTAATTAAAATTATTTCTTTTTTTATTGGCAAATAATTAAGTTATTAAATAAAATTTATTAAAAAAAAAAGAAAAAACATATTTCTAAGCCACCTTGAGCAAGTAACATATAAAAAATGATATAAATATAAAAAATTGTTTTTACATAATTTCTTTATCAGAACAAATATAATTAATCGTTTGTATATTTATAAAAATAATTAAATAGCGTTCAATTAATTTTATAAATTTCATTAGAAATACGCGATAATTAGTACATTTGTAAAAAAAACCTAGCAATTTCTCTTTATGTAAAAATTATTTTTATTTTTGCTTACAAAATAATTTTTATATAAAAAATAATCGGTGCATAGCTAACTAAGAACATTAAAATTAATACATTGATTATATAATGGATAGTAAAAATTTAAGCTTTTTAGGATTAAAAAATTTTTTTTTTTCTTTTAATCGATAAATTATTGTCTCAGTGATTTACTTGTGCTAAGCGCTGTAAAATTATTAAATTTGCTTTTAAAATGGTATTAATTTTTGCTTTATAGAAAAAAAACATATATATTTTAATAGAGCAGAACCTATTTAAATAAAACAAATGATTAATAATAATTGATTCGTTAAAAGAAAGTGAATGTGTTATTAAGAAAATAAAATCAATGCTAAATCAATGGTATTTAAGCATTTGAAAAATAAAATTAATATTTAAATAAAATTCACATGAATTGCGATAAAGAAAAAATTAGAAGAGAAAATTAATTGTAAAAAAAAAACAATTTCAATAAATTATTATTAATATAAAGTTATAAAATTAAATGCAAAGAAATTAATGAAGAAATTAGCGAAAAAGAAGAAATGAAATCATCAACTGTCAAGCGTCGTTTTTTGGCAGCAGATAAAACCGTGTTTTTACAACGAAAACAACTTTATTATTTCTAATATGAATATGCCTGCTGATTTTATTTTTAATGTTATTTTTTTAAGTCAATTAATTTACATAAAATAGCTTTTTTTTTCTTTATTCATTTTAATTATTAAGTTGTTTAACGGTTTTTTTATATCATTCATATGCTCAGCGGTGTTTTATTGTTTTATATATTGAACTCGGCGTTTCTTTACGTGCTGTTCATGCTTTATTATTTATTTATTTATTTTGTATTATTTTATATTAGATTGGTTAACATAAAAAATCAGTGTTTTAATTTCACAAATAGATAATATTCTCTGCGTTTTTGTTTTTAATTATTACAATTTAAAATATAAATTCAATTCTCACTCTTATAGCCAAAACATAAACATAAATCATTTCAATAAATTTATATTATTTGCTATTAGACAAGATCATGCATTTTCGAGCATGATAGATAGATGATAGGTTTTATGTAAAGAAATAATATTTGAATTAGGTAATAAAAGTTTTATACATATCGAAGAAAACAAAAAGCATATTACAAAATAATTTAACGAAAGTAAAATTGCATTAAATTTGTTTACCGTCAAGATTTTTGGTTATTTTATTTCTTTACATTGTTTAATTTACTTTATTTTAATTAACTTTAAATATATTTAATTGTTTTAACATGTTTTTCCTGTAATAGACTTTTGTAATGTGATTATTTGTTTTATTTTTTTAATCTACTTACTAACTCGAACCAGAAATCAAATGAAGTGAATGTTATATGTTTAAAAAAAAATATGAAAAAAAGGTTTATGTTTTTCATTTTCATTTTATTTTTTGTTGCTGCACTAAGTAAATATACGTATTTATTTATATTTTTAGTTATTTTTATTATTATTATATAAATGCTTGTGCTTTTTTTAACTAAACAATTTCGTGCATTAAAATAAAATTACAAAAAATAAATATTAAATATAATAAATAAATATAAAAATAAACATAAGTGTACAAATACTTATGTACTGCATACATATTTTATAATTTTATTACAAAAAGAAAAAATGATTTTAATTTAATAACAATAATAAAAAGACAGCTTAAAGCTCGTAATTGTGCATTTTTTATGTATATATTTATTTAATTTTGTTTCTTATTGTATTTAAAAAACGTAAATTATTAACATATAACAGCAAAATAAATTATTATTATTATTATTATATTTTTGTATTTAAATTACGAACGAATTTGTTTTATTATCAGATGAAAGTGAAATTTTATTGTTATACATTTTTATTTTATATTATTTCAACTTAGGAAATTTATTTTTATTTTAGTTTTTGTACTTTTTTAATATTAGTTTATTTGTGAGTTTTATTTTTGTCATCAGCGATTTTTTCTTTGTGGAGCCAATAATTTTTATTTTGGTTTGGTTTTTTCTTTAGTTTATTGTTTAATATTTAATTATTTGTCTAATTCTGCGTTAAATTCTTATGCATTCAGAGCATACAAGATCATTTAATACGTTATTACAATGAAAGTAAAACCTTTAACGACTCCCATCAACAGTGTTAATCATTCCATCGATCCTCCTTTATATTAAAATATATATAACACCATACATATTATAGGCACGACCATTTGCTTTTATTTTATTTATTTTTTAAAGCTCATAAAACAGACAAATTTATTATCATAGTAATGAAAAAAATAAAAAAGCAAAATTCATTCAAGTAAATTTTGATTATGCATACCTAAAATAAAAACTACAATTTTTATTAATAAAAATGTTGAAGAAAAATAAAAAAAGAAGTATTATTTAACAAAAAATTAATGCAAACATTTCAATAAATTTAAAAATAAACTTATTTAAATAAAAATAAAATAATTATTTATTTTTCACCTGCATATTTAATTCCTTATTTATGTGTTTTTTTTTTACAAAATGATAATACTAATCATTATAATAAAATTATGTAATTTATAAATGTACAATCAATTATCTTATTTCTTAAATAAAGAGTTTGTAATGGTTTTTTTTTTCATTTTTAGTACAAAGCGTAGAGTGAATTGAAAAATAACTTATGTGTGTTGTAATAATTATTGAAATAAAATAAAAATAATTTCCCTAGTATATAAATATTTTTGTATGCTTCCCGTACAATTTTAATAAAATTACATAAATTTAAAAAAAAAGTAACAACAGGCAACATAAAATAATAAAACTAGCAAAATGAAAACCAAAGAGAAAAAAAAAACACTTTTTTTCTTCGTATCTCCATGCTTCCTCTTGTATTAATATTGTTATTATTACACATTTACTTGTACATAATGTTACATATATGATTGTCTATTATTTATATATAATAAAATATAAATTATATTAAACATAATATATATGTATAACATGTACTAACACACATCTTGCATATTATTTCAATGAAATTCAACGAAAAGTAAAAAAAAAATTGGTTTTTTATTATTTTGTTTAAACAAAACTATTGATTACGGAAGTAAATAACAACAGAAATAATAAAAAATTAAAAGAAATTAAAAATTATAATGAAAAAAAATAAATACAGACAAATGTACATACAAAACCAAATTATGATAAATTTATAATAATTAAAAATATATTTATTTAACTTATTTATTTAACTTTGTATTAAGGTAGAATGCAGAGTTAACTACTTACGATTAAAGTAAAAATTCGTTCTACCAAAAAATTCTTTAAAATCAACAAGATGTAACTAATTAATAAAATTATGTTTTTATTTGATTAGTTACATCTTGTTGCTTTTGAAGTATTTTAAAATAATTATTAATTTAATTAATTAACATAATATTTAATTTTTATTACAATTTCTATTATTATTTTTTAAATATTTTGAATAAAATTTATAGTCGTTTAGTATTTCTGATTAATTATAAAAATATTAAATAATAAAATAATAAAGAATTGAATAATCTAACTCTTACGATTGATATTATCTTAAAAATCAAGAAACACAATTTTGTAACATATATAACAAAAGTATAACAAACAAATATAAGAAAAAGACTTTGTTACACATGAATGATTTTCTTTTACAGACAAAATGCAGTTACATATGTCAGTTATTTGATTTTAAAATATTATTTATTTCTTTTATTTTTTTTTAAGTAATTAGTTTTTATTTAGAAATTTTTGGTTTAATGCCTTTACAAAGGTTTATTAAGTTGCTTAATGTTGTTGCAAGTAGTATTTTTAAATAACAAAAATACTACCTCAGTCTCTGTTCTGTAGTTGTTTTTAATAATAATTAAATAATTTATTTATTGAAAAAATTATTATTATTTAAAAGTTTACTCGACTTTAAGCAAAAATTAAATTTATATATTGTGGGAGGAATTTTAAATTAATATTTTGATTTACTTTCTTTAATTAAATTGTTATTATTTTATTTTTATATTAACTATAATGAATAAGAAAATTAAAAGTGTTATATAATTAATTATTTATTTATTTGAAGGTAGCAAAATAGTGAATGTTTACAGAAAAATATTAATTTTTTTGATAGGGTTTATGTTATTAATCGTATTCGTGTTGAAAACATTTTATTTAAAATAAAATATACCCTGCGAAAAATGTTTGTATTTAAAGTTCAAAACTCCTAAATTTCATTCATTTCTGCATTCGTCATTTATTACTTTTGTAATATAATAATAATAATAATAAAAAAAAATACAATCAATACATAATTGCATATTGATTTCTGTTAATAAGGAAGTTAAGCTTATAAACAATAATAACGTGAAAAACGTTAATAAAAGAAAAATATTTTTATCGAATTATAAGCAATGTTATGTTACAAACTGTTACACCAATCCATTAATATTGTATTCTGTTTTATTTTCTGCATTTTGGTGTTAAATTAAAAAAAAATATAATAATAACTTTTATTCATATTATTAAAATTATTATTATTAATCGCATAAATAGTTTTCCCATTATCATTGGCTACTTGTTGCCTTTTTTTTGCAATTTTTTCTTATGCATACAGCAACTAATAGCATAAAAAGCATTACAATTACTTTCATTTTTTTATAAATTTTAATTAATCTTTTAACTTAAAATTAACCACAAGAAGTAGTCAATTAACAAAAAGCATAAGCAAAGAATTTTAATTACACAAGAAATAAAAAAGCAAAAAAAAAAATCAATAGAAAGAATAACCATTTGTTATAATTAGTTAAAAATATTGCAAATTATTCATGTTAACTAATGTGGAATATTTTTATGATTTTTAATTAAATAATTATGCAAAGTTTTACATAATTTCATCTTAAATGAATTTAATTATTTGTTTTGGTTTGATTTTTCTTTTTAAGATTTGTGTTAAAATGATATATTTTTGAATTAATTATGAAGTTTTTTTAATTTGTTTTAAGAAAGATTCTTCTTCATTTATTAACAGAATAGATTTGGTTTTATTGCAGTCTATATAATATATTTAAAAATATATAAGCATTTTATAGTATCTATATAATTAGTTTGATAATGCACAATTAATCGGTATAACTTAAAAACTTTTTAGAACTCAGAGATAAAGTAGACAAAATAATAAAATATTAATCTAAATTTAAGGGAAATAATTAAAGAAGTATTAAAAATTTATAGACATTATTAATAATTAAAAATATAGGATACTCTCAGCAATTTCTTTAGAATATCAAAATAAGAAATTTTTTCTAATTTCACTGTAACCAAACGTATCTTATATACAAATCAATAAAATGAAATGCAGAATTTAAAATGCAAAAATATAATTAATAAATAAATAATAGAATTTAATTAAATTTTATATACAGTATATAAAAATATTTTTTTTAATTGTATAACCAAGCCAATAAAATATATATAATGTTAATAAAATAATGATGAATTAACCTGCACTATTGTTAACATTATGAAAGTATTCACTAGACAAGAAAATAATTAATAAATAATTTAAATGAAATACCAAAATTCATATATATGGAATATAGCAAAACACTGAAATTGTACTTTTGTGTCTGCAATATAAGTAACATTAATTTAATTAAAATTAATTGTATTTCTTACAAGACAATAAATTTTTTTTATATAATATTAAATGCTGGATATAAAGTGCCGCAAATGTGAATTGCATTGTAAATACTTTCTTTCAGTTTGCATAATTCAAATTGCATTATTACCACTATTGTTCTTCTGACACATTTAACAGCCATCAAAATAATCATTAGTTTGATTATCTTAATTTTCTTTTCTATATTAAACGCGAATAAAACGCAATTTTACTATTATTGACAACACAGAAAATAAAAAAAATATATCGTAACCATTTCGATAAATGCTTTGCGTAGTTGTGTCTAGAGCAGAACACCATCATGTATAATATGAAGCTATAGAAAAGTTATGAAAATTAATAGAAAATATTTTTTTAATGAACAAATTGGCAATTGAAAAATCGGTAATAGATGAAATAAACGATAAATTAAAATTACTCAGCAAAAAAATAATTTTTAATTAATTCATTTAATCTAGTAAAAATAACAAAAAAAAAACATAATTTGCAACAAAAAAGAAAATTCTTTATTATCTGTGACCATCACAGTGAAAAGAAAAATACAGAAATGTTAAAAACTCCGTTTTGAATGATTTATTTAATTTAATTAATTAATTATTAAGTAATTATTTTAAACAACAAATAATGATAGATTATAGACAATGATTTATTAAATATTTATTATATAATTATATTGAGTTTTATTTTTATTTATTAGGTTAATTCTGGTGGTTTCACTACCGCTACATTATATGAAATTAAATATTTTTATTCATTATTTGTGGCGACGCTCTACATGCGCTACTATTGCGACATCGCTGTAATACGATTTAATATTTATAATTTAATTATTTATTTTCTTTTATAATTATTTGTGTCTAACAATTTTATTTCCTTTCATATATTTTTTTTTTAATAATGTCGTTTCTTTCATTACTCTATGTTAACTTACAGACACTTTTGTTGTTTATCAGAGGTAAAATATGTTAATTTAAAGAAAAATCGTTTGGAAAATCATATTTTTTTCTTTTGTTAAGTAAATTTATTTTTATTTTTTTTTGAATATTAAAATCAATCTTTTATTTAAGAAAATGATAATATTTTTATTAATATTATTAATTAATTAATTTTTTTTTCAAATAAAAATGATATGATTTCACTT
The DNA here is from genome assembly GCA_963942525.1 of Ptychoptera contaminata. NCBI lineage: Eukaryota > Metazoa > Arthropoda > Insecta > Diptera > Ptychopteridae > Ptychoptera > Ptychoptera contaminata. Next base: position 11,485,262 of record OZ012638.1, on the reverse strand, counting down.
TTATATATTTAATTTTTCATAATTAATTTTGATGATAAAATAATTTTTTTAAGTGTTAATGTCATTATCAACGTATATAAAAATAAAGCTGCGATTTAAAATTATAGGTTTTGATTAACTTAGTTTTTTGAAATAAAGGAAATACAATTTTGTTTTTTTTAATCAATTCATTCAATCAATTAATTGATTAAAAATAATAAAATAAATTTAAACTAAATAAAGGTATATAGACATAGCTTTAAAAACAATAAAATTAAAACTCTTTCACCGATTTCTTTTAAATTTTTTTTTAATTTAATTAAATAAAATTAAATAAAAGTAAAATTTAATTTAATTTAATTGCAGTTTTATGTTTTTAACTAAATCTTTTGTTTAGTTAAATTGCTTTTTTGTTTAATTGTTTGTAGAGCAATTATCACTGTTTGTGATTCTTTTAAATAATTAACTTAATTTTTGATCGAAACTTTGATAATGTTACTTAACTATAAACAGAAGCTTTATTTTTAAATAAAATATATTTAATTTTTAGCGGAAGCTTTGAGCAGATGTTGTTCTTGTGAATAGATAATGCAATATACTTTAATAGTAAATATCTTTGGTAATAAATATCTAAAACTCTAACAAAGTGATAATCGGTTTGTTTTCATATAATTGCTCTAAAATACTACAAGAGATGTATTATGTTTATCATAGAGTTCCCGCGTTTTAATTGCAATTACAGCTTTTTCAATGCAATTTTTTAATTAACAATTTTCTTTCTTATAATTTTTAATCAATAAATGATTAAAAAGAAAATTTCCTAGTGCCGTTTACTGTGATTATATCTAATCATTATATTTTATTATAAAATTTGTTGCATTTCCTATATCACAAACAACTAACTACGATAAACACTTTACTTAACACTATTTGATACAAATAATTAGTATTATTACTATAATTTCTTTTCGTTTCTTTTCTTTATTTTTATTATTTATATATGATTTAAAATTCAAATTTAATTTTTTATTTTATTTTAATTAGATTTAATGAAAGGAAATAATTTAATTAATCAAACATTTTTAATTCAAAGCACATATTTTACATATACAAAATAAAAATCAAATTGAAATTATTATTATTTGTTTTTTTTTTAAATTAATTTATAGTAAATAAATTTTTTAAGTAAACCAAGGAAAAGCAACAGAAAGGATTAAAAATTTCTACTCAATTTAAGGATATTGTTTTGCGTAGATTAATTATTTTAATTTTATTAATTTTTTGATTAATATTGCTTAATCTATGCGGTTTATTCACACGAAAAAAGCTAAATTACTATATAAAACTATTTTAAACAACAATGCATACAACAAATTAATATTTTGTATGCTTCTATGATTATTTTCCCAACCACCACTAAATTAAAAAAAAAATTAACAGAAAATCCACTACCTATGCCAATAGTTTTATGAATTTTTTCTTTATGTATTTTGAAAACAGAAAAATAAGAAAGAAAGAAAAAAAAAATAAACAACAACAGAAAAAGTAGGCAATTTCGCTTTCTTCTGAACAGAAATATTTTTATATAAAAGACGCTTAACAATCATGAACTAACATCATTCAGTGTTTGAAAGTTATTCAGAGCATTTAACAAAGTTTTCTTTGGATTAAAAAATAAAAATAGTTAAATTTACCTATTAAAATGGCATTCAAGGTAGGAAGTTTTATATTTGTGTAAATTTTAATAAAAATAAAAAACAATATTAGTATTATTTTGAAATGTAAAAAAGCATATTAAAAAATAATCACAAAGGATTCCAAGTAAAACAAAACATTAGTGTGTTCAGAATTAATTTGTGACTAATTATTATCAAAGAAAGGAAAAATATATTGTGCCATTTCAAATATAAAATTAAAAAATAGAATTATCAAAAACTTATTTCAAGAATTTTATTAATTAAACAATAAATAACAGAGATATGTGGTTATAAAAAATAACTAAATGGTTGTTAAATATATATATTGTTATCAACTATTTTAGACCATTTAATGTGACTTTTATTACAAATAAAAATTAAAACATTACATAGTGATGCAAAGCTTAACAAGAAATATTAAATGCAGATAAGCTTATTACTGATAAGCTTCCTGTAAATAAAAGTGAAATTATCGTATCTGTTAACCCTGTCTTTGTTAATAAAAAATATCAAGTAAAACCACAATACGACATTTAACAGGTTTTCCATTTTTTATTGCATAAGAACTGCACTATAATACCATGACCGTGGTATTTTCTATTTTCTTTTATATCTTCTTTAAGTAAAGAAATAAAATATTCCAGTAAATTAACGGTTAATGCAACTTTGTTTAACAAATGTACGCAATTTTTTTTTAAATAATAAAGAAAAACGAAAACACCTTACAACACACGCTATTAAAGTTGTAAAGAAAGTCTTTAATCAGATTTCATTTCACTTGGCGCAACTTGACAAGTTTTTTTTTATTTTATTTTATTTTCTTTTAATTTATTTATTTTCTATTTTAATAATTATATTAATATCTTAAATATTTATGAAAAATGAAAAAAATTGCTTATGGATGAAAGTTTTAATTCATTCGAAACAATGTAAACAAATGAATTAGAATTTTAAATTAATTTTATTTTATGTTTTAATTAAAACAAATAAAGAAAATCGAAAGTTTTTGCTTTATTATTATTATTATAATAATAGTTATTGTTATATTTTTATAAATATATATTTATTAATTAAATTGTAAATTTTTCTGTTTCAGTTCTTAATTTTTGTATCATTCGTTTGTATGGCAGCTGCCTTCCCTGGTTATGAACATCAACAATACCAATATGGACATGAAGTAGCACATGGTGGTGAATATGATAGCCATGATTATGGACATCAAATTTCAAGAAGTGGCGAATCACATGGACAAGAATATTCTCATCATGAAGATGAGCATGTTGATTATTACGTGAGTATCAAATATTTATTGTTTGCTAAAAAGAATTTATTTTTTAATGCCATTTTTATTAACGTTTCATAGGCACCACCCAAATACGCTTTCAAATACGGTGTAAATGATTTACACACAGGTGATGTTAAAAGCCAACACGAAACTCGCGATGGTGATGTAGTCAAAGGACAATACTCTCTCGTCGAACCAGACGGTTCAATCCGTACCGTTGACTACACAGCAGATAAACACAATGGATTCAACGCCGTTGTCCACAAAACCGCACCAATTCACAGCGGTGGACACTATTAAATCTTTTTAAAACTCCAAAAAAAAAAACTAATTTAATTTAAATATAGTTAATTAAAGAAAAAAAAATTAATTTTATACTAAAATTAAAATTAATAGAAAAACGCGCATAAATCCAAATGAAACTAGGAATGATTAAAACTTATCAACAAAAAAATACTGCTTAATTATTATCATAACTCCAATACTCAAAAGAAACGAGACAAAAATTATTAATGAAAAAATATTAATGAAATTAATTAATTAAAACAAAAGTATTTCCAATAATGAATACTCTATGCCAAAAAAGAAAAAAAAATTAACATCAGAAACATAGAAAAGTTTTTGATTTCGTAATTTAGTGAACTTTAACCGACTATTAAGGAAAATACTTGCAAAATATTATTAATTGCAATTAGTTAATTCTCAAGCAAAAAAACTACAAAGAAAAAAATTATAATTATTAATTAAAAAATAATAATTCTGTGATATCTTCGTCGACTTTTTTGAACCAAAAAAATAATAAAAGAAAAAAAATATCTTTAACAAACTTTTAAGCTGTCTACAACCAACTAGCTTATGAAAAAATTATAATTTTTTTTAAACATAAAGAGAATTTCTAATTTTTAATAATTAAAAATGGATACATGTTCTTGCCGCAAGGAAAATAACTAACACTATAATACGGAACAATCAGAAGAATGCAGCACTTTTAACGCAGATGCTAAAGCAGTTCAGGGACAAATCACTAAATCTACATATTTAATCCTTTTCTATCATATATATATTTTTTAATTATTATTTTTTGTTTCTTCTTTAATTATAATTATTATTTTACTATTAAATTGTTAAATTTTTTTACTATAAATATTATTTTTTTTATATTTGTATATGAAAACTGTGCACGACTATTAAATACGATAAACAAAATAGAAAAAAAAAGAAAATCTTAAAAAATAAATAAATTAAAAAAAAAAATCTCTTGTCATTTTATTTTATCAGAAAAAAAATTATTTTAATCGAATTTATTAAATTAGAAAATAATTGTTTATTGAAATCTTGGAAAATTACTATAAAAGTGACTCACAACTCAAACACTTCCTCGTTATCATTGATTAAAAATAAGATTTATTTAATCAATAGTTATCGCTTAAAGGTATTTAAGAATAAATATTGATTATATAAACAACTAATTTTCACTTTCAATTTTATAGAATTTATAATTTGTGATATCCGTCATTCTTCCGCTATTTGATCTTAATTGTAATTATACTGTTGATTTGTTATATTTTTTTCTTTTTATAAATTTTCTTAGCATTACTTGTCTTCAACTAAATTTACGCAATTGTACATAGTAGAAAGTAGTATTATTACTATTATTAATATTTGTTTGACATAACTTTACTTTACTTTATTCTGTTTTAAGTTAATTTTTGAGTCATTATTTTGCAATTTTAACGTATGATTTGAAGAAATAACAAAAATTAAAATAATTCGTCAATCTTCCGCAATTTTCAATCGTAATTATTTTTGCTTTGTTTCGCATGCATCATAAATATAAAAACGAAAAAAAAAATCATTAAACGCACAAACGAACTTCCTTGTTGATTAAATTATTTTTTTTTTATATTAAAAAAAGTAAATTAATTTTACCAAGAAAAAAATAAACAAAATGAAATTTTTCTGCTATAAAAAAATGACAATTAATTGCTTCTTCTTATGTTTTATCAATTTTTTTTTAAATTTATTTAATTTTACTGCTTTTTATTTTGTAAATGAAAAATAAAAGAAAAAATTTCTAAACTAGTTTTCATGATACTGAGTAGTTATTGAACTTGCATTTGATTGTGACGAAAGTGAAACTTGTTTCACATTCATAAGTGAATCTTGTTTATAATTTTCCATTTGAGAAAAACATATTTTTTTCTTTTCTAGTTATTTATTATAATTTATAAAAAATCATCTGCATTTTTTTACATTGAATGCATTTTGGTTTGGTTTTGTTAAGTTTTTTTTTTATTCATTTATATTGATAAAATCATGTTTTGAATTTGTTTTTTTTTTTATCTACAATTTATTAATTGTTTTCTTGTAATAATTGTGGAAAGTGCTGCAGAAATACTTAACAGAGAATTAAAAAAAAAAACTTTCCCATATTTATTTTTTAGTTTTTTTTTTTTGTATCGTTAAAGATTAGTTGAAATAAAATTGAAATCGAGAGTTGACCATTAAAATGATTATTCTCTTTTACCTAAACAGAATCTAAGTTTAATGTTTTTCTTTTTCATTATTAATGCAGCAAATAGTCGTTAAAAAGTAATTAAAAATGATTTTCAATAAATAATAGTTCATATAATTTATTTAAATATAGAAATATATGTAAGAAGGATAATTTATGCTACAAAACAGACTACAAAGTGCTTTGAAATAAATCAAAAAATCAACAAAACATTTTTAATTTATGATTTTTTTTATATTAAAAACTCGCGATTTTATCTAACACAATATTTTTTTAATTTATTGACATATAATTTTTTTTTAAGTAAATATTTTGTCATTTATTATAATGAACCGTTGTCAATAGTATTTAATTAATTAATACGCGAAAAAAATTCATTGAAAAGTATAAGCATAATGAAAAGAAATAAAAATTGCATACATTCGGGCTGTTTAAAATATTTGTTTCATTATTGTTTCAAAAAGTTTTTTTGAGAAACATTGAGTCATGAAACACGTTTCATGTTTTATATAATTTTTCAATTCATGCATGTATACTTGGAGGCGTGATAATAATATCATTTCATGATGTAATTAACCATTTTCAATATAGTTTCACTAGTGTATCAATAAAATAATAGCGCAATTAGTGTCTATTATAGCTATAAATTGTATAATTTTTGGTGCAATTATACTAAAATATCATTTGTAATGAAATATTAAAACGCCTCAATAAATTAATTAAAGAAATTATTGTTAGGTTGTAGTGAAAAGAAAAAAAAAATCAACCTTGACAAGAATATTTTTATATTTTAAATTAAAATTATTAATAAATTATTTCTGGTATTAAGAAATAACGAGAAAAAAACTGAGTTACGTTTATAAACATACAAATGATTAACTAAACAAGAAATTTTTCATTGACATATTAATTCTTTGTTTTAAGTAGTTCACACCATAAATTTTCTAACTTAATTATAGTATTAGTTATTAATAAATAAATAAATTATTACACCTGAAGCAATTTGTTAGTAGTTTCTTATTTTATGAATATCTGAATGAGTCACCGTCTATCGCTAGTGCAAAAGAAATTTTATTAATAACAGTTTTCATTGGGGAAATCATTACATTTTTCTTAACTTAACTATCTAGTTTGCTGTAATAATTTATGACTAGAATTTTCTTCTGAACAAAATAAAAATTCAGGAAAAAAGCCAAATCAAGGAAATATAAACGATAAACACATTATAAACAATAATCTAATTAATACAGTAAGAATCTTATAATCGGTTTAAAAACCATTAGCAAATTATTTTTTTCTAATTGAAAACAACTTAAGACAACCGAATAATAACAATCAAAATTCAATAAATCATTTATAAATGCTTAAAAACTCAATAAACAACGGAAAATCAAGAAGCATGAAGAAAGAATCAATCAATTAAGTGATCTATGTTGAGTGACGGATTGTAGTTGCAAACAACCTTTCAGGGCATTAACACATACTACTCTCTAACTGGTTACTTATTATTTAATATTTTTATTTTAAATGTTAAATAAAATTAGAGACTTAAATAATAGCAAATGATTAATACAATGTGACCGGATACGCAAAAACCACGATTAATCTTAGTGTTTGCGGCGCACTAAAAAAAAAATAAATAATAATTTCAATCTATATAGAAAAAGCTTAAGACCACACCTTTGCTCTCAAGGTTATTTAATTATTGGTAATAATATTGTCGTTTTTAATATTTTTAGATTTTTTTTATATAAACAAAGGCACAGCAGTAGTACCAATAAAAGCAGCAAATTTAAAAGTTAAATTATTTTAATAAAAATTAAACTAAATTAAATTAATGTAATTTAATACATGTTATTGATCATGAACTTTGATGGACGTAATTTATCAAAAAAAAAAGAAAAAATAAATAATAATAAAATGAAAGCATTTTGTAAATCGTATTTAAAGAAAATTGAATAAAACAAAAAAAAAAATTATTAAACTACTAAACCAGGTTTCTCGCTTGAAAAATAGTTTTGTAAACAAATCTTTCATTAAGAGTATTTTTTTATTTGACTAATTGTTTTATTTGTTTCAAAATTCAGCCTTTTTTTGATTAATTTCATTAAAACAATTTTATTATTTTACTTTTTATAAAGCATTCCAGTGGTATTTGGCATTGATTTAATTATTTATTTTAATTTTTTTATACCATAGTAATGAAATTTTATTTAAATATATATTCAAAAATGTATTTTATTTTAACAAAATATGATTAATTAAGTTAATTTTTTTATAAATACATTTTTACTGCTTAAATAGCGTAAAAATTATACAAATATGTCATCAGTGAGGATATTCAATTGCACAATATTTTTTACAATAACAACAACAGCAGTAATTACATTAAATAACAAATACATAATTAAGTAACACAAATAGCTAATTAATTAAAAACAATAACTATAAATAATAAATTTTGTAATACAAAAATTTTGTGGTAAATAAAATTTATTGCAATTACTTTCTTTAATTTTCGTTATAAAATTGAGTTATTTAAATCAATTATATTTAGTTATTTTGAATACAATTTTGATATAAATTAACTAAAGTTTTAATGCTTTAATTAATTAAAATAAATTAAAAGAATTATTATGCTCAACCAAATTAATGTTACTGTTAATGATATGTTTATGTTAATACTAATTTGATTTAGTTTTCTGTTTATTTAAAATGTAACGTGTGTTGATTTTTTTTCAAACTCGCTGTAAAACAAGTCTTTTATCATTGTTTGTTTTCAGTTTTTAATTATTTTGACAAACAATATTTTGTTTTACAATCAATAGATTACTAAATTTAAAATCTACTAAAGTACTCTAAAACTTTTAATATGAAAAACGACAAGAATTGGAATTTCAGTTTAAAAAACTGTTCAATAGAAAATGGCAAAAAAAGAACTGATTATTTTTCGAACAAAGTCACTGTCAGTGGCCTTTAAATGCCACTGGTTTTTTATTAAAAAATTTAAATACTTTTTATTTTGCGTGCTTAGTTTATTCTTTTTTGTTTGGCTTGTAAGTAATTTTGCTTTCGCTTTATTTTTTGTGCGAAACACAATCCTTTTGCAGTGAATAAAATTTTTATTTTCCTGGTTTTATAGGTCATTTGAGTTTGGTTTTTATACCTAAAGTATTTAAAAAGATTCAAGTTTTACTGCCCTTTTCTTAATTACAATGATCATATTACTTTAATACCAAATAGCATGGTTAACTGGTGACAAAAGAAGTCATCGATTCGCTAAACCGCGTTTATTGTTATCATATTATTTTGTTAAAGTATTATTAAGTTACAAACAGTCGTGTTATGTATTATTATTATTATTATTATTATTTATTGTTTAAATTATTATTTAAAAGTTAAAATTGCTTAAGGAATTAAAAATAAAAATGACTTAGAGACCCTTTGTGTCGAAATAAATTGAACTTTAATTGTAATATATAATACTGCATGTTGTTACACAATTTATTTAAATAATAAAATGAATAAAATATTTACTACTTAGCCATAGAAAATAAAATAATAAGAAGAAATAACAATTTTTTTAATGAAAATTTCATTTAATTTCAATTTTTGTAGTTTATCTTGATTAATATTGTACTTTTTTTCTTATTTTGAATATTATAAAGTAGTAAAAAGTCGTGTTTAGTCAACCGTAGCTTTATTACAGTCGAATATGATTATTATTGATAATAAAACATATGTAATAGAATATTAATTGATTAATATTGTTCAATGCAATGCTCAACTTGACTAAAGACTTCAAATTTACATGAATTTTTGGTTGTTATAACTACCTTATACCTAATTGCTTAAATTTTCTATTATTATCACGAAAATACGTTGCATGTACGAGCTATTAGAAGTTTAACTCACCTTTAGTGCTGTTTTAGGAGCAGCAAATATTTTTAAAGCTTTATTTAAAACGAAGAATTATCCGCAATGCTTATAAAGATAAAATTATTATTTAAGACATTTAATTATATTAAAAAACTATAATTCAAGCGAAAATAAAATAAAATTGTCAAAACGAAACAGTACACCACCAATAAGCAGATTTAATATACTTCAGTATAATTTTTGCAACATATTAACTTTTAATAAACGAACTGAGATTAAGTAATTCTTGTCTAGATTAATATAAAAAAAAATCATAAAGCAACCTTTAATAGATTTATTAATAGAAATAAAATTAATTTTTATATAACAATAAACTATTAATTTAAAAAATTGTCCATAACTTTTGCAAAAAAAAAAGCGAGCAAAACAATGGTGGTAATTGTTTTCCTTTATATAAAAAATCAGTCAATTGGCTTAAGATAAAAGTGAAAAAAACACGAATAAGTAATTCTTATTAGTCCTTGCTACAAGCATATATCTTTCTTTTTTTATTTCTCTTTTTAATAATATTAATTTTTATGCTTTTTATTGCATTGTTTAGTGCATGCAGAATTACCTACTTATTTATAATTAATAATAAAGCATTCAATATTGCAATCAAGGCAGTTAATATAACGTTCATTTTTTATTTATTTCCTTTTGTTTAGCTAAAGATTTTTTTTTTTAAACATTTTAATTTATTTTATTTCTGTTAAAGAAATATCATGTATTTACTTTTTATTTTAATTATTATGATTATGAAAAAATAATTTCCATAGCAAAGTGTTTTTTTTCCATCAAATATTAATTATTAATCATACTTTGTTGGCTTAGAATTATCTATGCTTTGGTAAATACTTTTGATTTATAAAATACAAAAAAAAAATACAACTAATTGATTGCATATTTAGTAAACGATTGTTATACAACTATTAAAGGTGTGATGATATATAATTATTAATAGTTACATATAGAGTAAAGTTTTATTTTTAAAATGCAAAAATTTAAATAGTAAGTGTAGATTAAAGAAGTAACATCTGCCTTGACATTATTATTATTTTAAATCAGTAAAACTAATAGATCAGTAGCTGTTAATGATAGGTATTTATTGTCGATTTTGTAATATAGCTTCCGTTAGAACCGTAATTATGTTGCCAAATTCAAAAAGTAATATTTGGTTATTCTTGTTGTAAATAAATTTTTGCTGTAGAAATTTTACTTCATTTATTTTTGTCAAATGGTATAATGAAAGTTAATAGTTATAATATATTGTGTAAAAGCAATATATGCATAGATTTTACTTCTGAAACTAAAATACTATAATCAAATTGCTAAGTAAAATTTTACTGCGAAAAAATCATACAATTCGATTTTTTTATTTAAAAAATAACGACTTCTGTTGTATAACTGAACTTCACTTGTGTCAAACATTATGCTTTAAAACCAACATCACAAACTATAATATTTATTTTAGATACGTCAAATAATAATAATAAAAACGATGCAACTAAAATAAATAAAAATCGATTTTATAATTGTCAAAATCACGTAATAAAGTCAATAATACTTCGCGTTTAAAAGTAAAATACAATCAAAGTCAACGAAAAAGTTAAACTAAACCATTAAATTCATGTAAATAAAATGTATTATCTAATATTTAATTATATAAAAATAATAATAATAATTAAAAAAACGTAATAAAAGAGATTTATTTCATAATCGAAATTTACTTTTTTTTCAGTTAAATTTTAATTAATAATTTTATTTTAATAAAATTAAAACGAATTTATTCTTTTGTCATAATGATAATTTTTTTTTGATTTATTAATTTTGCTATATGGCTTTTATAGATATTACAAGTAAAAGAAATGACTTTATGCATATATTAAATAAAAAATCTGTGAACTTTGTTGAATTAATTAAAACTGAAAAGAGATTAAAAAATTTAATTATAAAATATTTAATCTATAGTGTTCGGATTCTTTTTTTTTCTGTAACTAAAATTTAAAATACGATAACCATTACCGGAATGGTCTGCAGTACAGTATCAACGAAATAACTGTTACATCCGCGTTATATAATTACAATAACCTAGTAGGTGTCTTTTAATTATTTTTGATTGGCTATTTTATTCCATTTTTTTCTATAATTAAAAATAAATTAATAACAGAACTAATTAAATATTCTTTTGTCAATGCTCTCTTCTAGACCAGAAGTATGAAAAAAAAATTATTAAAGTAGTAATAAAAAAAAATTGTCAACTGCTAAAAACTACTTTGCCTAATAAAGCAAAAACAAATACCAATATCACCTGGTATAAAAAAAATTATTAACATAAAAAATGATTTTTACGTTTATAGTAACGAAAATCTAAATTCAAATACACGAAAAATAAAAATAAAAAAAAACCCCGCGTTATACAGGCAAACCAATAACCTTGGTTGTAATGCATTCACTCTGTACATTGTAGCTGTTGTTGTTTTTTTCATTTTTTTTTTTAAATTAAAGCAATTTTTATTTGTAGTAATTGTAACGATTAAATGAAATACAAAAAAAAAAAAAAAACAATTTAATAGTAGAATAGAGTGATATACTTAATAAATTTTATAAATTTATTTTTGCTGGGTGGAGACAAGTATATAAGAAACCCTTGTTACTCGATTAAAGTATCAGTTTCTTTTAAGCAATTGAAGTGGTTGTGTATAGTGACAATCAGTCAAATTAATTTATTCGAATTAAATTCAATCAAATAAAAAACATTTAAAATGGCTTTCATTAAAGTGAGTATTTTAGTTAATCAACAAACAAAAAGAGCTAAGAAGGATTTAAAAGCTTAAGTGAAAATTATTGTTTCTAAATTAATATTTATTTTTTCAACAATAGTCAATTGTATGCCTCGCCGTTTTGGGAGTTGCTGCTGCATCAGTTATCCCATACGCCGCTGTTGATGGACACTACAAGGGAGATTATTATGTAAGTGTTAAGTGAATAATTTAAAGAATACCAAAGAAAATAAAACAGTTGCTGAAATCGCGATTAAACGATTTTTATAATTCCTTTTTTTTTAATTGTTTTTTTATATTATAAATCGAAACGAATCAATTATTCAGCAAAAACAAACTGAAAAAATAATTACCGGCCTTGCTATTTATAAAAAAAGAAAACAATAATAATTAAAATTATAATGATAAGTGTGGTTAATTTGTTGTTTAGACGCTAGAAAACTGGGTGTGTTCTTGTTTTCCGTTTTAATTTAAATAATTGACAAGGTCGGCGTCTACCAGACGATGTTATTTTTTGTATAATATTTTTTCCTTTTTGTTTTCTTATAGTCCCATCCAAGTTACTCTTACAACTATGGAGTAGCTGATGGATTAACCGGTGATGTTAAATCTCAACACGAAACCCGTGAAGGTGATGTTGTCAAAGGACAATACTCCCTTGTCGAACCAGACGGTTCAGTACGTACCGTCGATTACACCGCTGATGACCACAATGGATTCAACGCAGTCGTTTCCAAGAGCGGCCCAACTGTCCATGCCCACGCTGCCCCAGCTGTCGTTGCTCATGCTGCTCCAGCAGTCGTTGCCCATGCCGCCCCAGCCGTAGTAGCCCATGCTGCCCCAGCTGTAGTTGCACATGCTGCCCCAGCCGCAGTTGTTGCTCATCATGCTGCCCCAGCAGTATATGCCCACCATGCAGCCCCAGCTGTATATGCTCACCAAGCTGCACCAGCAGTTTATGCTCAACATGCCGTCCCAACCGTATACGCTCACCAAGCTGCCCCAGCTTTATACGCCCAACACGCAACATCCGTTGTTGCTCATGGTCCAGCTGCCGTTGTCTCCACACACGGAGCTCCACTTCACTCAGCTTATGCCTACAAAGGTGCCTATGCTCCACTCGCATACAACACATATGGTTATGCCAGCCACAATGCCCACTGGTAAATTCTGGAAAAGTGATCAACTAAACTAAAATTTTTTTTTTAATTAATTAATTTTTATTGAAAAAAAATACTGCCACCCACATTTCTCAAAGATACATCTAAACAAACTAAATTAAATTATTTTACCATTTTTTATACTAAAAAAACGAGAAAAAAATAGTGTTAATTAAGAAATGTAAATTATTAAAAAAAAAAAATGTAATTAAAACGAAAATAAAATAAAAATCATTTATACATTCATAAATAAGTTTTTGCTATTCTAATTTTTCTAGTGATGTTATTTTAATATTGTTATCAAATAGTTGTTAATCAACGTATTAATTACAATAATAAAAATCCCTTATTATAATTAAAACTATTTACGTAGAAAATTTTCATTATGTGCTGCTAAATGCGTAAAAATAAGAAACTGTTATTAAATTAAAAACAATTAAATAAAAATTAAGCCCGGAAAACATATTTTAATACATAAGTTCATGACACACAAGTTTTTTAACGTACATTTTCATAACTAATAACAAGTAATGTTAATTACTGGTATTTTTGGTTAATTATAATAAACAAATTAACATTTTACAGAATAATTATATTCATATTGTTATTTTTGCTACTGAATTGCATACATTTTGGCGAAACATTTTAATTTTAATTATTTAGAACAAAGTTTAATTATTAGAATATTAACTTATAATTAAGAATAGAAGTTTAATTAAAATCAACCATAAATCATTATAACAAAAATTTTGTTTTATTAAACCACTTACACACCGGAAACGTTAATAATTTTATTGTTAATTATACACAACATCAACGATTTGCAGACAAAATAAAATATAAAATTTAAAGTCTTATTGTCTAATTATTTATAATACAAAAGAAAAAACTTATCAATTAAGAAAATGTTTCTAAAGGCCACGTGAATTCTTGCATGAAAATTATGCTAAGAAGAAATTATATAATCATAATAAAAACTATTCAATGACCTTCCAATTAGATATAACGGCAGCTTAACACTGCAATTAAATTCCATTTGTTGATTTTTTTTTATTAATCTTGAAGCATAATAATAAAAGCGAATTTAACTGTCGTTTTTGTTATTTTTGTGTAATTATTTCAGCAAAAAAAGAGGTATCATTTGTTACTAATGCAGAAAATCTACTTGTGCTTTCAGAGCATTTAAAATATTAGGCGCAATTGCCAAATAGATTTGTTTAATTTAATTATAATTAGATAATCAATTAATTTGTCTACCAGGTTATTTGCTCTAATTTTTTATACTATAAACAATTTTATAATTGATTTGGTAAAAGGTTTAAGAAAATTCGCATTGTAAATCAATTAAAGCATTATTATAAAGCAAAATCTTAAAAGTTCACATTATTTACAATTTAAGCAAGGTCAATAAATATTGTATTATTAAATTCATTAAACAGGAGCATTTAAATAATTTTGTATGACTATGTTAAGCTAAAGTGTTTTTAAGAATAAAATTGTCCAATGATAATTATTGAATAAATGATTTTGAATTGCATTTAAAGCACAAAATGAACTTCGGCAAATAAATAATATAAATCGAATGACGATTACAAAAAAATGAATATTTTTTGTATGCTTTGTCTGTAAAGAAGTTTTTTTTTCTCCTATGTTTCGATATAAACTTATAACAGATATTAATCTAAAAACAACGAAATTAAATAATTTAAGATAATCTAATGCTCACAATTTATTAAATTAGCAAATTTCCTTTAATCTGAAAATACGAAAACATAAAGAATATATAAAAATAAAATAAATAAAAAATCTCACCCACGCCATTATCACCTTATAAAATTTATATAATTAACAAAAAAAAAAATCTCTTTTCAAATCTTTTACACATAATAAAAAATTGAAAATCAAATAATTTTGTAATTATTTTCTGTTTTATTATTAAATAATAATAATAAAGAAAATTACAATAAAAAAAAAACATCGTACGTAGGTTAATCTAAAAATATAATACAAAAAATAAATAAAAACGAAATTTGTGTATCCTGTATTAAAATATCAATCAAAAATGTAAATACTGTTTTGTTAATAAAAAAAACTTGTTTACATTAGTCACCTTTAATAATTATATTTAAAAGAATAAACAATAACAACGGGTGGGTGGTCAGTTTGTAACATTAATTTATTGTCATTAAATTTATTAAATAAAAGTTTTATTTTTTTTTTTTGATCTATTTACAAAGGTAAAGAATTATGATATAAATCAATTTTACCTTTTAAAATATAATACGATCAAATAACTTTTTGATTAATTAGTTGGTGGCCAACGAACTTTCAATTTTAATCCTTTTTTAGATAAATGCACGTTTTTCGTTAATGTTTATTATATTTTTCATTTTTGAAAATATAAAATTTAAGCTATCGCTACAATCTTAATTTTGCTCTGAATTAAGTTTCTTAATAAACTATAAAAAAAGTGTTTTTGTAAGAAACGTATTACGTGTTTTACTTTGAAAAGATACTGGTAAATTAATAATAAAAATAAAATTACGTTGGTGAAAAGTTCTAAATTGATAAATCATTGAAATATACATTACCACCGCCTGTAAATCAAAATAAACTACAACCGTAGATATATAATCAATCAATTTAATCAGATTAAAATATTAAATTTAATTATTATGTAATATTACACATAAAGTGTTAATTTCTGTTTTGAAAAGAAAAACTTATTACTACACTCAGTAAACAGCTTTTGCTTGACTAAAAAAGAAAAACACTTAGTGAAAGAACTGTAGAAAATTGTATTGAAATAAATAATTTTTTATTCCTGTATTTAGGTGTCGAAACCTCTATAAATATATTAAATTTATATACCTAAAAGTTAAACAAAAGATTGAAATTTAATATAAAAAAATCATATCATATAGACTGATGGAATGATTGACTAAGTCCAAGTCACAGTTACCAATTTTATTTTTTCAATAAAATAAAAATTACATAAACACAAAAAATTAATTTAAATAAATCATGATATATATTTACGTAATATGTATAATCATTTTTAAAATGAATAAAAAAAAATTACTTCATTTACAACTAAACGGTTTATAAATGGATTAGTAAAGTATAGTTGCTGCGATTTAAACAAAAACTGGGACGTTTTAGGGATTTTTGTTAAAAGAAAATAATAAAGTTTACAAAATTGAAGCTCACTTAGCAAGTATTTTGTTATTATAGCTAATGAAATGATTTAATTCTGACTAGAAATCGACAAACTAATAACTATACATACAGCTGGCATTTTTAATACTTTTGTTCCCAACACAAATAACTCCCCTAAAGCGCCATTCAATAGTATAACATTAACAATTTTTTAATTCAATTAATTAATAAGAAAACAATAAGAACCAAACACAATTTATAATTATTTAAGTACTTAATTGTTTAAGCCTTAACGAAACTAATTATCCAATTTTTTTTAAACAAAACAATAAAAACTTTCAATATTGTTATTATTTTTTTATAACTAAATAAACCAATAAATATTAATAATAAGAAAATAATAATAAAAAAAAATACTCTAAATACTTTTATTAAATAATAATAACAATAAAAAAATAGCTACGAGGAAAAGGTAAAATATAAATTACAAATAAAAGTTGTAACAAAGCATGACATTAAATATTTTTTTCAATATCATTAACACAATGTTATGATTTTACTTCTTATTTCATTAATTTAAAATGTTTTAATATTATTACACATTTATATTTCTTTTTAAAAATAATATAATTACATAATAATTTTATTAAATAAAGGTAAAAACGTCTTAAATAACCATTGCATGACTTTACATCACCAACAAGACGAAAAAAAATGTCAACATTTAACATTTTTAACACGCATCTGACATGATTTTTATAAATTAATAAATAAATAAAATTGTATCCAAGTGTTGTTACTTATTTTTTCTTTTGTTGTTGTTACTTTATTTATTAAGAAAATATGTTAAACAATGCTGTCACGTATAAAACATAAATATTTTACCAAAAACAGTTGTAGAAGAAACGAAAAAAAAATCATCATTTTTGCGTAGAAATTGCAAAGCAGACTAAACGTAACCACAAAAAAAAGTGAAATTTCTTTGCTTAATACATTTAAATATTATTATAAAAAAATGACTTAGTTTAATTAAAAATAAATGTAAACAAAATAATATATGTCTGTTACGTTCTCATTACCATTTTTAGATGAATTTATTTCTTAAAGTACTAATTAATTAATACTATTTTATTTATCTTCTAACCCAAACAAATAAAACATTTTTAAGCAGCAAAGTACCTACATGGTTTATTATTTAAATAAAATTATAATAATAATAATCTAAACACTATTGTGGTTAAATTATAATTACAACAACAATGTAACAGTGACAAACAGAAAAAAGTAAAGCAAAACATAATAATAATAAAAAATATATGAATTATTTCGCTGTAATAAATACGAATTACATAGTGAAAAAAAATTTGTATTTTTTTCAACAATTTTTATCAAGCGAAAATCTTGCGATTTTTTCACTTATTTTTGTGTAATCGTTAAATTATTATTATTAAAAAATATATAATAATAATGAAATAGGTTGAAAAGTGTAATAAGTCACACATATCATATTATTGTTATTTATTTTTTTGCCATTTAATATTAAAAAAAAAAAATAATTAAGCAATTTTTCTTCAAGTATTTTACGTTGATTACTACTTGCATTGTATTTATTTTTAAAGTTGAAAATATTTAAAAATAATTACTTTAAACTGAGTAAAAAAATATTTCTGCTAATTTTTCCTGGTAAATTAAATAAATATTTTGTAATTGTTGCTCTACTTTGTAAGCAGCTAAGCTTGTGATTTATACACCTCGTTTAAGTTTTTTTTTTTATTTTAATTAATTAATTAATAAAAATAAAGATTGAATCGTTTTTTTATTTCTTTAAAATGTTTAAATTTAATTATTTAAGTCATTTTTTATTTTAAATAAAAATTTTCATGTTATAAATTTCACCCAAAAGTATGCAACTTATTGCAAGAGTTTTTAATAATTTATTTAAATTAATTCATTATTTATTAATTTATTACAAAGAAAAATAAAATAATTAAGTGTCTTTAAATGTAACTAATCAAGATGTTAAAATGAGCTTAAAAAAGTTTTAATAAAAAACAGAATTTAAAGTTTTATGATTTGTAAACATTAAGCAATCCGATGAGATAATTTAATGATTTAATAAAAAATTTAATCTCTAAAGTAAATAACTTAATTAGTTATTAATTTATGAACAAAGAAGCATAAACATGAATAAATGTATTTAAAAATAAAAGCTGAAAAATACAAGTAGATATCCGCAATTATTTATTAAATTAAATAATCAATCATATTAATGAAAGCACATTTAAACATTTAATAATGTAATTATTTTTTAAATTCGTTTTAAAAACGACACTTGAAGTGATTACTCGATTTAGACAAAAATAAATAAAAATTGTTTTATTATTTACGGAAACAAACATAAAATATTTAAACATAATTTAATAGGTTTTAATTTAATTTAATTTTATTTTCTACATAATAAACAGCCTACATTTGTACATACATACATAGTCGGACAATCAACAAATAATAATAATGAAAATAAAGTAGCAAAATATGCATAAAAATAACCAAAATAAATAAAAATTTCAACTACGGAAATTGACTTTATTGAAAGAGAAAAAAAAATTCATAAATAAAGAAAACGAACAAAAATAAACATAAATTCAAAAGGTAAAATAAACTTATGCAACATAAATGTTAATAATATTATAAAAATAATAATAAATGAAAATAAAAGTAAAAAAATAAAAAGTCGTTAAAATGTTTCCAGTATGTTTTACAATTGTCGGTTTTGTTATTTTTATTTTTTCTTATGAATTTCGTGCATTTTATTTTATTTAATTTTATTTTTTGAAAAGTAAGGTCTTGATCCGTTATTATATATTGTTATAGTTATTATTGGACCGTGTGCGCATAATAATAATAATAATTATTATTATTTATTTTAAGTCAAACATTTTTTTATTGAGTTCCAAAGAAATCAAAGTAATTTTTAAGAGTTTAAAAGCTAATTTGGTTAGTTTTTCCTAATGTATTACATATGGATCTAAAACGTTGTCTGCTCTAACAATAAAGTTTATTAACAATTAAATTACCGGATTAACCGTGAGTTCTGTTGTTTGTAAATATTACACAGGCAAAACCTTTAATAATATTAAATTAACAATAAAACAAAGGTTTACTTAGAAACATAATTACCATAAAACATAATTTATGCTAATCGAAAAAAAAAACATTTTCTTAAAATTAATACATAGCCTTAAAATAATTAAAAATTTTCCTCTAGTAAAGAAAAACAAATATATATATTTAAATTTACTAAAAATAATACAATTAAAAAAAAACTAAAAGGTAAATTATTATTGCCCCACATATAAATAACAATCGCATAATTGTATCAACATATTTCCTAATTCAAGTTTATTAGTAAGAAAATATAATTAACGAAGAAAAATTAACGAACGATGACTATGACAAAAAAAAAACGCACGACAACAATAATAAGATTAATTTTGTATATTATTAAATTCCTTCTGTGATTATTATTATTGTAATAAAAAATACGAATTACATTGGCCCAACACTAGCTTGAATAATAATTTCTCTTCAAAATTACACAATGATTATAAAAGTATTATTTTTTTAAAACAATTTTTATTGTTTCTTTAAGTGTTTTTTCTACTGTTTTATCGTTGATAATTGATCGCGGTTATTAAATCAATACAATGGATTAACGCATTTTAAATTAATAGTTTATTTTCTTTATTTTGTTAACAAGTTGTATTCGTTCTCGTATTTAATGTTTTTTACAGCTTTCAATGTCAGATTGGTCGTTATGATTAAAATTTTTTTTTTTTTTAATTTACTTTTCATTTCTTTGATATTTGAAATAGGAACTGTAATATGAAAACACGAATTTAATTAGCGGGTGATATGTTGTAGCAAGTTTATAATTAATTTCTTCGTTTTTTAAAAAAATAATTCATTTTTTTTAAGTCGATTATTCACAGCTATTTTAAAACTAACTAATTAAACGTTTTATGCAATCTTATTGTGTATGATGCAAGTCTATTGACTACCAACAACAGATAGGATTTATTTTTGTACTTATGCTTGGTAGATTAATTTAAACATTAAAACAAAATTAATTATTTATTTTTTAAATTTATAATAAATAAAAATGCCAAAAATTTTATTTTGAGTTAAATAATTTTTAAAGAAAATATTTTAAGCAATCAAAATTTGACAGAGCATGGAAATGTAATAAAAATTGTCCCACCTTTACAGAGCTTTTCTTATAATTGGAATTTTATGTTGTGTTAGTTTTTTTTTAAAGAAAGCTAAGGGAACTCATTGGGCTTGTTAATTCGCAAAGGTATAACACTGAAAGTTGACTATACGAATTTTATAGGTTTAGTGAAGCTTCCCGTTTTAAAACCGGTGATAAAAGTCAAATATTTTCTATAAATTTTTATTTTTGTTAATAAAAATCTGAATAAAATAAAACGTCCGGCTATTAAAAATATCCGGTTGACTTAAATATCATATTTAATTTACCAAATTTCATTTTTACATAAATATATTTATAAATTTAATTTATTTATTATTTTTTTCATTAATTATTTAATAAAATTATTAAAAAAAAAATACGTAATAATAAAATGAATTAAAAAAATATGTTGTAATTTCAATAATTTATCATTTATGATTGATTTTATTCAAAAAACAATAAAAAATATTCTCTTTTATTAATAAATTTTGATTAACTAAAAATAGGTCAATCAGTGTATTTATAATTAAAAATATTTAATTTACCTTATTCTACGTTTTGTTTTTTAATAAAAGAATTCATGTAAAGGTAATTTGTGGTATTAGGTAACTAAAATTAAAAAAAAAAATGTAAACAAAACAATACACATTGTATTATAATGTAATGTATGACGGCGGTTTTGCTGCGTACTTTTTTTTTTTTCTTTTCCACACATGAACTTTTATGATCTGATTATGATTAATAACACAAATCATCTACTCACAAAGCAACCGTTTCTTTATTAGATTGATTATTTTTTTATTTAAATTACATAAGGTTTTTGGAGTATTTAATAATAATAAAATATATTGATCTGTTTACTAGTATACACGTAATTAAATTATACAAAGCATACGCAATAAAATCAGTAGCAGATTTATATATAAAAAAATCACGATTTATTTCATATATGAATCCTTTAACTAATCTAAATATATATTTAAATAAAATTTATTATTGAAACAATGAAATAAATCGTTTTTCTTTTGTGTTATTTATGTCTTATTTTATAATCTTAAGTAGAAAAAAAAATATTTTGCTTAAGCTAATATTAACCTAATTGTCTTGCAAAGTTTAATTTTTTATTTTAATTATTTAATGCTAAAATCGTGGTAATTATTTACTTATTTAAGTAAAACGGATAAAAAGAAGCTTATATTATTGCTTATCTCTATGAAAAATTAGGAACAAGCCTTGAACGATTTGCTGAATGTTAAGTTTTTATCTAGCAACTGACACTAATAACCATATTAAAACTTACGCTAAAAGGATTCTTCAATAACAAAAATTAATTATTATGTTTTAGTCATTAATTTAAATAATTCAAATACTAATTAATTTTCATAACATTTATAAGCTTAGACAGTAATTAGTTAGTATTATGACATCTTAAATTAATTTGTCTTGTGACTAAATTTATTATTTCAAAAACTAAGAAACTTGAGTAAACTTAACAAGCAGCTGCAGTTTATTTATTTATTTCTTATTAAAAACACTTTATTCTCATACTTTATGTATTATATACACGACATATATATGGAATTTATGTTATATTTAATAATTTTAAATAATAAATAAACTCATAAATAAAATAAAATTAATGAATGAACGCCTTGAATAAATATACAAAAACATAAAGTTACAAAAAGAAATAAAAAATCAATTCCGGTAGAACAAATGTATTAATTATGTTTTCTAAACAAATAAAAATAAAACAACACAATTTCTGCAATTAAAGACCACGACCTTACATTAAAATTTATATACATTTGCTTTAATTTTTATTAATTAGTTTTTAAAATCAAACAAACATAATAATTTTCCATTCACTACAATTAGGAAATAATATATAATTATTTGTCTTCGTCCCTGCCTATTTGTTTTTTTTTTGAAGTGTCTTTTAATTCAGAAAAAAAATATTTCTCACAACTGCTCGTTATAATTAAGCTTTGTCGCCTTATGTATTGTTTTTTCATGAAAATATATTTTAATTATATAAATTAAACACTAAAAATATTTATTACAAATTTAACAAGATAATAAAAGTAAAACAAAAAAAAACAACAGAATTAATGTAAAAATCACAACAGAAAGTGATAATAAAAAGTAACACGATACCTGTGCGATGTCAAAAAAATTATAGACTTAACTTTTATTGTTACTTTTGTTGTTTATTCGCTTCTCACTTTTAATTTTGCACAAATATTCAAAACAAAAAATAAACCACAAATCAAGTAACAAATAATTATGTAATTAAAATCTTTAATTACATTTCTGGTTAACAGATATATTAAAAATTTATGTTAAGCATTGAAGGTGTTGAAGAAACAAAAAAAATATTTTGCCATAATGTATTTACGGTATTTTCAAAGTGTTGCATGGCATCAATTGAGTGAATGAATTAAAAATAAAACATCATTTAAT
The DNA here is from genome assembly GCA_963942525.1 of Ptychoptera contaminata. Lineage (NCBI taxonomy): Eukaryota > Metazoa > Arthropoda > Insecta > Diptera > Ptychopteridae > Ptychoptera > Ptychoptera contaminata. The sequence continues at coordinate 11,462,051 of OZ012638.1, read as the reverse complement.
TTACAGGTAAATTTATTAGATTATTCATTAGTTTTTATTTTTTGGTTTACTATCAGTTTGTTAACTAGTTATATAGCTAGGTAAAGATGATTCCATTATTCAAACATTAATTAATAAAGTTTTTCGCGTAGAAATAATAAGTGTAACAGCTGAAAGAAAATGTTACAAAACAATAGAATTGACAAGACTAAACAAAGCCCCACTAATAATATACATTAAAGCTTATGATTTTGTCACCTAATTTCATTAATGCTAGAATTTCCCAACATAAATACAAATAAAAAAAAACATTAACATTAACTAAGTAGCGTAGAAACAGTAACGTAAAGAAAAGACAAATAATCATATACAAGTACGTAAAATAAAACAAAACAAATTTGTCACAACATTGATGGCAATTATGTCAAAAGAATAAAAAGCATAAAATAATATTAACTAATAATACAATTAAATTTATTTTTCTTTTTAATGTTTTACTGTTTTTTTTTTTGCAATATGTTTGCATTTTTTACTTGTTGTTTTAATTTTTTTTTTGCAAAGCCATTATTATGTTTGAACTGAAACGAAATGAAAAATGATTCAATTTTGAAAATGAAATAAAAATTGCATATTTTATTTTTTCCTACATACAAATCACATAGAAATGTGTTTTTATTTTTTTTTTTCAAACACATTTTATTCATTTTATTTTTCGGAATTTTTATTTGCATTTTTTTTGTATTTTTCGTTTTTTATTTTCGCATATTAATATTATTAATAATAATTGTGTTTTACTAACAATATAATAAGAGTGTTCAAAGTGAAATTCACATAATGTTATAGCGCAGAAAATAAAATTTGTATAAAAACTAATAAAAATAACAAAACAAGGTAATAAAAATAATAATAATAATAATAAGACAAGTAAACAAAAATATGTACTGTGATAATATGAAATTAACTTAAACAAGTTAAAAATAATTGAAATAATTAATTTTTTAAACAGAAACAAACAAAAAAAAATGTTATGCAGTTTTGTATTTAGGTAAAAATAATCCAAGGTGAGATGATTAAGTATGTTAGAGATCCGTAAATTTACTATTTAAATAGTTTATCTGCTTCTTTATTATTAAAGTTATTTTTTATTTGCAATAAACGCTTAAATTCATTCATTTATTTTCACAATATTATATTATGAATAAAATATTAAGTAAAACAATTACAAACAAAGAACTGCAAGTGTTCCGGCTCTGAATAATCGATATTTAACTCTTTTATTGTTCATGTTTGGAATATTTATATCTATATTTGTTTATCTAGTTAAAATAAATAAATTTTGCTTTCTATAGGTAAATAAAAAAAAAAAATTATATAATGTATTTGTATATCCGGAACACAGAGATACATTTTGAATATTATTATTTAATAAATATAAATAAAGTAACTCAATTACATATGTGATAAAGAAGATTTTTTTTTTAAATCAATAATCATTCAATAGTTGTTATTTTTAATAATATGTTTATTCATATTTTAATTCATAATAAAAATTTAAAAGAGAGTTACTATTATTTAACAATACTGATCATTTTGTTTTTAAATATAATTTATAAAAAAATAATAATTAATTATATAAAACACAATCACTTGTTTTAACAGAAAGTATAAATAAACCTAATTATTGACAGTAATTAAGTAATTACATTAATAATTACATTAAATGTAATTAGAATGTCTTTTAATTATTTTTTAATAAAGTTTGATATGACTAATTATTCATTAAAAGTAAGAAATTCAAATAATATAAAAATAATTGAAAATTTATATAATCGCTGCATCGTTCATTTTTTTTTGTTTATAAATTAACCTAAAAGCTTTAATAATAATAATAATCTCTTCACATAGAGTGTTGCACACATTGTACGTGCAGCTATGATTTTAAAAATTACAAAAGACCAGGAAATTAAACTCTATCTTGAGAATTATATTATTGTTTCTAAAAAAATCAATAAAATTATACCAAAGCCAAAGAAATCTTCATAATAATTAACGACTCTGTAGACTTAAAGTGTAACTAGACACATAATCGATGGATTATTAAATCAACACAAAACAATGATACTAATATTATGCCTTATTAGCATGATAACACGTTAATAATTTTTAAAAAGAAAATTTAATGAAAACAAATTTAAAAAAAAAATAAAGCTTAAGGCAATAAAATTCTTTTGTTAACGTTAAAATAAAAAAAAAACTCTTTTCTTTGAAAAGTCAGCCAAAACATTGATTATTTAATCAAATACAAAATAAAAAAAAAATAATAAAAAACGACAACGACAAACCTTGTTGGGTTCACACAGTAGAATTTATAATGTGTCGGTTAAGCAATAAGAGTTATACATTCATTAGGAAGTCAGGTTATATGGATATTTTACGAGGAACAATAGGATACATTTTTTGATTAAATTAAAAATAAAATTCAAATCAAAATTGAAAGTTTTTTTTTAATTTATTAATGAATATTTTTTTATTATTAATATCCGCGTTTTTTTTTTCTTTTGATTAATAACCGGTAGATAGTTTAAACTGCCAGCATAAAAGCTACGCCTAAGTATTATGAGTATGTTATCAGATCCAGTTAAACGAAATGTTTCTAGACTTTTAGATAAGTACTTGGATCCTATGTTTAATAAGACCTATTACCAAAATAAGGCTTAATGTAAAACATTAAAAGCTACAATTCTGAAATAAATTGTCTTCAAAAAAGCTCTAAAAACTGCTTAACTCTAGTCATACTTTATTCAATCCAAAAAACAATTTCTTTTGAATTAAAAAAAAAAGTTCAAATTTCATCAAAAAACGTGAAAAAATGTTTTTTGCAAAAATTAACATATTTATTCCAAAAATTGCACTAAAAACTTTTTATTATTTTATCTTATATCCCGTAACCTTGACTAAGTAAATTAAATTAAATAAAAATTTATATAATAACGTATTGTATGCTATTCAAAAGAAAACAAAAAAGCATTTTTAATTTCAAAATAATTAAGAAAAATAAATTGAAAGAGAAAAATATATTAATTTTAGCTAAGTAAACAATACGGTTTATTTGCGGTAGGGATAGAAAATAGAGAAACAATTGTAATAAATGTAACAATAAAAAAAAAATGTTTAATTTAATAGGATATGGTAGTGACATTAGTGACTTAAGATTTATTATTTTAACATAGCAGCGAAGAAAAATAAAAATAAAAAAAAAACGAATAAATATCTATGACGAAATTCATTGAGTAAAATTTAAAAAAAAGAAGTATTAAATTTTCTTTACTGTATGAGTGTTGTGGCGTGATTCCGCGATTTATAATTGTAAAAAAAAATAAAATAAACTAACAAACACTTGCTTATTTATCTATTATTCACCTATCAGACGGTATAGAAAATAAGCTTTGCTCACTTTACCGCATCCAACAATGAACCATATTTGTGCAGAGTTTACTACTACAAATACGTTTTTTTTTTTCAAACAAAAGTAACATTTTACGACCTCCTGAAGAATGGTTTCGTTAATAATTTAATAAACAAATGAAATAATATGGTTTTACCCCTTCTAATATTTCGTCAATGCATTCAAGTCACTTATGTTAATGCTAATGCTAGGTTATATTGTTATGGTTATTCATTTTTTTACTATAAAATAAACAAACATAACCCAAACTTATCACAGTGTCTCAAAGTAATTCACCAGCAAAAGTGTGCTTTATCTCAAGTTTAATTTTTTTATAAATAATTAATAAAAAAAAAGTTTTCTATTAAAAATGGCATCAAAAATGTGCATTGTTTTAGTTCTTGCTATGTTCGGTAGTTGTGTATTAGCACGTCCAGGATATTCCCAACCTCATGGATATGCTGCTGATTACTATGTTTGTGCTTTTTTAAATTGTTGATTAATTTTGTGCTTTTAATAAAATTATTAATGTTATTTTTTTATTATTATTGTTAATTAAAATTAGGATCACCCAAAATACGCCTTTAATTATGGTGTAGCTGATCATTCTACTGGTGATGTTAAATCACAACATGAAGTACGTGATGGTGATGTAGTTAAAGGACAATACTCCTTAGTTGAACCAGACGGTTCAGTACGTACCGTTGATTATACAGCTGATGATGTCCATGGTTTCAATGCTGTTGTATCAAAATCTGCACCAACTGTACATGCTCATGCTCATGTTGTCGCCAAACCAGTTGTACCAATTGTTAAACAAATTGTCCAACCAGTTGTACACAAGCCAGTCGTTTATGCCTCAGCACCAGTTGGTAAGTTTATAAAAAATTTATTTAACAAAACCAAAACATTTATAACGGAATAATAGCATTTCAAAATTTTCATTTAAATACATCAAACTTCCAACAAAAAACCTGACAAATGTCATTTTGTTATCAATAAACATTTAAATACAGCTTTTTAAAAACACATTAAAAAGTGAAAATATTCGGTTTTTTTTTTTGATCAAATTAATTAATCATAATGTTTATGCGTCTATTGATCATTTGTTATTGTATTTTATTGTTGCTATTTATTTGATAAGCAATGATGCAACAATACTTTACATATTTTCTAAAACCAAATTTACCTCTTCGCTCTGCTTTATTAATTTAAAAATAAAAAAAAAAAACTTAATTTTATTAATATTTTTTACATAATTAATTATTTTAATTTATTAAAATAAAAAATATTTAATTTATATCTTCTTTCCGTATTTTTTTTTTGGTGGAATAAAAGTAAATAAAAAACTCAATTTATTGAGTGAGAAGCTATATCAAAGTTAAACGCTGAATGCATTTCATCCAAACAATTTTTATGTAATACATAAATAACGTAAAAAATGCGTATTTCATTGCATAATTAATTAAGAAAATAATCAAAAAATCCAGTTTTTTATTTTTTTTTTATACATCGGCAGCAAAAAAATATTAAACCACAAAAAACTCAAAATTAAATTATACAATAGTAAAAAAAGTAAAATTTCATCTTTCTTTCTCTTAATAAATTTATTCAATGCATTTTTAATCAATTTTTTCTCTCTCTAAAGTAATAATTTTAAAAGCTTTTACAGCATAATAATAATTATTATTACAATAAAAAATTTCACACGAATATAATCATATAATAATGATTAAAAAAAATTCATTGAGTGATTTTCTTTGTTTTTAATGCTGCATGTATCTCGGTCGTGGATAACAAAAATAATGCATAAATTAATTAAATAAATAAAAATCACACAATGTTTATTGTTAGTTTAAAATTAATTAAATAAAATAATTTTTTACTTTTACGCAATAAAAATTAGCAATATTTACTTATTTATTAAATAACTTTAGAAGAAAAAAATATTTAATTTCTCTCAAGTGAAAAAAAAACCACTCAAACAAAGCTTTTTGTTATTTTACAAATTAAGATTTAAAAAAAAAACATACATAATTTTTAATAATTTCAATAAAGCAAATTATTAGCTATGCTAAAAATTAATAAAATCAATTTAAATCATTATTTATAAATAAAAAAGTAATAATGAATAAAAGAAAGAAATAAATAAAAAACTCATGACTGGCTTCAACATCGATTACACATTGCTCGCTTTTATTAAACGAAAAAAAAAAAAAAACAAATTAATATCGTGCTTAAAATTACAAATATCTCAAGCTTTTATTAAAATTCAATAATTTTTTTTTGTTCCATTATTATAAAAAAAAAAATAACAAAAATTTGAAGACGAAATATCATTATTGCTGGTGATTGCGCAATAAAATCGCTTTATTTAATAATAATAAATAAAAAAAACTTTCTTTAAACAAAAAAAAAAAACACACACATTAGATTAAAAAATAAATATTATTTTCGTTAAACGAAGTCAAATCATAAAATTAAAAAAGAAAACTTTCACTAATTTTAACGATTTTCTTACGTTTTTTTTCCTCTAAAATTATTCATTAATAATTTTTTTTTAATTAATAATTACAGTTCATGTGTCTAAAACTGCCCACCAACAAGTACATTATGAACCAGAACATGTACATTATGAACCACAACATGTACACTATGAACAACAACATCAAGTACAGTATGCCGCCCAACCAGCCCACTATGTTCAACCACAAGCTCACTATTCCGACTACAGTGATAACTACGATGGACATTATTACGATAATCAACACTACTATTAAGGATATTTTAATTTAAAAACATTAAGAAAAGAAAAACAAATTATAAACTATAACTTCCTGTAAAAACTGGTAAAAGCACCAAAATTATGTAAAAACAAATATTCGGAGGATCTCATCGTACTAAATGGAAAAAAAACTAAAATTAAAAATCTCTTCTGTTTCACCTATAACAAAAGAAAAATTAAATATAAAGCACACCTACCACACCTGCAACACAAACGTACATAAACGAAAGCTTTTTATTACTGTACTTCCTTTTCAGCTTTTTTTTATTTCTCTCTAATGATATTATTTATTTCTTATTATCTTTTTTTTTCCTTAACTATTTTTTAATTAATTATTTAATTAATTAAAACAATCAAAGAAAAAAAAATTATTAAAAATTTTTATACAAAAAAAAAAAAATAAAATAAAAGAATTGTTTTTTTCAATAAAACTTTAAAAAAGAATACTTTGTCTTTGTTTATTCAAAAATTTTCAAGTGAAAATTTATGTTAAAAAAATTCGCTTTTTCTGCTGTAGCATTTATATACAAAAAAAGTCACATCGTATTCACCAAACAATAATTAAAAAAGAAAAAAAAATTTAGATCATTGCCATTTATTGTGATTTTGAATTGGGAAATTTCAACAAAGAAAAATTTTAATTTAAATAATTATATAGCAGTGTGGAATTTTTATACATTGAAAATCTGTCCACAAGTAGATGGATAATGTTAGTTTTTATCTTGAATTTACCATGAAAGTTTTATTTTTATTTATCGCATTCTTATTTTATTTGAGTTTAGTTGTCACGAAGATTTTTTTATTTTATATATTGTATTTCGACGAAGAAATAGTCTTCGATGGTTACGTAAATCATACATATTTAGATATTGTTAGAAATGAAAATATGTTCACCTTGCTGCCGTTTTGGTATTATATTTAGTGCAAGTGCTGTATTGCTTTTAACAGCCTAATAAAGGTGGTAAATACAAGCATAAGCAACCAGTGTAGGATATCTAAAGGTGGTTTTTATCTATTTTGAATAGTTTTTGGGTTTTACTTCATTCAATATTACTATGTATATAGATAGTAGTTACCATAATATTTTAAAAACCAACATTAAAACTCAATAAAATATTCAGTATTATCAACAATAACATTAGTATAATCTGGTACCAATGCACTCCTTTTTTTTTCTATCGTTCAAATATCCTGTCTCACAAAGCACCCAAGCACAGCGAAGTCCACTAACACTACAAATACCTTCAATGCCATCACTGCAAAAAAATTTACATAAATACATAAAATTTATCTAAAAAAAAGAAATAATTAAAAACCAAAAAAACTTGACCAACTTTGACAAATTAATAATTTTCTGCTTTAACACAATAAAAAAACATAAATAATCATTGGAAACATAATGACAGCATAAAAGATACAACGAAAAAAAAGCATAACATTAACAATAGACAAATCGAATGAATATTCATAATAATTGTAATTATACTTGTGTAAATTAGCTGGGAAACGTATGTTAACAAATATTTAACCAGAAGAAAAGCATAAAATTATGTTGTTTATCCATAAAAGCAGTGAAAAAACAACATCTGATTATTACTTAATAGAATTTTGAAAGAGACTCTGAGAGATTTATTATTATTTTTCTTTCTTCTTATGTTACTTATGTTTGTAAGTTTCTTTTATAATTTAATTAAAAAAATTAAAGAAACAGAAAAACAACAAAAATCTAGTTATATCATTTGATTAAGGTTAACCCGTTGTGGTTTTTTCTTGTGCTTTTATAACTTTATTTCCATTGTTTCTATTATTTATCTGTGCTTTTTATTAATTGTTTCTAGTGTTTTGTATAATCCACTTTATTTACTTATTTGCAGTTTTTTCTATGCTAATGTTAACATTTTAAACGTGAAATTATCAAATTTTGCAAGGTTGTGTTTTCATTTTTTTGTAGTTTCTCTTATTGTTTCTTATCATTGTTAACGGATTGTTTTTAACACTTTTAAAATGCTTTTTATTATATTTTTTAATCAAAAGAATTTTTTTTTATAATGAAATTGACATATTTAGGAATTACGACGTGAAGTCGACTTGTGAATAGCTTTGAGCTACCATGTCAATTTATTGGATGGGATATGAGATGTTTGTGGACATTGGTTTTAAAGGATTGGATATTTAATTAGTTTGGAAACACACACGCTAGTAAGGCCTTCCATTTCTTTGCTGTACGAATAAAGAAATCGTTTTGGAACTTCGATGTTCGCACTGTACTTAAGGTTACTGCTCGACCATGGGTGGTAGTTCCAGCTCTTGTTTCTCGCACACGTTTTTCGCGTGAAGGCATTTTTTCGGAGTCTTCTTTGAAACAATGACCGTAACTATATTTCTATCCGTGATTTCGGGATTATTTATTAATCGTATGGTTCGGTTTTGTATCCTATCTAATAAATCTAAGGTGGTCTTCGCCGCAGTGCAACATGGCAACAATATTCCATACACGGCCGTACGAAAGATTTATATATGAGGCAGTAAAAAATGCTGGGCGTAAAAAATGACTTGCAAATATAGAAATATAGAATAATATATGGATATTAAATAATGTGTCATCAACAATAATTATCTTTAAAAGATTTTAATATATTTTATTTATTAAAAATATATATTTCATTATTTTTCAATTAGTTAAAAAAATAAAAAAAATTAAATTATTACTACCAATTGGTCAATCAATTCACTCAAATGTAACGGATGGATATTGCTATTTTCTTTATTTATTTCTTTCAAACGACAAAAACTTAATTAACTAAAATTTATGAACGTTTCAATTTCAACTTCCTTTACAAATATTAATAAATAAATACAAATTAGTTAATTATTTATAAATATTTTACATTTTCACTAAAAATTTATGATTTTGTCGTTATAAATTTCTTTTATTTAATTAAAGAAATTTTGATCAATTTTTGCATAGTTTATTCACTTATAGAGTAGACAAACTATTTATTAATTTATTTATTTATTCAAAAAGTTATTTGTTACCGGAATAGTCGTCTGTTATACATTTGTCAGTTTTTTACTTTTCACCTTTGGCTATTACATAATTTTTGCATTTTTGCTTTACTCTAGATACCTTAAAGCAAAACGACAGATGATTTGTTTTTAAATTGCCGCTCATTAAATGACAATTAAAAAGCAATTTAAATAGTTCAGAAGTAATTAATAGCACAAAATTGGTCAATTAAACAATTAAAGTTTGAAACCTTTACAGAAAAAAAGCTAAACATTCTTGTTTCACCTGTTTAACAAATTTTTTTTTTGTAAATTATAACCAGTTCTTCTGATTTCGAATAATTTATAATTATTTGTGCAAAAACTTGATCTTAAATAAATTTGAAATATAGTTTATAAAACAAAAAAATTACGCAAATATCACAAATCTTCCGCTTCCTTGTATGAAGTCATCTCTTTTGTTAATTTTTTTTGAAACATAAAAAAATTAATTAAAGTATTTATATATTCAGTTAATGCATAACAAAAAACTAATTAAGAATTATTTAAAAAAAAAAATGAAGATACAATGATAACAAAATATAATTCTTACATAACTTTTTTTGGATATTGAGCTTTTTAAATATGCTTTTTAGTTGATTTTATTACATAATGCTTTTTTCATTGCTGATATTACTGTAATTTCCCAAATAAAGTGTTAATTTTTCTTTTAACAATTTTAAGCTAATTTACTTTTAAAATAACTTCCTGTCGTAATTAACCGGAATTTATTAAAAAAAACATTCCATCGTATTAATGGAATTACAGCAAGTTTTTGTGAGAAATAATTTTTTATTAAACATTTGTAAGGTTTAAATTTAATAGCAAACTTACTGCACTCTGTAATTAAATAAATGATTTAAAAAAGCTTTTTATTTTTATAGCAAAGCTACCGAGTAATTGTTATTGCCAACATTTTGGCGGTATAACATAAAAATGTTTTGTATCTTTCTAACTCGACATAATTGACGGATTATTTAAACGAAAAAAGCCAAATAAATAAATAAAATCATTTTTAAAACCAAAAACATAAACTATTATAAATTCAACGCATTTATAATTTTTTAAAATACCAACTAAGGTGAAAATTATGTAGATGAAAAAAAAACGAACAAATGTCCATCATATAACTTCTGTTTCGATTTATTGAGTAAGATCGTGTGTTGATTTGTATTTTTAGTATAATTATTGATGAGTTATGGTGTTATTTTTATTATATTTTTGCAATTATGAATGTCTAAGTAATAAGTCTTATATTATTTTTGCAACAATAAAAAGCCGACTTGTTACCTTTTCTTGTCGTAATTTAAATTCAATTTGTCGAATTACTTTATTTGTCTCTGCCATTAGAAAACATTTATCACGCATTTTATTTTGTATTAAATTGTTTTTAACCTACTCTTATAATAGCTACCTAGTTATCATAAATAAATAGTTATCATAAATAAATAATTTTATACATAAAATACAAAAATATGTGAATTAGTTCTTGTTATTCTTGTAATCCTTGTCTTGTCGTACTAAATCACTTATATTTTTTTCTATAAAATTCTATTTTATTTTTGACATAATATTTAAAATAAAAAAATAACAACTAAAATGTGCTTGAATTATTTTATTAAAATCTTTACTAGACATTACAGAATACAAAATAGAAATATTAATTTAAAATAATTATTTAAACGATAAATATTAACCTCTATGACCGACATTTTCATCACCATCATCAGCATCAGTTGTATGACTTTAATATAAACTAAAGCGAAAATAATTTTTCCCATCAATTGCTTCATCTATTAATTAATTTTATATTATTTTATTTTCTTATATAAATTATTCGTTATGAGTGTTTTTAGTCTTTATTAAATAATAATCAAACCAAAGCGAATACAATAAATTCATCAATAATATTGGTTTTATGTTGTGATATGAAAGTTTTAAATTTTTCTGTATATTCTCTCATCAATTCATTATATAATTTCATGGTTGATATTTTAATGATAAAACAGTGCTGAGGTGCGGTTTATTTTTTATTATCGTATCAAATGCAAAATTAATTTTTATTTTTATAATTATTCTACAGCAGAATATAAACATTTTTACCGATTGTAATTCATCATTTTGGTACTGATTTAACTCAGTTGATTGTTCATTAAAATTTTTATTTTTTAATCTTAAAGTTCAAACAGCTTTTTATGTTTAAAACATTGTTTAATAAATTAAACTGATCCAATTTATGTTGAATATAAATGTTGATTGGTTTATTTTATTATTTCTTTTTATTGTAACTTATGAGTTATGATAAACTTAGTGAAAGTTATTTTTAGCTGCATCGATTATAAGAAAAACTTTTATTATCTAATATTATAAGTTAAATGTAAATAAAATACCTTTAAAGAATATTATCATTATTTTAAACATATTTAAAACAACATTGGCTTTAACAGTCAACTCAGAGATCTGAGGTGTCGTCACTTGCATGACAGACATTTTTTTATTGATTTTTCACCGCGCTTGCATAATCAACCTGAATATATATTATATATATGTATATATTTTTTTTTTGGTATTAAAAAAGCTCTATTTAACTGTCAGATAAAGTTTAAAGATTAAATAATTTTAATACCCAACATTTAAAAAAAAAAAAATTTTAAATTACTGAGACAGTACGACAGGTATCAAGTATTGTTCTTCTTTTAATAACTGATTTTAATAAATCTTTTCGCAATAATTATATTTTCTTAATAAAAATTTTAAAGTGAGCATAAGAAAAGTTTATTATAATTGATCGTTTGTAAATAAGGTGAGTACTACATTTTTGTGCTTTTTGGTAAAAAAAATAAATTACTTTTGTACTGTATTAAAAAATATATCACGTTATTAATAGCAGACTTAAGTAGCTGAGTACGGTGGTGTCAACTTCATTAAAACACGATTAGACAAAAATCGCTAATAAAGTTGTTTTTTTTTTATGATTAAGTACCAATAAATAAGATAATTAAGTAAATCCAAATTAAGAAATAATTAAATATTTTAATTAAATTGATTAAAAATTGTGAATTATATTATATTTATTTTTTTAATATGCAATGTATGTTCGATTCCATATCGAATTAAATCATATAATTAATTTAAAAGAATATTAAAAATGTTTTTTATTAGGTCGTCTATTAAAAACACTATTAAATAGCAAATTTGTTGCATAAAAAAAGCATTATATACTAACCTTAGATAACCTTTGACAACAAACAATGTTAACAACTGAAAACAAACACCGATTAATATTAATAAAAAACTCGAATTATTAATAAATTATCATTAAAATTGCATAAAATCAGGTGAAAAAAATAATGTATTTTTTTGAAAAATTAATAAAATAATATATTAAATCAATAAAATGTAATAGTTGTCATTAATTATTAAATTAAATTAACTCAACAATAAAAAAAAAACTAGCAAAAAACAAAAAATGAATAAATATTGGGTTTTTTCTACTTTCTTATAAATAAAATTATTATTATAACATTTGTTATTGACTTTTTTAGTGCTTTTTAAAAAGCTTTTTAATTTTTATTTTTTTTTATAAATTTATTTTTAACAAAATTAAATTATATAATTATTTTTTATTAAATTAAATTTAAACATAGAATTAAAAATAATACTTAAAAAAAAACTCATAGTACTTGAATTGAGGTGTGGGAACGGTTGGTTTCTTATTTAAAAAAGTGAAATAAATAATATCAATTCAATTAAATTAAATTAATTGAAACAAATACTTTTTAGAATAGTTAATTTAATATAAAAAAATTGAATAATAATTTAATTTAATTAATAATGCATACCAGACAGCACAAAAAATAATAAAGTTTTAACAATTTTTTTGTACTTTGTTGCTGCAAAAACCAGTAAATTGTGTCTCCGCTAAAGTAAAATTAATTCTTACTTAATCTTTATTTTTAATTAAATTATCATAGCAAAAGTAATAATTTTATCTATAAAAATAAATATAAACAATTAATTCTTATCATAAAATAATCTCTTATCGGGTAAAACATCGTATTTTTTTTTAAATTTATACAATCAGAAAGTTTTATTGTTTTCCGCTCTGTTCTTATAATAAAACAACATTTTTAATTCAATTATAGAAGAAAAAATAATAAAATTTATTATTATTATTTTTAATATTAAATTATTGTTGTTTAAGTAGTATATTAAAAGACAACAAATGACAGTGAAAGTAAAATTAAATTAAAATTATCTGTGTTCTTTTAACTGTTGCTACTGTCGATATTGTTTTGTCGTTGCTGTCGTGGTAATGATTATTTTTCATTTTGAAGAACATAAGTATTACCGCTTAAGTTTACAAATCTTCTAATCCTTAAATAACGAAAATTCTTAATAATAGTACTATTCGTGATATTTGGCTAAAAAACCACAAAATGTCACTACAGCAGCTTTAAAAAAAAAACCTTCACAATCAATTTAAACTGTATTAAATTATTTATTTAAAATGTCACAAATTTAATAAATTATTAATTTTTTATTTGGTTAATGTTAATTGTTAAGTCAATCAATTTTCAACATTTTAATGGATTTTCTTAAGAATTATTTATCATTTTTATTTTGTTAAATTTCAATTGAATTTTGCTAAATTAAAATATTAAAATTAAAAAAAAAAACAGCAAACGACAAAAACCACCAAGGTTACTTACAAATGCGGAATTGTTGGGAAAAAAAATTTAAAAAAACACAGCTTCGATATTTGATGTGCTTTTCAGTTGCCTTCACTTACAGAGTGTAATAATGACTCATTAGATAAATTTTAAAACAATAATTATTTTTATATAAAGAAAAACACATAAACACTTTTCATTGAATAATTAAAAGATAATTTCCATAATAACTTTAAAAAAAAAAAAACAAATTTTATGAAAAATTTTATCATTCAAAAATAATGCCGTGCGACAGAAAATTGCGTGCCGTTAGGTTATTATTAGAAACAGCAACAAAGAGACTAGTATAAAGTATTAATTATTTGAAAAAAATACCAGAAATAGAGAATTATTAATTATAACTTAAGTACTTGCTTATCTAGGTAAAATACAAAATAAAATGTAAATAAAATTAACTCAAGGTGTCCAATATTCGAAGAACAATAAAATATATGGAAAGTCTCTATTTTTATGCATTTAATTTTCGATAGGTGCATTGACTTTTAACTCGCATTATCTGCATATTATGTTATATATTAGTTGTTGTATTTTATATATGGTAGAAGGTCTTTGTACTGGAGATCTCTCTAAGGTACACACTTTTATTCAATTATGTATGTTTGTAACATAAAAAATTGATAGAAAAATGATTGTACTAAAGTTTCGCAACAGTTGGTATAGATCTACGATTTAAAAACTAATTTATTGATTTTATTACAATCTAATCGTTTCAGAAGATATCATGAGCTAAAAAAAAACATTATAAAAAACGATGACTGTTATTTATTAAATTTTCGCCAGACAAAACAAATAACCACTTTCCGCTCATTTAAAGACCATAAAAAATGTTAAAAAAAAGATAATTAATTTTTAAAATAAACAAAACAAAGTTAACATTTTATAATTAATAAAAATAAAGAAAATAAATAAATTATAAGCAAGATAAGATTCTCCAGTTTGATTACATTTACAAAAACCAATTTAAGAGCTAATTAAACATCAAACAAAACTCAACAAGTGGAAATAATTATAAAAAAATAAACATAAAGTGTAATAACCTTACATGCTATTCATGTTTATGTTTAATTTTTTTTTTTTGTTTAATAAATTAATAAAAAAAATCGTAGAAAAAAAAGGCAAAACAGTCTAAAAATTACTAATAAATCACATAATAATTGGAACAACGTTAAAAATTAATAAGCTTTCAATAATAATAATAATAATAAATATTATTATACACTTAAATCATGTAAAGTAACTTTAAAGAAAAAATAAATTAGGTAAAAAAAGCTTCCCTAAACTTTATTTGTTTGAATAAGAAAAAGTACTTTATGTTTGAAAACGACCCGTTTCTTCGATTAATTTGTATTATTGTTTAAATTTCTTTCATTTCTTTACAAAATTAAATGGCTATGTGGAAAAACATTCAACCAATAATAAATACTTTTTAAAAATTAATTATTAATTTATAAGTCTCGCTGATATTTTCAAGTATCGTTGACACCTTGCAGGTTAAAATAATTAATAGTAATAAAAACTTCATATCTCTATAGTAAACCTTTCTTCTGAAATTTAAAGAAAAAAATTAACAAATAAATAATTATTAATTAAATAATAATAATATTAGAAAAAAAGTAAAATAAAAATAGCAACAAAAAGCGGCAATACTTTCCCATTGTTACCTACTTGACAGCATAGTTGTCTATACACAGCAAAAAAAAAAAACAATTATTAAATATTAATACCTTGACCACACTTCATTAGTAATAAGTAGAAATAATTAAAAAAAATACATAATTATTATTATTATAAAAGGTGAAAAACGATTCGAAATGACAATGAAACGATTCAATGATTTTTATACAAAGGTTCATCAATGATTTTCTTAATTTAATTTATTTTTTCATTATTTCTATTATTCACTTGATATTATTATTTATTTTTTTATTATTATTTTTATTTCTTCGTTTTTTATTTATTTATTATACTTTGAAGAAAGTTTTATGAAAGTTTAATCAATTTATAAATTAATAGTAGAAAAAATAAATTCTTAATGAAAGTCTTGTGTATTTTGGTTTGTCATGAAATACAATATATTTTTAGTGCACGTAGGGCTTTAGATAACAAATGAAAATTTAAGACAATCAACAACAAAAACAATAATATTCAATAAAAATTTAAAAAAGGTAAATAAAATCGAATCTTAATCAATAAGAAGAGCGATCTCTGTGTTAAAAAGGTGTCTGGGTTCTTCTTTTCTTTTTTTATTTAATTAAAATGCACTCAGTTTTTTATTGAATAAATCTAAATTAATTATCAAATATTAATTAATTAACGATATATGTTATGTAAATTAAGTACAAGTTAACAAAATACTTACAAAAAATATATATAAAAAAAAACAGCCAAATTTATTAAACTAGGGCAATTGCGAATTCAAGGTAAGCAGATTATTTTGTTGTTTGGATTTTAAAATGTAATTTATTTTTATTTTCCTTTTTTATAAAAAAAATTGTATTTATAATTTGTGATGTTACATAATAAATTATTTTTATTACTGTACTTTTAATTTAATATCGTTTTTTTATTATTATTATTTTAATGCTGGTAAATGTTTTTAATGTCAATTTCGATGTCAATTTTTGTTTTATTTAATAGAAATAAATCATTTTTACTCAATATCTGTAGCATGTTAAAACATAATTATAATATTAAAGAAATAATCAAAACAACAAAATATATTCTAAACAATTAATAAATAATAAGTTAAAGGAAATAATGTTATTCAGGAAATTCGATTATGACATGATTTAAATAATTACATCAAGAGTTAAGACGTTGCTGATAATTGTTTTGTATGCTAAAAATTAATTAGAAAACTTGTTTTCGTTTCAAAAAATGTTTATTTATGCATTTCATCAACGATATAATTATAAATAAAAGCAAAATACTTATATGCTAATTTTATTTTTATAAGCTGATAATTTTATGTTAATTGATTTGTAAAGTAAACCTCGGGTGGATTTAAAGGTATTTTTTAAAATTTCATGTATAGAATTGGGTGTTAAAATGTTGCGGAAATAATCCCGCTGATAACACTTTCTATTTATTTGCTGTCCAAGAAAAATTTGTATTTTTAAAAAATTTATTAATATTTTACTTGTAAACAAGACTACTTTCCCATCAAGTTTAATGGATAAATAGTATTACAGAAAAGTAGCCTAAATATCTTATTCAAAGACAAACTTAATCAAAACTCAAAACTAATGACTTAAATAGCAGTTTTCAATTAATATAATATAATATTTAAATAAATACATTTAAAGCATAATTTCCTAGTTATTCGGATTAAACTTAATTTTTTGCAATATACAAAGCTTTATAAACAAACAGAAATCAATAACAATCTCGATTACAATCCAATTATGTGTATATATTTAAAAAAGTTTTACAGGTAGATCCTACGCACATTTTAAAAATAATGTTTTTCTTTTCAATATATATTTTATTTATTCTATTTATAATGTAAATTAATTCCATAAATTATTAATTATTTTTCCTATAATAATACTAACAAAAAAAAATTAAATCATAATCACATCTCATCTTATTTTATTAATTTTTCTATTTCATTGTAATCGCACATAAAGGCACGGCTTAAATAACAATAATAATAATAATTATAATAAGAAAATTACTTGAATAAATAAATAATAAATTAAAATGAATTGATTAACATAAGTTATAAATTAATATATTTTAAATAAATAAATAAAAATACGTCAACTAGTAACAATGCACGTCATCGAAAAGCTGACATTTGCACGGTGAAAACTAAAATAAAAAAATTCTTTTCTATTCATTTCATCTAATATTGCAAAATACTGATGACTTATTTGCCTTTAAATAATCAAAAATTATTTAAATTACACTTTATTTACAATACACAATAGTGCTTTTCTTTTTATTTTTATTTTGCGATTTATTTATTATTATTATTTCGTCGATTGTTAACACTTTAAAGTGGTTTTATTTTTATTTTGTTTTTAACCACATCTAATACAAACGAAAAAAAATTTTTTGAATTGATTATCATTAATTTAAATGTATAAATAATAAAAAATAAAATTTCACATATGATTACATCTATTGTATAATTTTTAATTATTTTTTTTTTATTATTATTATTTAAAAACCTCACATGCATATATTTAGATTTGTTTCGTTGAATAATAATAAACAAATAAATACAACAAAATAAAATTAAATCACAAAAATCAAGGTTAACAGTAGAAATATAAAAATCATTTGCGAAAAATTATTTATTTTTGTTTTAACATTAAAAAATAAAAGCACACATCGTTTTCGCTTGTTTAAATAAAATTTATAAAATTGTTGATCGAGTATTGTTGGTATTATTAAAGTAACAACAGCAACAACTGCATTTATTATTATTATTTATTGAAATAAACTTGATGATGATGATGTGTTTATATATATTTTATTTTTCATTAATGTTGCTTTTGATCTACTTTTGTGATTTTTTTTTTCATTCTTTTTTTTTTCTTATTATTATTTATGTTATGTAAAAAAAGTTTTAAACAGTTTTCGCTTTCATTAATAATATTGAAAAAATAACAATCACTGTAAGAAAAAAATTAATTAAATAAAACCGAAAACATGAAGATGATCAAGTTTGGATGATTAAATAAAAAATGAAATGAAAAACAAGACAAGTCAATGGTACATAATTTGCCAATAAACAGTGCTGGATTGATAAATTATTACAATAAAGCGATGGTACTTTCATTAACCAAAAGCAAAAATACAAGTTAATTATTAAATTCTTAATAATAATAATAACAAATCGATTCAACCAATACTTTACTATATTAAAAGCTCAAGCGCCAGCATCTAGTTAAATTAATTCGTATTGTAAGCCCAGCATATGTATAATTTTTATGCTTTTTATTTTTATACAAATAAAAAATAATTTTTTATTATTACAACAACCATGAAATGTCAGACTTTTTTTTAGTTAAACAAAATAAAAAAAAAATAAAATAAATAAATATTTTTAAATGAAAACAGACCATGGAAATGAAATGTAATTTTACTAATCGTAGATCTCTACGCTGGTAGATGATGGTGATGCTTTTATTTTATTTTATTTTTGCAGTCATATTTTGCTTATTTAAAATTTTTTATGTGATAAATCTTTTCTTTTTTTTTGCGTTATTTATATAATTTATCAGTTATTCATTCATTCACTAATACAATACTCTCGTTTCTTCTTTATTTTAATAAATAAAATAATAATAATGAAACGAAGCGCGTCGTTGCATACATTAATATTTAAATAAATGAAAAATAAAATTTATTTCCAAACAATTAAATGAATTATGTTTACATTTATATTAGAAATATTAATAAAAATTTTATGATAAAGAAGAAAATTGTGTTTTTACAACATTTACATATTTAAAAAATAAAGTTTTGTCTTTGTTAAAGTTGTTCAAATTAAATTGTATTGCATTAAAAATTACAAAAATCTTACTTTTATTTTATTATATTTGTTTAGAAACTTTGAATATGATATTCAAAAGCTGTTGCTAGTTTCTTAGTGGTCAGATAATAGTTAAGATAATTATGACAATTCTGTAACAATAGTTTGAATGAGTAAAATTTTCTAACAAACAGTTGTAATTTATATTTTATTAATAAGGAAATTTACTATTAAACAAGTGTCTAAAAATCCACAAGCACAAACAGAAAGCTTATGCCGGAAAAAATAATTTTCTTTTAGATGTTCCGACTTTAAAGCATTTGATTATTGATGACAGAACTTTTGTTTTTCTTAGCTCACAGTTACTGTACCAAAGCACTTTAACATTACAAGCTCAAGTGCTTTAAAATAATCATTTCAATTATATTAACAAATCATTAATTAAAGAATACCACAAGATAAGCACCACATATCAAATAACAATAACAAATCAACCATTTTTATTTATTTTTTTTCGCTTCTTTATTACAAACAGCATCATCAACGTTTTACTAAAATTTAATTATTAAATGAATTAATTTTTATTTCTTGTGTTATTTTTTTCCTCTGCTTTTTACAATTAAAATTACATTTTTCATTGTATTGTCTACCGTATAGACCACCAATATATCAATATCTTACTGTTGAATTTTTTAAATTTATTATTATTATAACATACAAAATACAGAAATAAACACTTTTATTTTATGTAATTTCATAATTAATAACCAGCAAAAAAAAATAAATAAAAATTATAAAAGAGCGAAAATCAAAGAGAGAATCATCGTATCATCGTATTCTTCTTTTTAACGTGATACGTAACGTTAATAGTAATTTTTATGTTAAAGCTTAAATATTATTTCAAGTTACTTTATTTTAACATCTTTACTTTTCTTTATTTATAACAATATAAAAAAATATTTTTATTATTTTATTTTTTTAGTAAAGCAACAACACAACTCTACCGCCGCTACTTTATTACTTCGTTCGTCTACTGCCTAGCTAAACTCAAGATTTTTATTTTTATTTTTAAAATACTCGCACTACACGTTAACGTAGCTTAACGTTAACATTACAATTCAATATAAATATTATAGGTAGATCGTCGCTCATCTATAGATTGTTTTTTTAGTTTGGCTTTTGTCGCCATCGCGATTACTTCGCGATATTTTTCTTTCATAAATAATAAACAAAGTAAAAATAAAAGATTATTATATTTCAATTAAATAAACAAATAATATAAATTTATAAAACTAACAACAAAAATTGTGTATTCTGTGGTTAAAAAAGTAATTTCCTTATTGTTCATCATCATTATAATTGTTTTTTATTGAAAGAAAAAAATTATTATTATTATTTTTCTTGTTTAATTAAATTAAATTAATTTACAAAAAGAAATTTAAAGAGTTTTAAGTGGTTTTTGGATGTTTTTTATTTTGTTGCTGTTAAATAATTTTGCCAAGTGTTTTTTTTTTATGTTTTAATAATAATTTTTGAATGGATTTATGCATATTTAATAAAGTCAATAATTTTACTTTGTTGTTGAAAATAAAAAATTTACTACTGGTTTTAGTTTTATTTTTAATCAATTAATTTTTTTTTTAAATTTTAATTTTTAAAGACAACAACTTGTTTATTTATATATATTTATAAAAAAAATGTTTTATTGATTATAAACATTTTATCATTAACGTTAACATTAACGTTCGTGTTTACCTGAAGCGAAACGTATAGTTTCAATGTCATTTAAATTTATTTATCAATTTATAAATTTTAATTATTTATATAATAGAGTTAACAGACAAATTTATTTATAATTTAACATTATGACAAATAAGATTTTTTTTTAATAATTTTTAGAAAAGCAAATAACAATTATTTTAGTAATAAATAGCTCCGTACTTGTTTTTTTTTTATAAATTTATGTAACTTTTAGTGTATCACAAAAAATTTGGTAATTATTTCGACATGAACATCGTTTTATGCTTAATAATAATAGCCTGCATAGTCTTCAGAATAGTTAAATAAGAACTTTATTTATTGCAATAACCTTTATAGAACGCACTCGACCTTTACTTAATATTTCATTAAACGCTATATAATATCCCTTAAACAAAACAGATAAAGATAAACTAACTAAAGAAATAAATTCATAACCGGATAGCAAATTTAAATAAAAGTATTTTTACTTTCAAAAAATAAATTCTTATTTAATCAATAAAAATCAATATAAAACGTAATTCATTCAGTCTGCAAGTTTACTATAGCAATTATATTCTTAAATAATAATAATAATAAAAATAAATAAACAATAAAACAAAAACTAAATTAAATTTGCAAATAAAAAATAGATTTATAACAAATAATAACGAGCTTTTAGGCATTAAAAAAAATACCGCATAAATCAGGTTCGTCGTTTGAATGCTGATGTCTTTCTTACTTTATTACAATTTCTTGCTTTTATATTTAATAATAATATTTTTGTAACATTTTAACACTTTTAACATTATGTTGTATAAGCATAATAGTTTTTTTTATTTATTATTATTGATTTTAAGATTTAATCGAGAAAAAAAATTTTTTGCTAAGATTTTATTTTTCATAAACAAAACTAACCTAAATAATTTTTTTTTTTTGCTTAAGTATAAATATTATCATTTAATCAAGTCTTTAATCATAATTTATTGTTTAAATAATTTTTTTCCCCACACAAAAAAAGTAAATTTATTGACAAATTAATAAAGAAATAAATTTTGTTTTTCTAGTTTATTTTAACCTAAGGAGAAAAATAACACAAGTGCTCAGTGAAAAATTTTGTATATTAAAAATAAATAAATAAATATATAATATTTTTAAGTGTTTTTGTTAAATAAAAATTTATAATTGTGTAAAAATTTGATTGGAAAAACTGAACTAATAAAAGTAAAAGAAAAAAAAAATAACTACAACATGGCATTTAAAGCAATCAATAAGCTGGTAAGTGTTCTGACTTTTCGCTAAATTTATTTATTTATATTTTTAATTAATTATAACAATTTTATTTCAAACTAATGGTTTATATATATTTATGCCATTTGAAAAATTGTATAATAAAATTAATTTTTATTGACAGACTTTTAATTGAAAAATTATAATAAATGTTGATGAGATATTACAAAATTTATACATTTAAATTGTTTTTTTTTCTCACTTACTAGACACAATAATGAATAATGACTGAAATAAAATAAATAAACAATTTAATATTGATTTTTTGTTTTGATTTTTAATTGATAACTAATTTTAATTATATGCTTTATTTAGGCGTTCATAAATAAAAATTGTGATGACAGATTTAGTGTTACAGCATATATATTTTAACGTATTAATATCATAATTTTTAATTTATCTTATAAAAGAAAAGACTTTATTGTTATTATTATTATTATTTCATGATTATCATTTAAGAAAACCAAAAAATAAAAATAAATAAACTTTCGTACGAAATCGAGAGTTTTAATACGCGGCTTATAATGCTTATTCTGCGGCTTGTAGTAATTTCTTTATAACAAATTCCAAAAATTTAATAAAATTTACGAAATATATTACAGCACAAAAGAATACTTTAGTTATTTGAATTTAAAGAAGAAAGATATTCTCTAATACATTTCTCACAGTATTTTCATGTAATCCTTTATACTTATAATGTAATGGAATGTTTTATTATGTTCGTTACTTGATATTGTATAATGGATATTGAATAAAAAATAATTAAAAGAAAAGAAGCCGCTAGGTACCGTTTTTGTTTAAAAATAAAAAATTGCTACAATCTTATCCGCAACAAAATAAGGAAACTAAAAAATGCTTAAATTCTCTGAAAGCCTACAAATATACCTATACAAATTACTAGAAATTGCAAGAAAATATATTTTTAATAATTACATAATTTAAAATAAATTAAAAAAAAAAATTCTTAAGTTTTCCACAAATAAATTTAATTTAAACGAAAAAAAAAATTGAATAAAAAAGTAAATAAACATTTTAATATTGCATAATAATGATAATTTTTTTACTTATTTATTTTTTTTTTTTTATTAAAAAATTATTGACCCATAAAGAAAACGTTTAATTTTAATATATAAATAAATAATAGAAACATTTTCACTGTAAATTGGCAGCAATATAACCTTAGCCATCGTTTACTGTATTCAAATAAACATTTTAATTTTTATTTTTCTTTATGCAAACTGAACAATAGTCATTATGTTGGAAGCGAAAAAAAAAATAATAATAATAAAATAATTCATTATTAAATCAATAAACGAAACAGAAAATAATTTTCTACGTTTATCAAATTTCAATCGGTTAAATTTCGATTACAAAATAAAACATTAAATATTTACTTTATGATAAATGTTATTAAATATTATTATTTATGCTTTATAAATGATGTAATAATTTTTTTGTTGCTTTAATATTTAATAAATATAAATAATATGTGTTTTTTTACATACATATTTGGCAGCATTAATAACGCCTAATAACAGCTTTACTGATTAAATAAATTAATTAAATGAAGACTATTAGTGTAATTACAGTGTGATGTTTTAATTTTTTATTTACTTAACACGTATTTAACCCATGTCTACCTTTTATGTGCAATTTTTTTATATATTAACTTAATAAAAATAAAATTGCTTAAAGCTTTTTAAATGTCTGTCTGATTAGTAAGGTAATCATAATAATAATCTTTATTAAAAATATTAATTTAGTTTGTAATTATTTGTTTGTGAAAGTACAATAAATAAACAACTTGTATGCAATAATAATTATCGATTTTCTTATAAATATATTTGCCTTTTGTGATAAATTTAACACTTTTAAAGTCATAATCATTAATTATCAGAAATAAAAAATAAAATAAAATGATGAAAAACATCACGAATTTTATTGACAACTTAATCCGCTATTAATGAAAGTACTTTACAGTCTTATTTAGTAATCAAAGGGTTAATAAATATATATTATTAAAAGCGAAATTACATTGCCTTTAACTTTTTTTTCTGTGAAGAAACAATAAGACAGGTATTTAACAACAGAAAAAATAAAAATTTCAAAAAAAATTCTTTACAGTCTAAAAAAAAACATTAAATAAAGATAATTTATTAAAATTAACAAATTTAAATACGCGAAATAAATCATTATGCCATAGGACAGTTACTTAATTTTTATAAAAATCACGTAAAAGTTAATAAAAAACAATAACAAAAAAAAACTTTAAAGTAAAAGATGCTGTTTGTTAGTGAAAAATGTATAAATTTTGCAATGCAAAACAAAACACAAAAAAAAGAAGGCACATCGTGTATTCACATTGTACAATTGTGAAAATTCCCATATTCACGATTAATGTATTTTCATAAAAATAATTTATATAAATTTTGACAATTCCTTAGTTTAAAAATAAATAAATTATTTCACAAGTAATAAAAATCAACGAAAATATAAAAAACAATTAATAAAAAGATAAAAAATAAAAATTCGAGACTTTTTGTTTTTGTTTATATTATTAATTATTTAATTAATTGGGTGGACTTTTAATATGAAAACAAAATAAAAAGTGAAATGTGAATACCAAAGACAAATAGCGCAAAAAAGTCTTAAGGTTTGTCACCTTAAAAATGTTTAATTTTAAATCTTTCATTCAAATTTTTAAAAAAGCAAAAAAAAAAGTCTTTTTTTTTCTCTTTAATTCACACGAGAATTATTTAATAAAAATTGTATAAATATTATATATTATATAAAAGCAATAAATGTAAATAAATAAATAAATTTTTTTTCGCAATTTTAATCCTTTACTACGACTTGACATTAATTGTATTAAGTAAAACACATCAGTAAAAAAGTGTAGTTTATTATTATTTTATTTATTGAATTATTAATAAATAATAATTTAATAAAAAATAATAATAATAATATTTGTAATTTGTACTCATGTTGCTACTAAGGCAAAAATTAAAAACCAGTAAAATGTTTTTATACAAAATTAGACAAGGTGTTGCTTTATTTAATGATAGTACAAATTAAACTAATAACAAAATATATAAACAAACCACAAACACACTTCCCACGATATCAATAATTAAAACTTTTCTGCAAAAAATGTATTTTTTTTTGTATGTCTTAACATCAATAGTTATTTTCTTTATTTGCAAAAAAAAAACATTTTATATGTAATAAAAATACCACTTGCTGTGTTTGGCGAGTTTATGTCTGGCTCATCATTAAGTCAATTCATATGCCTGTTATTTGTTTTTAACTTTAAATATTTTTTTATTTAAATACAACGAGACGACTAATCTCATGCAATAAAATCATTATAAAAATATTAAACACAAAATACTTTGTACCTTGCCTTTAAAAAATATCTTAATAAAAAATAAATTTCCAAAAATAAAATATCATTTTACTTGTTCTGTTTTTTTGTATTTACTAAATATTGTTTATCATATTTAATGTTTTATTCGACACAGTAAATACCTTTCATCTTCTTTAAAACACCTTACGGGTATTTTGTTTGTTTTTATAAATTTATTTTCTGCAATTTCTTTAATGTTTTATTTTATAAAATACCGCAAACAATATATAAAAATGTTTGCTTTTTTTATATAAAAAAAAAAAAATAAAAATTGGCTGTTGACATGCTTGTTGATTAATTTATTCAATTTATTAATAATAATATTATGTGAATTGTTATTTCGTTTATTTTTTTTATATATGTAAAATGATAATTTTATTACATTTGCTAATAAAAGTGTTACTTGAATAAAATACATTTAATTTAGGCGTTGTAAAATGAATCCATTAATATTGAAATTAGTATGTAGAAATTTTACTTTCGTTAATCATTCCTTAATAAACGAAAATTATTATTATTATGTTATGTAAATTAATAAAATTTAATAAAAAAAAAATTAAATCGTAGCGAAATGAAAGAAATAACAAGAATTATAAGCGATTTCTAATAAATGGATTTTTATCCCATATAAGGTCAGTTAACACTCATAAAACCAAACAAAAAAAATGTAAAAATGTTATAACAATTCTAATGATACAATCATCAAATGAAAGTAAATGAAAAAATAATACTTGAATTTAATCTATTGTTAAAATTTATTAAAGTTAACACATTAATTATAGGAAATACATATCAGTTGTTAATAAAGATGTTATTTATTTGAGTAAAGATTAAAATAGAAAAAAATATGGGCTGTACCTCGATTAGGCATAGAAACAGAAAAAAAACATAAATGAAAATGATTTTAAAAATGCTTTAATAATAAATGAAAAGAAAAAAAGATTAATTATACCACGCGGTAATAATAATAATAACACGAGCAAGTAAACCTTAACCCATCAATTAAAGTAACATTGCAAGTCTCATCAACTATAGCAATTACAACAGCTTAAAAACCCATTCACCCCATCGCATTTGATTTAATAATTTAATAATTTAAGAAACATTTTTATAACAATTTTCGTAATTATAAAAGCATTTCATAAAATTAATTAATTTACATTTCAAATTTAGTTTGCACAAAAGGTTTAACGGAAAGAAAATTATCATTAATATTAATGTATCGTTTATTTATACAATTTTGTTAATGAAAATTATTCTTTTTTTATACTAATTCAATGCAAACAATGTCTGACACTTTTAAATATTTATTTTCGCTTCTACCAATGTAATGCTTAGTAATCGTAAATGTTTAAACGCAAATCAAATTTTGCATTACTTTATTTTCTGTCAAAAATAATTAAATAATAAACTTTTGATGTGTTTTACCTTAGCACACAAGTAAAAAGAAAACTGTTTATTGTTAATAATAAATATATGATTAATTAAAATTATTGTTATTATTAAAAATAAATCGAATTAGTATTGTTTATCAAAGTAACAAAGCCAATTATTTCAAGAGTAAATTATTTTTAGTTAATTAAAGTAAAACACGCTCTTTAATAGTCATATATGTCTCACCTTATTGTATTATGTTTAATTAAATAAATCAATAATAAGATAAATATCATCAAATTGACGTTTTTTCTTGCACTTAATTAGTTAATTATTTATTATAGAATTGACAAGTGTAACTAGTTCATTAAAAACAAAAATACTATATTTTCTTTTTACTAAATTTGCACAATTTTGTCAATGTTATTTAAATTTTATTTTATTTTAAATTTAATTATTTAATTAGAATTTTTTATTTATTTAAATTTATTTAACAATTTGTAAAATGTGACCACACCAAGTGTATATTTTTTAATGATTTTTTTGTAAATTACATATATAGATTGTGTGCTGCATCGCATTGTTTCCAATTTTATTGAGTGAAACAATAAGAGTTGATTGGAATACAAATACAGGACCGATAGTGCCACCAACGTCGACGGTGCCACCAGTACCTAAGCCACCATATGCAGAACCGGCACCAGTATGGGAAGATCAATCAGATGACATTCCAAATCCAAATCCATATCAGTTAGTTGTTTTTTTTATATTTATTTAACTAATTTTTACTAATTCATTTTACTTTTATTAAT
Source organism: Ptychoptera contaminata (assembly GCA_963942525.1). Classification (NCBI taxonomy): domain Eukaryota; kingdom Metazoa; phylum Arthropoda; class Insecta; order Diptera; family Ptychopteridae; genus Ptychoptera; species Ptychoptera contaminata. The sequence goes on along the minus strand of OZ012638.1, from coordinate 11,433,960 downwards.
AAACGAAAAAAAAATAGATATGTAATACCGCCAACATTATTACCACCCTATAATAATCCAGATAGAATACCGATACCAACACTACCGCCAATTAATTATGGCACAATAATATCAACAAATAACCATATTGCTAATAATTTAATAAATGATAATAATTATAATAAAGTAGTTCCTAGTTTATCTAGACAATACATACCGAATATTGGTTATAAATATTTTGCAATTGTCCCAGCAAATAATTACAACATAAATAAATATGATGAATATAAGGCAGCAACGAATGATATTTATACAGCTAAATTGAATAAATTTAATGGCAAATATAATCCAAAATTGAAAAAATATAAAGCTTATGAGAATTACAAATATATTCCATATACTGTGGTAAGTTTAATGATACCTTTTTTTTTGCTTTTTGCTTTTCTTATTATCACTTTTTCTTTTTATGTTGATAATAGTTGCATGCTTTATAGATAAATATATTTATACATAAATGCTATTTCTTAGTAATGCAAATCTAACGTAAGCACGTAATAAAAATATAAAAATAACTTTAAAACACTATACAAAACACACAATAAAAATAAACGTATCAACTTCACAAAACGTTTATTACAAAAACAAATTAATAGCCAAATAAATTAAATATATATAAAAAAAAAATTTAACACTAATTTATCTGTTAATTAATGAAGAAAGAAAAAAAAAGACATATAATTTTACATATTTAGAAGTAAAACAACATTTTTTACATATTTAAATTAAGAAAGAAAGAAAAAAACAGTTTTAATGACATTATTTTTTACTGCCTTTAAAACGAACGCCAACTACATAAAACACAAACCTTTGCAACAGAAATAATAAAAAAAAATTAATTTGAGTATTATAGAGTAAATCATAATAAACGACATTTATCTATGTTTACCATAAAATTAGATATTATAAATAAATTATAATGAGATTTGTAACAAAAAATAATAATAATAATGCTAAAAGAAATATATTTTTCACCATTAGCACGTCTCATCGTTACTAATGTAATAAAAGCACATAAACGCGTTAAACTAGTTTTATTTTTTTTTTTATATACAGCTTTATTTTTATTATAAAATTGCACTTATTGCAATAACTTTAGTTAAATAAGATAATTTAAATATTATAAACTGTAAATGTAGCCATGTAAAGTTTTTACTTCCTTGTCATCAATGTTATATAGTTATTTAATTATTAAAAATAATTTTAATGCAATTATTTAATAAAGCTTTATTGACAGTTTCAACGAACGTCAATCAATTAGTTATTTTTTTAACATATTAAAACTTTAAGGAAGCTTTTAAAAGAAGGTTAATTCATTAAAACTAAGTCAATAATTAAATACTCATCTAATAAATCCCACTCATATTGCACAATTTTATTACGAAAATAAAATTTTTAAAAATCATCCAAAGTCTTTACAAATAGCCTCGAGAAAATTTGTTTGTTAATTATTTTTTCTGATTTATATTATAGTTTTAAGCAAAACAAAGCACAAATCAATGTTTCGTAAAGTATTTTTAATTCATAAAATTTATTTTTTCCACCTTTCACATCAATTAATTTTTATATATTTAATTTATTATTTTTATTATTTTTTTTTTTATAATTCAATACAAACATTAATTTTTAATCATTATATATTTTTGAGAGAATAAATGTCCACAAAGCTAACAGTACATAGAAAAATACTTTATATTATTTGCATTTAAATTTGTTTACTAGAATTTTCTACTTAAAACTTTATTAAGTATTAGCTAATAATAATTTGTTTTAAAATTAATAATGGCATTAAATTACGATTAAAAAATAAAATAAAATAAAAATTTGTAATAAATAAATAAAAAAAGGCCAGCTCTAAAGAGTCTCCAACTCTATTACTTAACATTAATTAAATAGTTTTCTAAGCAAAAAAACAAATCAAATAAATCATAAAAATTTAGAACAACAGTCAATGTTGTTTTTTCAATTAATTTTCATATAATTAAACAACTTGTTTTTAAAGTAAATTAAAATTTGATAAATGATGCAAAGGTTAAAGATTAATACACAAATATGTTGAATAATTAAAAACAATTTTATTTTTTACTTATTAACTAATTATTAACTTATTTCTAATTAAAACAAATATAATAATTACACTATAATTATAGTTTTATTTGATCTAAATGCTTGAAATGATTTATAAAAAGAAAAAGATATATAAATAAGAAATCGAATTGCTGTGGGTTGTTGGTAAAGAATTATTTTAATTAAAAAACAATTAAATAAATTTATTAAAATTATTCACCGCTTAGAGTTTTTTGCTTTTAACATTTGCTAGAAATAATTAAGTAAACAAACTTTAAGTTGCATTGTTAACAATTATAATACTTGTAATATTTCTAACATGTATTTCTAAGTTAACTACAATTTTAATATTTTAATTGCTTAATTCTGATCTACTTATTTTAGATTAAATTTATAAAATTACATTAAGACTTTAGCTTCTATCTACAAAATACTTGTTTAATTCATACAAACTTTATGTCATGATTAAATAGATTAATTAGAAAAATAATAATGTTAATTTCCTTTAAAGCAAATAACAAAAATAATTTAACTGAGTTAAAAATGAAAAAGATTCACTTTTTAAGTGGCAAAGTGTTTAATGTATATTTCGTAAATTAATTTTTAAGCTTTATGTAATAAATATTTTTTATTTAAGAATATATTTGATAAGTATTTTTCGAATTACAGCAGTATGTGCCACAACAACAGCCTGCAACAGCAACAAATGATTTTAAATCTCAAAAACAAAACTTCACCTGGAATTATACTGGAAAGTCATACGTAAGTAAATCATAGAACCAGACAAATGTGCAAAAGGGCAAAAGAGAATAAAATCCATCATTGAATAAGTAATAAAATATAAAAAAAAAATATTTTCCATCAATAATTTATAAAACAAATAAAATAAAATAAAAATCAATTAAGAAGACAGGAAATTTTTAAGCGCTTGTCTGTTAGCCAGTAAAAATAAAATTAAAAGCAACTATGTATGCATTGTGACACGGAAGAAACTTCTTTTTTTATTTCTTACAAACATAAAAGTATTTTTAATAATACAAAATTAAACACTCATGAAATTAAGCATTTAAAAAAATTAAAAAAAAAAAGTTTTATTGTCACAAAGATCATTAAAATTCATTAAAACAAAAATCTTGTTCATGTACGATAATTTTATATTTAAAAAAAAAAGAATAAAACTAAAAACATGTAAATAAATGTAATTAAAATATAGTTTCTATGTGTTTCGTCTTATTGTTTACAATTTTTTTCTTCTCTTTTTCAGTAAAACAAATATTAATTAATATTACTTATTCTTTTGTTGTTATGTTAAATGTTAATTCATTTAACATGTACAAGTGGTAAAGGTAAGTGTAATTAGCCAACGAGAGCAGTAATTTATGAAAAAAAAAGAAACAATAATAAGTTCATTAAAGCACAAAAAGTCTATGAAAACATTTCGAAAAATTAAAAAGTAGCTTCTGTGATTAGTTAATTTAACGTCAAGAAAATTATTAAGAAACAAATTCAGAATTAATTAAAAACACTGTGTAATGTGGTTGATTTTATAACGATTAATCGTGATTAGCAATATCGCAACAATATTATTCTATAAGACAGTTTTTTGCATTAATATTTTCTTAGTATGAATTTATAGTATAAAAGTATAAAGCTTTTTCCTTACTGCATTATCAACAATAAAAAATCTTATATAATAAATTCGTAAACTAAATTAAAAAATCTTTAATTCATAGAAGCATTTTCTAGATTTCTTTTTACGTCTAAAGATGTAAATAAAAATAAAATATTGTCACGAATTTATTTTCACATTTTAGGATAAATATACTCTCAGAATACACAAATATGTGATTACCATTTGAATTCCAAATAAAAATAATAATTAATTAATGTTAAACTAATTGAAGTCATATAACCACAACAAAACAAATAAGAAATAAAACACCAACACATAATTCATTTAAATTAAAAAATTAAACAAAATTAGAGAAGTGAAAAAAAAAATATTTAAAAATAAAGCAATAGCAAGAAATAAGAAAATAAAAATTCAAAAATAATTCAAGTAATCAAAGCAATAATCTATCTTTAACGTACGCAAAGCAAAGCAAAGCAAAATTTGAAAAAATAAAAATGAAAGTAAATTTTCTTTCTCTCATTTATCCAATTAAACATAAACGTATATATTGTACGTGCTATGTACATGATTCGAGTCTAATAAAAAATTTTTGTACAAGCCATCGTAATTTTTTTATATTTTTGGTGAAGGTGAACAAAACAATAATGTAACATAACGTAACATTAAATAAGAAGAAAAATAATAATTTATCTTCCTCATTGAATCAAGAAAAATTAAAGTGAAATAAAAGTGAAGAAAAAAATTTAAAAAACAGCAGAAACAACGATTCATTCGCGGTTAATTCACTTGTGGTAATTTTTTTTTTAGAAAAAGTAAAAAATAATAAACGCTAAAAACGCACGTGTATTGTTATTGCAAGAAAATAATAATATTAAAATATTATTTAAAGTGTTTAATCATCACTTTACAAATGCCTTGGTTTCAGTTATTAAAAATAACACAACAAAAACCATTTCTTTTTTAAAGACAAAAAGGTTATCAAGTATTTCTTAAACGTTTTATATTATATTGTGTTGTATAAATCACTTGCAATGCAGATTATCTTTGTTTATACAAGTAACAACTATACAACAATGCAGAAAACATTTGTTAAACATAGATATAAACTGATTATAAAATTAACTCAGGTGAAAAAATACCAAACAAATTTAATATTCTGTTTACAGCAAAATTACAAAAAGATTATCATCTGTAATATCTTATCAGTAAAGATTTACATTTAATAAAAACGCCCACACCACATAATTACTTCGCGAAAGTACTTTACAGATGAAAACATAAGATCTATAATGATTTTAATTGGTTTTTTATTATACAATTCACACTAAATACTAATTAAAAATTTATTATTTATTATTACGTAGCTTAATATGCTTTTTATCGATCTTTCTCTGCTTTATTTTTGATAATTTAAATATTTTATTTACCTGCTGTTATTACCGTCGCTGTGTTATTGTTATTATTAATAAGATTAATTTTTTTTTAAATTCTTTTAACACCAAAGATTAAGCTTTTGTATATGATTTTTATTACTTAAAACATATAATAAGCAGTTATTAATTAATTAATTAATTTTCTACACTTAAATTACAAAAATGGTTTTTATAATACACTAAATAATAATAAAAAAATAATTAATTCAATTTACTCTATAAAATAGCTACATTCCCCTTTAACTCCTTTTAAAGATTTAAAAAATTTTACTTTCGTTTTATTATTACGAAACAAATAAATGCGAAAAGAATTCTTTTAAGTAAAATTAGTCAAATAAGCGCAAAAATTACAAGAAAAATTATATTTACATTCTGTTAAATTATCAGATGAATTTCGTAAAATATTTGTTTAATTATTAATTAAAAAGAATATGAGATTTAAGGTAGCAAAACTAGTGAACTTTACTGTATCAATGGCTTGTTACTGAATTTTAGTTTGATGTATTTCTGTAATATCTTTACCTGTACAAATAATTGTTTAGCAAACTAACATTAAAACCGCACTGTAACATATTTTAATTTAAGTTATTAAAATGCGTAAACAATTATTATTTAATAATAATGTAATGACAAATGTAGGCGATATTTGCCAATTTATATTGAAAATAAATAATCATAAACAAAGAACATTAGGAGCCAGCCTCACCCTTTATAACCTCACCTTAACATTGTATGATATTTTCCAATCATACAATGTTGTTATGTTAAACAGAAGTGTCAAAACTGTTTTTAAATAAAGCTAAACTGTCTCTAAATAACACTTTATAATCTATTTAAACTATTATTAATTTTGCATTTCGAATTTATTTATCAAATCTAAAGTAAAATAAGCGTCCTCGCATGTTACTTATAATTAAATCACCTACACGTCTATAATCTATGCTACAACAAAGTATTAATAATTATATTTTAATAATCTTAAATTAATTTAGAATTAACACTGATTGTGAATTATTGATCAATGTCATATATTAGCAAATGAATCGTATAGAAAAAAGAAACATTTAAACAAGATAAACGAGTTTATGCCGTAGCGTTAATTTATTTATTTATTTAATTATTCTTAATGCAATATTAATAATAAAAAGAAAAATAAATTAAAACAATTCAATCATGAAATGAAGCCAAATTGATATGTATTACAATGTTGTCGTCAAAATCAATATTTTTTCATTTTGCAGAATAATTATTAATTATTTATAAACAAAAAAGATTAAGACAAATTAAAAATGTGTGTATATTTCGTAACAAAATAAATAAAATAAGTGCTTTATTCATGCAAATTAAACATGTTATTTAAATTAAAACTAGAATTACAAACTATAATTAAATTAAACAATAACACTGAGTATTTATTGTAAAAATAATAATTATAGTTGATATGACACGACAACACATACGCGATTCTGAAGATACAGTCATAATAAATAATTTATTATTAATTAAGATTAAAATATACATATATTCTGAGCAAACTCAATCATACAGCATATGTCAACGTTAGAATTTAATTAATTTAAAAGCAATCATTTAACATCAAATAAGAAAATTTATTCAAAATAAGAAAATATTGTCCTCGATATTACCAGCTATGTTTCTATTTTATACCATTTCTGTTTAATTTAATTTAATTAAAAATAATTTAACAACATTTTTACATAAATATAAAAGAATAAAAATAAATAAAAAAAAAACATTCTCTTTATTATAATAATAATTCACTTCAATCTATTATTTAATTCATACAATAATGAAAATCAATAAAATTTGTTCAATTGAAGATGAAACAAAAACGCTGAAGGATAACTACTTTTTAATTAAATAAGATTTGTTATAATTGTACTAAAAATAATTAAAATACATTTTATAATTGTAAAAATGAAAAAATAATAATATTATAATTTAATTAAACGTCAATTAAACACATTAAATAGAATACTTTGTACAAGCTCAAAAGAAAAACTGAATTTAAGAAAGACAGGTGACATGCTTTTGAATAATATACATATTTTTATTATTTAAAAGCAATTTTAGTACTAAGTAATAAATAAATTTAAATAATAATAAATACAATTTCTTATGGTCTTAAGTTGTAAAATGTAGAGTTTCATATTTAACAATAACTCATAACATAACACAATAATAACTTCAATTTATGTATTAATAAAAGGAAAATAAAACTTAATCATTAAAAATCTATTTCTTATTCTTCTAATTAATAAAAACCACCCACTATATAGCAAATATACTTTTTTAATATATAACATTATAATGTTAAAATCCAGATAAAAAAAATTCAATACAACGTAAAAAATGCTATAAAATATCACAAACAATGTTAAAAAATTTAACATAAGTAATGAAGAAAGATCACAAGACAATAAATATAATAATAATAAAATCTTATTATTACCATTAATTGTCTTTGATCTGATTTTTATTATTTAAACATTAATAAAGACAAAATATTAAAATGAGAGCAAAAACACAATGTAAACTTTAGCATTAATTGCCATTAAATCAAATATTTATTATTATTATTTTGTTTTAGTAAACAAAACCATACACACGAAGATCCTTTGTTGTTTGCGTGACTTACCTTCAACAAGGATTATTTTGTACTTTAAAAAATACAACGACATTTTTATTTATTAAATATAAAGAAATTTATTATTTATAAAAATGTAATTTAAATTTATATCATTAATAAATCATAAATGTTTATTTTATTTTCTTAAATAGCAACAAAAGTATCACATAAAACGCATATAAAAAAATTAATATTAAGCAAAAAACCACGATTGACACGACAAGCATAAGTTTCGTTTGTTGATATTACATATTATTAAAGAAGTTATTAAAATTTAACACAATAAAACTATATTATATTAATCGATACTAATAAAAATTAATGTTTATTTCATGAGTAATATTATGTAAGAATTCTTTTTAGTATAAATATATGTTACATTCTGTTCGTTTTTATGTTAAAATGGGAATTTACTGATGAAAAAAACTATAAACAGTAGCACAGCTGGTTATTATTAAATTATTATTTATTTTATTTTTTTGCAATAAAACGATTAAAAAAGAAAAACAAGCAATTACTGATTTTATTAGATCAAAAAATGTTTTTTTTAAATTTATATTTACTTAAATCATAATAATAATTAATAAAAAAATACATAAAAACGTAATTCAATAAGAAAATATCAATATTTTTCATTTCAATAAATATAAATATAATTATAATAAGGTTATTAGAAGATTAGAATGTTTGTTAATCATATTTATAGATGAGTAAAACTCATTTAATTAATTAATTTTTGTCGGATTTTTGTTTAATAAATGGATAACCTCATTAAAATTAAATAAATAAATATTTTATGTAATAACTCAGCCGTATTTTTAATACACAACATAAAATGTATTAATTAATACAAATTTTGGCTTAAGCTATAATGACGACGTTTTGAACGGCGATTAAGAAATACTAATAGTTAAATCAAAAAAGTGTTTGTCGTTTGCATAATCAAATAAAAAATATTTTAGTTTGTTTGTCCAATTTCAACCTTCAATTGACAAATTATTGTTTTTTTTCTTTTCATTTCTTTAACGCTTTGACGGAAAATCGTGGTATTCAACAATATTTAATTCAACAAGTAAAATAATTATTACAATAAAGAGCATTAGTGCCGATGTCAACTTAAAAAAGAAACATTAAACTCTGATAATTCATACGAATAAGATTGCAAAATTGAAAATTAAATACATACGTTGCCAAGATATTGTTCTTTTTTGTGCATTTCATGTTGTCGTCGGTGATATATATATTTTATTTTATTTTATTTTATTAATGCAACAGCAAACATATTGATTACAAAACATTTATTGAAAACATTTTAAAGGATAAATAAATTAAAGAAGAAATTTAAAAAAGCACACAGAAGACCAACCGCTGTTTAACTTATTACTTACAAGACGCAACAAAAAATCGTTTATTAATTTTTTTTTCTTTTCATTCTTGTCGCTTTTAATACACTTTGACACTTTACTAACTGCATATTAATACATTTTTTTTTGTTAATCGATTTAACGAAAATTAATACAGGAATTTATGAAAAATAATAATAATAATAATATATATAAATTTAAATTTATTGTAATAATAATAATAATTCATTTAAAAGAGTGATAAATAATGAAACTTTCACTGAAATTTGAAACTGATTTTAAAATTAGTGCAAGTATTGTTCAAAATTTATTTAAAGAAAAATAAAAGTGTTGTCCGGTTTTTGGTAAAACACTAACAAAATTATTAAACTTTAAGCTTTGATCTGTGTATTTGCTAAACGGCGGTTAAATTGTATAAGTATTACTCAAAATTAGTAAATTATAAACAAATGTGCTTCATTTTTTACCCATGAAATCTGTACTCTTACTTTATAAATTGTGTTACAGGCACATAATCTTCATGCAATCATACAAGTGATTTTTACTGTAAACAGAGAATAAACCAAATAAAAAATAATAGAAAAAAATCCTTATAAATCGTCTTCAAAAAGTCGAAATAACAACAACTCATGTTATACTCTCTTTCAATAAACTGTGAGTTTTCATTATGTCAGTTTTCTGCAGTTTAAGTGAATCACGTTGATTTTATACGCTAAAATAATTATTTTTAAACCATAAAATTCGCTTAAGTCATATATCGTACGATTAATGATGTTATAAAGGTTCACAGGTTTTTGTATATATGTTTAACATACACATATTTTGAAAGCATCTCATTTACTTGTTACCCATTGCATGTTGTTACTTTCCGTTTTGATTTTTTTCTGTTTTTCTTTTTGATTTTTTAGATCACAACTTAAAGGTCAAGACAGATTTTCGATTTTTTTATATTTGTTTATTATATTTTTATTATTTTTTTTTATTTTTTCGAGTGTGAATCTTTCTAACCAAATAAAGCGTGACGATGCATTCCTTTTGAATAGTTTAATTAAGAAAATTTCATCATTATTACAAATAAACTTTTATAAATTTGGTAACATATTAGTTATGAATGGTATTTAAAATTTAACTTTTTAATTTTTGTGTAATTAGAAATGCTTTTATGCTTATTTTTATGTTTGAAAAACAATAAGTATTTGTAAATGATTTGATTACACTGGAATAAAAATACCAAAAACTAGCTATTTTAATTGTTTTTCAATCGTGCAAAATCAGTACATAAACATACATCGTAAATCATTAATAAATTATTCGTAATAGACTTCCTCATTTGCAAATCTGCATTAATTTTGAGATAAATTTATCAAGAACTCGTAAATTATAAACATAAAAGCAATAAAGTATTCACGATTTAAAATATTTTCAGTTAAAAAACAGCAAAATCTTTTAACAGAAAAACCATAATACCAATAAATGTAAACTAAAAATAACCCAAGAAACTTGTTTTTATACAAATGTAAACGAAAACAATAACAAAACCAATTAATAAACCTTAAGTCCTACAAGAAATTAATCCAAATAATATATATTTTTGCAAAATTATCACCAATGATGATCACCTTACAGGCATAAAAAAAATAAAACTTTAATATTAAAATTTACAACTTAATTTATATATATTAAAATGGTAAATAAATTTAATTAAATAAAATTAAATGTCAGTTGGCGAGACAGTTGACATTTCGATAAGAAAATTTTAATTAAATCAAAGTGAAAATATAATATTATTTTATTTAATAATTACAATTAAATGAAATTATATTTAATTAAATAATTAAATATAATTAAAGTAAATAAATATTTTTAAAAAAAATTATTGTCAGCCCGTTATCCGCCCTAAAAATCATAAATACCTTACAAATTAAAAAAAAAACTTCAAATCAACCGGAAAGATTATTCAAGTGAACGCAACCAAGACGCATAATATGTAATAAAAATAATTTGCTTTAATCAAAATTCATATTTTTAAATTAAATTTAATTTAATTAAAAATTAAAACATTAAAAAAAATTATACATCATAATATTTTTGGATTGTTTTGCTAAAGTAGATTTTCCAGATAAATCGAATTGTGACAAATTACGACAAATTGCGAACTTAAAACAGCAAACTGTTGATTGCCAATTCACGTTTATTGTCTTTAAAATAAATTAAATAATTATGTAAAAGCACCGATTTAATGTTTTTTGTCTTTTTTTTCGTATTTATTTAATTAACTTTAATTTAATTTACCCAAAAAAAAAGGCAAAGTAACACAAGAGGAAAAGAACCAATTATTTAGTTAATTATAGTATTTAATGTTTTTAATGGTTATAATCTGTTCTTATATTTTTATATAATTATAATTTAAATAAATTTGGTTTTATTACTTCTTATACATATATATTGAAAGTAAAGTTTTATCCGGTAGCAACTTCGAATGTGTTAAGTTTTGGCCAACATTTATCGCATTAAAATCTAATAAATTAAATGCCTTAATGAACACTTATAATTTTTTATATACAAATCAATTTTTATCTTATTTACATTTTTTTTTTGCGAATAATAATAAATTAAGGCATTACAAACAGTAAAAATTGGTTATAGATCGACTACAATTAATATCAAGCCAATCCCTTATAAAAATTTACTAACGCTATCGTATACAGATCATATCACTCCAAGGCAAATAAAGTTAAATATCATAAAAAAAATTTTATACCAACATTTTATTTTTATACGAATATATATAACTTGCTGTTTTGAACTGAAAATAACTAAATAAACTAATTCAAAACAAAATAATAACAATAAAAGAACCATTAAAAGACAATAAGTTATTAAAAAAAAAAACAAAGTGAATATTGTTCAATGATTTAAATCAGAATTAAAAAATTAATACAAAAGGCAATAAGGCAGCAAACATATAATTAAATCATCTTCTTAACATATTTATATTTACTAGCAGCATAAATAACCTTCATACCTAAGTTGTATTTATAATAGTAATAACAATCATTAACTTGCATCAATGGAATTTTATAAAATGTTTTAAATAACATAAAAATTATTAATAAATAAATAAAAAAGAGCTGTATTATTAATACCTACAGTGAATGCAATGTTATGTGATGTGATGTGAAGTGACATAAAATTAATAAACATTATTTTCATTACCATGTTTGCTTTACTATTTCATGGTCTCTGCATTACAATAGGGACAATAGATTTACTTATTTAAAGGTTATCTGTTTTTTGACGGTTTTTAAAAAATCCTTAACTTCTACCATTGTTATACTAAAAATATACTTTTTGTGACTTTTTAATAATGTTATTTATTTATCAACGGGAAAGTGACAAAGCTGTATTACTAGTCACATCTGTGTTTAGTATGTATTGTCAAATACCTTAGTGTCTATAATACGAATATATATATATATATATATATATATATATATATATATATATGAGAAAATAGCATACAAATGTTCTGTTTTTTAACTACAGATTAATACACTGAAAACCTTAACAGTGAAACACTTGATAAAGTATTTTTTTACAATTTAAATCAATATAATTATTATTAACGAGACTATACTATTAATAAGAAAAAAAACATAAAAAAATATATTATTAAAATCAAAACAAAGAGAAGAAATATTTTGTTCAAATTATAAAATTGTGTCATCATAAGTAAATGCGACAAGCCCCATTTAATAAAAATAAAAATAAAATAATAATAAAAATAACCTAAAGCATAGGCACTTTGTCTCTTAAATAATAATAAAAACATCCAAAACAACAATAACGTAGCTTGAATTAAGCACAACAAGCATTTAAATAATAAATAAATTATTAATAAAAGTTGATTTAAACAAAAAAAAAAATAAAAAATGAAAACGTGCAAAAAAAAATGAAATTGAAGATGCGCCTTTTACAGGCAGGTAAACGTTGTTGTATTGAATTTAATATTTATTTTTTATATTATATTTATATAACACAAAACCTGAGTTCAAGTAAATAAATTAAAAAATATTATTTAATATTCATAAAACATATTAAACAACATCAACTATGATGTAACATAAAGACGATAAAATTTATTTAAACAACACTCGGCGCACATTTTATTTAAAAATTTATTGATAGTTTCACGATCACACAATATTATACATGTTTATAATATTTTGCAGACTAAACTAGTTGTATTTCTTTTTTTAATTAATTTTTAATTTAAATTAAAATTAAGAAATTTTTATGTTTCATGAAAAATGCTATAAGAGAAACGTGATAAATTCATAAAATCAAAGCTCCGTTTTATTTAAAAGTAAAAATAAAATCATTTAATCAAGATGAGCTTATTTAACTTGTAACAAAGACTTCAAGTAATCATTTCACTTTAATGAAAAAAATAATAATTAAAACAGATTATTGATTTTGTTAATTAATAAATTAAAAAAAACATGAAACGTGTTTCATGAAACATGTTTCAGAAAAATATATTATTCACCTTCATTAATGATTACACAATGTAATTTAACTTAATTTTTATTAATATTTTTAAACAAAAAAAAAACAGCATTCTAATTTGCGCAGACGATTATCGATTTATTTTAACTTTTTATTACGAACAAGTGAATTTAACCTTATTTTTGTTGAGCAAAGATCCTCCTCTTTTAAGTCATTTTTATTTAATATTTCTCTTATTAAACAATGAATATTATTAATTTAAAATTCGTGCTTTTAGTTTAAATAAATGTTTTTTTTTATAATTTTTATTATTTATTTAAAAATCTTATTTTTACCTGCATAATCAATTCATTCGTACACCTACCTATCAATTTTTTTCTTTATTATTTTATTAATATTATACAATTTTATATTACTTTTTCTCTGTTTTTTAATTTTATGCTTAAATTGTTTTTATAATCAAATATTACTACTGAGTGTTTCAGAATATTGTGATGTTTAATTAAAATGTATACATTTATTAATATCTTTATCGTATTTAAATTATTATTATTACTTGCTGAGTTTTAAACACGGCAAAGTAACAATAAAAGTAAAAGCAAACGGGAGCTGCCGTTAACTTATATTATTGATTATTTTTAAAATAATAAATGTAATCAAATTTCTGATAAAATAATTTTAAAGAAAATATAATTAATGCTTCCAGTTATTTATCAAATATTCATATAAATCAGTTCAAATTTGATAAAAAATTAAATTAATAATCATTGTATCATTATTTTTTATTGTTTTTTTATTATAACATTTAATATGTTACCACAAAAAACCAAATCGTTTATTATGGCTAATAAATTCAAGAAAATAACTTGCTGAGCATGGATGATACTTTATTGAAAACTGTTAGCCTAAACCATATAAAAAAGCACAAAAGTGAATTCATTATGATCTTTATTAATAAATTTATTAATTATATAGAACGCATAACTCTGTAGCCGTATAAGTCTTAAACATTTCGCGTGTTATAGACCAAAGAAAAACATTCTTCTTTAAGTTATTAACCATAAAGAAAACAAATTCATTAAATTTCTACATACCTGTAAATAAATAAACAAAATTATTCTAATAAATAATACAAATGTAATTACATATTTTGAAACACACTATAAAAACATTTTAAGATTATCAATTTTACCATTAAATAATAACAATCATAATAAATATATAATAGCAAAGTATCATACGAGTTAAATAGTAATATAAATAAATAATAATAATAAAAATAATAAAGCATTCTCCTCTTCCTTTCTATTTCTTTAAACAAGAAAGAAAAAAAAAATACTACAAATTACAGAAAACGAAAAAGTTCTTCATTTTTAAACAACATCGATAAAGTAATAATATTAAAAGGTAAATTGTGGTTACGCCACATTTATACAGTGAAAATAAATAATGCAATTCAGTATTGTTGCGGTTTTTTCTATTATGTTTTCGACAACAACGATCAACATGATGATGAGTTTAGTTTCTATTGAATTAACTATTGAAAATTATTTATATATTGTATATATAAATGCATTTATGCTCAAGTCACCATTCTTCAACAAATTTTTATGTTTAGTTTAAAATAATTCCTTCACACGATTAGTTTATTTGCATTATTCTTTTTTATTGAAAATTAATTTTAAAAAGTAAATACAACAAGAACATATACTATTTATTTATTATTTTTAATTATCATAAATTCATCAATTTATTACCATCGATTGTTTACTTTTGTATTGAATTTATATAGAAAAAACAACAATTGTTACAAGTGAATTATATTAAACAACAAGTGTTACAAGATTGATTGTGTGTGTCGTTTTTATTGCATCTTATAAAAAGTGTTTTTTTTTATTATTAACAATTGTTAATCTTAACTTCATGAAAGGATTTTAAAATTTATTACAAGAAAAAACATAAAAAAAGTAATCTGAAGTAGTAACAAAGAAATATATATATAAAATGGTAAATTGAGCATTCTTTAATATATAAAAAACAATTAAAAAAAATATTTATTTAAGTGTTTATGAAAACAGAAACAAAGTATTAAAACCGCAAAAATAGTAGGAAAAATATCAATGAAATAGTTTTAAAAATAATATTAAATTCCTATTTATAAAGCTATTTCTATTAATAATCATTGTGTGGGTGTTATTTGACATAAATACTTGTAAAACATCAATTAAAATATCAAAGAAAAAAAAATGCAGAAAAACATCGTAATTATTTAATTGAGGCAAAATATTTTTACAAAAATTCTTCTGCAACAAATTGAATTTCTTACGTCAGCTTTTGATTATTTTTTTTATTTTTTCTGCAAAACAAATAACTTGTTCAATCTCCTATTCATCATTACTGTATTTGACTTATTTAATATAAGTAATTAATAAAAATAATAATAAAATGAATTTAAAAAATCAACTAAATTTGCAAATCCTTAATTCAATTGGCATTTATAAGGTTTTAAACAGTTTACTTTTTTTAAAGAAGTAATTGTAATAAAAACCAATTCATTGCAAAGTGTAGAAATATTATATAATCGTAATGTTTAATACGCACCTTTAGTCAATTTTACTGAAACTTTACTGCAACAACATTGTTTTTCTGTTTTTTAATTAAATTACAAAAATACGGTTAATTAAATTAAATGAAAAATTATAATCGCTTAATGCATTAAAGAGAAATGCACAAAAAACAACAACATCACGCAAATAGATGGTTATAAAGTTTAACTTTCAATTAGCCATCAGGCATCAAAACGGCAACCCTTTAATTTTAAAATTAAAATAAAAAATCACATAAATATTTATTTAAAAAGGTAATATCAACAATACAAATTTTATTTATTATGACAACGAAGAATATTTAATATTAACCAGTTACATTCAGAATTATTAATAACAATATTTACAATTAAGAAAACCTCTATATTTAAATCAGAAGTAAAATATATACAATATGTACAGACAATCCTACTGACCAGCAAACATAAATAAAACCATTCAAAAACAATTAAAAGGAGTTCAAGTGGGCAACAAAACATGAAAAATTAACAATTTTAAATGTTTAACATGAGTTATAATATACTTTTGTGTATTCAAATGCATATAATTTACAATAAAAAATGCAAAGACAAGATGAAATAAAATTATTGCGTCAATCAGTTATTCAATAAACCAAGTAAAAACAATTATAATATTGTCGTAAAAATAGTTTTCCTTAATACTGATCACTGTAAGCGGTAATTAATAATTAAAATTTGTATATGAAAAAACTTGTTTATTGATATTTGTTTACGCTTAAAGCAGTGGCTGAAAACCATTGAGTTATTTTTGCTACATAAATTAACTTGTAATCGCTTAGAATGTGATTTTTAAAACAATCTTTTATGATTTTGATTTGTCTACTATAAAGCTTCAAAATTTTAACAAGTTGCTTACTAAAAATAAATAGAAAATCTAATTTTAAAAGTAATAAAAAATTCAATTTAGTTTACTGAAAGTCAAACACACCTAGCTACACTTATAAAGACTAATAACTCAGTAAAATACTCTGAATGCAATACGCAAATTACATACAATAAAAAACTTTTTTTATTTTTATTTTAAACGACCAAAATTAGAATAAAAAAATATAACAGAAAAATTATTTAATTAAAGTGCTTGTTATATAAAATGTAAAATTACTGCAATTACCTAACAATTGTACATAAATTATAAAATATGGAAAGAAAGAAATTGAAACTGTATATATATAACACAGGGTTCATAACCCCTGATTACAACTAGTAAACCAGCAATTGTATTTTTTTTTTTTTAATATTTATTTTCTAGCATTATAATCACTTATTTTGCATTACGTTTACCAAAATACATAAGAAACATTGAATTTTTTTTATAATAAAACAAGTTTATAAAAGAAGTAATTTAAATAAAGTAATAATATAATACAGCCAGACATCGGCTTATTGATAAATTACAATAAAATTATCAATTTTCTATTTAAAAGTATAATTAAGTTTAATTACTGTGAATTCCGATTAAATCCTACGGCCAGACGGTTAGTGTAGTGGATGTGGTTTGTTTCGTATGATACATACAATCTGCATTTTATTTTAATTTGTTTGGCAAAATACTAACTTTGAAATAAGTATCATAGCAAATATATAATATATAAGAACTGATTGAATTATTAATTATTGGCATTGTTCGGAAAAGGAATCTTCACTTAATTAAGTATTTATTTTGAACTTTTAACTACAACAAAACGTATTTTGAATAACAAAGGCAATCATTTCGGCCTACATTATTGTTAAATAAAACACGGTATTTCCAGTTTTTTATCACAAACAAATCCAGGAAATACATCAAATTTTCAAGAAGAAAATAAATAAAAATGCAATGTACATTGGCAGGTAAATGTAACAAACAAAAATTAAAAAAAAAACTGCAAAACTATCATAAAATAATAAAGTGAAAAAATATAGACAAAAAGTATAACATATGTGATTAGATCATAGCAGGAAGCATTATAATAATAATAATATTTCTTGTCTTAAAGACACAAAATTTTAAATAAGAAAAAATTGTATAAGAGGAAAGAAACAATCAACATAGACAGGTTCAGTGTCTTGTTTGTTTTTTGCCGTTTTTATTTTCTTCTTAAGTTACTTCCAAACGCATATTACCGTACAGTAAATTTTGTTTCTTTCTTTTTGTTTTTTAAATATCATTTCACTTTGCTGCAATTGTATTAATAGTGCTTAGAGCACGACCGCAAACTAAACACATGTGTACGTAATTTAACGCAAATAAAAAGCAAAAATGTGCAACATGTCACATTTATAAACCAAAAATAAAACAAACATAGTTTTGTTTTAAAAAAAAATGTTTTTGATTTAGTCTAATTTCAATTGAAGTTCTTTCTCTTTGGTCACGATTATTAATTCTTTTTTGTCTTTTCAAATATTATATATTTTATGTAAGGAGAAAGTAATGACAACATAAAAATAATTTTACTGAAATGTAAAAATAATAATAAAAACAGCTAAGAAATGTTTAAATTATTATTTTTTATTAATAATTAAATTAATTGCTGTGGGAAAATAAAGGTTACTGAGTGGATGTGCTGCCGTTGATTTTATTTTTATATTAGTTTTAGTTTCTGTTTTAGCTAACTTTTTGCTTTATAATTACACGAATTTATTCTGTTTATTATTTAAATTACATTTTATTGCTTAAATATTATATAATAAACACTAAATTTAAAACAAGAGAATCTTTATTATCTTATTAATCATGTTTGCACCCAAAAAATTAAAATCACCGTTTTTTAAATTTTATTTTATTAAATAAAATTCAACTTTTGCATTTTCGTTATTTAAAAGTAATTATATTTTTGATATTTATTTATATATATAAATAAATTTATTATTTAAATCAAAATGACAGCAAATTATCTCTAAATGCTATCGGCATTTTTCACTGCAATTTATAACAATATATCTTGTATTATTCGGTTAATATTTACTTGCTTTAAGTATTTTTTTTTTATTTAAAAAAAAACTTTTATAGCATTGCGTATTGGAATTTGTTATTTAAAATCAATTACAAAAAAAAAATTGAGAAATTAAAAAGTATTGAAAGGTAGGTGGGTGACTGCATATAACAGAATCAAATTAGATAATAATGATTAAAGGAAAAAAAAAACACAAAAATATTTATCAAAATGAATAATTTTCTTTGTTATTTAAACAATATTTTTATATTACTTCCATAAACTACGATGGTATTTACTGTATAATAAAATGATTGATGGATTTTTGATGTGCCATGTATTATTTATTTATGTATACAAAATACGTTAAAGTGTTTTGATTATTATGTGACTCTATATGATTAAATAATGTTATTTAACATCACGCAAACGTAATTGATGATGATATTATTTGATATTCAAGAATATTGTGAGTATTTAGCATATGACGTATAACGAGAGATTTTTATTACAAACTCAGTAAAAATTGTATAAAAATATTAATAAATAAAAATTTCAATACAAAAATAAGAAATTTTTTTTTCACGGTAATAAAAATAAATTCACAAAAATTACTGTACGAGACAATATGCGATATGCTATGGAAATGACAATTTAATTTTAAGTTAAAGAAATATCATGTAATGTGTGCACACCTTGATTTTTTTTTTGTTTTATCCATTTGTTTTCATTTTTCAACCAAATAATAAATTAAACGGTGTTTATTTTTTATATTTCTTTAATAATGAGCAACGAATAATATAAATAAATTTAAAAGAAATTATAGTTTTAATCAATTCCATTGCCGGGAACCTTAAATCAATAAGCTTAATGAAGGTAAAAGCACTATAGTGTCACAGAGTAAAAAGAAAATAATCGTTTAAATCATTTTAAATTAATTAAATAAATTTTATTCACGATTTTGTTTTAAAAGAAAATGTTATAGATGTAAAGTTAATTGTCACTTTGCGAAAAATATCGTACGCTGTATATATGTACATACAACGGTGTTCGCTTGCCAAATAATAATGCAGATAATTTTTTTACTTGTTTTATGTTTATTTAAACAAAACAAATTACATAAATTGATAATAAATAAAACAACTGTTATTGTGAATAAATTATAAATAAATAAATAAAAATGATTACAATGTAACTCATTTAATATGCGAAAATAATTAAAAAAAAAAACCACTTAACAAACCAAGCAGTAATCATATTTATTTTTTCTTTATCCATTTGCATTTTGCATTTTGATTAAAAATTTTTTGGTGTGTGTGTTAACAGTATGTCATAAATATTTATAAATAACAATAATAATATTTATTTTTATTTAACATCAATAAATATAAAAATAAATATGTTGCAAAGTTATAAAAATATATGCAAATAAAAAAGACTGTTTGTTTTAATCAAGCAAAGGTAGACAGGTATTGCAACTATACCTTTATTTACAGTTTTTCCTGTTATCTATATACTAATACTAAGAGTAAAAATTGTAAAAATGGATATATTAATTTACAATTAAATAAGAATTATAAATTAATTAATTAACTGTTAAACTATTGAAACTGTTAATGATTATAAATAAAATATTGATAAATGCCGCATTTATTAATATGCAAATATTATTTTAATGAATTTTTAATTTTATTTAATTAATTTCTGTAACAAGCAATAAAATAGTTGTACTCTAGGAAGTATAACTTATTTATTATCTTAAATGTCATGTCGTTATTCTTCACTTGAAAACTAATGTAAATTCCATCTCACAAATTCTTACCGCAAATACTTACCGCGATATCGTATTTGTTTTAATTATTTGACTATTATTTTTTTTAAATTTATTACCAAATTTTGATTAAAAGCTTTTTGTTGATAACGTAATTTTTGTAACATTTATTGTGATTTAATGATTTATGATTAGTTAAGCTGATAATTATTTGTTTGTTATTAGATAATCAGAATTTTATTATTTTATTACCGACAGGCAATCATATCAGCGTTGTTTGTTTTTCTTTTAATATGATTTTATCTTGCTATAAATGTTTTACGGTAAAAAAGAATCAAATTTTTCCAATGTATTGATGATTGTGATCAAACTTCATCAGCAATAAATCTTATAGCCTAGTTTTTTAGCTTGTTTTTCAGTTAAAATCCAAGCAAACGATATATTCTGTTCATTATATTAATAAATCACTAATTTATTTGCTCAATTAAACTATATTTTAGTTGTTGAAATTCTTAATTATGTTTTAATTTGTATTGTCTAATTAAACAATAAAAACAAAACTTTTTTATTAACTGCGAAAAATTTTCACACCTGATTTTTGTTTCTTATAAAACAAATCAAAAAAAAAAAAAAAGCATTCAACTGGAAAGTTGGTCAATTAAAATTAAGTAGAAAAAAGCATTTATTGAAAGACAAAAGAAAAAATAAAAATCTGTTCTAGTTTGGTTGTAGAAAAATGACATAAAAAAAATTTATTACTAACAAAGTGAAAAGTGAAACCAATAATAGACAATTTGCTTTATATCATTTTTACTTTGCCATAGTTGCGACTCTGTGGCATGACTTTACTTGACTTGACATTTTTTCAACAATTATTCATTTGTTGTCACAATTTTTTCTTTCCTTTCTGTTCATTATTTATCAAATTAAACTGTATTTACTTGCCACACACTGATTTCTATATCGATTTGTTATCGTTTTAGTATTAAAAAAAATTTTTTTTTCTTTTCGTTACGATTTTTATGTAACTTCCTTCCACTGTTGTGCCGCAATTTAGTATTTTTTTAAATATTATTTCATTTATAAACAAACAAACAAAAAGAAATAATTTTTTTATTTTCTTGAATAAATTATAGAAAATAAAAACCCATTTACTTCCGTTTCTCATTTAATTGAATTTTTTGTTTGTAAAAAATATAACAAGCGTTTCGGTATGCAAATTATTTTTAGTTTGCAAACAATAGAGTAAGGTGACATCTATCAAGGACACAAATTAGGTAATATAAGAATAATTATTTTAAGTAATTACTCAGCATTTTTTATATGGAAATTTTGAATGGCAAAAAAATACGCTTACCACTTTTATTTATAAAATCACCATAGTATGAAATATTTTTGCTATAGTTTGAGCCAACTCATATTATTTCACGGTGTTTTTTTTTTGTTACTATTTAGAAGCTTTTATATTAGCTAATAAAAATTACATTTTGCGATATTCTTACTCACTGGAAACTGATTTGCATCATCTTAAAGTTTAAATGTTAGATTAAACAGCTTAAAAAATCTTTACCTCTCATTAATGATTTAATAGTTTGTTTACAAATTGAAAAAGGATGTAAATTAATTAAAATAATATTTTAAAGACTTACCTTGAAGATGCAAACATTCTTATTTGCATTTTTATTTCTATTAAATAAATTATAATTGAATAACATTTACTACAGTCTCATAAATATAAAAAAAAAAAAATAATAAAGCGCAGAGGTAATATGAAACACTTGCTGAAATATAAAAAACTAATAACACATCGCATCAAACTGTTTTAACCTTCAAAATTGTTACAATTTTAATTTCAGTTATGCTTGATAAATTGAAAAAAATGTTTAGAAGAAGCAAAAGTTATTAAAATTGCTGAAAACATATTTTTTGACCTTCAAATAATAAATTTATTTTATTAAATGGAAGAAGAAAAAAAACACTGTGAAGCAAAAACAAATTAATCTCTAAACAAGTTACAAAGACAATGTCATGGCCGTGTTATTTAAATATAAAAAAAAAAGATTAGATGGAGGCTCGTGCATACCTATTATTTACATTTGAATATAGATCGACCGCAAATATAAATTTATTATCTCCTCTGCACTGTGGTCCTAAAAGAAATAACTGCAAGTGTTCGACTATGTATTATTATTAATTACAAATTTGAATTATTTTAATAGCCAAATCCATGCACACAATCTACGTATTAATTAAAAAAAAAATGTACAAAAAATTAAACAATAAAATATAATATGACAATGTCAAATGAAGGTGTAATAAAAAAAAGCTTTGTGTGATTTCGTATATGGTAATCGATGATTGATTTGCTTTGCAATTGATTTATTAATCTATTTAAGACTCTTTTCTCATGTTAAATTTTTACATATTTTTTTTAATTGGAACCAAGTGATCAATCCTTAATCTTTAACCAAAATATAAATAAAGAAAAAAAAATCTCTTATAATTATAAAACAACTTTATACATACGTTTGTGATATACAAATTACATAAATTAAACTTTATAAAAATATGTATTTTAGAACTTTTTTATTAATTTAAAATGAAATAATTTCTTAAGCATATTTACGAGATTTTTGATACAATTTTAAAAACAAAAATACAAAGTTGTATCTTTGTTTAGTTTACTTAGCATCGTCATACCATACGAGTTTTGATGCCACTTTTATTCGTTTTATTTTTTTAAAACATGAATTCACTTTTATTTTGTCGATTGAGTTTAAAATCAAGTTAAAGTAGTTTAATGTTTTTTTTTAATTCATCCCATTCAATGTGGTCAGCAATGAGCTTAAAGTTTTGGTTGCTTCTACTCTTTATTTCGTAAATAAAATAACAAGTCGACATTCAACGAGACACAAAAACTACAATTTTGTTTTGTATTACTAGTAGTTAGCTAGGTAAATGAACAACAAAGTAAAAAAAAAAATTAATAAAAAAAATTAACGCAAAGAAGAGGAAAAAATAATAGCAAAAACCATAACAAAGAAGTCAAGGGCGATCATCGCAATAAGTGGTTTTGGTTTGATTTTTATTCTTCGTTTTTCAATTTATTTATTATAATTGTTAAACTACTTTTTTATGTTTATTTCTTCACGTTAAGCGTACAGTTTTTTCTTTTTTTTTTCAACGACTTGTTTATGTTTGAATATTGGTAATGTAATGATTAGTCTTTTTTAGCACTATTTTATAAAAAAATTTATGTTAATCAAAATTTATTTACACTTAGTACAGCTTAAAAGCTTCATTTAAAATTAATTTATTATCCGTAATTAATAAATTACATCATAATTCATGTCGCTATCACATTACTAAATTATAAATTAACTACAGAATAATATTTTTTACAACAAAAGGTCTAACGTGCTAATAAAGACATTAATTAAAAATAATTAATAAAAATTAATGAAAAAAAATATATACCGCCGAAATAAAAATAAAAATTTTAAACAATGTAAACAACATTAAAAACAGCAATAATAACAGAACATATAAGGTATCATAGACCTTCAAAACGTCGTATTTGTGCTGTATAATTATAATTTTTATTAATTAAATTTAATTCTTTTTTTTTTTTGTTTTTAGTGAAAACATTAAAATAATTAAAGTCATATAAAAAATTATTAAATTTTATTATAATTCTTGTTTTGCGCGGAAACATATAAATAGCAATATTGTATGTAACGAAAATAATTTTTTTTTTAATTCTTTTATGTTCTTTCCGCTGCAAGTCAATGCATTTGCTAAAAATGAAAAATTAACCATTTTATGATAATTTTGGCATGCTTAAGTTGTTTTTCTTTTTTCGCCAGCTTATCAAGATTATAATAAAGCATTTAATATTCGTGTTGCAATGTGTTAAATATTTGTAATCTTCTTAATTCAGAATAAGGACTTTTAAAAGATAACGTAATGGTAATTACAAAGCTATTGAGGTGCCCCCAAAATATATTTTTTCACTCATTTTTATCAAATCCTTAAAGCACAAATTAAATAAATTTTATTAAAATCGCCATCGGTAATCGTATAAAAACGACTCAATCGTAATAAATATTGTTTTCTTTTTTAAACAACAAATATAATCCACTTTAAATAAAATTGATAAAAAAATGAAAAGAAAAAACCAATTAATCTTATCAAGTTGAACTCGAGGCAATAAATCAACTTAACTCAAGACATTTAAATAAATAAATAAGTACAAATGGTTACAATAAAAACATCAATTGTATCAATTAAATGCCATAACCACAATTATATAATAAACTCAATTGTACTAATTTAGTTTGTTCGACAGCAAAAAATATATTTAAAAATATCATATTGCAAGCGGCGTGAATTGTTTTATCTTGAAATGTCGTTTATGTAAAAGAAAACAAGGCGTGATGATTTTGAATTAAGAAACTCAAATATTTATTTAAAGAAAAGAAATTAACTTAACTTAAATCACTTTACATTGCATTAAAACAATTAGCGAAATAAGCATCGGAAAACGTGTTTTTTCGTTTAAAAAAAAACACTTTGTCGCGACAATTTTTTAATTTTTTCTGCAATAATAAAAATAAATGTTATAATAAATAAGAAATTATCTGATAGTTTAATCAACAGAAGACATGTTTGTCAACATTTAAATACTTAATAATCACATTTTGGTTGATTATACTGTTTAAATCTGCAAAAAACGAGGAATTTGTTGAATTTTTTAACGATTATAAAAATAATCATCGCGAGTCTGAGGTTTGCCAATATTGTTTAATCGATTAAATATAAATTAATTAATAAAAAACTGATTTTTTTTTTAGATAAATTATTCTTTTCGTTATTTTATTGATCATCCAAGTACCGGTGTAAGCTTTGATCATTGGGAGGATCGCCGCGGTGAACATGTTATGGGACGGTATGGTTTATTAGAGCCAGGCGGATATGTGCGCACTGTACATTACGAAGTAAATGGTGACAGTGGATTTAAAACAGCAATTCGTACACGTACTCCAGGTAACAGTTTAATTTTTATTTTTTAACTTTCCAAACATAATTGTTTTAACAAAACCAAACAATTACAGCAAGTCAACAACTTTATAACATTTATACCAGGGGTCAAACATCACAACCTAAAAATCCCTATAAACATGTTAAACCAACAGCTTTTATAACATAAATACAATATTTTATGTAATTCATTAAAAAAATTAATATAATTTGAAAGAAATAAACCGTCACTTTGTGTTCGTTTTATTATTGAAAACATTTCTTATTAATTAGTTTTAATTGTAATAGAAATATAAATATATCTTTCTGACAAAAACGGATCTATATAATGCACATTTTAAGAAACATCGTACAAATAATACAACAAGAACTGCGGGCAATCACCGAGTTTGCAGCATTCACACCTACCTTATAACGGCCCTGAACAATATAAAACATTAAATATAATTAAGATGATAAAATGCGACAAGCAATGTTATGATTTCTATTTTTATTATTTTATTTTAGTTTTACAATGCTTAATTGTACTAAAACAGTTGCAAAAATTACGAAACACTTAACAAAAATATAATAAAAACTTAAAAAATATTAAATAAATCTTACATATCGCACATTAAGTGCTTTATAGGATCAATAGTAGCAACAACTACTTTTATGAACAAATCAAATCTAACGAAGTCATCTAATTATATTTTGTAATAACAAAATTATACTAGTTTTTTTATTGCTATATAATTTATTTGTTAATAATTTTATAAACAATATTGTTTGACCTTTGGCAAATAGAATTTATGAAGAAACGAAATTAATTTTGTGGTCACTGAGCCAATAAAGTAGATGCTTCTATATAACAACAGCATTTATCTCTTACAATGGATTATTAACATCTTCATGTTTATTCAATTTATAAACGACTTAATCAAGATTATGAATCCTATGCACAGCAGCTTGTAATGCATCCATTTAACTACCTAAATATTTACTTAAACACGAAAATAAAAATAAATATATTATGAAAAAAACCTTTCTCTTAACCTAAAACAATATCAACTTTCAATTATTTAATTAATTTTCTTGTTATTTAAATTAAATTCTGGGAGATTAACGTCTCCTTTGTAAATAAAACAAAAATAGTAATCAAAATTCTTTAAACATTTTACTTTCTATTAAAGAATTTTTAATTCAATTTACATGAACAGTTTTTTATGAGTTGTTTGTTGTTGAACAAAAAATAATTAGCATAATTTTAATTTGTTAGATGTCATAAAGCACACGATTTACATAAATTTATATGACTACAAAGTAATTAAATATGATGTCTCTTCATTATTAGATTTGATTATGTAATAGTGTAGCATCTTACCATTCGCTTACCTGTTACTGTTAAAGCAACATTAACAACACAGATTAATCATGTATTATTATGATTGCTCTTAATTTCCATTTCACAAATCCAAATTGATGTTATTTAAAAAAAAAAAATATTTTTAAACCAAAAGTGATCGCACATTCAAAGGTCACTTGTAAGCTTTTTATCTTCTTATTTTAAAATAATATTTTTTTTATTATTGTTTTAATTTTTAAGTACTTATTAATTTCATATTTATGTAGATCGTGCCATCGAACAAAATTTTTTCATTTTAAAATAAGAAGAAGAAAAACAGATCTTTGTTCAAAATTCCACTAAATAAAAACAGAAAATGTTATTGAAATGCTTAAAATGAAGAAGAAAACGAAGAAAAAGGTAAATAAATTAAAAAACAAAAAAAGCACACTCAAAATTTATTACTCTACTTTATGTATTAATATTATTAATAATAACTGGAACAACACTTTTATTTATTGCAATTAAAAATACAAAAAATTTATATTATTAAACAACAGCAACATATAAGAAAAATTCTTCTTTTCGGATTTTACGTATTTCTCGTTTTTCTTTTCTTTTCTTTTTTTTTTTTTGTAATAAATCAGAAAAACATTTAAAAGCGTTGAAGATACTCTTTAATAATGAATTCGAATAATAAAAGCACACAACCGAGTAAATTAAATAATAATAATAATGAAAACGTAATTGAATGTTCAACAAAGTGAACGTGTATACAAGACAATGGTTAGTAAAGCAACATTAATATCGATAGTAAAATTATTGGTAAGAAATGTTTATGATTTTAATTTAATTAGAAAAAATAAATATAAGTATATATATATTGAAATTTATTGTATATTTTTATAGCGAGTATATAGACACAGCTACCATAACAAATCATATTTTAAAATAAAGAATTTGTTGTGGTTTGTAAAAGGTCAAGACAAAGAATGTAAATTAATTGATTTTTAATATATCAAACAAGCATAAAATTGCATTTTTGTTAATTTAATGGTATACATTGCAACCAATGTGTTTTTAAGGATATCTCAACATAAAAGTGTCTCACAAATAAACATCTTTCTATCACGTACATGCTTTAAGCAAGCAACTTTTGTCAACATAACGTAATACTTATAGCGTATCTATCTACCTACATAATTAATTTTAAATTTATAAGAAATTAAACAACAATTTAAAGTGGTAAAAGCACTTATGTAAAGTATCAATTGTTACGGTCTGATAAATACACTTATTGCTATAAACAAAATACAAAAATAATATATATTATTTATTATTATATTTTTCCTCAAATAATTAAATAAATATACAAAAAAAAAAATGACCATGTAATAGAAAATTATAATTTTATAATATTTATTTTATAATTTTTATTATTGTTTTGTATTCTTTAAGAATTAATCATTAATTTTGCGGCGTTTTTTCATTCATTTTTTTTTACTTAATTGTTTTTTATATATAAACATATATGTATAACCTTAAAAATTTGTTTTTTTTTTTTCTTATAAAACTATTATTTTTACTTAATAGTATAGAAAAGTATTTAGCTAATTAATTAATAATGATGATTTATGAAAAAAAAAATAAATAAAGAATCGTTTAAAAAATTATTTAAAATGTTGTCATAATTTATTATAAAATTTTATAAATATGAACTTGTGTGCTAGTACAAGTTGATTTATAATTGCAGAGAATTTATATGCATCATCACAAGTAAACATAAAAATTTATAATTAAATAATAAACTATTTTAATTACAGAATTAGAAAATAAAATGATTTCTTTGATTTTGACGAAAGTTTCATGAAGGTTTTATTAAATTAAATTATTATTTTCAAGTAAATAAGGTTTTGGCTTTTATTTTTAAGGACATTTTATTAAAAACTTTATTTTTTAGTTATGAAAAATACAAAAATAAAAAATCAATAATAGCAAGCTTGTAACTGCTCTGAATCCTACTCATATGCTTAATGTCTGCAGTGTACCTGTCAGAAGGATCAATTATGAGTTACATAAAAATAATCAAGTTTCTATATTTATTCCTGTTTTTTTGTGCTTCTGATATTAAATAACCAAAGAAATATAATATACATACATAGTAACAGTAAAGGGCCTAACATTACCATTAATCATATTTGTATATAATTTTTTAATTAAATTACAATTATAATTTATTAACAGCAGCCGTAACAACAGCAAGTCAATAATAATAACGGCGATCAATGAAACAACATTCCATTCAAATTAACAAAATAACAAAACATAATTTCTTATAAAATTATAATGACATGGTAAATTAGGTGGCAATTTAATATAAATTAAATTTTTAATTGATAAGGAATTTTTTTCGAAATATTTTGATGTGAATTTTCCTTGTATGTAATCACAATGAAGGACTTTTTTCTTTTATTTTTACTTCGCACAATTATTAAATTAAGTAAATGTCGTTTAATTAAATTTTTTTTTTGTAAATATAATTTGCATATATAATTATTATCAGAAAAAATATTGCCTTTGTGACAAAATTGTAACTTAATAAAATAAATACATAACTCAGTGCCGGAACTTTAAGATGTTTACCAATCTCTTACCTTAATTTTGCATACACATTTGACATGATTAAATTTCTTATAATGGTTACGATTACAATAAATGATTACTTTATTGCAATTAAATTTTAATTGCATTAAAACTCTTTGATTGTCGAAGGTGGTGTAGTTTATACCGGAATTTAAATGTTTTCTTTGTGTACGAAAAATAGTTTAGAAAAAAACCAATTTCATTTTTTTCCTTATTTATGTGTTTTATTCGTGCTTTTTTTTTCTTTAGTTTTCAATTGCATAAGTTAATTTCTTTTTATATAATATAAATTTATAATAAACAAAATTAAAAACAAATATTTTCCCGATCGATTGGACACAGGAATTTTATTTTCTACCCAACAATCACACATATTTTTTTTTCGTTTATTTAATGTTTTTGTTGCATGATTTTGTTTGTTGTGGCTGCAATTTTTCTATTTTTTTTTGCTAAATTATAACAAGCTTAACGTGTTACAGCGTTAAGTTTATTACTTAATTGATTTCTAATTGAGAAATTTTCACTTAAAAAAAAACCTTTTCTATACAATGTTAGAAATATATATAAAGGTGGTAAATTACCACAAACGATATCAGTTTAGCAAGTGTTTTGCATTTGAAAACAATTCAATAAACTTTTAATTAAACTTAATTAAAATAAATTAATAATTTATATTTAAAAATGTTTAAAATAATTTGCTTATTAACGGTTGTTAGTGTAGCAATGGCTCACGAAAAACACTTTGGTTATGATATTAAAATTAAACATGATGGACACTACGGTGGACATTTTGATACTAGCATTAAGCATGGTGCAGGTGAAATAAGTGCCAAGCAATACGGTGGTGATAACAGTGGAAAAGGACATGAACATCATGATTATCATGTAAAAAAGAACATATTGATCAATAAATTCTGATTATTAATAATAATTTTTGTAAAAATATTCACAGCATGAACCCAAGTACTCATATGATTATGGAGTTCATGATTCCCACACTGGGGACAACAAGAAAGCATGGGAGAGCAGACACGGCGATGTCGTTAAAGGTAAATAAATAATATTAAATTCGCCGAAATTTAGATTACTTATATGTAATATTGTTTCTTAAATCATATAGTTTATGCTTAAGCCATCTTATTTAATAATTTTCATATTTTAAAGGTGGATACATGTTATACGAACCAGATGGCACCAAACGCGTTGTTGAATACACAGCTGATAAACACAGTGGTTTCAATGCAATTGTTAAAAAAATCGGTCATGCAGAACATCCAGCAATTTATGGTAAACACAGTCACGAATCTGAGGGACACAGTCATGGTCATAGCCAAGGACATGATCATGGACATGCTACAAGCCACAATAATTTTTATTTACATTAAAAAACTATATATAAAATGAACTGAAATGAACTGAACTGATAATTAGCATCTAGATTAATTATATGCCTTAGTCCCTACCCGTGCTGAAATTTACGACAAAACAAATGTTCTCTTAAATACAAATTTAAATACTATTATAAATAAATATTTGATCTTATTTTTAACATAATTACCATTTTGTTTTATTATTTTTATGATTAATTTAATTAACTTTGAAAAAGGTTTTCTATGGTGCAATAATCACTTAATATTCTTGATCTCTTTAAATTCTTGTACTTAAAGCTTTTTAGCAATATTAGCTATCAACTATTATGGTAATTTTAAGTCATCTGTATTGTACTATAATTAGATAAATTTATTTTTTCAATCAATGAAAAATAAAAATGTTTTCAATTACTAATAGTTGTGTCATGAATCTCTTGACTTAAAACGAAAATACTGCTTCTGAAATTAATTAAAATTAAAAAAGAAATTGTCTATATAATTTACAGCCAATAATTGATGCAGAGTTATTGATGCAGTAGATTGTAATTTTCAGTTTTTGAAATAATAAGGCATACGTTTGACTTAAGTTTTTTTTAAGTTATTTAGGATAAAGTTTATAAAGGATTAGTAGAGCTGCATTAGTTAAAAATAAAAGTAGTTTAACAAATAAATTATTTTAAGTTTTTTTATGTTTTTACATGAATTTAATCGTTTATTAATTGCTATTGCGTTATCCGTTTATAAAGGATAATTGGAACTTTGAATAATGAAATTTTCTTTGCTCGCTATATTATGTGTCTATCAATTTCGTTGCTATTAATGTGAGTTATATAAAAGGCAAAATACTTTTACATTTGTTATGTGTGCTATGGATAAACAAGCAACAATTAGAATACATTTTTAATTGCTTCTAAGCAACTTTTCATTAAAACAATTTAATTTAAGTCAAAATAAAAATACTAAATTCGAATAAGAATTCACATGTGTAATTTTAATAACTGTAGATAATTGGTTATAATCTATAATTATTATTTATTGACTAATTTTGGCATGAATCAATTGTAGAATTGCGAAATGGAATTATTCATGAGATATGTGTTTAATTTATTGCAACTGTACGGTCAGTTATTTATACAAAAAACTACAGTTAAAATACTTAAAATACAGTTCCAAAAACAGTGTACGAGAAACAAGGGCTCCTTTCAAACGAATGTCCACAAATATCTTATATCCTATCCAATAAATTGACATGGTAGCTCAAACTATTCACAGATCGACTGCACGTCATAATTATTAAACATCTCAATTTCAATATATAAAAAAAATCCAAGATAAAGTATTACTAATATGTAATTATTTTATTAATGATTAAATTGCAAATATATGATCAGTTATTTATACAAAAAACCTACAATTTAAATTAATGTCTGAGAATCTTTAGATAGTGGAATTTCTACTAAAAACAAAGTGATTATCGACAGAATGCTTGTCTTATAATCCACAATGGTGGCACTTTTGATTTTATGATGTAATTTTTTTTTGTTCAAATTTTAATTCAAATTATTTTAGATAAAATACCACAGATAAATAATTATACAAAACAAATTATTAAAAAAATTTAAAAGATTTTTTTTATTAATTTATAATAAAAAAAAAATTAAGCAAAAATGCATAAAGAATTTTCCCAATAGTAGCAAAATAATAAAAATTAAAAAAAAAATTATTATCTTAACCGCAGTCAATAATTAATGTTAATTATAAAAAAAAAATAAATAAATTCGTTTAAATAAATATAAACTGTATTTAACAAGAGAAAATAAACCAATTGATCAAATAATATTAAAATATATAATTAAATTGATATTTTATTGCGCAAAAAACAGGTCAGAAATCTTGAATAAAATATTTTTTATATATATAAATAAAAAATCAAACAATTTTCATTACAACGAATTTTTTTTTCTTTTTCTTTATTACAACAAAATTATGAAAAAAGAAATAAATTTTTTTTGTGTGTTTTGTTTTCTTGTTTTGAATATAATTTGTGTTTGGTAATAATAATAATAATCCAAATGTAATATTTCTTTCTATGAACAAGTAAATTATTAAGCTGATTGCATGTTGTACTTAGTATTACCAAATTCATATACCAAATGTAGAATGTTTTATGGGAATAATATAAAAGGCTGGGTGAATAGTGTAAATAGTATCAGTTGAATAATAATTCGCAAACAAGAAACAATTATTAATAGTGAATTTTTATTAAATAAAATCAAAGTTATCAAAATGTTGAAATTCGTATGTATTTTCGCTGTTATTGGATTTGCTGCTGCTAGTAAAGGATCAGGATACAGTCATGTGTCAGTAATACAACATGCCGGTGACTATCATCATGGAAGCCATGGTGCAGGATTAGCACATTATGGTGGAGAACACGGAGAAAATCATCAGGATTATTATGTAATAATTTAAAACAATTAAAAAAGAGTAAATAACTAAAAATTATAAACACTTTTTCAGCATGAACCAAAATACACTTTTGATTATGGCGTACATGATGCACATACTGGTGATAACAAAAAACAATGGGAAACCAGACACGGTGATGTTGTTAAAGGTAAATAAAAAATCAATAAGGATAATAAAATGCATTAATAAACAATTTTCTAAACTAGGTGGATACATGTTGTACGAGCCTGATGGCACACAACGTATTGTCGAGTACACAGCTGATAAACACAATGGATTCAATGCTGTTGTTAAAAAAATCGGTCATGCACATCATCCAGAGATTTATGGAAAATACAATCACCAGGGAGAAGCTGAACATGGACATAACAATTATCATCATTATTAAAAAATTATTAATAAAAAAAAAAAAACGCTTATTAATCCTTAATGTCAATTACTGTAAAGATTAGTTAATAAAAAATAAAATTTACATTTTTTTCTCAAATATTTTGCCTTCAAATTATTTTAAATATAATTCAGCTAACGTTGTGAAAATGGGTTCGATTTAATAATTTATTTTTTCTTGAATTATTAAGTAATTATCATTACTATAGATTGATTTTTAAATATTTTGTCATTTAAAGTCTGTTGCCTGCTTTTAACTATCATTTTTATATTATGCGTAACGGATTAGTTTTCATGTGTTATTAACTATTCTTAATCAACGATGTTAATTTGAATAAAAGAAATATAATAATATAAATCAGATATAATGCTTATTAGGTTCATTAGTAAATAATAAATATAGACTTCAGCTGAACTGATATCAATAACAAGAAACTCATTATAGTCAATTAAATAATTTACTTATATTGAATAATAAATTCAATTTTATTATGATAATTGAATATATGAATGTGAACCTTTAGCGAAAACAATGCTTACGCTAGCCTAAACGATAACACGTTATATAAAAGATAAAAATCATTATTAAAAAAAGTATTAAGAAAAAATCTTACTAATAATGCCACACAAATTTTTTAAGTGCATTGTTATATGTTACGTAAATTAACAAATAAGTCGGTTGTTAGACTACTTGCTATATTTTTTGTGAAAGTTATGAAATTTTCCAGTTAAACAATCAGATTTATTTATAAATTAATAAGTTTTGAAACTATATACTTTTTTTGTTAACAGTAGAACCTTTAAATTTTTTTTAATAAGAATTCGATATTTGTCCATTACATTGATAAAAGAACTCATGATTGATTTTCTTCAAAAACTTAGTGTTTGTATCCCTTTAACAATGAATGCGATTTTTTTAAGAAAGACTACATACTCATATGTTAGACCAAATTGTAAAAGAATTCGTTAATAGTTAATCTTTTTCAGACAATAAATGTCATAAAATAAAACTTAGAAGTCTTACTGTAGAAACAATAATAACACGGTAACTTTTTATTTGTCAAATTACTGGTAAACAAATATTTCATAATTCCAACAAATTTCCTCGTTGCTAAACAAAGAGACAACAATCTCTATTAAACATATATTTTTAAATAAATGCTCATTATGCTTCATTTCACATGATATAAACAACAAGCATTAAAAATCGTGAATAGAAAAACAAACTAAACTATATATATAACAACATTTTATAATTAAAATAGATAAACAAGAGAGATTTATTCATGATTTTTCAATAAGCAATATTTATTAATAGAAGAAAAAAAATTACAAAATTTTAATAAAAATGAGAAGAAAAAAAAAATGAATTTAATAAACAAGAGCAAAAAAATTGCATCAATAAAACAATTTTATCGTTTAAAATTATGTATTATATTGAAACCACACAGTACAAATTATTTGCTAATTATTTTACATATATAAAACATAAAATTAAATAATAAATAACTTCATAAGAAATAAAATTATAGCAGCAAAAGTGTTATTATATCAAATGCAAATTAGCAACATATAACGATAAACAACAAATCAAATGCATTAATTGATTTGTTGCATTACGAATATCATTCATTCGCTCAACCATGAAAATAAATAACACAATACACATACCGCGCATATAAACATTGATTAGATAATACAATTTTTTATTTTCTTTAATTATTATTTTATTTACTTTTTATTTAAATTAATTAATGAAAGGTAAAAGAAAATTTCCTTTAAATTAATATATATATATTTATTTTGATAAATTGAAATTAATTAGAATCGCCAGCACCAAAATTAATATATAAATAAGCAAATGTTTATTATTTTTATATTCAGTTTATTACTTAGTTTAATCCAAGCAACAATTAAACCAAAATAATCATTTTAATTATTTTATTAATTAAAAATTGAAAAAATAAAATAAAAATGTTTAAAATCGTTTGTATTTTCGCTTTTGTTGTATTCGCTGCTGCTAGCAAAGATGATTTAGGACACAGTCATATTACTATTACTCATTTTGGACATAAAATTGAGCATAAGGATAGTGATGAACACAAAGGTGATACAGCTGAACATGATTTCGGTAGTCATGGTAGCTTTGATAGTGAATACAAATTTGACAAACATGAAGATGAGAATATATTTGCTGGACATGATTTTAAATTTGACGATCATCATGAAGATCATCATGAAATATATCATGGTAATCATGAAATTCATCACGATCATAATGATCATCATGAGCAACACCAAGAAGAACATCACGACTATCATGTAAGTCGAAAAAAAACTTTTATTTAAATTTTTAAATTATTAACGAAAATTTTTCCAGCATGAACCAAAGTACTCATATGATTATGGCGTACATGACTCCCACACTGGCGATAATAAAAATGCTTGGGAAACCAGACATGGTGACACCGTCAAAGGTTAATCACATTAAAAATTAAATTTATATTTTAATAATAATTTATTAAAATATATTATTAGGTGGATACACATTACACGAAGCTGATGGTACCCAACGTGTCGTAGAATACACAGCCGATAAACATAGTGGTTTCAATGCGATTGTCAAGAGAATTGGACACGCTAAGCATCCAGCAGTTTACAGTAAACATAGTCATGAATCTGAAGGACACAAAAGCGAAGAGTATGGACATGAACAGGAATATAAGCACGAAAAGGAGCATAAACATGAACATGGCGCTACAAGTTATAACAATTTTTACCTTCACTCATCAAAACATTAAAAATGTAATTCTTCCATTCAAATAGTCAATTTTCATATAATAAATCAATTAAAACAATTTAAAAATACATTTTTTTATATTTTATTATTATATTATAACGATAATAATTATTATATATACAAAAAAAAAAATGCAAGTGAATAAATAAAAATAAACTAATTAAAGAAATTAATTATGCAATTTTATTAAATTATAAAAAAAAGAAAAGTAAATTCAAACTTACTTTGTTTCTTTTTAATTAAATTAAATTGCTCTATTAGGCGTTACAATACGCATTTCTGGTTTTAAAAATTATGTGAAGTTTTTGTTATATTTATTTAAAAGTTTATTTATGCACTCATGCAACTCACAAGCAGTTGCTTTATCGATGAACTATTTTTACTCGAAAGAAAGTTACCCGGTAAACAAATCAGGCACGAATTTATTAATTTATTGCTATTATATTATAGTATTTGCTGCGTATTAAATCATTAAATTTAGTTACTCACTATCAACAAGTATATGAAATTTTTAAATACAAAAATATAATCAAAAATATAAATAATATTTAATGGAATTAAAAATTTTTCCGGTAAAATTCTATATCGGCAAATATTGTATTTTAAAGCAATATAGTTAATTTATAGAGTTTTCTTTTTAACTTCATGGTATAAATAAATATCAATCAAGCTATGTTGTTAAATGTATCATCTTATTGTTGTTAATTATGAATTGTATTTCGTCTTCATAGCTGTATTTATGATTATACAATTTTAAACATTTAAGAGGCATACCCAAAGCTTCCAATTTTCAAGTGTTGTTGAAAACTTAACAAAATTGAAAAATTAATATTATTATAATCATTCTATTTAATAGTTTTGTAAATGTTATTAATAGTTTAAGGAAGTATTACATAAATGCATTAACGAGCACTATTGTTCTTTTATGTATTCCACTTAAATAAAATTAAAAATTAAAACAAAGAAAATAATTTTATTGTAAAATTTTTTTTATTGTATCTTTATGAAGCATTTTTTGAGATAAAAGAAATGTATAGAATGGAGAAAGCATATTATTAACAAGGAAGCAAATAGATGTCATAAAAATTTTGTAAATCACTTTGGTATTTTTTTTTTTTTTTTTTGTAATTTTTCTATTATTTGTTTAATTATTCTAATGGTGGTATTGTGTGACATGGCTGATAGCATCATGTCCATGTCCGTGTCCTAAATCGTGTCCATGTCCATGACCTAAATCATGTACATGGTGTGTTTCTGGATGATGAGCATGACCGATTTTCTTAACGACAGCTTCGAAACCATGATGATCATCAGCTGTGTATTCGACAATGCGTTTTGTACCATCAGCTTCGTCTAAGCTGTATCCACCCTTAACAACATCACCGTGTCTGGTTTCCCATTGTTTTTTGTGGTCACCAGTATGTGGGTCCTTTACACCATAATCGAATGAGTACTTTGGTTCGTGCTGCATAAATTAAGAAAATAATTATGTTTTACAATTTTAATTAGAAAAAAAATAATTTAAATTAATTTACATGATGATCGTCATGATGAATATCATGATGGATATCATGATGGATATCATGATGGTCGTGACTTATATGATGATCATCGTGTCCAAGATAAGCACCACTATGTATTCCATGATGACTATCATGCTTTAATGACTGGCTGTAACCAGTGTTAATAGCAGCTGCAACAGCAACAAAAGCCAAAATTCCAACAAACTTCAACATTTTTTTTTTTTTTTTTGATGAAAAAAAATTAATTTTATTTTACAAATTGTTCACTAGTGGACACAACTGTGTAAACTGATACAAATAATCAAAATCACTGATCTATTTATATGAAAATAACTTGTTATCGTTTATTGGGAGAAATATTAAGTTTAGCTTAAACAAGTGGAGGCGCCATTTCTATGCAACAAATTTAAAATTTTATGTAATTTTTTTTTTCTTTATTTTAAAAGAAAATTTATTCAATAATTTCTATAATATTAAATGAAATTACATAAAAATAATTTATTCATTTGACATTGGGTAGATTGAAATGGAAATTTAAAGAAAAAAAAAACATTTTTTTTTAAACTAATTTAAAAAGCTTTACGTAATATAAACTTGTTGAAACTTTTTGTTTTTAGATTATTTATTAAAAATAATTTTGATGTTTTTAATTACTTGTTTACAGGCAATATGTATTGAAATAAAAAGAGAAATAATGCGGAAAAGTAATTTACGAAAAGTATAGTAATAATTTATATAATAAGGTGGGTGTATTTTGGTGTAATACATCATAGGTAAACATAGCTGTTAATAGAAAAGATTGCATTAATGTACCTATTTAATTAAAATTATAAAAATGTGGAAATTTATTTAGCTGTAATCGGCTTAGCTGCTACAATTGTCATTTAGTATCTTTATGTCTCACTGTGAAACAACACAAGCATTATTAGTAAAGTGATTGTTATTCTAGTTATTCTGGTTTTGTTTTGGCTAATCATTATCGTAATTACAATTTTAAAAAATAAAAAGACAGAATATTAAACTCTAAATTTGTAATAAAACGTAAATTTTCCCAACCGAAAAACATCAAAAAGCAATTAAAACAAGACAAAAATGGAAATTCAGACACAATAATGTCAATAAAGGTTACTCGCTAATAAAAATCAAATAATAATAATAAACAAGTTTCATCTACAAGTAAATTTCATTTATTAATTTACAGGTAGCTGCTAATAATACGAAAATAAAAACACAGCTGATTCATGATTTTATTTTACGTTATTAATTATTTCCAAAAAAAAATTTCAAAAGTAATATTACCTACAGCGTTGCAGAAACTCATAAGTCATTTGCCAAATACAATTAAAGGAATTAAAACATGATAATATATTGTATTTGGTGTATCATAAATATATAAAAAAATTATTAAATAAACCTTTTTTTTCTCTTGTAAATTTATTATGCCAGCAAAAGGTAAACAAAATAAAAATAAAAATTATTTATTTTTATATAAAATTAATTTATTCAAATGATATTCATGTAAAACACGGCCGAAAGACGCATTTTATTTTTTTTTTTTTTGTAAATTTAATTAATTTAACATAATACTGTCTGATATTATTTAATAAAAAAATTTTATTTTCGTATAATTAACAAATATAATCAAAAGAAAATATTAAAAAATAAAACTTTTAAACAAAGAAATTCAATTAAGAAATTTGAATAAAAAAAAGTGTCAAGAAACTAAGAGAAAATTAATAAAATTTTAATGTTTTTTGATTAGAAATTAATAAATTTAATTTAATTATATAATAATAATTTTGTCATCATTGATTTTGTTTTATATGATTGGTACACACACACATTAACTTGGTTTACTTAATTTTATTTTATTTATGGTTTAACATAACATTTCTTTTGACGTAGCTTTCAGACATCACAAGAAACGAATTAAATAATTAATTAAAGTGAAAATGAAATCGATTCAGATTCGATAATTATTAGTTAATATTGACTAACAACCATAAATCTGATATAAAATAAATGTTAATAAATAAAGCTGTAAGGAAATATAAAATAATTTTATCAGCAATTATCGTTAATACATTATTATTTATTGATGTAAATAAAATGAAATTGCAGAAATGGCAAATATACATTTTTATCGTCCTTTTTTATTAGTTTTATTGTTTATTATTCGTTGGATATTTTCCAGGCTGTTTTTTGAATTAATATACAGTGCCGTCTGAGGAGATGCGAGCAAAACATCACCACACGATGAACTAAACCTTATTAATTATCAATTTAGGAATATTTATTGTAATATTAGATTAGGAGTTTTTTTTGTTTATTTTCAAAAGTTAAAAGAACAATAACTGAATTAAATCTGTCAATTAAATATATCTGCTGATACTGATCCTGTCTTTTTGATTTTATGATTTAATTGAATTATTTTATTGCAAAAAAAGCAACAATAAAAGCATAAAATACCACATATTAAACAAATTTATGACCGACGATAATGTCCAAAAGCAATTTAACAATAAAAGAAACCTATTAAGTGTGGTCATAGGTGGCAAAAGCTTCTTTTTTCAAGAAACTAAAATTGTTGGTGTTTTTTTTTGCAGAAATATTTACTAAATTTTCAGTTTATAGTTATATTCTTGCACAATAAACTGTTAAAATTTACAACACGAGCTAAAAAGCTATACATTTTATGTTTCACGTGTCCTACCCACTAGCAAAAAAAAAAATTAAAAAAAAATGAGTTAAATAGAGGAAAAAGAAATAATACAATATACATATCATAGTTAATTACAAATTTAATTAATTATATATTATAAATGAGCTTTCAAAGATATGAATGGGAAGTGTGCATAGATAACATGCTATGCCTATGTTGAGGACAGGGTGTGACATTAACAAATTATATTTTATTATTATTGATAATTCCATTAAATTTCATTTTAGTCAAGTAATTATTCGCACGTTACTTAAACAAACAAAGAATAACATAAAAAATGCGATAAAACAAAAACGTTGTTAATGACCTTCATTTAAGTTTAATTACTTTGCCTTTTGTTAACCGAAAACCATGTAATCTACATAAAGCGATTGGATTTTGCTTTATTGTTTTAAATTGTATTGTTTAACAAAATAACTGTTGTCCAAGTATCTTATCCATTTCAAGTTAACCTTCGCAATTTGACATTAAGTGGTTTAAAAAGTGTAAAATCAGTGTTTAAATTAAAATATATTTCTTATAAAAAATAACGTACAGTCACATTAAAATGATGCAGATGCTGGCAGTATCAGATTTTTTAAAATAAAATATATTATTTAAACACTGCTAGAGTAATGTTAAAATATTAAATTATAGGACACATCACTTAATACATCAATAAATCTATATTTAGAATTAATGGAATTAATTCTAAAATAAAAATTAAAAATTATTACACGAGGAGCAAATAACTCAAAATAATATAGAATATATATAACAAAACAAGTAGCACAAGTGATAGACCATAAATCACTCGGCACGATATTGTCCTCAACCAATTAAATGAAATTGATCCGATCGATTTTTGTTTTTATGTTTTTAATTAAAAAACAATATTTAATGTGCAAAACGCTAATAATAACTAAAAAAATATTAAAATATAATTTATTTTTTCTTAAAAAAAAAAAAAATCAATTATTTGCGATTTTTATTTATTTATTTAGCAGTAGATGAAAAAGAAATTATACTAATAAAGAAAATAAAATAAAAATTAATAATTATATCTAATTCAATAATATTTGAGGTCAAACCGCGATGTTAGAAACGGAAAACATTAAACAAACAAGCAAACG
Organism: Ptychoptera contaminata; assembly: GCA_963942525.1. Taxonomy (NCBI): domain Eukaryota; kingdom Metazoa; phylum Arthropoda; class Insecta; order Diptera; family Ptychopteridae; genus Ptychoptera; species Ptychoptera contaminata. Next base: position 11,391,569 of record OZ012638.1, on the reverse strand, counting down.
AACCGTTGTTTTTGGGTTTTTTTTTCTATATAAATATTTTTTATTATTTACTTTTCAATATTATTTATTTACTTATTTTATACAGTGGTGTCTGGCTTTTCGTGGGATCTTTTTCTTTATTTGTACAGTAAAAATACAAAGTGTTTTGCAATTTTTTATCTTTAGTCACATTTGCATTTTTTATTTCGTATGGTTCTGTCAAGTAAATGATACTAGTAAATTGTGGAAACAACACAAAATTAATTAATTTACCACAATAAATAACGTCTGTAATTTATTATTTCTAATACTAAATGTTATTACTTTTGCAAGCGGCACGGTTCCGGACTTGTGATTCATCAAAAATGACATTTTAAAATAAATTAACAAGCTTAAAAAAGTTTAAAAAGCTAAAAGATCATAAAAAATCACGTAAAACCCAAACAAAAAACTAAATTAAATGAAACAATGGAAATAACATAATAATAAACGATCAAACTAATCAAAAAAATGATTATGCATTATTTAATACATACGATGATGAAAAAATTAAAATTTTAAATTAAAAACTTTTATTTAATCGTGCACTTTGGATGTACAGTAACAGTACTTTAGATCAATTTATATGTCGTATTAAATTGGAACAGATATGAGTTAAAACTTGTTTATTTTTCATAAATATACCAAGCATGTTTGTTCGATGTACTTAAAACAAAGGCTTGCATATGTTCCAAAAACAAACGGCAAACAAAGATATGAACTAAGGAACCATTCATCAGCAGAAAAAATAATCTTTGAATAATTATAGTGCAAGCACAATGCTTTTTATGTTTATTAAACATCGTATAGCATTGAAAAATTATCTAATATCCATTATCTCTTAGACGTACCTTTGAAACATAAACACAAATATTTAAAGCTAATTAAAACCTTATTTTAAAATTAAATGTATCAGTTAAAAACATTTGAAAAGCCTCTAGTACCGTCTCTGATAACATTCAATGTCGTTTGATATATAATAAATCCAAAAACAAGACTGGCAACAATGCGATGTTAATTTGCTGCTGGTGTGTAGTAGTTACTTTAAGCGTTCTTATGTTTTAAACAAAACTATGTTAACGTAAAGCATGTTAACGAAAACAGCAAACATAACACAAGCATACATCGTTACTTTGCTAATCAAAACAAACCGCCACTACACAAACGCGGATCTAACGAATGTTTGTTTTTTTTTCATTCATTTAATATTTTTTGATATTGTTAATGATTCGCGTAGTATTCAACACAGTACTAATTTTTATAATAAAAAATAATATTAAACTTGGTATCGTATTGAAATGATGAATAAAATATTATTAAAGCAACATGTAGCGAGCAACGTTACGTAGAATAACGAAAATTAAAGCCAAACAAAAAAATTATTATGATTACAAGCAGTCAGTATAAGTCAGTTTTGCTACGCGAATTGCAAAGGAATTTTGTTCATCAGGTAGTTTAGCTTAGATCGTGATCGTGAGTGTTCACAAATTGTGCGTTTCTTTACTGAAATAAAAGATTTCTTTTTCTATTATTTTGCATCAATAATTGTTGATTTCAATATCAAAAGTCAACAAAAGGATTAAAAAGTCAGAAAAATTAAGGAAATAAATTTGTTTATTAAAAAATTCAATTTATGAATACAAATGCTTGTCTGCAGTGTTTTAATATAAAAAATAAGCAGAGTGAAAAAATAAAATTATTAAAAATAAAATGTGCTTGATGAAATTGTGCATAAAAAAATTTGTGCTAAAAGAAAATTGTGCTTTATACTCGTACCCTGTGTAATAAACGATAAGAAGACAATAAATAAAATAAAATCACCAAATTAAGCACCAAGGTAGTTGAGTTCATTATTACTTTTAATACAAAATAAATAAAAACGTAATTCTCAGGTAAAAAAAAAAATTAAATAAATAAATAACAAAAACAAATAACAAATCTTTATTTGTTTAAAAAAAAAATATTCAAAAACCCAAAAATGAATAAATTAATCAAAAAGAAAAAATGAAATAACGAAACCGGTTATATTAAATAAATTTTTACGAAAAACTATTCGATTCACCTTTACTTAGTGTATACAATATTGATTAAAATTAATGCAAATTTTTTTTTACGATTTCCATGCAATTATTATCATTTATTGAATAGTTATAGTGAAAATTTTTAAGGTAAACAATTTAATACGTTTAAAATTCTTATTGTTTGAATTTACTGAAAAAATAACCAATAAAATGTCTCTTAAATAAAATTTATTTGCATTCAGGTGTAACAAGTAATCAAAGTTAAATAAGCAGTGTTTTCCCGTTTAATTTGTATTGAAATTCGCATAAATTGATTACGTTATATTTTATTTATTGGTTAAATATTTTTATTACGGTAATTTTTATTTTAGTTTGTTTTAAAAATAAACCTAAGTAATTTAAACCAATACTTTTGACTAAACTAATTATTTGTCCATGAGTAAAACAAGGTTTTCTTTTTAAAATTAGTCCATCAATGCATTGTAGAACTAAATCTTGATTGCAATATAACTTTCAATTGCAAATAAATTTAATTAATAATAAAAGCAAGTTGTACTGATTAATTAAAAAAAATGTATTGATTTACTCTAAATTTCACAATAAAAATAATTATATTTTATTTCTCTTGTCTATAACATAAATTTTTTTCGCTATTTAAGCATTAATATCTATATGTGTGAAATACAAAAAGGTTTGTTATCAAAAAATCAGAAAAATAAATAAATAAATAATAATAATAATAAAAAATAACAACAACATACGTACCATCGTAATCAAGCTCAATTAATAAATAAATAAACTGATAGCAATAAAAAATAATTACATTTCTTAACGAGAATGACAAAGTTTTATTGTATTTTTATTATTGATAGGAAAATAAATAAACTTTATTGAAAAAAAAAACGCACATACATATGTATATATGTTTAATACAAGACGTCTTTTTATTTTAATACTTTAAAAACCTTTATCTGTAAAAATAATAGTCTATTTTGATAAAAAAAAGCAAAAATAAAATTAAATTAATTATTGTAAAACCGAAATTACAAAATTATTTTTTAGAAAGAAAAAAATATTTATTTTTTTCAGTAACAAAATTCGCTGAATTTTCGCTTAATAATATTTAGAAGAAAAAAATAAATAATTTTTAATTGTTTTTCATATGTTTGCGCTAATTGTGGCTTTTTTTATTATTCTTTTCTTTTTGTTTTAATTAATTACACATCCTGTAGGTCAGTTTATGCTTCTAAAAAGCATAAAAAAATGAAATATTTTTTGATAAATTAAAGTGTTTTTTATACCAGTTTAGTTTTTTATATCAGTTTTAATTTTTTAATTAATAAAAAAATACTTTTACAAGTATTGTATGCGGTTTAAGCAAAATTGTTTTTCTGAATAACGAAAAAAAAAATATAATAAAACGTTACATGCTATGAATAAATTAAATTTAATTTGTAAAAATTACTTGCTACATGCTACCTTGACAATGCAAAGCAACAGGTAATAAGCAGACAGTAATTTATTTTTTTTTTTATATATAATATATATTTTTATGTATTTTTTATATTTATTCGATAAAAGAAAAGTTTATTAAAAGTAAATTCTTTAGAAAATGTCACTGTTAGATTGTATTTTGCGCGGTAAATTATCTGACATTTGACTATTTTAATTGGTATTGTGTTGAAAAAAAAAAATAAATAAAATTATTATATCACTTTACTTTGATTTTTATAGATTGTTTATCTGCGATAAAATTAATGCAAATTTTCTAATTAAAATAATAATAACAATTACACTCAATAAATAGTATATTTTTTGTTACAATGACTGAACATATAATATTTTTATCAATTTAATATTGCTGTTTTTCATTGCTTTAGAGTTTTCATTATTGTTTAAAAATAACAAGATAACTTATTCACATAATGCATAAATTATGCAGCATTTTAATCCCACTCACATCCAAAATTATTATAATTTTATCTGTATGATTTTTCAAGAGGTCAATATAATCATATAATATAGATTTATTTACTTTATCACAATTTAAAACATCATTTGCACATGTTAAAACTATACAGCTTTCATCAGTTAAGCAATTTATTTCCGGAAAAAATACACACAAATTTCAAACCTCTTTTACAAACAAAAAACATCAATAATAATAAAAAGAAAGAAAATATTTTACAAATAGTGAAATTAATTGAACAAAACAATAAAAAAAATTACCAAAACAAATAAACAATCCCAACAATATATTCGTATCAATAAAGACTTTTAAAAGCAACGATAAAGAGACAATGACTCACTTCCTCAAAATCATTTTTTTTTTTAAATAAGAAATATTCAATTTTAATATCTTTTCGCATATAGTAAGAAAACAAGCAAAATATTGTCATTTCTCAAGAGTTTAAAGTCGAATTTTAATAAAGTGTTAATTTGCATATTGATTTACATAAGTAAACAATTAGGCGCTTTGTGTGATCGTTTAAAGCCAAAATTATATATGTTTTTTGCCTGTTATTAAAAAATATAAATTGATTTTTTATCATTTATTTAATAGAACTGAAACAACAAAACGCCAGTAATAATAGCAAATGATTAATATAAATTTCAATCAAAATAAATAAACATTTTTATTTCTTAATATTAGAATAAAAAAGAAAACACTTTTCCACCTGTTCAGCACTCTTTTATTTCAGGAAATTGAACGAATTAATCTCTAGCTAAGTGTTTTATTACTTTTTTGTGTAAAAGAAATTTGTTTTTAAACATTTTTACATTGAATATTTGAATTTCTTTTTATAATGAAAATCAATCAGAGATTATTTTTATTTCTATTTTAAAACGTTTTTATTAGTAAATAATATGAGATCGTTGGAATATTTTTATTTTGTGATGAAAGTTGTTTTGATAATAAATGCTTCTTTAAGTTTTTACCTAATGAAAATAAAAATTTAAAAAAAAAACAAACAAGGAAAATAAAAAGTAAATTAAATGTTTCATTGGATTGAGTGGGTGGAATGGATTTAAGAAGATTTTTTTTTACTGCTTTTAATATAATTACGATTTTTGTTTTGTTTAAGATAAATTTCTCTAACACTGTTTTTTTTTTTAATAAAAGAATTTCAAACACAGTATATAATTAAACAAAATCGTTTTTAATATTCTGATATAATATAAAATGAAATTAGCATAAAATTTAAGATTAAATACAGCAAATTGTTTAAAAAAGAAAAATAATCAAAGAATATAAATGACTCTTTTTTTTTTTGTTATAAATCGAACATAAACGGGGCGTTTTTTTATTTTAATTTTTATTGTCATATAATATAAAATGTTATCGTAAAAGTGGCAGAATAGTATTTAATAAATTTTATAATTATTGTGGCTGAAATAAGTTATAGAAGAACCAAAACATCCATTCAATTTACAACGCAAATGCTTGTAACGCTCAGCGGTATATAATGCTAATAAATTTGTTAAAATAAAAATTAAAAAAAAAAAAAGAAAAAGATTAATTAATAAATTAATTTCAAATATAAACAAAAGATTATTTTATACTGTAAAAAATAAAAAAATAAATATAATAATCAGACATAACCCACATTGTCTTAGTATAGAAAAATTAAAATTGTGAAATGTATTGAACAAAAAACACTTTGTTTTTCCTTAATCAACTATTGTGTCTATTGCATGGTGTATAGGGTGTAGTAACAGTTATACTCCAGAAGATTAGCTTATACAGTGTGTCTATAGAACTTAATTAAAATAAACTCAAATGTATTAAACACATGTTTATCGTGCCTTCGGTATTTACACTGATTTTTCATTAATTAAAAGATAAATTAATTTTTTACCAGCACAAATTTCAAGTGATTTTATTAACGGCTTAAAAATATATAAAATTAAATTGTTTTTCTTTATTTATGAACAAAAAGCATTAACTAAAATTTATGTTTTTCGAATTTATTTTAGAGTCAAAAGGTTTTTTTTTTGACTGCTGGTTATGATTTATTTATTTAAGTGGATTTTTATCTATGCTATATATCTTCAGTTTAAGTGCAAAACTTTACAAATATGATACAAATATATTTTCTATGAAAATTATTGAAATGTTTTATATAAAAAATAGTATAAATTTTATCTACCATTGTGGCAATGTCGAGAAGCAAGGTCTTGAACATTAAACATTAAGATAAAAAACATTATGGCAAGAAATTTTCCGGGCTACACAATAAACTGTAGAAGATTAAATTTTAATTGGAAAAATTGCCAATTAACGAAAAAATTGTAATTATTTTTAACAATATCAAATCCTTAATAAATTAACTTTACCACAACAAAATAGAAAACAAACGATATCAATCCATAAGAAAAAATCATTTCTTGATAATAGACAGTATTTTTGTCGTTGAGATACTTTCGCTGACGTACTTTAATTTAATTAACAAAGAAAATATGATTCAGTCAACAGAATCGACTTCAGCCTACTAAAGCGCAATAAGAATAAGAACTTTTGACAAACATTTAATTTTATTTTTGATAAGAATGAATAAAACGATAAAATTTCCTCGTTGGAGTGTTATTAAGTAAATAATTAAATTAGTCATTAATTATGCTAGAAAATTAATATGAAATTAATTAATTTGTGTCATATTGTGGTGATAATAACTCAGTTGGGTTCTTCAATTCATCACAAAGCATCACACCGCAAAATTTACGTCGAAACATACAATTAAACAGTTTTATTTTAAAAAATACTATTGTTAATCGTTCAAAAATTATTTTTTTTAATTGTTTTTGGTAGAAAATTGTGGGTGTAATTATTATTAAGGATAATTGTTTTAATTCCCTAACATATTTAATAAAATTAATTATACTAAAGAAAATAATTAAAACACTTTATTAATTAATAAAATTAAAAACTATACACATAAAAAACGTGACTAATGGAGATAATTCATTCTCGATTCCAGTGCAAAATAAACAGCTCATAAGTTAACCGGTAATATTCCCAGGTTACCACAATGTATTTCTGTATAAACAGAGTCGTATTTATAATACATTTTCAGTTAAGCAGAAGCTTAACGATAATAAATTGAGAATAATTCTATATTTATAATCGGCAAGACTGGTTTGCTATTTTAAAACAAGTTTTATTACGTTTTCTCCATTATAATCCACAACCTTTTGTAATTTCTAAGAATTTAATAATTTTTTATATGGTGAGAATCTACTGATACTGTATAAAAAAGTTCTTAAAAAATATACAATTCTTTATCAGTTTTCGACCGAATAGTCGTATTTTACTAGTTACATCACTGATAAATAAAAGTACCAAAATAAAAGCCATTAATAATAATTAAATTTCAATAATTTATTACTTTTTTTATCCTAAGTATTTATATTGTTATTAAAAAAATAAACAAACAATAATAATATCATTAAAAATAATAATAATAGAAAACGCACATTTATGTTTTACTAAAAAACAACTTTAGTTAGACGTTTATCGCGGTTTCATTTTTCATATTTTTTTATATATATTTATTTTGTCACATCAGTTGATATCTTTAGAGAATATAATTTATTGCTTGTAGCTTGATACTATTATTAATTTCATTAAAATTAATGTTATTCGCAGTCAGAAACGATAAAAAAGAAAATAAAATAGAAAATAGAAAATGAAAAGAATAATAGATTTTTATTTGTTGCTATGTTTTGTTTATTATATTGTGCAACAATTAAGTCATTAGGAAACTAAATTAAGTATATTATTAGTAATTAGTAATTAATAATTAATAACACTATAATAAAAAATAACTTTGATTTAATTGGTTCAATAGAAAATAAAGTGAATATAACAATGTTTTGATTTTGCCAGCTATAAAAATTAGTGTAATGAGTAATTCCGAAATATTTGGCTAGTTTATAAACTTAATTAATATTATTTTTACAGTTGCTAACTAAAATAAACTTAATAATTTTACTTAATATAATTAAAAAATAATAATAATTATTCTTAGATTATAATATTCAAAATAATAACAAACAATTGGATATTAATTTTATCTTTTTACTAATTTAAATAAATTAATTTAATAAAAATACAATTCAATTAAAAAAATAAATATTTCTTAAAAATTATAATTAACTAAAAACAAGTAGATAATACAATAACAATACCAAAAATATATCAACAGACATCATTATAGCCAAATATACTATTTCAAAAAAAGAAAAAGGTGCACATGACACATTAACCAATCCAATTACTAAGTAAATTTAATTAATTTAATATTAAAAACAAAAAATTCATCCAAAAAAAATGAAACGGAAAGCATTAATGTGCTTTAACTGTGCAACAATCAATAATGACATTTTGTTAAAAATGTGAACAGATTTTTAATTAATTTATTATTATGTAAATTATTAATAGCAATGATTATTTTTTTGGTTTTATTATAAAAAAGACATCAGTTAATTAGCAATTGTAAACATCGCAAGAAAAAGCAATTATTTTTCTAGTGTACGTGCACAGTAGCAATTTAGTTTTGCATGACACTTTGTGATGTATACTGCATTAGCAAAAATAAAAACCATCTAAGTGTTATTTTCCTATAATATTATTAAAATGATCGACTTTATAATACTTACAATAATCAAGTAATTAATACTTGACAAGGTTTTTCTCTATTATCAAATTAATAACATTTTTTTAAATGTCAACAAAAACAAACTTATACAAAGTTTCACTTTTCGTAAATTTTGTTTGCATTATGAAATATTTATTCTGTAAATTATTCCCCAATTAAGCAATAAAATTGTTTTATTTAGTAAAAATAAAAATTTATATAAATGGGATACGTAGCTACGAATCCTGTTTATTGATTGAGCAAACAATTTATTTTTTGTTTCATTTAATTCGCTACATATTTATTACAGCAAGACTTTGCTTTAACACATAGTCATGCTCGCTGATAGATTATTTTCATTCAAAAAAAAATCGCACATATCCATAATAATCGTAAAACAAATAATAAAAAAATAGACAATGCTTTTGGCTGTTGCTGCTGACCTTCGAAATATGTTTACCAAAAAAAATGCGACCAACATTATATGAAAACAATACGAAAATACAATAAAGACGATATGTACGAATGTATTTTTTCTTTTCACTAATACCAAGTATGTTATTGTCGAACAAATGCGTTTATCTTATAAATAGCACAGTTCACAATTATTTCTTTTCATAATAAAAAAAAACAATTATTGAATTCTTCTGTACGAATTGCTGCAATCACTCAAATTAGTCTGCTAATCGAAAGTAGGTGTGCCCAAGTAAATTGGATATTCACTCATATTATTATTTAAAGAAAAATCTTATCAGCATAACATAAATATGTTGTTATCACTTAAAATTATCCAATTTCTGAGTATTTTATATAATTTACATTTTCTATTTTTAATGGTAAAATAAGAGATTCTGAAAGCAAGAAGTTAGTAAATTGTTTAGAAGAAGTACAATATTTATACTAATATAACTTATTAGTTAACAAATAAATGATAGTTAAATTGTAAGAAACAAAAAATAAGTTTAAAATAATTGAGCTAGATAATCGTAACACTTAATTTAATTAACAGATAAATGTGTAGTCAGATAGTCAGTTTTTTTCTTTAGTAAACAATATAAACAGATAATAAAATTTTGCTCAGATTTAAACAAACCATTACACGATTTACTATGCAAAATAAACGGAATTTCCTAGCTTCACCGATAAAAAAAAATTACATAATTACTTGTTTGTAGTAAAAAACCAGAAATAAAAGAATTTAAATCGTGACAAGTTGTGTACACGAATCAAGAAATTAATTAGAAACGCGATGCTTTTAAAAGAATTATTTTTAAAAAGGTCACTCAAATGTTTATTTAATCGTCTTGATATTTAAAAATTAAATTTATATAATTATTTAATCGGATTTACAACTACTTTAGCTAATTTATTTATTTGTTTGTCTAAAGTGTTTTTCTATTAATTAAATAAAAAATTATTTATTTTACCGACGTGTAAATTGCTTAAAATTAATATTTTTCTTATTAATTTTTTACAGTGTGCTAAATGTGGAAGATACAAACCTTTAGTAGATAAAAATATTTAAAAAAAATGAAAAACATTTACAAATTGCTGATTATACTTGTTATAAAATTAAATTTAATAAATTGCTATGAGCAATTAGATGATGTACCCTGTAGTTTTCATAACACAATCAATATAACCGATGGAGTACAAATTGGCGATAGCATTTTATATAATGGTATTACGTTTACACCCGGTTTCTATGGCACTTATAATTACGAGTATATTAATGTGAACACAAAGTATCTGGTTGAACCACATTTACGCGGTTGTATCTGCAAATTAAAGTCACAACCGTGTATAAGATTTTGTTGTCCCACGGGATTCGTATATGATGCTGATGAGCGTAAATGTGCGCCTGACCTAACAAAAATGATTAATCTGCAGTTATATATAAATGTGACCAGTGTGCCTGATGGCATTGACGAAGAGGTGAATTTATATGATATTTTCTCAATAATACCTGGAAAGCCATGCTCGCAAATGTTCTTTTTGGAACCAGAGGAAAATGGTGAGGATGACGAATGGACACTAATGAGCAACGGCGTTATTGTGCTTAAAGATGAATTTAAGACAGAATTTGATAAGGATCATTATTGTATAACACCGTATTTACACAATAAAAGTGAACCGGTTAGCGTACGCGCCATGATTTGTTTTGTTGAGAAAACCGATTACAAATATCAACTTTATCCAATTGGTGAGCTTTAATTTTCAATCTACAAATATCTATATAATTTTTTACACATGCTTAATAAATAAATTAAACAAATAAACAGAAATCGATAAAATACGAAAAAATCATAGTAATTAAATTGTTGAGTTTTGATAGAATTTTGTTGACATTTGTTAACGCCAAATATACCAATTTATATATTTAATTAAATATATTTCTATTGTCCCAAACAGGTATGCTTTTATCAATACCGTTTCTATTAATAACATTCCTTGTGTACGCATTAATACCAGAATTAAGGAATTTACATGGACGATGCTTAATGTGCTATGTAGCTGGTTTAACACTTGGCTATTCCGTATTGGCATTTGTACAATTAAATGGTGACAATCAAATTAATTCAATAATATGCAGTGTTTTAGGTAACTTTAATGATTTTCCTTTCTATTTAATATTTTTATATAATTTTTTTTGTTTACTTTAAGGTTTTACTATTTATTACGCATTTATGTTTAGCTTCTTCTGGCTGAACGTTATGTGCATCGATATTTGGTGGACTTTTAAGTAAGATTTTTATTAAATTTATCTATTACTTGTTTTTTTTTTTATTTCAAGGCTTAAGCCGCATAATATTTGTTTGAAGTATAATAATCATAATAATTAAAATGTTTTTTTTTTGTAGAGGTGTACGCGGCTCAAAAAATGTTGCAGATAGAAAAAAATATATTTTATATTCATTATATGCGTGGGGTTCTTCATTAACGATGTTATCAATAGCAATATTCATGCAATTTAGCGGTTTAATACCAGACATATGGAGTCCAGGCTTTGGTGAACGTAGTTGCTGGCTTAAAGGTATATTTAGGTCGTTTTAATTTGAATAATAATTATTTTTAATTAATTATGTGTAATGTTTTTTATGTGTTTCAGACACCAAAATAACCGAATTTATTTATTTATATTTACCAATTATAATATTAATTTTAATAAATTTAACATTATTTATAATAACCGCATATACGATAAGAAAATTACAACAGGAGACTGCATCAATTGTGAAACGAGGTGACAGCCGTAAACATTCGAAATTTGAAAATGATAAAGATAGGTAATAAATTTATAAAACATAAAAACTATATTATTACTCTTTAATCAGGGCAAGTTATATATAAATAATCAGGTCAAACCCACAAAGAAACCACTTCCTTATGCTGTTGTTTGATTATTTTTTGCTTCAAAAACATGAAACAACAGATTCATTTTTTCTTAAATAATGTAAACAAACAAAAAAAATTCTTTTCTTTTCATGCTAATTGATTGGATCAACGAATTGTTCAACAAATAAAAATAACAAATAGATTTGGTTTATATCTTCGTTTATTTATAATAATGGGTGTAACTTGGTCTATGGAAGCTATATCATGGATAACCGATTCAAGTTTAGACCGTGAAAATTGGTTTTTCGTTATAACTGATATATGTAATTCATTACAAGGATTCTTGATATTTGTATTTATTGTGTGGAAACCTAAAGTAAAGAAGTTGATCGTTAAAAGGTAAATTATATTATTATTTCAATAAAAAGTAACCTAAATATTGTTGTTTAAAGTACATTGAAACCTTGTAAATTGTGGCTGAAAAGTGTTATGAAAAAATATAATAAACATTTACTAGGTTATGACATACTGCAAACAAAAAATCCACAATATGCAAGGTATTATTGTTCAAATAAACAACAATCTAAACATAAATATTAATTCATAAACATTTGTTTATATGTTATAACACTTTGCATTTATTTATCTATATTAAATATTAAAAATATTTATGTACAGTGTTTAGTTTACCCATGTATTTAATCAACAAACAAGCATTTATTACAAAAATTAATAATTTTTGTAAACAAACAGACCACAAGCTATAAAATTCTTTCATCTTTTTATTAATTTTTATTACTGTGTTATTAACTACAAATTAATCAAAAATCCGATTAAATATTTTTTATTAATTAATTTATTAATAATTAAATATATTTGCATAATTTATGTCAATTATAATAATATTAGCAATAACAACAACGATAAGATTAGGGTAATTACATTTGATAACATTTTGTTTTATTATTATTATAATTTTATTTGTTTTATTAATCTTATTAAATCCTTCTGGATAATCATTATATTATAAATAGCGTGGTTGATGTGTATAATACAGATAAGCATGCTCGAAGAATATTCAAAATTATAATATTACTGTTTAATAAGAAAAAAGGCACAAATACGGTAGTAATTTCAGACAAATTTTAAAATCTATAATGTATAGTTTCGGTTTCAATTAATGTACATCCCAATGACTAATTTCACTGTACTATTATTATTGATAACATGAGAAACATATTTAATTGCTTGAAGCAAGTGACTGTGTAGTAAAATAATAATAATCGTAATTATGTTTATACAGAGATAAAAGATTGCAACAAACATTTAAAGGTCACACATAAAACTCCAGTTTATTAATGAAATTTAATTTAATAATTAAAATTAGTCATCTTGTTCGTGTGGCCACATTCTAGTTTAATCAAATGATACTGTATGTGGTGGTGTTAGTCATTCATTTAATTTATTTCTCTGCTTTTTTTTTATTTATTATTCATTCAATATTATTTTTTGTCTTGAAAAAAAAATAAATAAATAAAACTATTTATACAATGGAGAAAAAAAATTCAAAAATATATAAATATAATAATAACAAAAATAAAGGAAACAGATATTATTCTAATAATTTGCATTATCTTTATAAATAAAAAAACATAATTTTCTGCATCTATCTTTTCTATAATCATGTAAAATAACTATAATTCATTATCTTTTCTTCTTGTTTTTAATATTGTGTTTTAAACAATTATTTATTAATTAATTTAAGATTAAATTATTTGCTTGAATCGTTCAGGATTTGTTACAATATCAAAATTTACAACACTGAAACAGAGTCTGGACAATAATATAAGAAATATTTAATCAACGGGAAACTAAAAATTTTAAATTATAAATTTTTTAAATTTAAAAATAAAATTTTATCATTAAGAAAAAAAATAAATTAAAAACATAAAACAGGGAAAATAATCTTAATTTATTAAGCGATGTAGAAAGGAAGTTAAAAAAAGGCTGAAAAAAATTATTTTTTTATTAATATGAAAAACGCATTTTTTATAAGAAAAAAAAAACCTAATGAAAACTAAGATAAACAAGGTAAATAATTAAATTAAATATATATAAAACCAAAATAATAAACATCTCTGGGGACTGAAGGATTATTTAATTTAAAATTTAATTTAATATTGAAATATCAGAACAAAACCTGACAAATGTTTTATATTTAATTAACAATTGTATGGGTTTTTTTATTCACATTACTACTGGCTTGGAGAAATCTAAACTAATTGACTTTTTTAACATAGTAAAAATAATTAATTATTTAAAAAAAACTTATATAACTTACCTTATTTTTGCATTTATTACAAAAAATATATTTAGTGTTATATGTAAATAAAAATCACATTTTTACTATATTATAATAAGTGCACAGTTTTAGATAGAGTAACATCTATAAGGTATTATTTATTAAATTAATTATGGTTGGTTGAGTTACATTAAGCAATAAAACTAATATTGTTAAGCATGTTAATTTTAAGTGGTTGCTGAAATTTATCATAATGACTTTAATATTTCATTAACCACAAACTTGGTAGACTAATTTAAAGGTTTTGTAGATTGTTTGTAACACACAATTCTTAGTTCTAATATGCAAAACTAAAAAATTTAGATGCGTTTAATTAATTAATAATGATTGATTTTTAATAAATACTATTTTACTTTTAGATATCGGAAATTTCGTGGCATACCTGCAGTTCGAACGGGTACAACATCAGGACGTACTAGCACATCCCATTTCTCAATGAGTACAAATAATGAAAAATCATTAATGACCGATATTGAAGAATAATTAATTAATAAATAAATAATTAACTAAAAAACAAAATAATAAACAATACTTAAGCTTAGATATGTTTAATTAATTTTTAATAAATTTTTATATTTATATTTTTTAAATGCATTCCTATATTAAGGAATTAAAAAAAGAAAAACAGCAAATGTTATGCATTCAAAAGACATAAACACTAAACTAAATTAAATTTAATTAATTAAGTGCCATTTATTTTATTTAATTCATTCAATTATATTATATTAAATCATTTATTTCTTTTTTATTATTAATTGAAGATATTAACATTGCTAATTCGCTTCTTCTTTTTTAATATATTCTTTTTCTATTTTTTTTTTTACCAAAGAAATATTTATTCTATAAATTTGTAATATTTTAAAATAATAAATTATTTTTATGTAAATTTATTAATTACAAATGAAAAAATTATAATAAAGATAATTAAATAAATAAAGAATTTTTATTCTGCTTCAAATATTTAATTCTATTAAATAAAAAAAAATTGTTTTATTTTTTCTGTAAACATGTAATGCAAATGCAGTGGAAAATTATACACTTTTCTCTATTCAATAATCAATTAATAAAGTATGAGCCCAGATTACCTTTATTATTGGAAGGAAACTATATAATGAGTTAGTGCTTGTCCTCAAAATCCTACTTTATATACGTTTATGTGAGAAATCAGTATAATATTTAAAATTAATCATCAGAAAAGTAAAAAATATTTTATTTTATATTATAAATTATGCAATAAAGAACATAATAATGAAATCAAAAAATTAATAATAAACAAAACTACCACTTACAAGCCACATTAAAGTATTTAAAGGCAAAACAAGCATTTGGGATTTTTTTGTTTAGATGACTAACACTCCTAGTATCATTTCATTTCATCAATTTATTTAAATAACTTTATTTCAATAAGTTTTCACTAAGCTTTCATTATTTTTATATTATTTACACAAACGCAAATAAAAGTACTAAAATAGCTTTAATAAATAAACAAGTTGATGTGTCATAATGCATAAAAAACAGATATTTTATGTGTTCAAAAAATGAATATAAAAACGTCACAAGTTATTCAAAAATTCCCCGGTTCAATTAAGCTCGTTTTTTTGTTTTGTTTTCATCAAAGCAATATCATTGGTGTATGCTTGTTTATGTATAAAGTTTAAGCTACCGCTAGCCAGCTTTATTGTAATAAAATCTGAAAGAATAGATGCTGAATACAAGACATAACACATACACATTAAAAACCAAAAAGAAACAAGTCATTTAAATTTGATAAATAAGTAAGAGTTAAATTATTTCATAAGAAATCGTTGCTAAAACAATACACAAGACTGAAAAAAGCTGCTTAATTACTACATTAGCTGCTTATTAAATTAAATATACTTAAAAAAAACCACAATGTGATTAAGATTATATTATTTTAAAAAGAAAAAACCTTGTGATAAAGTATAGAAATAACAATTTAAGTGAAACGCATAAATTCAGTTGAGAACTACTTTACGTGCAAATAAGACGCTTTTATTATTTTCTAATTAAAAAATGAATTCACAAATTTTAATTATATTCTGTTTGTGTTTAATTGTGAAAAGTGTTTACCTACATGAGTGCGAGGGTAATAGTATTTATGAATCAATAAACATTACAGATGGTTTTTTATATAATGATCAAATTGTTTATAATAATAATGGATATTCACCTGATTTTTATTTTGTATCAAATCAGAGCTATGATCCATTAACTGGTTCGATTATAAGTGTTAAAGAACATGTGCGTGGTTGTTTATGTGCAATTCCAAATAATGAATGCTTTCGTTTATGTTGTCCGGTAGATTATGTTTATGTTAATACATTAGGGAAATGTATTTATAATTCCAATATAACATTGTTACAATATGATGAAATAAAAAAATTGAATACAATTTTAATTGGAAAACCATGTAAATCTATGTACCAATTAGATCCGAAAAATCACAAAGAGGATGCATTTAATATTGATCAATTTGGTGAATTTTATTTATATAATTTGAAGAAAATTATAAGACATGATGAATCTTGCTTAGCTGTGTCTCAGGAAAGTGAGAATAGTGAAATGGAATTTGCTGCATTTGTTTGCTATAACACAGATGATTCTAACAACTGTGAGGATACAGACTATGATGAAACATTTGATTTTTATCCCTATGGTAAATATTTAATTAGAAAATTATACCTCATTCGATCAAAAGAAATAATGTCTTTTTCTTAATTTCTTACAGCACTTATTATATCAATAATATTCCTATTTACAACCATACTGATATACAGTTTAATACCAGAATTACGAAATTTACATGGTAAATGTGTTTTATGCTATGTTTGCGGTTTATTCCTTGCGTACTCAATGCTAGCATATTTGCGTTTAAGTGATATTTCGGATAATTCACTGTGTGTTGCGTTTGGTAAATAAAATTTATTCCTAAATATAGACTTGTTAAGTCAA
This sequence comes from Ptychoptera contaminata, assembly GCA_963942525.1. NCBI lineage: Eukaryota > Metazoa > Arthropoda > Insecta > Diptera > Ptychopteridae > Ptychoptera > Ptychoptera contaminata. Next base: position 11,374,221 of record OZ012638.1, on the reverse strand, counting down.
TAAATTAATCATATTAATAATTTTTATTTAAGGATTTACCAGTATTTATGCATTTATATTCAGCTTTTTATGGTTAAACGTTATGTGCGTCGATATTTATATGACTTTCAGGTAAGCTTTAAGTAAAAAAATATTTTGAGCCGTATTTAATGATAAAATCCTTTTTTAGGGGAATGACCACTTCATATAAAATGTCTAATGGCAGAAAATTTCTAATTTACTCAGTCTATACATGGGGTGTGACAATGGTATTACTTATTTTCGCTATTATTATGCAGTTCGGTAATGCAACGGACAATTTTAATCCGGGTGTTGGTGAAACTGGTTGCTGGTTAAATAGTAAGCATATCAAATGTAATTTTAAATTTGAAAATAAAGTAAAGCGTTTATTTTTTGTTAAATTGCAGAAGAATGGAAATTGGAGTTAATTTATTTTTATTTACCAATGGCAATTATTATGATTATAAATGTGACACTTTTTGTACTGACAGGGCTCAAAATAATAAATTTAAGACACGAAACAGAAGTATTTGTTAGAGAAGGTGACAGTCGTAGACATTCTGCAGATAATGATAGAGACAGGTATTTAATGTCTTCAAATAAACATAATTAATTCTAATTTAATTTGTATTTATTTTTCTTTAATTCATTTCAGTTTTTACTTATTTTTGCGTTTATTTATTGTCATGGGTATCGCATGGATATTTGAAGTGATATCCTGGATCATTGAAATTTATTACGGAAAAAATTGGATATCACATATACCAGATATTTGTAATGCACTACAAGGATTTTTCATATTTTTCTTTGTCGTGTGGAATACTAAAGTGAAAACATTAATTGTTAAAAGGTTTTGAATTGATTTTTTAATCATATTCTATCTATTCAAATCAGGTATAATAATTATTTTATTTATTTTTAGATATCGCATAATATCCGGTTTAGCTCCAGTTCCATTACAGTCACGAAAGATATCTAGCAGTTACAATACAAACACAAACTCAGTTTCACTGAGTAATGCACAGAGTAAATAAATTATTAGAGATACAAAAAAGGCCACACATACCCATTTTTTTGTTAAAAAAGCACAGAGCCAAATTTAATTAATAAGTTAATAAATAAATAAATTATATATATATATAATAAAATTTATTGTTTTCTCTTCATTTTGTCATATAATCAAAATATCGTAAAGTATAAAGTCGTTCAAAAATAAAGACAATAAAAGTAAATTAAGATAATCATTAAATTCAAGCAATTTCAGAGTTTAAAATTGATTTTAAATAATTTTTACTTGAAATAATTTTCATTTTTTAAAAGAACATGCACAATGCAAATACTCTCACTTTATCATTAATATATTTTGTATGTTAAATAAATAATAATACTATAGAATAAAGTTCAATTAAAACCTAGTAATAGTAATAATTGCTTTAAAAAAATCTTTCAAATTACGATTATTCGATGAACACATTTTAATTCCTTAAAATTAACTAATAAAATTATACAATTTTCAAAGAAAAAATAATTTAAATACAGGGTTTATACTCATACTAATATCTATAAATAAAACAAACTAAACCACAATGTTAAAACCAAACAAAATAAATTTGATAAAATAATTAACGAATAAATATTATGATTTGCATATAATAAATAAAATTAACTCGATCAATCATTTAAATCAAGTAATAGCAGAGCTTTTAAACAAGATTTTTATTAAATTATTATACCTGAAAAGTTTTATTCAAATTGTGTGTTCGTAGAATGTCTCAGAGATTTAAAACATATTATAAATTGAATAATTGCTTGTAAATGGTTCTACGTTTAAATAATAGTGTGATTAAATAATGTAAATGATTTAACAAGCCAAAACAAATGTTTAATTTAAGAAAAGAAAGCAGATTCCAGATCATCAAAATTAATATTATACTGTAATCCGTACTGGAAGTTAATTAACACTGGATGTTGCATATTCCAGATATTTTTAAAAGTCAAAGGTTTTCATCTTATCGAGATCCTTAAATATTATTTCAAAAGATATTAGCGTGATTCAAAATCTATTATACCTTTTCTAATGCAAATATGAAGCAATTAAACTGAAGCTATAGGCCCAGTATCATTGAATTTTGAACAACATTTCTTTTCCATAAATAAATAGAACAAATCAATTAAATTATAAATGTAAACATTATCATTAGATATACAAAAACTTTTCCCTAAGCACCTAAATACCAAAATAAAAATACAAAGTAAAAATTTAATTAATTAAATAATTAATTTATAAAAAAATAAATTATTATTGTTTCTTTTTTAATTAATTTTATAGAAAAACACCCTAAATTACCGAGAAATAACTAAACATATAAATTTTTATGCTAAGTAAAGTAAAACTGGATAAATGGCGATAAAATAAAATTCAAATAAAGAAAAAAAAGGCGACAAAAAATAATTAAATAAATTAGATCAGGGATAAATAACCTACGGATTAAAAATCATACAATTAACATTAATTGTTTTATAAAAGTTAATTTAATAAGGTTTTTTATCAGCTGAATTAGTTCTGCATAGTCAGTTGAAGTGAATTACTACTATGCACGTTAATTTAGGGCATTTATTATTTTATTAATTATTCATTGAATTAATATCGAGTGTTGGAGTGCAAATATACGTTGGTATCTTATTATTTATTTATTTAAATATTTAAAATATTTTAATATTTTTACGCAATCGTGAGCCAAATGATAAGGAGGCAAAGTGCTCTAAAGTTTTTACTGATATATATGTATGTGATGCGTCATCAATTGACTGCCAACATAGCTACTGGTTAGTTACTACTGCAATGACTACCAATTGTCACATAACTTTATTATGTTTTCCACAACTGAAAATTCATCAATTCCTTTATAATAAAAAATGAATAAATTATGATAAAAAGAGTGAGAAAAATCTATGAGTTTAAAAATACCAAAAGGAAAAAAACCAGAAATATGTTATAAAAAGTTAATAAAAAAATGCTAAAGGAAAAATATTAAATACTTTTTTTATTATTATTATTGTTCGCTATATATGTAATTAAACGTAAATTGTATGTTGAAGTGATCAGTTGCAAAAAAAAAAGAAGAGAATAATGTTTAAAATTATACTGTTATCAGTGTTTTATGTAACAGTGCGTCCAATACATAGTGAATCTTTTAATTGCAATATTTACAATTCAATTGACATTACAAACGGTTATAAAATTAATAATAGTATTCTCTATAATAATATTCTTTTTAATGAAAAATACTATTTTCTATCAAATATTACATATAATGATTCAACAAGTAAAATTTCACATGTGGATACTCATGTTCGTGGTTGTTTATGCGAAATACCGGGAATAAATTGTATACGATTGTGTTGTCCTAAAAATTATGTGTGGATATATGATATAGGGCGGTGTACCTATGCTCCGAATATTCCTTTAGAGGAATATGATTTATTAGTTAATAGTTCAAGAGCAATATACGGTAGACCATGTGAAAATATGTTTACAATATCAGCAAAAGAAGTTATTTTACGTGATAATGGTATTTTGGAGAATTTTGATAGTTCTACTAACGAAACAATTATATATACACAAGAAAAATACTGTATTACACCTGTACAAGGTGTAGATAATGATGATGAAGATGATGATTATGCTGATAGTAGTGTTGAAGAAGTGAAATCAGAGGAGAATAACGGCTATCGATTAATTTACAATGCATGTTATAATGATACTGATAATGAGACTGAATTTGAAGATGAAAAAATTTTTGATGAAAATCCGCCGCTAGATACAAAATATAAAGAAAATAACTTAAAATACAAAATTTATCCAATTGGTAATTTAAATTATGAACTAATAATATATATACATGTATATTGATTGCATTTTGGCATTATAGTAATGAAAAATACACAATAGCAGCTAATGTTTTTGGAAAAACAATTACAAAAAAAAAAAAAAAAAATCCAATAAATAAGCAGGAAATCATTGTGGTTTTCTTTATTCAGATTTATAATTATTTATTCATTTTCTTGGGCACAATATTAATAATCAAATTTTTATTTCTTTCTTTCTTTATTTTTTTTTCCTCCAGTAACAATCGTATCGATAGTATTCCTATTTGTTTCAATAATAATATATTCCTGTATACCGGAATTACGTAATTTACATGGTAAATGTGTATTGAGTTACATATGCGGATTATTTGTTGGCTACTCAATATTATCATTTATAAATCTAGGTGGCAGTAAAATGTTGAATAAATATTTTTGTATTGGAATTGGTAAGGCAGAGAAATTAAAAATTAATTTAATTTTCTTTTTTATAATAAATTAATACATAAATTATGTTTTTATTTTACATATTTTTTACTTAATCAAAGGTTTTGTGGGTGTACATGCATTTTTATTCAGTTTTCTTTGTTTAAATGTAATGTGCTTAGATATTTATATAACATTTAAGTAAGTGAATATACTTGCATAGCGAATGTTTAATGAAATGGAAAATAATATTTTTCATTTATTTTTTATAGAGGTTTTGGTACAACCAAAAAATTATCGGATCGTAGAAAATTTCTATTTTATTCATTGTATACATGGGGGATTACATTGTTAATGTTAATATTTTCCACAACAATGCAATTTAATGGTAATACAAATGAGTCTAGTCCACGTATTGGTGAATCGAGTTGTTGGATTAAAAGTAAGCAATTATTATTAACTAAATAAGGTGTTTAAAGCTATTCACAAATTTTTTATTGAATTATTTTTTTCTCGATTAATTTATTTAATAACAGAGGAATGGAAAATTGAATTTACTTATTTATATTTACCAATAGCAATTGTTCTATTTATAAATGTAACACTTTTTGCAATAACCGCATATACAATTAGAAAATTACAACGAGAATCAGAAATGTTTCATGGACGTGGTGACAGTCGTAAACACTCATTGCGTAATGATAGAGACAAGTGTGTTCTACTATTATATAATTTTTTTAAAGTTTTAATGAAATATTGTTAAATTTTCTTTGCAGATTCGGCTTATTTCTGCGGTTATTTATTGTTATGGGTATTACATGGTCTTTTGAAATAATCACATGGCTTGTTACAATAAATTACGGTGAACATTGGATTTCCTTTATACCCGATTTATTTAATGCATTACAAGGTATATTCATTTTTGTCTTTGTATTATGGAAACCAAAAGTAAAATTATTGATTATAAAGAGGTAAATATAAATAAAATATAAAGTAAAACTTTATTTCCTAACTTTTGATTCTCCTTTAACGGATTAAATATATTAGATTTCGCCACCTGTTTGGGTGCAACACGAAACAGCCTGCATCAACAAGAAACACTTCAATTAAAAGTACTACCAGTCACTCAAGTACCGCCGGAATGATAATGGCAGGCCAAGAAGTATCATTAACAACAGAAAGCACCAAAGCATCATTTTAAATTTTTAATTTTAATTTTTATATATAAATATATGTGTGTAAATAGAAAAACAATAATTTTTGTTGATTAAATGTTTAAAAAAAGAAAAATAATCCTTTTGAAGTAATTAATTTTAAAAAGAAATTTATATTTCAGGGCGTACAAAGTTTAAAGATTTAGCCTAGGCATGCAAAACAGTATTAAATACTCTAAAAAAGATCATAAATTCAGTGATATTTCGATTATTTAAATAAATTATTTATTAAAGAATAATATAAATATAGATAGAATAAGTTAAATTCACTGGTCGTTAAGATATAAATAACTTGTAAAATTAACTGAAACTTAATACTGGAAGTTACATCTGAAAGATCAGAGTATCTATATTTCAGAATCTGGAACTATATTTCCTTCACATTTATGATCTGCATTTAAGATCATTTCAAATTGGCACTATAAAATCCTATCCTTACCTAGCAGCATACATCAACAGTATTGCTTCATCAATTATACTAATTCCACTACATTAACAATAATTGTAAACAAAGAAAAAATAAATACTAAGTATTACTGTACTTACTCAAATCTCAACACTTTTGTACAGCAATTATAACTCATACACTAATTACTTTATACTTATTTCAAGCATAATAAAATAATAAATATAAATTTAAAAAAATATATATAAAATTCACATTGAACAGGCTAGATTTTCGTCGAAGCAACAAAACGAAACGATAGAAAAACAATCTAATCTAATTATTTTAATTAGCTATGACCACTAAAAATCATTATATTCTAGAAAACATCTGTATTCACTTGCTGATGATATACGTTTAAGTAAAATAATCGCACAAATACATAAGTGTTAAATACAAAATTATATTTAAAGTATAATCATTTTTCCGTTTAGTAGAAAAACAAAAGCAGAAATAAATTTAAGATAAAAAAAAAATAAATAAATAAATAAAAAAAATTTATAGAAAAATACCAAAAACCCAGAGTCTGTACGCGAAATATTGGAGCTCAATGTTCAGTGCAATTTAAAACACTGTACGATCAGTAACAATAATAATTTGGAATAAATTTCAGCTTAAAGTGAAATAAAAGTGTTTTGGTTACATAAGTATATAACGGTGTAAAAGTAATTTCTTAATCAATATCTCCATTGAAACTATTTAAAGCACTAAGAAAAAATAGAAAAATAATGTTTCCTCACATATTTAGTGTAATTTTTCTTAATTTTTTATTAATTAATAATGATAACTGTGAAATAACGGCTACAAGTACGACTACTATTGCGTCAACAGAAGACAATTGTAGTATTTACAATTCAATAAATATAACATCAGCAATACCAATAAGTGTCAATAAAACAATAACTCATAATGGAATTGTTTATCCACCTGCTGAATATTTTTTAACGGATAAAGATTATAATTATATAACAAATGAATTAACCATTGTGAAACAGCATACGCGTGGTTGCCTGTGTAATTTAGTGAATTGTATAAGACTGTGTTGTCCAATAAATCATATTGAAAATTCTAAACAACGCGGTTGTTTTTTAAAGGAGAATCTTCAATTACCAGACTATGATAAATTAATTGCGAAACCGGGCATAATTATTGGTAGACCCTGTAAAACCATGTTTGAATTGCTACCAGATGAATATAAATTACATGATGATGGTGTTTTAGAGAATGCATTTGATATGACCAATTATACACAGGAAATGTACTGCTTGACACCGTTTCACAATGATGAAGATGAAATTATATTATCTGCATATTTGTGCGAGGATGCAATTAGTAATTATAGTGATATGAGTGCACAAAGTGATAAACGAAAATATGAATATTATCCCTATGGTAAGAGAAATAGTTAAATTTCTATAAAATATCTATAGTTTTGGTTTATTATTATAGTTACGAAAAGCACAGGTAACTTTTGAAAAACACAGCACAGCTGAAGCAAAATATGTAAAGAAATTGAAATACTAATTTTAATTCAGAAAATTTATACCGATATCTTTAATGACTGAAGCAACAATTAATTAATTAACATTACTCTAAGACTATACATACAAAGTGGTGATATTTTTCATTGTGGTAAAAACCTTTAATTGTTAATTACTAAAAAAAACTCCCTTACAGCATCCATTTCTATGCTATCAGCAGTAAACACATTATTAAACAAACATCAAATCGTGACTCATTTAATTCGTTTCGATTGTTCGAATATTATTTAAACAGGATATTGCGGTTCTTTTTTTTTCTAATAATAACAAAAAATTAATTAATTAATATAAATTAAAACTAATAAAATAAAAACAATTTCTTTATATTAAAATTTTTATTTCTTTGCAGCATTAATCATATCGATAATATTCCTATTTGTGATAATATTGATATACAGTTTTATATCAGAACTACGCAATTTACATGGTAAATGTGTATTAACATACGTTTGTGGTTTAATCGTTGGTTACTCGGTATTAGCATTTTTACAATTTGGTGGCAAAACTGATATTCAAGGACTTTGTTACACTATTGGTAAGTTAATATTTTTATTTTTGAATGAATTTTTGTATGAATTTTTTTATTTAATTATCAGGATTCACTGGAATTTATGCATTTATCTTTAGTTTTTTATGGTTAAATGCGATGTGCGTTGATATTTATTGGACGTTTAAGTAAGTAAAAAATATATTTAACCCCATTAAAAATAAAATAACTAAAATTATTATTTTCTACATTTTTAGGGGATTAACCGGTTCAAAGAATATTTCCGATAAAAAAAAGTTTATTTTTTACTCAGTATATACATGGGGTGTAACATTGTCAATGCTAATATTCGCTGTTATTATGCAATTTGCTAATGTTACAGATGATTTAAGTCCCGGTATTGGTGTTCGTAGTTGTTGGTTAATAGGTAATTGGTTTATTTCTTTATGATTATTAAACTTGAATTAACAATTTTTTTTTTGAAATATTAAACAGAGGAATGGAAAATTGAATTAATTTATTTATATTTACCGATAACAATAATTATTATTATAAATATAACACTTTTTACAATAACCGCATTAACAATAAGAAAATTGCAAATGGAGACAGCGGCTGTGGTTAAACGTGGTGATAGCCGTAAACATTCTATGCAAAAGGATAAAGATAAGTAAATGTCTTTTGATGATTGTACTTTAAACTGAGTATATTCACTATTCAAATTTTCATCCTCGTATAGATTCAGTTTATATTTACGTTTATTTATAATAATGGGTGCAACATGGTCATTTGAGATAATCTCTTGGATTGTTGAAACAAAATATGGTGAACACTGGATTGCCTATCTTCCAGATATATGTAATGCATTACAAGGATTTTTAATATTTATATTTATTGTATGGAAGCCAAAGGTTAAAAAATTAATAATTAAAAGGTAAATTCAGGTAAAATAAACCTTATAAATGTGAAATCATTTAAAAAGAAAAAAAAAACACAAATTTTCATTTTAAAGATACAATAAAATGCGTGGACATAGTTATGCCTCAACATCAGGTGGTAGTGGTAAAAACCATTCATATAAAACTTCACTTAGTCATACATCCAGTTCTGATGGAGTACAATCGAGTGGTAATGGTGTGACTTACACAACCGATCAGTAAGGTTTTTAATTTTTGTGTGAACAAATGTATTTACTTTTGAAATATTTTTTATATATGAAAATAAAATTAAAATTTTTTTTAAAGAAAAAAATAAAAACAATTCTTTTATTTAATTATTATTGCGACAAAGTGTTAATCATCATCGAAACATCTTTTTTTTAAATTATCCATGTCAAGGATCTCCAAAATGTTCTATAGAAATACAAAACCCTGCAAATGTTTAAATTTTTTACAACAAATCAATACAAATGTTTAGTTTTTCTTATAATCGCTTTGAATTAATTTGGTTTAATAAAATCGTAAAATTATTGGCTATTGCTCTCTTCAAATTCCCAAGTTAAGGATATTAAAAAACTACTTTGTTATATGACTATTTTAAGTGGATTTTTATATCTAAACAGATTTAAATAAATAAATATATTGTAGCTACAGAAATTGTGTACATTTTAGCAAACCGTTATCAAAGGATTATAATATCTCTATAAATATAGGATAACTAATATAAATTACTAAGGATAAAAATGTAATTAAATGAAGAAAAAACGTTAAATGGATTAATAATAAAAGACATAATATTGTTTGTTTCTTTGTTTTTTTTTTCTCTTAATATCAATTCGATTGAATTCGGCCATTTTTTTTTTATTATTTTTCAATTTTTATTTAAAATTAATCCTAGCGACATTTTAATTTTCTTCAACCGTCCATTTTGTTAAGAAAATGATTTTCTCAATAATAATAATTAAAAAAAATTATTTCTTATTTTCTTTTTATTTAATTTCTCCCATAGTTTTGTTTCTTTATATTTTTTTTTTTTTACTTTCTCTTTTTTGACTAAAAATTTTTTTAATTAATTCATTTTTAAACCTAACTACTTAATAGCTATAAATTTTTTTCTTCTTGTTTTTACTTTTTTTTTTTTTAATTTAAGTTTTTTAAAAAACTTTTGTTCTTAACACATTTAATTCTTTACTCTTTAAGAAAACATTTGTTGTTTAGTTGAAAAAAGTTAGGTAAACAAACTGGAAAAGCTCTTGATATTTGCATTTACTTTTCATTGTAATGAAGAAAAATAATTAATTAAAAAGACAAATAAATAAATAATTAAAATAAAAATTGGGTTTTTTTTTACTCTGTTTTTCAGCTTTTTTTTTATTATTTTCTTTGTTTCTTCTCAAAAAATCATTTTATTTATTTTATTTTGTTTTTTTTTACTTAAATTACTATAAACTACAATCACTAAAACTAGGATCCTACAATTATTTATTTATTTTTTTTTTAACATTTTTCTCTTTATTATTTTTTTTTTTTTTATTTCTTAATTTTTCACTAGATTTATGTTGGTTTTTCTTTTTTATTTCTCCTTAAAAACTAATTTTGTGTTCTCCCACATCATCTCGACATCTGTTTTAACTTAGTTTATTTAGTTAATTAATAACTCTTAATTATACTAAAAAAAAACAAAAAATAAAATGAAATTAATTCACTTAACCATAAACTTACTTTATGTAACAAAATAATAATAATTAAAAAGAGACGTTAATCAAAAAAAAATTAAACAATTTTAATTTTTCATACAAAATTTAATCAAAAAACGAATGCATTAAAAAATTATTCATTTTTTTTATAAACAAAAAGTTTCATTTAAGCTTTTAGCTAAACATTTTTGTTTCTCATTTTTCAGTTTTTTTTTTCATTTCAACTTATATCCTATAATTATATCTAAGTTCCTTAATAACTAGATAAAATTCACAAAAAACAAAAAGAAATGAAAACTAATTGAAAAAAAAAATCTTTAACAAACAAAAAAATCAAATAAAAATTATTTAATTAATTAAATTTTCTCTATAATTAATCATTTTAATATTTTTTTTTTAATTCTTAAATTGTAACCTTAGATTTAACATTTTCATTCATTTTTTAAACTAAAAAATATTTCTTTTATCAACATTTCAACATTTCTATGGGCCTTTTTGCATAATTATTTAATTGTATTTATTTCTGCATGTTTATGTTTGTTTTTTATTGAAAAATCATTAATCAAATGAAATAACATTTACTATTACATGTTAAGACTCGTATTTATAATTATTATTATTCTTTGTTAAAAATATAAAATGACAGGGTGGAAGCCCGCGCAATGCCAAACAATATATATTACAAAAAGTTAAGCCGGTGTTTATATATTAAATTATATAATTAAAATGTAATTATTAACCCACTTATGATCAGTAAATAACCGGCAATTCTATATTTTTTATAAAAACCAATAAACTGTACCTAAATAGTACAATTCAATCAAACGCGATTGTTGGCTGCTTCGTTGGCATGTCAATTGATTATTTATTTTTTTCAATAAAAACTTTCTTTGCTTAATTCATGTGTCTTCTGTAACATTAATTTTTTTTTATTCTTAACTTAATTCTTATGTTGCTGCTTACAAATCTAAAATAAACTTAAAAACTATTTGTTTTTTCTTTTTTTTTACCATTTCACTTGGTTTTTTTTTTGTGATTTTTATCATTTTTTAATTATTTTATCTTTATCGCTATATTTCTTTTTTTTAACTTAGTTACTTAAATTTTATATTTTTTTTTTTTTGCAAAAGAAAACATTTTTCTTTGCCATTTTCTCACGTTAAATTTAATTCTTAAAAAACTAAATCTTAAATGTATTTGTTTTCTTCTTGTTTTTCTTCCTTTTATGAAATATTCATTTTTCTGTTTTATTTAATTATTAACGCCATGCATTTAATTTCCTTGTTTTTCTTATTTTTATTTTTTTTAATAATTAATTAACAAAATAATTTTCATTTATTTAAACAATTTTCAGTACAGGCGATTTTCATCGACTCAATAATTAATTTGTCTTAGCTAACACATAATCAAAAATTACCACACTAGTAAATACACAAACCATTGTGTTGCACAAATAATTCAAAATAATGGGAAATATTTTAATTAATTGTTAATTTATTTAACAAACAAAAATTATAATAATAATAATAATTAATGGTGGCCAAAATGTTGACTTTTTTTGGAATTTCCTTTATATTAAATAAAAAAAATATTTATTATTTGAAAAAATAATAGGAAAAATAGCTTCTTTTCTTTTTAATTTAAAATAATTTGTGTGTTTCAGTTTTATCTCATTTAATTAAGTTTTCTTTAGTTATTTATGTTCAGTCAATTTTAACTTTTTCTTTTATGTTGTTATAAAAAAAAAAAATTTTCACTAGATTTAATAATTATTCTTGTTTTTTTAATTTGTAAAAACAACGAAAAACAATTTTGCATTCATTTTTTACATTAGATTTTTGTGTTCCTTTTAATAATATGTTTTTCTTTCAATTTTTTTGATACTTTTATAAATTATTATTTTTTTTTTACTTCTATATAAAAATAACGGACTAGATACATATATAAATAGTTTTTTCTTTGTATTTTTAATTTTCTCTTAATATTATTTTACTGATTTTTCTTTTTAATTTAATTAATAAGTTTTTGCTCTTTAATTTAATGCTTTCTTTTGTGTCTTATCTTTTTTTCTTTCTGTCTTCCTTTAGATTTAAGTTTAGTCACCGTAATGGCATTCAAGTAAATTAAGGAATAATATAATTTTCTTTTTTCTTTATATTTACAAAAAAATATAAAAAATTGTATATACCGTGCTTTCATACATACACAGTGCGTTTTTACTAGAGACATCATATTATATTCAGCTTGTGTTTCATTAAAAATAAAAATTCAACAACGTATAAAGTGTGTCAATTAAATTTAAAGAAAAACAAGCTTTTATAAAACCAAAAAAAAAAAAAAAACCTCCTTACAGACGACATTATATGCCAATTTCGGTTATTTCATTTTCATTTAATCAATTTTATTACTTTTTTTTTACATTATTTAATTTTTCTTTATCAATTTTTCAATTTTTAAACAATGAGAAAATTTAATTCTTTTTTATTTCTTTAATATATATTTTATTACAAAAATAATTGTTACTTTTATTTATTAATATTTTTTTTTTATTCTTGATTTATTTTTTCAATAAAAAATAAAAATCTGCTAAGAAATTAATTTAAGAAAAGTGAAATGCATTAGACTCGGAAGTATATTGTTTATGTAAATAAATAAATTCCGGAAAATTTATGTACTATGTAAATAGTGAATGGCCTCCTAAATATGAATAAACGAAGTTACTAAATGCCTATAGAACAATAGACATTGAAAATACCAACACTTTTTGTCTATAGAGCATTTATACTTCCATAATACATTTATTGTTTCTAATTTTGTGTTTCTAAAACATTCTAACAAAACGAAATACCACGGAACAAAAGGTAGTTCTAATGCAACGTATTCTATTACGTTGGTGATTTACTTTCATTTGTAATTTGCGAAACACTTTGCAGATTAATAATAATAATAATTATAAAAAATGAAATGATTCTATTGAAAAATACAACAAAGTACATTTTTAATTTGTTTGTATAAAATATTTAATTAATTTGAAAATTTGTTTATTTGATTTTACGTAGATTGAAACCGAATTTTGCGTATATATATATATTTATTTTATATTTTTGTAATTTGTTTGATTTTTCATGATAATTTGAAAAGAAATAAGTTTTTTCTTATTTGTCTTTTAATATTTTTTTTATAAAAATTGTGTAAAAGGCACAATTTTATTTATTAAATTTATTTTTTTTTTGCTACTGAAACGTATAATTTCTTACAAAATAATATTCATATAAGAATCATGTTGATGTATAAAGATTATTGAAAATAAAATATTATTAAATAATCATCAGTTACTATTATCTTGCTCTTTCGGTTCACCTACTGTTGATTAACAAACTGACAACACGCAGATTTTATTAATCCAACGTGTGTCAATTTTATTTATTCGCAATGTATGACACTATTTTCTATATCAATTTGTTTTAGTATTACTAAAAATTATAAAATTCATCTTTCACCCGATTTAATTCTGTTTATAAATGTATTTTATCTAATTTTAATTACAAATTAATTGAACTCCTCTTAGTATAATATGCGAGTTATACAATCACTGCTTTTGGAATGTTTAACCTTGCAACGATTTCATTTAGTAATATATCCGATAATTAATAACATTTAAATTATAAATTAAAATTAAGCATAATTTGTCTTTAATTGTCTTTAAAAAAGAAACTTTGTGTCTACATATCGACGATTTAAAATGTTTGTATCAAAATATTTAAGCATTTCTACGTGATAAAAACTTCTTTATTAAATATATTCCAAATATTTAAGACAAAAAAAAAGCTTCACAACCCTTTTCTTGTTTATTTTTATTTTAAAAAAAATGTAAGTGTTGTTAATTTATTTAATTTAATTCTTATCAATGTTTATTTATTATTTAAAAGCTAATCTTGGTTAGTTAATTTTGAATAAATAAATAAATTTAAAAAAATATAATATTCTTACCAACTTCTTATTAGAAAAGTGTGTTGCTTATTATTTATTATTAAAAAAAGCAAATATATATTCAAAAATCGCTCAATTGTAATTAGTTTTTATATAATTAACCTTTTATTGTAAACTTTATAATCAAAATAATGCTTTTTAAAGTGCAATTTCATACGAAAAAGACATCAAAAATGATTTTATTTATATTTTATATGATTTAATTACTGATGAATTCTCCAATTTTTTTCCCAATAAAAAGATATTTCTTAACGATAACACAACTCAGTCCTTTTCGCAATATTCTGACTAAAAAAAAAATAAAAAGAATGCAGCAATAAATAAAGGATTAAACAAAAAAAAAAACATTTTAATCTTCATTTTCATTTTATTCATCTTTATCGATCTCTCTCTCTTTCTCTAATAATTTTTTATTATAATTATTATTACTAAATTTCTTTTTCTTTTCTTTTCACGTATTATATTTTTTTTTTTACTTTCTCAATTAATTTTTCTCTAAACTTATAAAAACTTAAATTCAATGCTTAAAAGCTAGGAAATTTTCTTCATTTCTTTTCTTTTTATTATTATTTATTTTTCTTTCTTTTTTTTTTTTTAATTACTAAAAACCACTTTTCTAAGCCATTAGACAGAAAATGTTTTAATTACAATTGAACGATGTTATCTGTCAACATGCTTTGACACAGTAATACCTTGCAAAATGTGCTAATTAGTAAAAACAAAAAGTGTTTTTCACGGGTTATTATTATTTTTCATTATAATTATAATTATTTCTTGAGTGCGGTTTGAATAATCTATTTCTTCCAACACCAATAAACCCATGTTATGGCAAGGCATTACTGTAGTTTAATTATTAATTTAACAAACAAAAAAAAAATATTGACTTTAAAAAATGAACAAATCGATGTTTTGTCAGCGTGCGCTGCTGCTGATTTTATAAAACATTGCTTTGAACAGTAACAGAAGCAACATCAGAAGCAAAAACACCGAAAATAAAAATTAATTTTCTTAATTAAATTAAACATACTTTTGTAACATTATTCTAATTTTTTTTTTTTTTGCAATTTTTAATTATTTTTATCTTCTTATTTACTATTAAAGACAAATTAATAAAAGAAACAAATAAAAATTAAACTTATTTCCTAGAAAAATAATTAAATAAATTAAATTAAAAAAGAAAAGAAAAACACTTTTACAGTAGCAAAAAATTACTTAAAACACACTTTTGCTAGCAATTTTATACATTCATCTATGACATTTCTTAGTTTAATGGCATTAAACCCGTATAAACACTGTTAGTTCGCATAAAATAATATACGAGTTAAATACCCTTGTTCTTATTTATCGTAATAAATAATAACCAATAATAAATTATTATTATTTAATTAAAATTTCTCGTTATCTTTTGTTAATAATCAAATATAAAAAAAAAAAATGATAATTAAAAAAAAAACATACTTCGATTACAAACAATATAAAACCCGAATTATTGCACAATTACCGCCTCCAAACAAATTTAATTAAATATTTATTTATTTTTTTTTTTCAAATTAATAGTTTTGTTTGTTTTTTAGTTTAAAAAAAAAAAATGATTTTCCTAATTAAAATTTTATCAATAAAGTTACAAACGATATGCAAAAAAAAAAAATAATTAAAATTTGCCAAACGAAAACAAAAACTAAAAGAATTCAAACATTACTTTGCTAAGGGTTGGTTTGTACAACGAGTAATTAGTTTTTATTATTTTATTATTAATTTTTTAAATAAATAATAATCTAACCGTATCTTTGCAAAAATTTGTTAAATTTTTTATGTTTTCTCATTATATATTATAAAAAAATAATCGAATTGTTTTTTTTTAAATTGCAATAAATTTTCTTTTTGTTCCTAAATTTCTTACGTAACTATATTATTGGTTTTTAATTAATTTATATTTTTTATGACATTTTTTAAAAAAAAAATTTATTTAGAAATGGTATTTACTTGCAAATAATAACACGCAGTTCTTCTCAAACAAAAACAAAATAATTCTTAATTAAAAGAATAGTTTTTTTTTTTACCTTTCAGTTCACGACGCATTTTCTTGTTTAAATAAAAATTTGCAAAAAAAAAAAAGTATTTATTTATTATTTACATATTAAATAATTCTTAAACAAAAAAGATAATAAAATAAATAATTTTAAACAGAAAAAAAAACCATTTAACGCGCTATTAATTAATTTGATGTTTTTTTTTCAACACGAAAACAACAACTCTGACTTAACAATTCTTTCAATTCTTATGTATTTTCTATTTTTAAATTATAATTTCTAAATTAAAATAGGATTTATATCTAGCCTAACCATAAAGCAAAAAAAAAAACATAAAAAACATAAAAAATATAAAAATAATAAAAACACAAAGCAATTGGATGCAGCTGCTGCTTAAAGAGCGCACAGCCACTTCACACAAAGTAAATTAAATTAATTATTCACTAAAATCTTAAACAAAATTACTTAATTAAAACAATTCTCACAAAAAAAAAAAAAAACGAAGGAAAGTAATTAAATAAAATTAAAAATGAAAAAAATTCTTATTACTATATAAATGAAGAAAAAATTACAAAAATTATTTCTTTTCTTCCCTTTATCATTCTTTCTATCGCTTATTTTATTTGCACAAAATACAGCTTCTTTCGTTAATAAATTAACAACACAAATTTTAAATTCATTTTTTCTATTGATTTTGTTCATTATTACCTTCATTTTGATGTTATAATTAATAAAAAAAAAAAATTATAACCTTTTTAATGGTAAACATTGTTCCATAAGAAATGTTTCGTTATGACTGATTGATTGACTGATTTATTGATTAGGGGGCTGTTTTAATTAATTCATTTAAATTTAAAAAATATATATAAATTAATTACTATTTATATAAAAATATTTGTTCTGAGATATATTCTTTTTTTTTAATTAAAATTGAACAACATGTTGTGTTAGGCAATTAACGCTTCATTGTAATTTTAAGCAGCTACGTACTTTTCAATAACATATTTTTAAAACCAACACACAACAAGTGATTAAAATCTTCTTTTTTATATATATTAATTTATAATTCTTTAATTAAATAGTAATTAATTAATTTTGTTATATAATTAATTTAATTATTACATCATTTGTCAACAAATAAAATTCAAATAAACAACAAAATTTGTATGGTTTTTTTTTTGTGTAATCAAAGTATAATAATAATGAAATTCAAAGACAAAGCGCATAAAAACGAAATACATAATTTAAAACCGTTTGACATTCAACAACTTTACAGTGTGCAAAATAATAAAATCAAACAAATCACCGTACAAACTTTGTTGCTTATTTACCACCCTAAATCACTTTTTATGTGTTTATTTCTTGCAAAAAAAAAAAATAATTAAATTTTTCACTTATTTAAAAAAAAAAAAGATACAAAAATCAGCAAAATAAAATTAAATTAGATTAGATAAAAAAAAAAATCATTTCTCCGTCCATTTTTTTAGCAGATATTCCACCAATAATCCTTTCATTTCCTTTTATACTTAAATTTTTTAACTACTTATTATTATTATAATTGTTTTGTCAATTATAATCATCAATTGTTTGTTCTTCAATATAAATATTATTCTTATTTATAGATTTATAATGTCAACCAGCATCATTATTGTTTGTTTGTTTTTTCTATTCTTTTATTATTTTATTAATTGTTTAATATTTCCATTTTTATTTTGTTTATTCATAAATCCAATCCTGTTGTCTCATTATGTGTATTATTATTATTATTATCATTATTTTATTAATAATAATAATAAGATTAATAGCAATAATAATTGTTTGTTTTTATATTTTTTTTTTTTTGTATTAATTTTCTTTTTCTTATATCGTCTTTAAAAAAAAACCTCAATTGGTTGAGAAATATGAGGTATTTTGTGGTCAGATCTAGGCTTTTCAATATTTTTTATTTTATTATTGAATGAGGGATGGTTGTTGTATTTATGGATGAAAGAAAAATAAAATTTAAATTAATATATCATTTGTGGTTTAATGATAATTCATTATTTGTTTAAATCACATGTGATTTAAAAATTATTATAATTTTCATTATGCAAACAATAAAAAATTTAAAGAATTATTAAAAGAATAGAATAATAAAAAAAATATTAAAAACAAATTATTTAATTAATCAATAATAATAATAGTAATTAAAAATTATAGAATTTATTCTTTTTTTTGTCAATGTTTAATTAATTAAATAATAATAATAAATTAATGCAAATTTTTATCTTATTACAGTAAAATAAATTCATTCAAATATATGAGAAAAAGAGAAAATTAAAATGAAATAAAAAAGAAAAATTCTATAAATGACAAATGATGGAACATCACATTGTATTAAAACGAAATATTATGTTAGTATATTGGCTTGACGCATATACGAATACAAATGTATAAAACGGCGAAAAAATAAATTTGATTAACTCGAACAACAATAACAAAAAAAAAATTAAGATAAAACTGCTTTAAAAATGCGATATAAATAAATTAAATAAAATTTTTATTTCCTGCAAAAACAAGAATAAAATTGGCATTGTAAATAAAATATGTGTTTAGCATCGTCTTATTTTATATAACATAGTCATCAAGCCAATACGGTTATTTAACATAATAATTAACACACAAATAATTAACAATTAATTAACAAAACAAAATAAAATAAAAATAAATTTAAAAAATAATAAAATTAAAATATTTTTCCAAGGTTTTTCATTTGCCTTTTTTTTTTTTTGTTCAGTGATTTAAATTGTTTTACTTTAATGTTTTTTTTTTCTATTCTTTTGAATTAATTAAATTAATTAACTGTTTATAATTATTTCAAATTTTACAATTAATCACCTTTTTGTCGTGACCTATTTAGGCGCAGCAGGATGTGGATACTGAGTATATGCTTCATCTGGTGATGCAGCAGTACTCGCTTCGGAATCTTGCATTGGCATTGTGGGTATTAATGGTGTTGGATACGAATACGTTGGATACGAATACGTTGGACTAATGTACTATAAATAAACGAAAAAAAATAAATAAATAAAATAAATTAATTAAATTAAATAAATAATATTTCAAAATTAATAACTAAAATAAAAAATGAAGATAAAAAAATCTTTATATTGGATTTAACCATAAATTAATTATAACAAAAAAAACATTTTAACTTTCATAAATTAATTTAAAAAAGTAATTAAATAATGAAAAGCGTTTTTTGCATTATTTGTATGTTTTTATTTGTAATTTTATAACAGTTAAAAATAAAATTAACTTTTTAATCTTTTAACTAAAACGAGCAAATTAACTCAATAATATTAAATAAATTATTTAAAAACATATACAATATGCATTAAAATTTTAAAAAACAATCGAAAATTATTAAAAATTTAATGAAAAAGAAAACACAAATAATTAGTTTAAAAAATAAAAATTATTTACCGATGAACCAATTTGTAGAGTTGCAAGTTGTGGCATCATACCGTATGGTACCGATGATGCATCACTGCTCATAATCATTGATACACCACGTGGTTGTACTGGTGTAACACCGTCTGGTTTATATCCTTGAGTAACACCTAAATGTGGTGTCATTTGCATATACTAATAACAATAAGAAACAAAAAATTTAAAATTATTAAAAATAAATAAATTTCATTTTATTACCTGATCCTCAACAGATGCAATCGGTTGTGTCATCATATAACCAGGAACCCATTGTGATCCGTGCATTGCATAACCGCTGACCTGTGCACCAAAACGTGTATATGGTACAATTGGTGTGCCAACATTTACACTACCACCATTCAGTTGCATTGATGGATCATACGAAACTGGTATGCCCTCAACAACGTCACGCCATACACGAGCATTCGGATCAGGACTCTTATAAACATTTTTCTTTTTTGAACCACCATCAGCAAATTTAACTAATAATGCATCTTTGGCACCTTGCAATTGACTGCCATTAAATATTTGTATTATTTGTTCACATTTTTCACGTGACTCCATACGTGCAAAACCAACACCTTTTGATTATTAAAAAAAATTAATTAAGCAAATAAAATATTTAAAAATATATTTATTTGTAATTTAAATTTACCTTTAGACTGTCCCTGTTGATCGCGTAAAATTCTTGTCGAAATCACCTGACCATATTTTGACAATAGATTTTCTAAATCAGTTTCCTTATAGTTTGGTGGCAAATTGGCAATATACAAATTGGTTGGATCTTGTTCTTGTTGCTAAATACATTATACGTTTTTTTTTTGTTTTGTTTTTATTAATTAATAAATTAATTAAATAAATTTCAAATTTTTTCGGATTAGCGAAAAAAAAAAAAAGACGAAAAAAACGCAAACGAAACGAAGATTTAATTTAAAAAAAAAAAAAAAAACAGAAAAATAATTAGTACAAAATATAATAATTAATGAAAAAAAAAATAAAAAAATGTTTTTTTCTTTGTTACTAAAAATTAAATTAAGAAAAAAAAATACTCAATAAATATAAATGCCAATTAGTTTTTTTTTTTTTCAAATTCTTTTCATTTTTTTTTTCTTAATTAAATATTTTTGCTAAATAAAAATAATAAATAATAACGAACTAGCTAATATTGCTTAATATTTATAATTATAATAAATTTGTTATAGTTATTTCAAATTATTTATATTATTTTTTTTAATTAATTATTATTTATTTTGGTATTTTTGGCCGGCACAATTGAATTAATAATAGTAATTTTTACATTAATAATGTAAATTATAAAAAAAAAGAAACTAATCTAAAATTCTAATATTAATTTATATAATTAATTAACAATGTCTTTGGTTAATTTAGATGTATAGTAGATGTACTAAGTATTTATTGTTAATCATTATTAGTTAATGGTTATTGGTAAATAATTTTTGTTGGTTCTTGTAACAAAAATGCAATACAAAAGTATAGAATTTTGATTAATTGTATTTGATGATAAACTTTATTTAATCAATGTACTAGTATATTTAATTATTTATTCTATAAAATTTAATTTAAATGGTTTTATCTAGGAAAACCTTTAATACTAAACAAAAATAAAAACAATGAATTGTGTATGTGTATATATATGATAATAAATTTACTAAAAACAATTAATCAAATTAGTTATTGTATTGCACTTTTTACGTTTAAAAAAATGTTCCATGTGATAAATTGTTATCAAATATTATAATCATTCAAACAAAAAGGTTAAAAATCTGATATTAAACGCTGTCACAATCAAACATTCTAAATATCTGTCGTACAACAATGTATTACATTGTACTTTCGTAATTCTACACACAATACTCTACATATCAAACACAGAATTTAACAAATATATTTGCAAAATAAAAATGAATAAAATAATTATTTTTTTAATTACAATTTTATGAAAGAACCTCAATTATACAAGTGAACGTAATAACTTTAATGAACTCTTAAATCAAGTTTATTAATGTAATTAATCACGCATATTGTTTGCAAATTTATTAGATTTGCTATTCATATTCACCCACATTCAATTCAATAAAACATTTAAAATTCCACACATTAATTTCTTGTTAAAATTTAATTTAAAAAAACCTACAATAAATCTTATAATACCATTATATAATCAAATTAGTAAGGTTTTTAAAGAAAAACAGTTCTTATCAAAGTTTTCCTAGCTTTATTTGTTTATTTTTGAGAAAATGTAAAATGAAAAGCAAGAGATTCAAAAAAAAAAAAAACAGTTTTTAGTATTAATTTCAAATCTAGCATCAAGCACAAGTGAAAAATCAAATTATCTAGTGTATTTGTGTAAGTAGTATTTGTACTAAATCTAAAAACAATTATGTTTTATTTAAAATTAAATAAATATATTATGCATCTGATGCATTATTTAATTAATAAACGATATTTAATTAAAGGTTTCTATCTCTAAATTATTTTAAACAACAAAATTAAATTAAACAAAAAATATACACGCTAAATAACAGGGATTTTTTTTTCTCATTTCTTAATTTGATTAATTATTAAATATATTAATATTTCTCATCTAAACCTTTTTTATTTTAATTAACAACATAATATATATATTATATAAGTATATTAAACAAAACTATAATATTTAAATTACACACTAAATTTATTAATATTTAAATATTTATATAAAAATTAAACATTAGGGAAGAGGAAAACAAATAAAAATAATAAATTATTTAATTAAATATGTTTAAATTGTTTAAACTAGAGGAGATTTTTTTTATATATTATTGAAAATACAACAACAGCAATAACAACTAAATATAATTTATACTAAAAAAACAGTTAATAATGAATATAATTAGAGAGAAAAATAAAAATAAAGTAAAAAAAAAAATTAATGGTAATCAGTAAAGGTATAAATTATATTATTATATATATAAGTAGTACATATTTTTTTTTTTACCTTTAGTGCGTAGAGTATTGGTTAAGTTACTAAGTTTTTCGTTTAAGTAAATATAATTAATTAATTAATACTTTTTATTTATTAATTTCAATCATATATGAAAATCAAAAACATAAAAAATGTATCTTCTTAAAGGCAATTTGTACACAGAGTACATAGATTATTATAATTTTATTAACATATTAGTGTTTTGTGGAAAACAAAAATATAAAATTTCATTAAAATAGTTTAGTGATTAATTAGAAAAATTAGTAAAAAATTAAAAAATAAAACAAAAATACGTATATTATGTGTCTAAAAATAAAAAACAAATTAGCAATAAAATACAAAAATAAAGAATTAATAGAAAAAATTAATTTTGATTAATTAAATAAAATAAAATATGTTGAATATATAAAAATGTGTTCTTATTATGAATTATTAGCATTAGCTTAATTTTATTATACAATAATTTCAATGTTGTTATATAAAATATCCCTTAGCAAAGAAATAAAAGTAGAAGAAGAAATAGAAATAGTTAAATTACCCTTGTTAATTATAATTAAAAAAAAAAGTTTAATTAAACAACGAAAAAATAAAAATATCGAAAACTATTATTGTAAAATAAAGGTAAGTGGAAACGGAATGATTAATGATTTTAAAATAAATAAATATTTTCATTTTGGGTTAAATAAAAAAAAATAGGAGATATAGTGGGTGAATATTACTTGCATGCAAACAAACGTACAATGGCCGGCCTATGTAGCACCCAGATACCCACTTTGGCCATCTGAGCTTGGATGCCCTTCAACTGAAGACCTTTAACAGCACCCTCAGCAGATGCTGGTGAATCAAAATCGACAAACCCATAACCTGAAACAAACAACAAATACAAAAATAAATTTATCTACAATAAATATTTTCTATTTTGTTAAAAAATTTCAAGAAAATAAATTTTTAAAAATAAAAAGAAAAATATTAAAATAAAAAGAAAACATTTAATATTTTTATAGCAAAAAATACCTTTACATTTGTTGGATGTTTTATCTAATATTGCCTTTGTTGAAATAATATTTCCATATCTGTGTTCGGTTCAGAAATTTATTTTTTATTGATTTGTTGATTGTTGTCAATGGAGCAAGCGAAAACAATATTAAAAAAAAAAAGATTCAATAAATTAATAAATAGTGAAAAATAAAATAAAATAAAATAATAACGGAAATTAAGCTGCCAACAACACTTACTGTGCACACATATTTATTAAATCCTTATCAGTTGTTCCCTGCTGTAATCCTCTTATATATAAATTTGTTTTTGACAATGTCTCTTGTTGTTGTAATGTACCATTAGGACCCATTGTTGTATTTGTATTTGTATTACTCAAACTAGTACTAAGTGTACCGCTTTGCGATCCTGTATTTGATGAACTGCTTGAATTTGTATTACTAGGCGATGCAGCTGTCGGAACACGTTGTCCGTACTTTAAAAACAAAACAGAAACAAAATTATATATTTAAAATCAAATTTGTTAATAAAATTATTAAATAAATTTAACATAAATAATAATACTAAAAAATACATATAAGAATAACCCCCTATGTTCAAGTTCGAAATAAACCAATTTTTAAGACAAGTTCAGAAACAATAAACAAAGAAATAAAAATAATAAAGTATGTGAATCAACCTGACATAAACTTTTCTAATTGCTTATTTTGAAATAAATACAATGCCATCGTCACATAGTCACATAAAACTCCAACTAAGCCAATTCAATAGCAAAAAATTTATACATATATATTAATCTTATTAAAAGAAATAGAAAATTCAATCGATAAGGTGATTCAATCAAAAAGACCATACAAAATACAAAAACAATAAATTTAAAATTCATCAGCTGATAGTCTAACATGTGACGTACTTTATAGTATTGCATTAATATGTCGGTTACCTGTCGCGGTGACATACCTTTTCTTTCACTACGCTAACTTTACTTTCTCTTCTTCTTCTCTTTCTTCTTTATTTTTTAAACTTAAACATGAAAAAACATGTTAAGTATAATTAACAAAGCCATAAAAACATTAAAACAGATTTACAATTAAATTAAATAAAAAATTAAATACAAAGCAAAATCAATAGACAGTAATTAGAGATAAGTAAAACAAATTAATATTTAATAAAAAAAAAACAATCAATAAAATTAATTATAAGCAAAATAAATACAATAAAATAAGTAAAGCTGCTGATAACATGGCGTTATGCACATAAAATAAAATAAAATCTTTTTCGTCGACTAACAAAAGTTACTAATTAAATTAATGATGAGAATTTTTTTTATACAATAGAAATGCTAAAAAAGCTCAATCATCATCAACTAATGACGATCAGGGTCATACAAATTCTCGGTCAAGATCCCATATAAATAAAGTGGAAATTTTGTTACCGAATTAAACTTTAAACAACTTTAATTTAATTAAAATAAATAATTATCTTATACTAATTTTACCATTTAAAATAGTCAAATTAAGAATCAAGCAAATTAAAATACAGTTAAATCATGTGTATTTCTCTTAAATTTTCTTTTAAAAATACAAAAAAATAATGTTTTTTCAACTGTATCAACTGCATAATCAACGTACATACTTTGTGTGTGTTTGTTTTTATTTCTCTCTTTAAAAACAAAATTAATAAAACAAAATTAAATGCAACAAAATAAGCAAAGTAATTTATGTTACGTAGCGAATTTATAAAGAAAAAAAATAATATAATTTATATTATTATAATTAATAATAATATTATTATTATTATTATTATTATTATTATTGAAAAAAAAAAAATTAAAATTAAATGAAATAATTAAATTTAATACAAATATATGACCAATCAAACAAATAAACAGTACGTAACATACAAATGTGTATAAATAAATTAAATTTTGTATTATAATTATAATTATTATTATTATTATTTTCGTCTATAATAAAGCAAATAATAAGCATAACGAATTTATACTAAGGTCTAGAATTATTAAACAAAATTTATTTAAAGCAAAAAACAAAACAAAGCGTATTAATCGCGGAATTTAACTAAAATACCTATGTAACAAAATAAATACCAAAACAATAATATTATTAATTAAAATAATAAATAGAAAGAAGAAAAAAACATTTAATTAAATAGTTAATACACTGTACATTTATAATAACAACAAAAATAATTATCAATAACTGCGAAAGTGATTGAAATGTTTTGTGAA
Organism: Ptychoptera contaminata; assembly: GCA_963942525.1. Lineage (NCBI taxonomy): Eukaryota > Metazoa > Arthropoda > Insecta > Diptera > Ptychopteridae > Ptychoptera > Ptychoptera contaminata. The sequence goes on along the minus strand of OZ012638.1, from coordinate 11,347,885 downwards.
ACTTGTCACTAATGTGGTGCAAAATATTATAACTTTTATGAAAATGAAGTAGAATAAATAAAACGAAACTAATAAGCCACTAAAGAGATTTATAATATTAACAAGCATTACAATCATAACGATAAATTTTGTAATAATAATAATCAGGTGCTTTAATATCAAACACCAAAAATAGAAGAAAAATACTTTAACAATCTCTAACCACCCACTAGCTAATTAAAATTATTTTATTGAAATTCATTTATAAAAGAAATTAGCTAATTAATAGGTAATAAACAAATCAAGAATGAATTAAGTAATAAATTTCGCCTCTAGTTTATTAAATTTCCATTGAAATGTATCCACATTTTCCAGGAAAACCCGTTGCAATTTATATTAATACAGACGTAAAAAAGTTATCCACCGCATAAAAATACACGACAAGCAAGCATTCACTTCAAAACAATATAAAGCTAAATTAAAACCGTGGCTTTTAAAAATATTATGACGTCGCTGTGCTGGTGAATTTAATGAAAAAAAAATATCGTGCTGGCAATAATAAATAATAAAGAAAAAAGCATATTTTTTAACTATTAAAAAACATAAAAAAAATAAATAATTAATTAATTAAAGAATAACAATAAAGATAACAATAGACTAATGACGTAAACCACTTGTTGCACTCATTTATAATTGACATATCACTGCGCAAAGTAAAACAACGAAACTAAGTAAATATATAAACAGCCCACACACATCATAGCACAAAAATATTTTTCTTTATAATTTTAATTAATTACTTAGTATGTTATGTTACACATTTTATAAAATTATTAAAATTGACAAAACACCGACAATTACCTCAAAAAAAAAACACTTTTTAAAGCAAAAATAGTTTTAAAAACTAAGCAAAAAGAAAAAAAAAAGCACTTTTAATAACTTAAAAAAATAAACAGAGAGAAACCAACAAAGTAACTAAACTAAAACGGTGGTCAGAATGTGAATGCGAAAAACATAAATAAAAAAAAAAGTTAAAATATATATTCACGATAAAAAAAGAAGAACCATACACAAAAAGTTAATTTAACCTAAACCTATAACTATACTAACCACAAGAAATATTAAGGAATATTAAGGAAGAAAACACAAAAAATAGATAAACGACGACACAAATACAGTAAAAAGATAGTTAGTTAAAAACATATAAATAATATTTATTGGCAAAAAATAAATTTTCGCCAAATACAAATAGAAAACTAAAAACAATCACACAAATTGTTGTGGGCGGTTGGTTGTTATTATTATGTTTATCTTATCACAATTTTCATTAATTTTTGCTTAAAAAAAAAACAACAGAAATAAAGTTTCCATTTTATCGTTTTATTACAATTTTCTTTTTTTAACATCAATTTTGTAACAATAGAAAAAATTACTAAATTACCAAAAAAAAAAAAACACAACGCCGAAATTACAACAAAGCAAACATTTTCTGCACTAAAATTATAAAACCAAAAAAAAAAAATATATATATTCACGTTAATCACACAGCTGGTCATCGATCGTACTGTTATATGTTAATAAATGCTATGATGCACACACAAAGATAATTTTTATTATAATAATCTACACATGACGTCATTGAGATTATTTTTTTTCTTTCTTTCTTTTTTATCAGAATTATATAAAACAAAATAAAGAAAGAAATACAATAATATTTGTTTTTTAAAGTATCGACAACTGAACAATTCATGATTTTTTTTTGTGTATATTTTTTGACACGGGTCGGTAATATTCAGATGAACCAAATTGTTATTAGTAATCCTTTGCGGTTTTTATGACGTTATAGTAAAATTCTATTTGTGGCCGTTAGACAATTTATTTGACGTCACATTGGCGCCACCGTTGGTAACTAAAATTCTGGTAGCGACTTTTTGTAAGAAAATACAATACATAAGAATTTAACAAAATGATTAGCAAAAAAAAGAAATATTGAACAAATAAATATGATTAATTGATAAAAGAAAAACAATAGAAAGAAATTATTGATACTAGTAAATGTGTATCATATCTAAACAAAACAAATACATTTTGCTTTAAATTTTTACATTTCCAAAGAAATATGACTAATTGCAATAAATAATGATAAAATAATAACAAGTAACTAAGCAAGTAACAGAAGCACAACATTAATCCTTAAATATCAAACACAATATATGTATACTTTTAGAAACAAAATGACAGCAATAAAAAAATATTTAAAAAAAAAAATGAGTCATAAGCGCAATAATAATAACAAAACAGTAAAATTTAATTTTATCATCGATGTCACATTATGCATATAGACAGAACTGTTAATAAATATATACATATTTTAATCAGGAAGAATTTATGTATTAAACATAATAATTAACAATTTATCACCAATGACTAATCAATAGCCACAAACAACCGTTTAACCAACAATAACCAAAACACAATAATGTCTTGTTATGTCCCGAGAGTTTTATACGTATATAAATACATTTTAATTATTATTTTCATATTTATAATAAAAAAATGTCTAATTTTGTGATTGAGGATTTTCAATAATGTATTAAATCAAAATTAACACACTCATAACGAAGAGCGAATAATCCATTACACCCACTACTTGAATAAAATAAAATAAAATGAAATAATATAATCAATTAAAGGCGACAAACGTATGGTTCATAAATTATTCGTTGTCGCTTAAAAGTAAAGTCTCAATACATCATCTCCATTATATTATACCTTAGAGAGATAACTATTTTAGATTTTTACAAAAAAAAATTTTGAATTTTTTTTTACAGAACTATTCGATGATGGTTTTCTTACTTTTGAAAACGTTAAAAAAAACTTAATTTTTTCTTTATGATTTGTGAATTACACTCTTGAACTTTACAAACGCTAAAGCTCTTATTATTATTCAAATAAACATCTAAGTATGTAAATAGAGAAAAATATGACACAAAAAACCACCCACTATATGAAAAAAAAAACATCAACGTATTGCTATTTTATTTCATTATATTTTTTTTCTTTTGCTTTACTGTAATTTTTATTTTATTCCACACGAAATAAAGCATACACATAAAGCACAAAAAGCACAAAAATAAAGATAAATTTATGAGAAGTAAAGAAAAAAAAACGTGATGACAACAAGAAAAAATTGTGTTAAATATGAGATATCAGGAGATAATATAATGAATAATTGGCGATGACAAACGCAAACAAAAAGTGGAAAAGGAAAAGCGAAAAAACATTCCCCTTTTCAACGTTCTAACAATCAAAGCATCAACAGTATACACAGTCCTACACATCTTTTTATCCTGTGACTTTCCATCATTTAGCTATGGGCGTTGGGTGAACAATTCTTTCGCTTCATATAAGCTTCAGTGCGTTTTATATTCCAAGCAAAGCAATACAGTCTTTGCTGGCGTCATACAAGTCAAAGAAAACGCAAAAATAATTAGAAGAGAAAAGTAATAAAAAAAATTAAAAAAAACTTTTTTAATATGCAGAAGAAAAACGATAAAAGTATATAAAAAAAAACTTAATTAATCAAAACTCATCAAAAAAGTGGTTATCTCGCATTAAGCATAAAGAAAAGTAAAAAATTTCTCTTTTTCAGTGACATACTGCCTTGGTGACAGTTCAGCTAATTTTATATTAACGTATAGCATCATCCGACCTACCTCCATCCTACTTTCATCGAATCAAAATAAAAGCAAAATCTTTTGATATTTGAGATGTATTTACCTTCATAAAAAATTCAGAAGAATTTAATTTTATTTATTATTTAAATTTAGAATAAAATTAAGCTTCATTAGAAAAATAATGAAATTCTTCAAAATCCTCTAAATATAAGCTAAGCACAGATAAACCATTGTTCAATTGCAAAATAATTAAATATGACGAAATGGAAATGATTTAATAAAATAAGCTTCGATAATCTTTTGTTCAAAATAATACAAGAATCCATTATGTCAAAGAAAATTTATAAAACCGTTAAATACACATATTGAAAGTTTTTATTTCATGATTTGAAATAAATAAACGATTTACTTCCGGCTAAATATTCGTTGCAGCACTTCTAATAGACAGAACAACACAATTTTTATTTATTTTATTATAAAAAATATTCAATTCATGACAATTTCTATCAATAATTTCTTTCTTTTTCTCACTATTCTAAAAATGATCAATAATTTTAATTAATAAAATAAAAACGTTTATCGTACAGAATTAATTGATAAAAATATAAACACAGTTGCTGTCGATTATTTGTTCGCGTAACTTACAAACATTTCAGTCTAATATATTTTTAACTATATTTACGAACATTTCATGTAAAAAGCCATGAATAAAGTATATTTCTATACTACATATTCATAATTTCTATAAATAACAAAATATTTTATTGAAATTGTAATGAAACATAATAGTTTACAACAAAAAGAGGAGCTTCAGAATACAATACATAGAGTCGCAAATGTAATTAAATGTATAGATGTATAGAACATCACACACATTGAGATTCTACTGTAATAATAATCATATTATTAAGCAAAAAAAATATACCGGACAAGAATTTATCACAAGAACCAACAGCAGCAAGACTAGACATAGAAACAAATTTTTAGATAAAACAAAAAATATATTATCGAAACTATTTTTCCTACTTATTAAAAAAAAAACCACAAAACGCCGTCTATTCTCGGCCCCTAGTTGTTTAGAAAAAAATCAAAAATAAATACACATATATATTTATTTATATTTATTTATCTAATAATTTATCTTCCTTCCTGTGTTTTAATTTTATATACAAAAATATTTATACATTTTAAACAAAATTTATATCGTTATCATAGCATGCTAACGTATGATAAAACGTTTTATGTAATTACTTGTATACACAATTAGTAAATTTGTAAATAAAAACAAAAACGGATTTTTAATAAATTAAATACAACAGTGATAAAGAAAGCAAAAATATATAAAAATAATGAGCCAATAACAATTTTTTTTTTGTAGGAATTAAGTATAAAATTATGATTTAGTTAATCAATAATCAAAAAACTATCCTTTAACATTCACGGTAATCATAATCTGACAAAATATTAATTTTCTTAAATGAAAATATTTAAACATATGCTATATCAACCATTAAAGTGCTTTGTTATAAGCTAAGCACCTTGCGATATTAATCATAATTTTACATAAACTATTTTCATCATTTATTCACTTCATTAAACAAGCACTTGCACTTATGTAAACACAAACAACTTCCAATAATACATTTAAACTTTTGTTATAATCTTTAAAAAATACTTTATAGCAACAATATGGAGGTTGCATTGAACTACCCTATTGGCTGGTTAATAAAACAACACATTTATATGAAAATTAAATAGGAAAACTGCATTAAAAAATAAAAATAAATTCAATAAAAACTAATAAAGTTGCACTAAAAAATAAAATTTTCTACAAGTGTTAACACCAGCAATCAGAACAATACATATGTTAACTTCAATTTCTTTGTCTTCCACACTTTGAAAAACTAATATTACATGTATTGTTGATAAGCATTTCTTTTTTTCTTTTATTTTTGCTTTTCTAAACTCTTATTTTACACTTTTATTCATTTGACATGTCACCATTTTCATTTCAAATAAAACATTTTCTCAATTTTATTTTCAATATGTGTGAAACGTCTTGTCACATAAAATAACAAAGTTTTGTTTTTTCAAAGCGCAATTTTTTGTTAGAGGATTTTATGATAAAAAAAGAAAGTAAATAAACCAACCCACACGCAACCACATTAAGAAAATAAAAAAAAAACTCACACAAAATTTAATCCTTTAAAAAAAAAAAAAAACAAGGTTATTTTTGCACAATAAAACCGTCAAAACAACCCAGAAATATCACCCACAAAAAAAGTAAACTCACTAAAACCACTAAGTAAGTGAGTATGTATGATTTCAGGTTACCATATGTTACCGAAAAAACAAAGAAAACTAAATTGTAGATTAATAAATAAAAACAGAAAAAAACAATTTAACTAATTTCCTAATACATGAATTGGTAACCCCGTCACATTCATGGGTTATCCGTAATTTAACCCATAATATTGTTAATTAAGGAAAATTAAAGTTAAAAAAATAATTAATTTAATTTACAAAATGAAAATTCTTTAAATACTTTTCGTTAACATTTTTCTTTCTTTTTGTCTTAAACCCTATCACACACTGTCGCCATGCTGCTGCTACTTCTGCTGTTACTGTTGCTGCTACTAACACTACTACTATGACTTTCTAAAGCTCCCTAGGGTGGCACATTGCTGATTTTTTATTTTCCTACTTTTTTTGTACTTTTAATTGGTTTAGATAGACTTTAGACTTTATTCAATATTTTTATTTTTTTCCAACTGTACACTTTGGGGTTTTTATAATATTGGATGCAGATAGGTGGAGAAAAAAAAATAAAAACAATTTTATATAATATGGAAAATCAATTTAAAAAAAAACGTGGGCGACAACATCGTATCGTATACTTTTGCTATAAATATATGTGTAACGTGTATTAGTTAAAGAGTCGTTATTGTTGTCGTCGTTATTCTTGTCTCTTATATACAAAAACAATAAAAAAAAACCTTTAGATAGGTGGTTTGCGAGTAAAAAAAATCAACACAAAAGCACACAAAAATTAAAAAAATAAACGGATGTGAGGTATGGGAAATTTTTCTTGTAATTTTAGTTAGAAGACAAACCATAAGGAAGAACTACATATAACAATCTAGAAATAGAATGAGGAGCAGAATAATCTTCACAGTTTTGTTGTTGTTTTGACGTTTTAGTAAGAATTGTTTTATCAGTTTTATTTTTTGTGTTATATAAAAGCACTGTGTGTTTTACTCTACGCCGTCTATTCTCGTACGTCTTCTAAGTATTTTCTCCATAAATTATGTGTCTGTGTAGTAATTTTTATGTTCTTTTTCGATTTGGTATTTTTTTTATTTTCTTTTTATTATAAAGGAGTTAAAGTAGCAAGAGAAGCTGTCTCGGGTGGTGTAGTAGTTAGTTTTGACTTTAACGAAAACACATCGATAAACAAAAAGCCGCTCCCTATAAAGGGAAGCAAACCGTATATTAAGCTCAGAAACAAACCAACTAATAACACTGTGTACTCTGTATTGTTGTCATAAAACCCATAAGGCGATTAAAAATAAAATTAAACAAAAAAAAACAACAAAAGCCCAACGAAAAACGACATTAAAAAAAAATAAATAATTAAAATTAACATTAAAAAAGTTCTAGTAAAAGCAGCTCTAATTTTTGTATAAAAACAAAAGGAAAAAAATATGACAAACATACCATATGGTAATACTTGGTCTTTCCACAATAGCACATTTTATAACACTGATTAATTGTTTTTTTTTAAATTAACATTAATAAACACATTTTATGATGAATTAATATTTATTAATTAATTTATTTAGAAATGAAAAGAAAAAAATTAATGAAAAATGGTAAAATCACGCGAAAAAGTAAAACGCGATAAATATGTCACAAGTATTTAAATTTCAATTAAATTTAAAAGTCTAATGAGAACCGGAAAAGTCAACCAGAAAAGCTTTAAACCACAGAAATAAAAAAAACACAAATTTTTGCAGTAACACAAAAAGCAACAATCTGGTTGCAACAGCAGCAACACCGGTTTTACTTAATAACTTTATTTTTTTTGTTTTTGCGGTTTTGCAATTTTCATACCGTGTTAATTAAGGTGGTTTTTCTGTTTTAAACGATTTTCGAATAAAAATTAATTTAAAAAAAAAACTGATTTGACGTTTCAAAATTAAAAAAGAATTTTTTTAAAGGAAATAAAAACACAAACCCTGGCGCACAGATAAGCACACAAACACAATAATAATGAGAATATATATATTTTTTCTTATTTAATTTAATTAAATTAAATTTAAATTAAACTACAGCAAATGAACAAACAGAACGGAACATACGATAATAGCACAATATAAACACAGCGGTGACAGGCACAGTAGTGTCCAGTCCAAGCAACAAAAATTAAGAAAAAGTTGTCACAAAACAGCAGTTTTAGTGCACACAGCACAGCTGAAATGTAAAACCCACCCACTACTCATACACATACACACAAACTTGAATTGTTTTTTTTTTTAAATTAAAAAAAAAACAAAAAAATTAATTATTTATGTTGTGACAATTTTATTGTTCCAAATCAACTAAACTACTGACTGACTGACTGACTTGTTACTTCAATATTGTAACGACAAGTTTACTTTATCGACGACACAAGTTAACAAAATTAGCAACAACATATTTATACATAAAATAATATAATTATATAAAAAAGCTCAACCAAAAATAAAAAAATATCCACAAAATGTGAAGAAAAAAAACCGTACTGTAGAAAAAAATAATATTGTTTTTAATTTTTTTGGTTGTGAACCGCTGCTGTTGCTGTTAACTTTGGAGACTTTATAACAAAAACTAAAAACTGAAAACAAAAAAAAAAATAACCAGAAAATAAAAATACTTGCGCCACATATATAAAATTTTTTCTTTTTATTTTTAAAGCACAACACGACACGACACGACGATTATTAAACACAGTGAGAAGTTACACTGTGCAGCATGTTCGAAATGTGAAAGCAAAACGAAAGAATACAAAAAAAAAATAACACAGTGGAGACGCAACAGTAGAACAAAACTTAAATTGTAAATGAGAAAAAATAAACACAAAAAAAGTTTAAAAAAATATAAAAATATACATATAATTGCATCGGTATTGGTTAATTTAATATTATTTTAAAAAGCCACGACGGCAAAATATATATTTTTGGAGACTATTTATTTTTGTATTACAATATATGTATTATTAATAATTTTTATTTCTATATAAATAAATGTCAGAGAGAGAGCTTTTCTTATTTTTAAACCGAAAAAAGTACATAATTTAGCCGGCTACATGGCGACACAGTAAGCTGAATACTCTTGTGTTTGCTTTTATATAGATATGTATGTAGTACAATTGATACAACAAAACTCATATATAAACATTTAATAACTTAATAAAGCGTCGGCGCATTTCTTACTCAAAATAATAACCCACACAAATATATTTTTTATTTAATTTTTTATGCAATTTATTTTTATTTCTTTAATGAGAACCAAAAAAAACACACTCAAAGCAATTAAAACAGAAAAAAAAATAAACTTCAAGAGCAGAACGTTAAAAAATGTTAGGAATTTAAACAAAAAAAAACAATAAAACTTTTAGAAATAAAATTTATTTGTTAAAATACTCAATCGGAAGTTATTAAAATGGGTTTAATAATAAACCACAGTTATTTTATAAATAATTTGTTAATTTTTTTATTTAATATAAAATAATTAACGATAATGATAATACGCAAATAAATGTTAATTTTCAGCTATGCAAGTAATTTATATTTTTCATTTATTTTTAACACACATGTATTAGTGTGCATTATGGTTTTATTATTACAGCATAGGGGCGTTTACTGTATACGCTTGCGCTATAAAAATTTTCCTTCAATTTTCTTCTTCTTGTAGTGAAAACTTTATTAACAACAGCGCCACGATATGACGGCCGGTTAAATAACAAAAAAAATCTCGAATCAACACATGAGTGAGTGGCATAGGCGATTAAATTTATTTTATAAAACAAATAAATTCAACAAGAAAAAATATATTAAATAATACAAAAGGAAGGAAATCATTTAAATAACACCAAAAATAAACGTTTTGTTTTGCATATACTGTATTCATAAAACAATACAAAAAAAGAAAAGTGTAAAGAAAAACACAGGTAAATGTAATAAAATAAAAAAAAAAAAACAGCAGGAAAACCAGTAAAACTTTATGGCTCAAAAAAGCTATTAATTGTCATTAAACCGATAATTTGCAATTTTTTGTTCCTTTTTTTGTAGATTTTTAAATCGATTTATGTAGTTATAAAAAAAAGATGCAAAAATACAGCAAAAAGCGAGACATTATGTAAAACAAAACAAGCTTTGAAAGTTTATTAGTTTTAAAGCTACACACATAACGTAACGGCAACACATAACCTAAAACAGGAGAAACATAAAACTAACCTAGAAAAGAAAGGAATTTTCAACATTAGAACAACAAAAATAAACGTTTTTTACATAAAATTTATCCATTATACGCTAAAGGGGTGTTGGTTCACAAGTTTATCGCTTTTTTCAGCTTTAAACAGATCTAAACACATTTAACACATGTAAAAATATTTAAATAAATAAAAAAAATAGTACAATTTGCTTACCCATCTATGCATCTATCCACTACACTACAACCACCCTACATAATAATATAACAAAATATGCGCATAACAAAAAGTCGTATGAGGATTATGGGTAGCTTCTGGTAGCATATTTATATAACCAAAGCACCATCGACGGTAATGTTAACGTCACAAAATTACCAAAAAACAGAAGAAAATAAAAAACGATGACGACAACAATGAATGAGTGGGTGTATTTGAATTGGGTGTCTTTCCAAACGTGCGCAATAAAACACATTTGTAAAGCAGCAAAAATAAAAACAAAAACAAAAAAATCTATGAATGAGCTTTTTTTATTTGTCCTTCTCTTTATGCTTTTTTATCTGTATTTATGTATACATTTAAGGTTATAAAGTGAAATGAAATAAAACAAAAATCAATATTTTCTATAGATAAGCATCAGGGGCCATCAATACATGTATGTATTTGCGAAATATTGACATAATGAAAAGTGTGGCAAAATGTCGTATTGTTATATTAACGTTAGATGCTCTCCTACGCCTTTATTTTTTACATTTTTCCACAGTTTTCTATATACCTTTCTGCTTGTAAGCTATAAAAGTAGATAAAATAAAATAAAAATTCTGTTCGTCTTTATTTCTCAACAATTGAAATTTATTGTGAAATAAATAAAAAGAAAAAAAAGCACAATAGAATAAGGGACAAAAGAAAAAGCTTATAGAGAAAACAAAAACAAAAAAATCACCAATTAATTCAAGTGATTAAATGATAAATGATTATTTTCCCAAAAAAAAAATACCATAAACTCATTATTACATTAACAAACGTTAATACCTACTCGTATCAAACACCCACCCACCCAATTGTTTTTTTTTTATATTATTATAATTTTCTTCTTCTTTTTTTTGTTTTATTTTCATTTAAATTTATTTTCCAGATTTTTTGATAATAGAATAATCTGATTATTATCATAAAAGCAACAACACGAAACCAACCACTTTACAACGCCAACCAACCATCTATGAAAAACAAAACCAAAATTTATTTTTAGATCGAAAATTTATATTAAAAATAAATAAAAAATAAAATTAGTCATCTAAATTTTGAAGTAAAATAATTCCGGAAAATTAAAAATAGATTTTTAGATCAAAAAGCTTTTAATGAAACTTTCAAGAGAATTTTTGTTTCAATTTAAACTATAAAAAATCTTTAATTTTCTATTTTATATAAAAGAAAGTGGTGGGTGATTATGAGCAGTAATAATATTCTATAAAAAAAAATGATAAGATGTCATTAGATCACGAAGGAACGTATAAAATATTATGAAAATTTAAAAAATAATTATTTTCAGAGATAAGTTATTATTTTTATTAAAAAATTTTTTGAACGGAATACAGTGATGGGTGATCATTAACTTAGGGTGAATATGGTGGTTATATTGTGTTATTATTAGTATTATTAAGCTATATTATCGTGGAGATACTTTATTTATTTTTAGAACATCCTATCATTGCTGCCCATCGAAACAATTTGACTAAATACCGAAGAAAAAAATAACCAAGCAACAGTAGGAACAATAAACAATAGCTGAAACATCTAACCGATTAAAGAGAAATTAGTGGGGCGGCTTGCCTTTTATATAAACTACAACGGATGCGTTCAATGGACATGGTTTTTATGCAGCGTACTGATGGCGACTACTATATAAACGTTAATAATACAAAATAAAATAAATGAAATGAAAAATTCACATTATTGGCCGAAGCTATTTATTTTTTTGCTTTAAAGGAAAACCAACAAAACACATTGGGATTTACTGTTGGAAAGTTTGTGAAATATTATTATTGTACATTTGACTTCAGTACAGTAAATACAAAACAATAGAAACAAACATTTTAAACAATAAATAAACGAAGTAGCAGCTTCCAGTTTCAAAGTTATTGGCAAATGACGTCAAAAAAACGCCAACGCATTTTCTTATTTATATTATTAGAATTATCTAAATTCGTATTTTCTATATTTTTCAATGTATATATAAAAAATATAAACAATGATAAGCAAATAAAAGCATGCATTAAATGATAAAACAAATATGGATTTTCATTTAAAATGTGAAAATCAATTCGAAAAATAAATATTTAAGATCTATTGGTCTTATTGGACATTATTCAAAGTAATAAATAAGAAAATTCGTGGTTTTTTATTAAATAAAATGAGATTTAAAAATTGTAAACGAGAACTTAAACTTGTTTAAGTCAACTGTGATAGTAAATCAATTTTGATTATAAAATCACCCTACGCCCACATAAACGTGGGCATATTTTTGCTATAATATCCTCTTTAACGTCGGTTTAGCAAAGAATAATAAATACATAACAAAATTGTTACATGATTTTCCAAGTTGTGGGTGGTAATTGGTGATTATTAGACACTTGACTTTATCGATTTACATTATTAATAAAATGATCAAAAACCATTATTGACGAACAATTAATTGTAAATTTTTTTAATTATTAATTAAAATTTTAATATGATGAAGAGGCGATAAAAAGAAGCACAATTACGTTCAATAAGTAAAGAAAATTTATTAATAGATCAGTGGAAAATTTGTTAAATCATTTTCATTATACGATAATATGGGAAACTTCCTCAATTATTAACCCACAAATAAAATTATAGACATTTTTTAACATACCGTTGTTGCCGAATGTGGTGTGTATGCAGCATAAGTTGGCTGTTGCAATGGTGCTGAATATCTGTATGCCTGTTGAGCTGGTGCATAACCTTGTGTCCAACCAGCTCCTCTATATGGTGCTCCGGCAATACCGCCAGCAGCTGGACTAGTCATAGCCGGCCGTTGGGCACCCTTTAGGGTAGCCGCTGCCGGTCCTTGAGGAGGTGCACCCGGATAAGCACTACGGGGAGCTGTTGTGCTGCCCTATAAATAAATTTAATATAAAATAAAGATTATTTATTTTTTATATTAATTAGTTTTTTTCTATAAATCAATAATAAAAATTTTGTTTCTCTACTATAACCACAAGTTCAATATCCATTTATTCACAAATACGACTTGATAACAAAATTAATTTGATAGATGGCACGCACCGTTCGATTAATTATTAATATTGTGTTGATAAACATTCAAATAAAAATATCGCGACTAAAATAATGATGGAAAATAATAGTCACATCTGTTTTATACATTAACATGTATTTTAATTTTATTATTATCTTTAATCATTGAATACTTTTAACTAATAAAAATTCAAAATAATTAAAATACATCAATATGTTGTTTTTTAAATTGATGAAACATAAACAGCAAGTAACAATAACATTATAATTCTGCTTTATATAATTAAAGAAAATATTTAAAAATAGATACAAAAAAGAAGTGAAACGAGTACTGGGTGGTGTTGGTTGATCAATGAAAATTACTTTATTCAGTGAAGTAAATAAAATGTAACTAGACGTTGACTCCCAATGAAAACAAAAAAAAGCTAGCGAAATTCACAGTAATAAAAAAATTGTTTTAATTATCCTTTCAAATATCTTTAGCCATGCTAATTATGCAATTATGTGATCGCAAAAATATACCTTTACATCATTAAATAAAAAAAATTGCTACATTAAAGCATATAGATGATAAAAAAGGTCAAAAGTGACAAAACCTACAACACCAGGCAGGCAGTGGTAATAAAGATACGACCGATGAAAAAAATCCTTATCGTCTAAAGGGCAAAACATCACAATCCACCTACACATACATACTTTAAAAACATATTTATTTATTTTTTTTAATCATTTATTAAGAATTTTTTGTTAAAAAATTAGGGAAAATTAAAGACTTTTATACTTAAAACATAAAAAGTTTACAATAATAGTTCCCCAAGGAAAGGGAATTTTGCAGATTTTTCTTTTTTGCGTAACAAAACCAACCCCGTAAAATAATAATAATAATAATAATAATAATGAAAAATCCTACAAGCAAATTAAACTTTTTGTGGTATTTATTTAAAGAGAGATAAAAAAAAGAAGAGAAATCTTGATGACGCCCTCAAATAAAAACCTAATCAACGATCCAAAACAAATCAATTGAAAAGGAAACAAAAATAAATAATAAAATAAAAACCTTTACATGCGGTACCAATACACCAGAGCGTTCGTTAAACATTTACATAGAAAATACTTTATTCGTTTAATAAACTTTTCTGCTGTTGACGTCATAGAATTTTCAGCACTTTTTTTTTTGTTTAACTTTTCCTTTCTTCCCTAAAGTGAACCACCTAACCCGAACCAACGCAATGAAAATTATTTAATTTTGTAACAAAAAAGTAAAGAAAGGCAATTTTATGCGCATATGATGTAAGCTCTGTAATTAATAACAGCAAAAAAAATATTTTTTAAAAGCAAGCCAACGCATAGACAGGAGAAAATTTCATATTTTATGACGTCATCAATACAACAAACATATAATGTATTAAACACAACGTCATCGGATAAAAGAAATATAAAAATTTTCCCATAAAAACGCCTTCGTATATGTCAGTTGCGCCGTAAATTGTCAGAGCAAAAAGTAAACAGCGAAAGGTCTATGTCAATTTTATATTTATATATACAGTTACCGCTTATAAAAATACGATATTTTATTTATTATCATTGTTAAAAAAACACTACGTTAAAAATGGACAAAGGGTTTCATAAAGTATAAAGGAATTACTTTTATATCTTAATAAACAGTAGTTTGGTACTAGTACTGTTCAATGGAGGACCACAAAAAAAAACATTTGTTGACCTTTTTGGCACTCAAAAAATATCTAAATACTAGAAAAAAAAACGCATTAATTACAGTTATCAATGCATTTGAACCACGACGACAGAGGAAAATGATTAAATTAAAAATATCTTTTTTTATTAAATTAAATTTAAAGAGTTGAATGCTCAGCAACGCGATATTTTATCACTTTTTTTTTTTTGAAAACGCGATAACACAAATTAAATTAAAATTCTTATATGTTTTTTCAACCGAAAAAAATATATACTAAATAAAA
This sequence comes from Ptychoptera contaminata, assembly GCA_963942525.1. Taxonomy (NCBI): domain Eukaryota; kingdom Metazoa; phylum Arthropoda; class Insecta; order Diptera; family Ptychopteridae; genus Ptychoptera; species Ptychoptera contaminata. Next base: position 11,332,508 of record OZ012638.1, on the reverse strand, counting down.
TACTTATCATGAAGATAGCCGGCAGAGTGCATTAAAGGAAGTGGGCTTCTTTTTTTTTAATGTAAGATCAAATTTACAAACAAAAATTTGCGCACACAAAAAACAAAAACCCTTTTCAACCCTAAACAGCAAAACCAAACCTTATTATATTACAAGACATAATTTTAAGACAACTTTGTAACTCAATCTAACCATTCAAATTTTTCCGTGATTTTTTGTTTTTTTTTTTTTCATTTAGAAAAATGTATTAAATTTCATTGAGTAGCCTAATGATCACCAAATTAATACAAAAATTATCGATGAAAATTTTATATAAATCTCACCCATATCAATCAAATCATATGCAAAACTTAAATTTAAATATTTCAGCCAGAGGGTTAAAAAAATGGTAGAGAAAAAACCGCATTGCAAACAACATTGTTGTCTTTTGAATGTTATGTCACTAATATTTTCCTAGAAGTCTTAATATTGTTAAACAAAAAAAAAACAATTAATGTTCAATGCGGTAAAAGAAATACATAATTATTTATAAAAGCAAAGACAGGGTATTTTTCCATATTCAAATAATACAAATAGACTATGCCGCCATGACAATAGTCAATAAATTATTTTTCATACAAAAATAAATAGTAGTTTGGGACACATTTATTCAACAAAAGACAATTTTTTTTTATATTCAAAAACGATATGTAATTAATTAAATCCAGTAATAAACTTTTACTAAATAAAATAAAGAAAAATAATAAAAAATATATCGGGGCGTGGTTCTTCTAGTAAATACTATTATTTTTTAACAAAACAATAAATTCTAAATAAAATACAATTTCATGCTAATTAAAAATTAATTAAAATTAATTATGCTATGCGAAATTATCGCCATTTTTATAGGTTTAAATAATTATTAATAAAAAATAAATAAATAATTAAAACTAACTACTGGGGCAGCCTAAAGAGGCAGCTGTTTTAAAACTTATTTATTTATATATTATTTTCTTCTTTTTTTTTTTATTCACCACATTGTTATAAACCAAAAAAATATTTCTATAATAAAATCCATTAGCTAAGTAAACTATGTTTGCGGTATTATTTATGCTTTTTGTAAGTGATTTTCAAAAAATAAATACTCATATGTATTATGTATAAATAAAATAATGTCGTCGACAACAACAGTAGTATAGCAACATTCGACTATTGTTGAATATTGGTAAACGGAAGCTAACTTCCTGCAACACAAATAACCAGACAAGCAACGAAAACTATTAAATAAGAAAACAAAACAAAAAAACTGTTATATCTCAATAGCAGATTAAAATTCTTCTGTTTTAAATGGCAAAATATAAAAATTAACAATAAGACGTTTCAGAAGTTCCTACAATATGCGTTCACGAAACAAACAACAAAAACACCGCTGATTATTGATACAAACAGCTTGGAAGCCAACAACAGAAGAGTAACAAACAGGAAGAAAAAAATAATTTAAATAAAACGTGGAAAAAAAAACAGTTATTAATCCAAAAATCGCAACAAAATTCAACAAATCTATTATAAAAAAAAGAATCCATCAACTTTACCTTTTTCATTTGCTTTTGATGAAAATAAAAAATTTCAACAACAAACTACTAATAAAACTTCAATCATTATTATTAAAATAAATAGTGGCAATTTGTTATTGACGAGTAACAGAATTCTGACAGAGGGTATATAAATGAGAACAGGGTAGCTTGGTTAGCTAATGATTCTATATGAGAATTTTAATAAAAAAAAAAAGCACTATTATTGACAGCAGAAAAACTTTTTATTGAAAACTGATTAGTATTACGGTTTGAAACTCGACTAATAACTTTTCTCCACTCTCAAAATAAATTCTTAAAGCTAACAAAACAACAACAACAGCAAACAAGCGTTCCAATAAAAGTTTAATCTAATTTATTAAATTATTAAAAAAAAAAAAACTTATTAAACTTTTGCAAAAAAAAAAAACCGAATAATAATTACGACACTAGCAGCGGCTGCAAATTTTTTTTTTTAGCAAATCAATCAATTCAAAACAAAATTCAATAAGAAAAAATCAATCAATAATATTTTGCTTGTATATTTGGTTATGTAAATAACATAATAATTATTAATTGATTAAATAATAATTGAGTAGCGATAAATATAAAGAAGAATAAATAAAAAAAAAAGAAAAAATTCAGCTGATTTTGGCATGTGATGATGATTTAAAAAATAAAAAAAAACATTCAATTAAAATATTTTATGACGATGACAAATTAATTCCATTCTGACTATAAACAAGCATTTTTATGCATATTTCGCTCACAATTATATAAATTCACAATAAATAAAACAATTTTGGTACCATAACAATAGCAGACAAGCATTACACTCCACAGTAGTTGTTATTTAGCAATTTTATTCTTGTTTCAGTGTTAGCGTTTATGTGATTATGAAAAAACAATAGATTTTGCAGAAAATACTACAGTTGTACGTATGATTATATAGGTATTTTGTTTTGCAAATAACAACTACATAATCATATAGAAAATAAAATAAACTTTTAATTAATTAAAGTGGTAAAATGACGGCAAAAAAAAAATAACACAATTTTGTGGTTGTGTTGTTGTTTTTACTATAATAGCTATCTTTGATTACCTGTAATTAAATTTAACAAAAATTTGCAACAACCAAAACGGTAAGCAAATTGAGAGTCAATTTATTATGTAAATGTATATATAATATTTTTCATATTATACACTCAAATTAATAAATAATATTGTACAGGTGGTAAAGGTAAACATAATTCATTACATAAATTATATTAACTTTACACCACCACCACCACCAAAACAACAACAATATTTGTTAATTTAAAACCCTAAAACAACACTATGCTGTTGCTATAAAAATAAATACAGGTTTAAAAATATTTTCATTTTTTTTTTGTCTAACAGGAATATGCACGTTTTTCTCGTCTTCTTCTTAATAATTATTTGCAGTCGATCATAACAACCGAATAAGCGACCTTCAAATTTATTTACATTTACGATGATTTTTTGCGACGTGTGCCAGCAGCTACAATTGCCATTGTCATCGTCCAATCGCCATTTTATAACTTTTAATTTAAATAGAAATATTAATAAAAAATTAATATATGCAAGAATCAATAATTAAAATTCAAATCACGTTAATTGTGTAATTGAATTTTTTGCAATAGGTAAACAAAACAAACAAAGATAAGAGCTAAAAAATATATCAGTAATTAAAAATAAAAAAAAAAGCAGAGACATATTTACGTCATCAAAATTCCCCGACTCGAATTTTATTAAGTCATTCAAGTGATTAATAATTGATTACATTTATTCATGTCTGATTCTATATTTCATTGTGAAAATCACGAAAAAGTGATTTCGATTTAAGATAACAGTGATTCTTTGCCAATTTTATGCAAAAATATTACGAAAATTATTCCTCAAACGGAAATATTATTCAATAGATTCGCTTAGTATTTAGTAATTAACCCAAACTAATTAAGTTAATCGATTGTTCATTATTTTGTTTTAATCAATTGTGACACACAAAACAAAACCGATTAACTAATTAATTAATTAAAGAACAAAACAATAAATTGCATACAAATTAATATTAACGGATTATTTTTAATTTAAATAATTGTTTTTTAAATCAAGAATAACTAACAAAAATAAAATTAACCCACAAAAATAAAAGAATACAACGACCGTTTAAATTAACCGCAGCACACACAATATTATATTAAATTTATAAACGTCGAATGACAAAAACAAACAACAGTGTATTACTCAATTCGCAATGCGATGACGTAAGAATAATTTAAATAAAATTAAATTGAATTAATTTAAAAAAAAAGTAAGTAAATAATGTTAAATGTAGAAATGGTGTGTATTGTCTGCAATGTTAATATAACCAGTTCGCAGTTAGTTAGCAAATTGACTTAGGCAGGCAGCAGCTATAAAATAACAACATTTAAGTATGTTCTTGTTAATTCGTCAACCAATCGCGAAACTGTGTATCTCAATAAAAAAAAAAAAAAACGAAATAAAGTAGAAAAGAAAAAACAATTAAGTCGTTAACTCTACTTTATACTAAAAATTAAATAATGGTGCAACAATAGAGAAATTTAATTTAGAAATAAAAACGTGATTAAAGAAGCCACGAATCTCATCTTTAAAATATTTTTTTATTTATTATTTTCAAATAATCATCACGATACACATTTTTGTTTTATTATTTTCAAGAATTTGTACAAATTTTTAACAATAGTCAACGAAAAATAAAAATTGAAAGTTTTAGCAGATTGGCAAACAGACATTCTTTAATATTTAAAATTTAATGCAATATTTTATTGGTTTACGGAATAATGGTTTACGGTTTATGAAATCCAGAATTCATATGCATTATTATTTTTTCAAAACAAAACAAAAAATATTTCCTTAATTAAATAATAATAAAAAAGATTCGCAGACACAAAACCAAAGTCACCCATAATACCGTAGCTAAGAAAAAAAAAATGAAGAGAATAACTTTAATAAAATTAGTAAAGTTACATAAAACTAAAAATTTACGATCAAAACGTGCCACCACCAACTCGAATTCATCCAATAATAATAATAATAAATAAATAAACGAAAAATAAAAATTAATTAAAAACAATCGAAAATGAACAAGAGAAAAGTATTAAATAAATAAATAATTTTAAAAAATGAAACCAATTAATCAATTTTAACAACAAAAAGAAAAAGAAAAAATTATTTTTTTCTTTAATTTAATGAATTTAAGGCTGTATTGTAGCAGTGTAAGCACTCACAGAACTCACATTAAAACAAAAAAAAAACAGTAAATAAAAGAGAAACACTATATTTTTTGTTAATTAAAATAATTAAATCTAAATTTTTGTCGCCATCAATCAAGTTCATTGTTTAAAAAAAAATAATAATAATAATAATAAATTTACAAAACAATTATCGAACCGAAACACCACACCAACAATAATACCAGTCAACCAACGCTACTAACAACAGTAACCGTAATATCCAAGTGATGACATTACATCATAGCGAAGCAGAAAAATAAAATAAAATACACAGCTTAACCACCATAAATATATTTACCGTTTTAATAATAATTAAAAATAAATAATTATAATTAATTCATCAAATGACTCATATCCACCGTAAATGAGTCTATTTTGGTGCCTACAAAAAAACAACACCTCTGAATATTATTATTTATTTTTATAAATTTCAAGTAAAGTATACTTTGCATAGCTTTTTAGTGATGTTAGAAAGTTCAATATTGAGAACTTTACGTATTTTTTTTTTCATATTCGTTTAGTAAGAGACTTAACGATGTCAAAACAGTGCAAATCACTTAAATCAATCCTGTGTTGTTTCTATGTAAAACACATCTAATTTCTTAATAAAGCTTAAATTCATTCAGCAGGCAGGGGGGAAAAATACAAAAAGAAGTAAAACAAAGTTGAATAAACCCATTATTAAAAACAAAAAAAAACAATATATATATATAATTTAAAGCAAAAACACAACTTCTATGCAACAAATTTCACATGATCAATCAACCATTACGTATAAATATTAAAATTAAAGAAAAAAAAAAAGAACCTGACAACGGACGACATTTCTATTAAACAGAAAACTAGAAAACACAAAAACTAAATAAAAATTAACCGTGCTACTAACTGCTTGTGTGTACGCTATGTTCTTTTGTTTAATATCCAGTAATATTTTGCAAAACTCGATTAATTGATGACGCCAAAGTACAATCAACCTGCACTAATTTAAACATTATTTTAATCAATGAAAAAAAAAAATGCCAATCCTCCGCATAAAAAGCTATAAACTGTGATTACTATTCGTAAGTGACAAGTATAATTCCCTGTTTAAAAAAATTATCTTAAGAAAGAATTAACAAAGACAACACAAATTTAGAATTCTTTGTAAGTAAAGCACGTCACGGTGTTTAAAACTAGTTAGTTTTGACCGTTGTTTTGTTTATTAAATTTCTTTCATTATTAAAATAAATTAAAAGAAAGAAAAAACTAGCAAATAAATGTTAACAGAAACTTTAAAAAAAAAAGCAAAAAGCATAAATAAAAGCATTAACAACAACAACATCAGAAGCAATCATTTAATGTTAATATTTAAAATAAAATAGAATAAACACGCGGAATAAAACACACAAACACGCGCAAAACGGTATTTTATTATTTAATTCTATTTTCTTTATTATAAAATATAATTAACCATTAAAATTCTGACTATATTAAAAAAGCTTCAAAAGTTCATCAGCAGAGCATGCAAATTAGCAAATGAAGCTTTTAAAAAGCAACGAAGAAAATATTAAAACGAATGCAAAATAATACAGAAGCCAACCAAACAAACAACCACCTGCAATAGTAAATAGAAAATAATGTGAATATACAGGTAACAACAGCACAGTGTACCAAATAAAATAAAATTTAATTTTTTAGTTCTATTTTATAATAATATTATTATGCAATTTTATTTAAAAATTAAAATTAAATTCAAATGCAATGCACGATATTTAAATTTAAATATATTGAAATAAAAATGTATAAAACAGCAAACAACAATCACCGACATCCAAAAAAGCAATAGAAACTAACATTTTTTTTTAGAATAAACACTAAAATAGTTGATGCTTTTTATTGTCTTTAGCTAGTTATTGTTTTAAAGGTTTAATCCCACACCACTTAATTCTTAATAGATTATATTCTGCATTAGTAAAGTATACATAACTGTACCGGGAAGCGCGTATCATGAGAGTGTGAAAATATTAAATTAAATTTGAAAGGTAAAAACAAATAGAAAAAAAAAACATCAAAACGTGTGAATCTTATCGACGATGCATATTTACAGTAAAGTTTAGTGTTATTGGTTGCCAATTACCGTTCTAATTAAACTAGAAAACGAAAAAAAAAATCAATATTGATGTGCAACGAGCAAATAAAATCTCGACTTTTTCACCTGGAAAAAATTTCATAAGCAAAGAAAAAAACAAACTAAAACAAAAATTAATCTAATTTGCTAAGCCAGGACGTTGTTTCTTAATGCAATTTGTTTGTGTTTACAAACGTGATTTTTATGCATTGATAAATTGACATAACCGCATTTTTTTAATAACAAAAATTTGTAATCTTAAGAAATAAGAGCATGAATTGTAATAATACCATCACTAACAGCAATATTGTTAATTTATTGATAATTTTTTCATTGTTAAAAATAAAAAATACAACAAGTGGTTTGCTGATTGCTGATGCATGATTACAGGCAAGGTCACCAATCGTTTTTTATTTTCTTTATACAAATTTTATTAATAAATTCTAAAAACGTTTTAAAAAATTATCGACGAAACATAATAAAAAAAAAAATTTAGTAAAATTAAGCACATTCAAATTTGTAAGGAAAATCACATTCATAAACCGCAAAACTAAATCTTTTTTACACATTTTATATTAAAAAAATAATTGTTTATTGCAATTTACATGGCGATTGCATGCTAAATAAATTCTTATCAAATAAATTTTATAATTAATATTTTTGTATTATTATTTTTTTTCTAATTAAATTTTTTTTTTAATTTTAATTTCTTTCTTACAATTTAATTGCAGCAGTCGTAACAACAACAAAAAAAAAATCAATCACGCTATGTGTGTGGTCTGGTCTAGCGGTTTTTGTTCCGTTTATTAACAATTTTTTTTTTTTTTTGCTGTTTAATATTAATTTTTAATAAAAACAAAAATGCAAATGAAAAACTAAATTATGTAATTTTGTATACTGAACTTAAAAAAAAAACGCCAAAATGTTTACTTGAAGAAGAAAAAAGTCATTATTCAATTAAAATCTATGCAAATGACCAAAACAGGTTGAAACTCTGTTCCCGGTACGCGATATAACATAAAATAAAATTTATAAATAGAAATAAATCAGACTAAATAGAATATAATTGAGCCCTGAAATGTAAAAAGTACCCTCAAAACATACAAACGTACAAACAATATTGAACAACTTGAAAAATTAATGAAAAAAAGTATGCATACTAGTACACAATACAAGGTCGGACAGCGAACAGAAAGAAACAAAAAACATCAAAAATTTTTAAATATATATATATAAAAATTAAAAAAAAAAAAAAGCAATCAGCATGTAACATGATGATAATGAAGCAGAACATAAAAATAATAATAATATCGCGTGCTATTTAGTAATAATTATATTTGGATTTTTTATTCTCTCTTACACACAATCTTTAAATTCAAAATAAAAAAATGATTTTTTTTCTATAAAATACAGCAAGCAAAATGAACAAGAAAATAGAAGAAAAAACGAAGAACTACATAGCAATAATAATAATCAACATTCTTGAGATAACTTTTCGACATAACGTACAAGAAAAATAAGATAAAATATTATTAATAAAAATGAGAAATAAATTTAAAAATAAATATGAATGCACCTGTGCCCACCTGTACGGTTATTAATTTTTATAAATAATTAATAAAATAGTAAAATTAATTATATTATATAATGTTCTAAGCAAGCAAAAGACTACCGAAAGTTTCCTGTTAGTGCAGCGTTTTATTAATTATGGCAGATTTTGTTTAAAAATAAAAACGCAATTATTACAGTAAAATAATGTAAATGCACTGTGTTCTCTGGCTCTATTTTAAACCAAAATTGATCTAGTTGTTACCTTTCTTTATCTCACAATTATTGCGGCATATAAGTATTATCTTTTTAATTAAAAAAGAAAAAAAAAACTAATGCAAACTAATTAATTAATTAAAGTAAAAAAAAAAAATATGAAACAAATTAATTAAAAATCCAATATAACAGTTTTTTCATTTCATTTTCTTTTAAAATTTTTCAACCGGAAGAACACATTTTTATTTGTATTTTTTTTTTTTTTTTTTAGTTCTCTTTTTTTATAATTAATTAAGTAATTTATTTAACTATCTTATTTGTAACAGTACGTTCACAATTTACTTGTCGTATAATTTTACTAGCGCATGTTTATTCATTTTTTTGGTTATCATAGTAATACAAATTCTGGAGAATTATATAGTAGCTTTGTCTAGTGACGGTAATTACAATCTCCAGTTATAACTGGTGTCATCACAGTAATTTGAGTATGCTTTAAAAATTACAAAATTAAATTTGATATTTTTCAAAAGCTGACAAAAGAACAAACAAGCACAACTAATTATTAAAATTTATTTATAAAGGGACATAAAATTAATAATCATTAGAGATAAAACTGTCTGTAATACAATAATTCATATACAAAATTTATTGTAATTATGTTTCCTGTTAAAATAATCATAATAATTTTACTAGATATTACTATTAACATTTATCACTCATTATTTAATATACTAATTTTACATTTATCATAGAAATCCAATTTAATACACCACGGAGAAAAAATAATAACCGCATAAGCAGTAGAGAATCTACTATTTTTTGTTTTAACGCTATCTTCGCAATAAAGTTTTTTATTTATATTCATATAAATTTATAATAGCATTTGATTATTATTTTTATGATAAAATACACACACAACCAATAATTTATTTAAAAAAAAACAACAATAATTATAAATGAAATAGCAACAAAATTACAAAACAAAACAATGAAAAAAAAATGTTTAATTAAAAAATTAAATAATAATTATAATAGTAGCAGCAGCATAAAGAAAAAAGAAGCAACATCGTTATCAGGAAAATTAAATAATCAAACAGAAAAAAAGTACAAAAATTAAAATTTCAAAAAAAAAAAAAAAACAATAATTTCCTAATAATAATTATTAAAAAAATAAATAAAAAAGATTGTGTTATTAAACAAGCTAGTAAAGTTTGGTCGCGTTTGAAATTGTTATTACTTTGTAGTTGTGTACAACACACAGCCACCCATTTATGTCGCCAACAGAATTTTCAACAAAAAAAAAAAAAAAAAAACCAGCCAACCATCAAATCAACAAAAAAAACTCACAAAATCCAATTACATAAACAACAAAATAGATAATTGGCTTGATGTTGATAATTAACAAATACAAAGCCAAAAATTATAACAACGATGTGATGACGCGACCAAGTCATAATTAAATAAAATATTTTACAAATCAACAAAAAAAAAAAAAACATTATTTTCATTTTTAATCTCATCAAAAAAATATAAAATAATAAAAACTTCCGGTAAAAAAAAAATGATTTTATGACACTCAAATAACAACTGTAATTTGATAGATAAAATGAACAAGTAAAAAAAAAAACAAAATTTTGATTTACATTTTCACGTTAAATGCTGCTAAAATAATAAATATAAATAGTTTGTCCTGAAATAAAAATAGTAAAAACTAAATTGTTTTATTCGGTAACGAAATAATATTAATAATTACTGTTAGATGAAAAAACATATAAAACTCACGAAGAATTTAAATAGCATAAATTACATAAAAAAATGTTGTACATGCCAAAAAAATTAGACATAATCTAGGTAATCGATTTTCAATAAGATAAATAACATAATAAAATAATGTAAACTCCATAAATCTCATAAAATATTCAGAAAAACTCTTGGATTATCGGCATTTCACTGTAACGAAACAACTACCAGTATGGATGACAAATTTTAATTCAATTTTTAATTTCTTTTTTTCTGTTTTTAAATAACCGAGTAAGGCGTGTGAAAATGGATTTTTTTTTTTGTATTTAAACGATTCTCACATGTTAAACCAGACACAAAATAAATAAATAAATAATATTAAGAGCAGAAAAATAGAAATTAAATAATAAACCGTCAAACAAAAAAAAAAGAAAAAAATTACAAAAAAAAAAGAGAAATGCCCTCACAGTTCGTTGAACCGACTGTTAAACTAACAAATGACTGACTTACAAAACAAATTAATTTTCATTTAAACAACAACAAAAACAATAATCACAAAATCCACCTTTCTCTCAACATAAAATTTTTTATTATAAAAAAAATGCACACGGTATTAACACAGAGCCGCAGAAAAACAGCGACAAAAGTAGTGAAAGTAAAATATCAATAAATATTAGTCAGGTAAATTAAAGAATATTATTCTTTCGGATCAAACAATTTAACCAAATATAAACACTGACATTGATATATGCATATTCAACTGAAATAAAATTTTTTAGGCGAATAAAATTGCGTACATTTATTTTTTTATTATTCTGCAAAAAGAAGTAGCAACATCAAATAACATATATAAATGAATTGAAAGAGGAATAGGATACAACAGCAAAACGAAAAAAAAAAACACTTAAAAACTATAAACGCTATAAGAGCGGTTAATAATAATAATAATAATAAGAGTAATAATAAATTTTGAGTTGAATCACTTGACTTGGGAATTCAACTTTGACGTATTCTCGTTGTTTCTTTTATTTCTTTTTTTGCAAGCAGAAACGCTACACAATGTTGAAACGAAAAAAAAATTAGCAAATATGTCATATACACTAAAATGCAACAATACTTTCGCTGTGCTTATTTCTCTGGTACCTCTGGTACACAACAATGTTGCAGCTATTATAAGTTCTCTACTGCCACGAAAACACGACAATTGAATTTAATTTTTTGTAAATTATTTTACTAAAGCCACGTTGTCTGCATATCTATTACCATTTTATATTGCAAAAAAGCAACAAAGAGACAAAGCATCTAAAAAAGGCTAAATGTGGCAAAATAAAATTTTATAAATTATAAATAACAGAGATACAAACCTAAATAAAATCAACAAATGCAAGAATTTTTAATAAATCAAAAATTTATTTAAGCATAAAGATTATTTTATTAACTACATTTTGATTAATATTATTAATTAATTATCTTACATCGGTTATTTGACTTAAATTACAAGAAGTGCAGGTAGTTCTTGTTCATATCTGTTTGCATAAATCACATTTTACAAATCAGAGATATACAAATCATCGTTCAAATCGAAAACATCTATACAACAGTGAATAGAATAGTGTGGCGCACCTAAATTTCAAGTAATAAAAAAATCAGCGGTTTGTATCGCTGCAACAGAAATTAATTTTTAAAGAAATAAATGAAAAAAAAACAAGAATTGTATGTTTTGGCATCGAAAAATTAATGTCATCCATTCTCAACATACAAATGTGCTTTTCTTTGTATACAATTTATTTATTCTTTTTTTAGTCAAACAAATTATTCAGGTTTTATTCCCAATTTTATATAGATATTTAATCAATAAAAAAAACCATTTTGCATGAAAGACACTACAAGAGTCGGAAAATCAAAAGACCTTGAAGAATATTTTTCGATTATCCATAAATGAAATTCTATAAGCAAACAAAATATAACGAATAATTCCGCCTTAAATAAAATCACAATATTTAAATTATGTTAAATTTGGGTCAGAGTAAAATGTAAAATTTACAAAATAAGTAAATATCTAAATAAATCAATTGTAACACAAGTTGTTTTCTAGTTGACGTGAGGAGTTCCGGCTCGTGCAAGTTCAAAAAAAAAAATAAAAAATAATAATAATAATACAAAAGCTAAAAACGCGATGCACAAATTTAATTTCATTTTGAAAGGCAAAGGTAAGGTTAAAATAAGAACGAAGAAAATAAAAGAAACAGCGAAAATATACATATATAAATATTTTCTCATTTCTTTAATTAAAAATTCATAATTAACATGAGAGGTAGATGGATGGATGAGATAAAAATTTTTCTTCTTTATGAGTTTTTATTTTTTTAAGTCATTTTGCATTTAATGAATAAGAAACTATGAAAAAAAAATTTCTTTCATGAGAAAAATTAAAAATCAAAAAAAAAAAAACAAAAATTATGAACACAAAAAATTAAAACTTTTGCATAAGCTGTACAGCTTTTTCTTATAAAAAAAAAATTATTACACGCTGTTTAACAGTTTATTTTATTTGTTTAATAATTTAGCGAACAATTTTCTTTCTTCAAAAATTTATACAAAGAACAGAAAGAAAAAACATAAAAGCTTCCTTTCGCAGCAGCTTAAGTAAGTCAGTTAATATTTTAAGCCAATATAATAAATGAAAGGAAGGAAGTAAACGCGTGACTGACTTCATTGTTATTTTTTCTTTATTTTAATCTTTTCTTTATGAATTTTATAAATTGTTAATTGTCGTTTCTATCTTTGTTTGAAACAAAAAAGAATAATGTTTAAAAAATTCATCAACACGACACTGGGATAACGCGGTAGTAAATCATTTTTTAGAATCACACAAAGAAAACACCAAAATATATCGTAGTAGCGAAAAGCAACGCAACATTTTTTTATGGAAACCAATTGAAAAAAAAAACTATTATATATATTTTTTTTAAATCAAAATAAAAATCTTGAAAATATACAGTTAAGAAATTCAGATTAATCATAAAATAAAACAAACTTAATAAAATGCTTACAAAAAAAGCTACATCATTTTTGTTTTCTCTAATAAAATTATTATAATTTCGTTTCACTTATATTTGTTTTTACTGGGTATATTAGAGAAAAAAGTAACAAACAAGTGACTTGTCATCATTGCATCATCATCATTAACAAAAAGTACAAAAAAAAATAATAGCAAAAGCACAACACGATCGCATGAAAACGCATTTTTATTGCCAACGTATGGATTATTGTTTTATTATTATTTTTCTTTAATTTATTTTTACCATTTCAAAAAAAATACCCAAAATAACATTTGTCGGTTTATTTTTTAATAAATAAATTAAATAACAAAGAACGGTGCACAAATACTATCAGAGATTTAGTCAGTGTATCTAATATGTAATGCTTTAAGCTTAAACTATACCAAATCAGAGCATATGTAATGTCACAGGCGTCCATTAAATTGACGCAAACATAACAGTGTAAGCAAATTTAATCGTTTAAATCACATATTGAGTGCATACGAACTTTGATTTAGTTAAAGCTTTTTTATTTTGCATTAAAAGTTTTTTTTTTTCATATCATTTCACCACCGCCCAAATATACTCAGCCAAAAAAAAAAAAATATTCGAACTGGTTTTTTGTGTACAAAAATAAATTTCAATATTTATTTATTTATTCATCACACACGATTCACGTTTTTATGATTTTTTATTTATTTATTTATATTATTTATTTTTCATCATTTTTAATCATTATTTTACCATTTTTTCTTTGCCTTTCTGAAAAAAAAAAATAAATAAAAATTTATGTTTATTTTTCGATTTTATGATCATTCTGCTTGCATGTGGCAAAAACAGTAGAAAAATCTTAAAAAAAAAAAAAACCAAAATATATAAAAGGATAAAATCGTTTTATTTATTTTGGAAAAAAAAAGTTAATCTCAATATAAGTATCAAAAAAGACTTTACAATCCTATAACTAAAGACAATACAGACAATACACATTGCAGTAACAAGCCCGCTGAACCGCGTTATAATTATTACCAACAAATAATTAAAAACTATTTTTTTTTTTTTGATTTATCAGACATTTCGCAGAAAAGCACACCAATTTTTCTACAATTTCTCTATAAATAGACCACAAAGTAATAATAATAAAGATAATAGTTTTCAACAGAAAATAAAAACATAAAAAAGATTTTTTTATTTATTTTCATAGATGAAAAAAATTCCACGACTTCAAATATCAACGTCCAGAAGACCAACGGTACAAGGTAAATTAAAAACATAAATTATTAAAAAAAAAGATGAAAAATAAAATCGTGTGAAAGTAAGAAAATTTGCAAACAGAAAATATAATTACACCCGTGACCCCCAACTAATAACTACAAAAAAAAGTTATTCTACTTTAAAGAGAAAAAAATATTTATATTATTATTATTAAAAAACAACAAAAACCAAGCACACGCAAAATTTATCCACATAAACAAAAAAAAAACGAAAAACGTATTTAAATTGTGGCTTAAAAAATTAAGTACACGAGAATAAATTTAAAAATAGATTTAAATTGGTGACGTCATTGTTTGATAATAAACAAAATAAAATTTAAAGGCGTTTATTCATTCAAACACACGCACACAATGCATTAAAACATTTATTGAGTTGAGTAAATGCGGCTCAACCACTAATTAAATTGACAAAAGTAATTAGTCATAACTAATAAGACAATACAAGTGTATCTACAGTTCAAGTCCATTTTCTGCCAAAGTGTTCACTTTCACTTAGAAAGGCTAAAAAAATTAAAAGATATTTACACTAATAAGTCCAGTTTTTCATCCACATTAAAGTACATTTACTCGCCTCAACAAAAAACCACAAAAATAATAATAAATGAAAGACTTTTAAAGTAAAATTCACCAACTACATTATTAAAGTAAAAATTAATGACGTCTTCATAAATTTATTATTTATTCATTAGTACAAAAAAAGTCTAAAAACTTTAAGTCTCTACAAACGCAAAAACAAAAATCAAAGAAACTATTTCAACATCGCAAGTGATAACCAAAATGAATACGGTATTTAAAAAAAAATTATGACAAAAAACGCAACACAATTGATAACAAAAAAAAAATGTTCTTTTTTGTTAATTAATTAAAAAAAAAAATCGCATATTGCCACGTCGTTAAGTAGGAAACAAAAATACAAACTACAATAATGAACCGCAGCAGCACAGCACACAGTAAATTGTAATAAATACCAAGAAACGAAAAAAAAAATCGCAACAACGTAAATAAATTAACAACGAAAATTTTAATAATAATTTTAACTTAAAAAACGTCGAAAAAAAATTGTATTTTAATTCAAATATTTCTAATAGAAACCACTAAAAAAAAAACAACCGAAAACAATTTAAAAAGTTTATTAATTAATTAAACAAATCGATTAGGCGCAGAATTTTTTCGCCAGTTTTTTTTTCGAGTTCTATTATTATTTTTTAACAATCGCGACACAAAAAATTTCCAACATCGTAATTGATTATTAAAACTTTAATTTTATCGATATTTATCGTTTTTTAATCAATAATTTTTCAGCAAATAGATTTTTTTACACTTTTGCGACCTTGTTAATAATTGTAGGCAAATTTTACATATTTTTATTTTAGAATATGCAAGGCACTAAAAATTGTTACTGCAATATTCGTGGAATTCTCATGACGATGACACCAGTTTTTAAACTCATAAATCGTGTATAAATAAGGATTATTTGCTTATTTATTATTATTTAATCATAAAAACAACTTTTAATAAATAACAATTAACTTAAAAAGAATCGTCACCTTCAAGATTTAATGCAGAGAACAAATAACAAACTTTAAGAAATGCGATTTTTCTTTTACAAATAACAAAATTTTTCACAAGAAAAAATATAAAAATAAAGAAAATCAAGAAATATTTATTAATTAAGCAAAAAGAAAAAAATTAAACCATAATTATTTACCTTAATAAAAACGACAAGAAAATATTAATTTTAATAAGGAGGAAACAACACAAACACTAGACGAAAGTAGGTAAATAAGAAAAACTTTTTCTATATTATTTTTTTAATCACAAATAACACAAGAACATAAAACTTTTCCAAAGTAACAAAACTTTCAGTCTTTAGTTATTTTACTTGCTATTTTTATCAATTGCAATGATTTCTTTACACTAGAATATATATTTAATTTATTTTCTAATTAAATTAATTAAATTTTATCCACTAATGACACACACACGCACTAAAAACAGCGATAACAAGCAAAAAATACTTTTTTTTTTTTCAAATAAAATAAATTCGCCGCAAATTGTTATTAACAGCAGCAACGTTAACACCACACTGACATCATAAACAACGAAACGCAACTAAGCAAGAAACAGTGACAGCACTTCCAAACACCAGTTTGAGCTAATGTAACGATTACGAAAAGAAAAAATATCGGTTTGAAAAATAACTAAAAGTAAAAATTAGAACCGGCACACTGTGTGAAACAGAATTTATTATTTTCTTTCCTTTAATCAAATTGAAATGGTGAATGTACAAAAAAAAAAATAAAAATATAAAGCAAATTGAATGCAACTGTGTATGTGGAAGAAATTTTATAAATTAAATTAATAAAACAGCGACATTATACGATAAGTATTATTATTAAAAATTATTTTTATTCATCGCACACAAGCTCCTACTGTCGTTTCCACCACTATTATCGTATTGAATTTTTGTTTTTTCTTTTTTTTTCCAATTTTCTTAACTAAACCCAAGCACAGACAAACACCACATGATTTTTTGTGTTAATTTTTCGTTTATTTTATTTTTTTTCGCTGTTTTTCAACTTTTTTTTTATTAAATAAAATAATAATAATAAAAAAAAAAAACAACGAAAATAAATTATAAAAATTACAAATAAAAACAGAAAAGAAAATAACCTCATTTATGCCAAAAAAAAAGAAAAATTATAATAATAAAAATAAAATAAAAAATAATAAAGAAATAAATTAATTAAAAAAAAGTCAACGAACCAAAAGTATAATTATCTGTGTATATCTCGCGTACACCAGAGTAAAATAAGTTTTTTTTTAATGTAATAAAATAAAAACGTAGAACGTGCATGCATACCGAATAAAAAAACGCTAAAACCATACAACAGCCATTAATTAAAATAATAAGACACACAGTGGCGGCGAATTACTTCTATTTTTTTATTAGATAAATTGAAGTCAAATTTTAAATTAATGTTTATTATTCCTTTTATTTTAAGTGATTCCTTTATTATTACTATTTTATTCTATAAAATATCCATTAAGATATTGAAGTACTTGCTTAACTTAAAATTAGGTCTCTGGGGCCAAAACTTGATATTTTATATGAGTTTCAGTTAGTATATATACTCAAGATGTGAGTGGTATTTAAGTTATACAATGGTATGTGTTAAGAAATGCATCATAAAGAAGATATAATTAAAAAAAATAATAATATACTTTACTTAATGCTTTGATGCGTAAACTTGTCTGCCTTGAACACATTTATTCTATTAAAGCAGCATCACAGACGCATTAAAGTCATTTAAATTTAACTAACATATGTATCCGGAAAAAAAATTTTACGCTTACTTTTGTTACAATATGTAAAATTGACAGCTGATAAGCAGCCGTTCGTGTTAAAATAGTCAAAACAATATCAACAATGATATAGAAAATACCACAACTTTGGATTAGATAAGAAAAATAGCGAAACAATAATAAAAATAAATAGATAAATCAGCTGAGCTAAACACGCTAATGTTTTTTTTTTAATAGTATAGAAAAAATTCCAGAACAAACACATGATTTTACTAATTTAATAAAAGGCTTTTGTTAATAATAATAAAAAAATGACATCGAAATCAACACAAACACAAACTTCACCGATAGCGATACCAGTAAGTAAGCAAACACTTTAATCCATTTGTCGCGTTAATGTCACATTTTATTATTTAAAAAAATAATAATAATCATAATATTCAAAGTAATTAATTTAAATAATTTAATTAAACAAAAAATAAAATACTTTATTAATGACATTAATTTTTTTGTTCTCTTTAAATAATTGTATGTAAATAAATAACTTTTTGTATAATAAATGAGGTAAGGTGCACTGTTAGTCATAAAACATTAATAAAAAAAAGAACCCCAAAGACTCACAAAAAATAAATAAATAAATATAATAAACAAACCACCATAAATATATGACACTAAAGTATTGTAAAATTTATTAAAGATTGGCCATCCTTAAAATAAAACTGGCTGGAGCATACAGTGCAGTTTATAATATTGTTTTTATTCAGCAGAATCTCTTAGCTAAAACTAAAACACTGTAAGAATTTCTGCGTGACACATAAAACTTCCCATGCTTTTTTAATTTTTTAAAATCTTCATCTTAATTATATTAAAAACATGTGAAAAAAAAAACAAATAAAAAACGCACAAATAACGTCCTTGAGTCGTAATTAAAAAATCATTAGACACTTTGTGTTAGATAAAATGGTACAGAGAAAATAAAAATGGAAAAAATAAAAATAATCAAATTATCGTAAACACAAAAAAGAGAAGCTAATTGTATGATCATCAATTAAATATATTTATTACAATATGTCGCGCGCTATAATTAATATGTATAAAATGAAACAAAAACGCAATGTGATGTTGCCTAAAGATAATTTAGGAATTTTAATCGAAATAAAATAATTTATTTATTTATTTATATTTTTGCAAATTAATTGCATGCTTATTGCGATAAAAAAAAATTAATTAATTGCAATGCAATAATAATAATAATAGCACAAAACCAGCGACAAAATTATAATACACAGTGGACAATTATATTTATTTTCAAATTGTAATTTTGCTCGATGAATAAAATTAATAATTCGCCATTTTAAAGATAACCATTTTAAAGCTATCACAGTGATGCAATTTTATCTGATAAAATTTTATCTTTAAAACAAAAACTATTTTTACATACTATTTCAGGATTTATATTACCATTTTGAAATTTGTGCTTAAAACTGAAATTCATTATACCAAACATGTTTAATACGTTAAAGTATACTAGAAACACTCTATGCAACATTACTTGAGCAGCTTATCAAACTAAAGCTTTTATCCTTTTTAAAGTAATAAAAATATATTTAAAAATCGCCTAAAGATATTTCTAATAAATTTATTAAGAACAAAATTAGTACAAAAACTTGTCTTTTATGTAAAATTTCAAAATGTTAAAATTAAATTTTATGAATTTTCGTACAATTTCTATTATTAACATCGTTTCTGGTATCTAAACTTCTACATATATCGAAATTTCTTTAAAAACTTCCAGCACGTACTTTTATCCAACAATGATTTTCTTTTATAAAGAATTTTTTTTTAT
This sequence comes from Ptychoptera contaminata, assembly GCA_963942525.1. Classification (NCBI taxonomy): domain Eukaryota; kingdom Metazoa; phylum Arthropoda; class Insecta; order Diptera; family Ptychopteridae; genus Ptychoptera; species Ptychoptera contaminata. Next base: position 11,312,584 of record OZ012638.1, on the reverse strand, counting down.
TTAATCATACAAGACTTATGCAATTGTCATGTTATCAGCAAGAGAAAAATCATTATGTACGTGTTGTGTTACATGAATATATTAAAGTTTAAAAGCATTATTTCTAAATACAAAAACAAAAAACATAAAACAAAAATTAAAAAAAAATAATTCTACACAATTTAACCATCCATAATCATTCAACCGTTTTAATTTTATAAATTTCTATCTTCAATTCCTCTTGTTTATAGATTAAAAATTTGTAAAAATAAGGCGACAAAGTGTCGCGACAAGTAATAATACGGATTTTTGGTTTTCTTTTTTCTTTTACAATTACAACAAGCGACTCCCCTTTTATTATATATACATACTAAAATATAACGAGAAAACATTTATTTTCACAGAAAAAATAGCATATTCTCAACTTAAATGACCACCATAAATTCCCAATTTATTATTCGTCCTTGTTGCTTCTGCTATTACTCTAGCTTTTCTGCTACTGTTGATGTCACGCAGTAAAAATATTCGCACTACTCAGAAATCTAGTAATAACAATTATTATTATTATGGTTATTATTTTACATATTTATATGTATTTTCCTAGAAATTTAATTTTCTTTATAATTCTTACAAGAAAACACATGACGTCAATATACATTTTCTTCATTTTCTCATCCTGAGCACATAAAATTTCTTTGTCCGTAGCAAAAAAATAAAAAAATTTCTTTCTTTGATAAAGTAACTTCTTAGTTGACTAATACCCAAAGATAGCCTGGAGCTAGAGCCACAACAAGAACACCAAACAAAATGGAGAAAACAAAACCTTTTTTGATCTTCTTCTTTTTTATGCTTTTACAAAAATTAACACAAATATGTTGTGTGGTTGGGAAAACTAAGCAATATACTGTCGCCAAAGCACTAAAGAAAAAACACATAAAATTGTAAAAAAAAAAAAAAAATAGGTACATATATGTAAGTACTAATGCTTCTATTTCTGCTCTTCATTTTCGTCGCATTAGCAAACCGCAAAAAAGAAAAAAAACTAAAAATTAAAAATCATAAAAGAATCTTACGAAATCCACAAATAGTGATGCATTAATACTCTGCTAATATCTTAAAGGTTTTTCTTAACAAAAATCAATTTGACATAACTAAATTATCAATGCTTGAGCTACAAAACACAAATAATTTACTTACTGCATACAATGGGTACATGTGTTATGCATAACAAACTATAATTAAGATAAATAATAATAATATTAATCAATCGATCTACTGTGTATTGGATATAAACAATTTATCTGAGTTCTAACTACAATTAATATAGAATTCATTTTCTCCCTTTTAACACAACCCACGCCTATTAAAATCGATATAAAATATTATTTTTAAAAGAAAAAAATCATTTTTATCTTTCTTTAATTTACATAATACAGAAAAAGAAAAAAAAACCATATCTAAAAAAAGGAAAAAACAAATTATCTAAAGAGATAAAAATCATCAAATAACAAACAAACAGAAACTGCAGCAAAAAAGGGCGTCGTTTTTATGCTTTTAAAACAGAATAAATGTAGATAGTTGTTTTCGTTGTTGTCGGTGTGTTTTTGGTTTTAAACGAAAAAAATAAATGCAACAAACAAACAATTTTGTATTATTACGATATGATGATAACACTACCAACTCCAACGATGCCACCACAGCACATTACAACTTGTATACAACTGCAACTGTATTAACTAACCAGAGACATGTTTTTTGCAAAATATATATGTAAAATTACATAAAAAGTGCATAAAAACTCGGTGACATTAAAGGAAAATTACATCGAAAAAAAACTGTCACAGTGAAAATCGTGAAAAAAATATACAAAAAAAATTTGCATAAAACAAGCTAAACTCAAAAAAAAGAAAGAAAACACACCAACGTGTCGCGAAAAAAAGGATGATTATGCCGGTTGATTGTCACGACTAAAAAAAAAATCTGTTCTCTTCTTCTATTTTTAAAAAATATAACACCTGTGCCCACACAGCAATGTTTTTTTTATCAAGATTTATTAAATAAAGACAAAATATATTTCAGTAGATATGTTTATATTAATAATAATCATAAAATATGAGAACAAATAAATATATCATGCCTTATTTAAGAAAAGATTTATTTATTACATATAAATCATATTTTGATGTGCGTACGTTCTTATCCTTGTGTTACATTCAATCATTGTTTGTTTAAAAAGGTAATAAAAACAAACGCAATAAAAAAAAACAATGTTACAAAATCAAATAAACATAATCGATGTAAGAATCTTAATGAAATAAATTTAATAAAACAATAATAAAGAAAAAGAAAACAGAAACAATTAAAAAGTACAATCAACAAATTTACTAAATAATCACCAATTTACAATGAATCTTAATCAATGTTTTGCTTTATTTTCGTATGTACTTCATCTTATTGGCGTAGAAAACGATAACAAATCCTATCATTTATCATTCGCACAGATTTGAACTGAAAATATATATTCCTTATCAATCACTAGTCTTAAAAATAATAATAAAATTCACACATGGTTTCATTGCAACATAAATAAAAAATATCATCAAAAAATCAGTTTAAACCGATTTTTAACATAAAAAACAATTTTATAGTTTGGTTGGTAATAAGTAGTAGTATTTGCGTAGTTTAGTTGCGGTTGTTAAATGGTTAAAACGAGTTGTAAAGCACAAAAATAAAATAAAAGCACATTTGTCCGCAGTGCGTAATTTTCCAAACAGAATTGATGGAGAAAACGTACAAAGAAAAAATTAAAAAAAAAAATTTAAAGAAAAAATTCAAAAATCATCTCAAAGACATAATAATAAATGTAAACAACACAAATGACACCACCACAAAGAAGATGTTGGCTGGCTGCTAAGCAAAAATTAATTTTAAAAATACTACTTTGCAGTTACTACCTAAAATTTGGTAAAATAATCCGCAGTAATATATATATATATATATATATATATATATATATATATGTATATATACTATTTGGTAAAAATTGTAGAGAGCATACAACACAAATTGGATATAAGGGACCAACAAATGTAACATAATCGTTATTATAACAGTGAAAGACACAACTGAGTGGTATGTAGAACAAACATATATTATATAGAAAAAAATCCAACAATTACCAACAGTAGTAGCTCGAGCAGCAGCAGCAGTAGCATTAGCTTTAATCGGAATGGGTAGTCACCATTCATTTTCTATACTTACAACAACAACCTACAACACCACCAGCAACATTTGTCAGTTTTGTATGATTGCGTTTGCCAAAAAAAATGAAAAAAAATAAGCACACAGTAAAAACAGATAACTCAAGCTTTTTCCTTTATGCTTTTTTATGTTACGCTATGGAATAGTATTCGGTTGCATCAAAATAAATAAACTTAGTGAACAAGAAGAAAAAAGAAACAAATTTATCGCTGGATTACCATTAAGAGCATTATTGTGAAATGTTTTCTTCTTTTTTTATTAGAGGCTGTTGGTTGTTATTTTTTCCATATTAAATTAATGGATTAAAATTATGGTTCAAAGAATTATGGTCTGTGTTTTATTTATAATTTCTCGGCCATAATTCTTAAAAGTAATATTAAATTACCTTTCACCTAATATCAGTTATGTTCTTTTAGCTATTACACACAATAAATAATATTATTGCCAAGTTAAAAAAAAATAATATTTTTAGTTGTGTTTATATACATAGCATTGACATTTTTATTTTGCCCGTAGCTTCCAACGATCGCAATAATAATAAGTTTAAACTAAAAACTATAAACCACGTAACAAACACAATTAAAATGCAGAGATTTAGTTATAAATGGTATTAGAAAATATATGTATACGATCCTATATGATTATGATGATTTAACCATAAAAAACTGTTGTAAATTTACATTTATTAAAATTTAATTGAAAAATCATAAATCAAATTTATAATGTAAAATAAAAACTACTGAAAATGCAATGTCGCGTAACGAATTCAAACAAAATAAAATTCAACAATAAAAAGCAATAAACAATTTTTTGATTTCAATACAAAATGTTACCTCTAACAAATAATTAAAATATGTATTTCTTTATTATTATTACCCAAGGTTAGATTATCAGTAGCTATATCAGTGGAAGTTCAGTACCTGTCGCTGAAAATCATCAGAAAGCAAATTGACATAAATTAAAAAAAAAATTATTTACTTTGTTAATTTGTATGCAGTACTGCGTAGTTTTTTCGATTTAACACAGTAAATAAAATAAAATAATTATTGTAGTTTAGCAACATAAACAACCATTAGCAACAAATGTAAGTTTTTAATGAAATTATTTTTATATAAAAAAACAATAAGTGATAAAAAAGCGTCCAAATGGTTAACGAATCAAGACTTTCTCGAGTATTTTCTCAAATAAACTTTGCAAAATTTTGACCGCAAAATAAGTATAAATTCAACATTATTGACGTTTACAAAAAAGGTAACAAACCACTGAGTTAAAAACAATAAATTTAAGTCAGCTAAAGGTAAATCAGCATTTAAAATAATTTATTTTTTAAATAAGTATTTTGTTTAGAACGCAACAGCTAGAGCGCAACGAAGTATTTTGTTATTTTTATTATATTATTTATAAATCTACACACTCGCGTAAGTAATATATAAAGGAATGCTGTTTTACCGCTCGTTTCACCTTTTATTATTTGCTTTTTTTATTTCTTTTTTATTTTTTCATTGCTCATCGAAGAAACTATTTTTTTTTTTTTCATTTTAATTCATAATTACTACTTATGTTTATTTCTTTGTAAAATACACTTAACGTCATTACTTTACATAAATAATTTTATTTTGTTTTGAATATTCAATTCATTACCATATTATAGTATTAAAACGGTTGTGCACGCGCAATTTGAATTGAATAAAAACAAAAAACAACGAAAATAATATTTCAAATTTAAAACATATGCATTAATTAATTAATCAGTGCGGTCTAATCATAAACATGTTAAACTTGCTGTACTTAACATTTAAAAAGAAAAAATACACAAAAATTTTACTTTTGACTCCTAGCATCAATAAAGATTATTCTTTAAATAATTTACTGTTGTGGCATATTACGCCCAACATATGGCAATTAAATATTAAAGTAAAAATTAAAAAAATTATTATTCAAAAATTTTAACAGAGAATAAACAAAGTAAAACTGAGCTCTAGGGCAAACCATAAGAAGCAAATATCAGCAATTTTGCATAAAAATTAGTATCCATATTTTTTTCTATTTTTAGATTATTCAAAAAACAAATAAAAAACTACAAACGCCTACATTTACAATTCATAAATTAAAAACAAGCAAACATCAGCTGGTTGTTAGTTGAAACACGAATTAACTACTATGCTAATTAGTTAAAATTAAGAACTGATAAAAAAAGAAACAGAAAGAAAGAACAGACTTTGGGGGATTTTGGATTATTAGAAAGTTACCAAATTTGTAAAAAAAAATTCATTCAGCAAGCAAGCACAACATCAAAGGTTCTATTTTTATGTTATTTATTATATAATTTGTTAGTGTCAGACACAAATTAAATTTCAACATCACTATTGGGAGATTAATAATTATAATTCACAAAAAGTAACAAGAAATAAAAATAGCGCAATGCGACGATTTGATAATAAAATTTATCATGCATATTGTGCTTTGGAATTAATTTAAAGAAAAATATATACATAAAAATAGCAAAGAGTTAAAGTAAATAAACTTTAACACCTGTCATCTTAAAAGTGTTAATACATTTTTGTTCATTTATATTGTACATTTGTGTTATTGATGCAACTCAATCATCATTATTATATTTTTGAAAGGCACTTATAGGGGCTCTAAAGTTATAGAAATTGAAAACAAAAAAAGAAAAGTCGAGTTTCGGGTGTTACTGATTTTCAAAATAATTTTATAATAACAAGTTACAGTTATTTTTCTGTAAATTAACTAAATTTGTTTACCCTGATTATAATAAACCACAATTATTATTTAAAAAAAAACGGATTATTAGCTTAGATATGATCTGTTTTGGGAGCTTTATCATCTAAAAATTATTAAGAAATAAAAATTTTATTTTTACCTTAAGACCTTAAAAACCTTACAAATCTATCATTCGGAAAAGCTAGAAGCTTATATGTTTAGAAGAAGAATTTATATATAAACTGTTTCAAAAAACTTTCGCAAGATTTATTCAAATCATGAGTATTAAACAAAAACAAAGACAATAAAAAAACTTTGTATTAAAGACGGATATAGAAATTATTCAAAACCACAAAACTAAAAAAACAAAAAAAAAAAACCTTCATTCAACATAATACGCCTACAAACTGGAAACATGAAAATCTATATTTTAATTTTCAAAACAAAAAAAAACGAAGAAAAACTTTTCCAGCAAAAATTAAATAACTCAGGATTTCGCACACTTTTCTTATTATTTTTTTGCAATATATTCAAAATAGATAAAAGAATAAAATCTTTGCCAAAAGCCATGATATAATTTATTCCTGCAGCTTCTTAATAACATGCTTATCTTTTTTTTACATTGAATATAGTAGGGTAGTTGGGGTCAGCTAAGGCGTAGCATAAATTTTTGTATTGTTTATCAAAAAAAAAAAAAAAAACTAAAAAACGATGAAAATTTATTCAACCACACAAATCAGAACCAGAATAATAATACTGGGTTGCACCACAATAGAAAAGAAATGATCGAAAAATCCATTTTTACAGTGATTATGCATAACCAAGTATCCAATGGATTTTTTCTTTATTTTCCATCATTTGTAAGCACGAGGCGAATTGTCATAATAAATTATTGCTTAACCTAGACAAAATTACTCAAAGTACTTAATAACAAAAACTTTTTAAGGGAATATATTTCTTTAAAGAAATTAAATACAAAAAATTACATAAGAAAAAAGCCCTATATTGTGGTGATACCATAGAAACAAAAGAAAAAAGCAACTCTTGGAAATAACAATTTTAAACATACAAAACATATTGAATTACGCAAACGGCAAATAATAAAAAAATTACCAAAGTGTATTATTATACCTTGTTAAGATAGATTAAAAATAATAATAATAATAATAATAATAATAATAATAATAATAATAATAATAATAATAATAATAATAATAATAATAATAATAATAATAATAATAATAATAATAATAATAATAATAATAATAATAATAATAATAATAATAATAATAATAATAATAATAATAATAATAATAATAATAATAATAATAATAATAATAATAATAATAATAATAATAATAATAATAATAATAATAATAATAATAATAATAATAATAATAATAATAATAATAATAATAATAATAATAATAATAATAATAATAATAATAATAATAATAATAATAATAATAATAATAATAATAATAATAATAATAATAATAATAATAATAATAATAATAATAATAATAATAATAATAATAATAATAATAATAATAATAATAATAATAATAATAATAGAAACAAGAAAAATAAAATTTCACACGCGCCGATATTTCATTTATACTTCATATTGGAAAAATAATACTATTAAGTAACCTAGTTGTCTTGAATTTATTTATTTATATTTCTTGCTAGATTTTTATTTACTTCCTGCTTTTTATGTATATATCAGTCTGGCAATCAGCCACAAATGCGTTAGAATCAATTCTTTGCATTCTTTTATTCAAAAAGGAAAAAATAAGTTTTTTTTTACTGAATATTATGGCAGAATTTTCTTGGAGTATAATGTAAGAAAGTCTTTCTTTTTTTGTTGTAACAATTTAAACAAATTTTGTTTCAAATAGTGGTTTTTACGCGTTTCCCGCAATAAAACATTATTCATTTAGTAATTAAAAATTATTTTCTCCAAAAAAATAAATAAAAAACATAAAAGAAAATTCTCAAAATGATATAAAAGCTCAATCAATCAAAACAAACTATTTTTTTTAAGAGAAAGAAAAATATATGTTTGGAAATTTATTGTTTCATAAATGATTAATCATTCAAGTATTGTTAAAAAATTTTCACAAAAATACAAATCAACTCAATGAAAAATTCATCACTTTTACTCATCTATTTTCAAAAAATATTTTTAAGTTATGTTAAAAAAAAACAAACAGTAGAAAAACTACACAAAGCTAGCATAAAAATGTATCAACTATGTTAAACTTAACTTAACTTTGGCTAAGAAATCCATGTCTTACTAATTATTCTGACAATTTAAAGTTTCTTTACGCAAAAACAAAATCTTATCTAAACTTCTGTTTAAATGTGTGGTCAGGACACGTCCATTAACACATTTATTAAGATAACAAAATATAAAATAAAAATAAAACGCATAAACATATAATTTATGACTCGAGAATAAAGTTTATTAAGCGAAAATAATAACTAAGCGCCAATGTAACAGAAACACCTAAAGTAATTAATCGGCGGTATAATCACCTCATTTATTTATTTTTTAAAATTCTTTTCATATTTATTTAAATAATACAGTAAAATGCTATTAAGAAAAAAGTTATGCTTTAGTGTGATCATCAAAGAAATCCTATGTTGGATGGATAGTACTTTCCTGTCATATTTTAAGACTTTTATTTCTCCCTAGATATTGTTATTCAAATAAAATTATAGGATTGAAAGCACGTGTTTTTATAGAATTAATCACAAATAAAGACTCTTTAAAGTATTTATAAAGCATTTAAGAAATTGATTAATGGTATAAAGTAATTTACTCATGTGTATGGTAAATAAATTCATATATGAAACAAAACATAAAACAAAAATAACATTTTCGGAAAAAAACATTTAAAAAATTTAAATTTTTCAAAAACAACACACTGAACAAACAATCAAATTTAACGGACAAGCACTTCTCTAAACAAGCCCACTTAATTGAGGTGTTACTGTATTTTTTTTTTTTTGTTGAAACCAACGACATACTCATTATTACTATTAACTGCACGCGAGTTGGTAACAGAAAAAAAAAATAGAAGAACTTTAATCATTAAAAGAAATAATAAAAATAAAAAAAAAATTAAAGAAAACAACGATAAAAACAGCGAACGAAACAAGAATAAAATTAAATAAGAGAACAAACACAACACAACAAATAATATGTCACGGTTATAATTTTTATATTAAAAATAAATAAATAATATATATTATATTTTCAAACAAAAATTAATTAATTGCTTAGCATGACTGCATCCAAATGAAAACATTGTAAAACAACAAAAATAATTAATTTTGTTCTCTACACACAACGAAATAATTATGAAAAATATAAATATATATAAAGATTTACTGCAAGTAAAAATATAAATTTATTATTTTATTAATTAGCTACACGTGATTAAAAATATAAATAAATTTATAATAATGAATTTGTCAGAGAAAACAACGAGTAAGTGTTTATATGATTTATGTTATAAAAACTAAAATAAGTTTTTTCTAGTTTTTATTATCAATTAAACCAGAGTTAAGCGAAAACAATGTAATACAAAGTTTTTATTTAAATTAAAAAAATAATACTAAAACTGATTTGTACCACATACAGGTACACTTGTAAAACGTGGCAACAGCATTAAATATAGAATTGTTTTTTTTTAAATACATCATAAAACATAGAAATAAACTTTATAAATAAATTTTAATTGATAAATAATTCCAATTAACTGCATCAAATACAGTCAGATAAAATATATTTATCATGAATTATCTGCAAAATCATTGACCAATTTATATATTTTATTTATTGAACAATGAGAAAAATTTATTTAATCGCATCTTTATGCTGATATACCTAATAAAAAAAATGAACAATAAAAGAGTTTTCGTACCAAATAAAATAAAACCCCTCTGATTACAAAAAATAATAAAAATTCTGGTGGCATTTGTTTTCTATTAAAAAATTTAGAGCAAAAACGTTGACATTTAAAGAAAAAACGAAAAATAAACAAATAAAAAAAAATTAAAAACAAAAAAAAAAACTCATTTTTCAAGGTAAACAACTGCTTTTAAATCAAATATATATAATTATTATGCTGACTAATCATCCATCCATCCGTCAAAAAAAAAAACAAACAAACATTTTTTTAGTTTTTATTACATTAAATTTTTAAATGATTTATTTTAATTTAATTGCCGCTGTAATTATACAAAAAAATAAAATACCATATAATAAAAATGCGAAACATACAAAATTGTATTTTTAAATAAATAAATGTATAATTTTTTTTGCTTATTTCTTTAATAAATCCAGTTTAAAAATGCAAAATTTAATTTCTAAAACATATAATAATTAAACCGGCTTTAAAATAAAAAAAGAAAACAGTTAAATAATTTAAACTCTGCCTCAAGAAATAGTGAAATAATACTTAATAATCATGGAGCAAAAAAAAAAATCAATAAAGAAAAAAAACAATAAATAAAATCTAAATTCTATTTATAATTATTTCTCTGTTTGCATAATACTTATTCAGAAATTCAACGGAATTATATAAATAAATTAATTATGCTTATAGTTGTCTAAGAAATGAAAAAAAATTAATAAATCGATGGATCAGAAAGATCAGGTGAATTTGTTATTAAATATAACATTTTCAACTGGTTTTTTTTTCTTATTTAATATTTATAATAATAACAAGAAAATAAATCAAAACTATAAAAACAAGAAAACAAACAGTAAATACGCGTTAAACATGTATGTTGAATATGACATTAAGAGCAAATAGATAAACGACCAATAATAACGAATAAACGAATATAAATAATTAATTAACTAGTTAAAATTCCGTTTTCTTGAGTAATTATTTAAGTTTGAGGTATTTCAAGCTAAGGTAAAGTATTAATTATGCTGTTAAATGAAAAATTAAACGATAAATCACTACGTTATTGCCCTAGGGGTTAAACAATTATTTATTAATAAAAAATATTGATCTTAATCATTAATTCATGCACTTTTAGGTAAAATGCAAATAAAAATCCTGTTTGATCATCAACTTAATACAGAGTTCCTCTCCGCTATGAAAAAGGAACTAGTAAAAAATTTGATTAAATGAAAATAAATTATATATTTAATAGTTATTAAAATAATTAAATAAATTTAAAAACAACTACCGGTAGATAATCTATAAAATTTTACTTTATCAATAATTTTACTCCCAAAATCTAAATTAAAAAAATAAATGCAATGATCACATTTAGCTCATTGGCTGTAGATGTTTGCTTTTATGCTACACGAACCGATCAAACGGAATCGTACTAATCAATTATTTAATTTAATTTAAAAAAATATACATGACTTTGTTCTCCTAACAAATAAACAAACAAAAAGAAATAATGAATATAAAGTGTAATCATAATTAAGTCAGTTTATTATGTCTATTACAGACTAACATTTATATGGCAAGAGATTGTTGTAATAACAACTGTATGTAGAAAATGTTGGCTTTTGCAGTTAATCGGTGTCAACAACACTGACAAATATAACTTGATGTAATAATTGAAAATTAAACAAACGATAATAAAAATAATAAAGCAGTACAAAACAAGAACAACCAACAAATTACACTAATCAACACATTTATAATAATTGAATTAAATTTTATGTAAAAATACATTCAATTGTTAACAAACAGGTGAACACAATAAAAGAAAAACAACAACAATTTTTTTTTTTTGCTTTAGCCATTCTATTCTAATTCAAAATTTTAATAATAATAATCATAATAATATTGAAAATAAAATTAATTATTCATTTGTTGCTAATCAATTTTCAACCTTGATTAAACTATTATACAAACGATATAAAATTAAATAAAAAAATTTAAATGAATTGAAAAAAAATATGTATAATATATATATATATATATTTAATTAAATTTATTTTTATAATATAATTAACAATTACAATTAATATGCAGCATTAAAATTATGTAAGAATAGCAATATTAATAAGTAATAATCAATTAATTAAAATCATCAACAATATATGTTTCATCAACAGGTATGTATATATACGATTAAAAGCTAATAAAATGTGTTTATATGCCTGGAAAATATATGCATTTGCTGTTAATAACATAAACATTATTTATAATTAATTTTTTAAACAAAAAGGCATGAAAATATTCAATAAATAATTATTCGTAAAAGTAATTTTACTTTTATATTTAAAAAAACAATATTACCATTATTATAAACATAACTGAAGAAAATATTTGAAAACAATTAATGCAAATATATATGTACCTGAAAACACACTACAATAACGATGTTCAGCAAGATTAATCTAATGAGTTAACTGAAAACATATTTATGTCAAAAAATAAAGCCGGAAAAAGCCATTAACACTAAATAAAATTTCTTTCTAATTGAATAATTGAAAAAAATCCTAATACCATAGTATCGTATATATTTGGTAAGTACAAATAGTACCTGTACAAAGTTAACAATTTATTTTGTTTTTGAATCAACAATAATAACAATTTCATGTGTATTTGATACACGTTGATTATTATTATTGAGTTATAGTATTATTATTTTCTTATAATAATAAAAATTTATTTATTTATTATGCTTAATTGATTTGCAATGAAACGCGACATATGAAAAATAACAAAATAGAAAATATAATAATTATATTGCATCAAATACTGTATAAATTGTATGTAAATTTTTTAAAATATAATTGTTATAAATAAAAAAATTTTAATAAACAAATTAATGATAATCAAAAACAAAAAAAATCAGAAATGATTTTTAACAATTATAATTAATTTTTATTAATGGCATACAACAATATACCACCACATCACCCACAAAAACACAATGTGTTATTTAATTTTTTTTTTTTTCATTTTTCTGTTGTCTGATTCTATGAATAAATAAATTAATAATTAAATAAATAATGTGGGCTTCATTCGTCGCGTCGTTAATATTATTATTAAAATTCTTTAAAAAAAAAAATAAAATCAATTTTTTTTTCTATTAAATTTAAATAAAAAAAAATCATAAAAACTATCATTCACAAAAAATTAACAAAATAAAAATCAATAATATAAAATGCGATTTTATAAAATGAAAATGAAAAAATAAATTAAATTTATGAATTACAGAACCCTAACCAGCAGCTTCAAATTAATTGCCAAATATTCTAGCATGCTGGCAACAGCAACAGAATAAAAGTACATTGATCACAAATAAATTATAATTAATGTGTATGATCACTCTTTACAAAACTATTTATAATGATTTTTTTATATTTTTACAAGAACTGATTATCCGGACACACAGTAGCGTAGTTATATTTCATCTACGCTAGCAGCTTGAGAATTTAAATGTTTATTGACAAAGTTTCCTTTAACACGAATGCATTAGAATGAATATTTTTCTCGGCAACAAAATAGAAAAAAAAATAATTCAAGCGTAACAGTCTTGTTCAAATGAAACAACATATCACGAAAAAAACTCCCAAAAAATTTTTAAAATAAAAATAAATATTGCTGACAGATACATAGCTAGTTTTATGTAAACAAAACATTTCTGTTTGTCATATTTATAGCAAAAAATAAAAATTAAAGAATAAAAAGAAACCAATCAACAATAAATCTGAAACAGATAACATGTTAAGCGTTTAAAAAATCATAAATAACAGTAGTAGTAATGACACAAAAACATAAAAGATTATGATGCTGTTGGCTGCTAATGATGACAAATAAAATTAATTTAAAATAAAAATATTTTAAAGTTACGAATAGAGTGCATAATCCATAAAAGAAAAATGAAAATGAACACATCTTGGAGTAAATAATGTATAAAAAGAACAAAACATGTAAATAAATAAATAAAATAACATATCTAAGTTAATGCAAAATAAAGAAAAAACATTTAAACGTAATCAATCTTTCAACAAAATATATGCTTAAAACATTTCTATATCTTATATGTATTTTTGTTACTTATAATCAATTTTTTAAAGATTCAAATTAATATTAGTTTTGGCGTGTAATATTCCCTTGATAATGAAGTGCTAAATAGCTTTTATGAAAAAAAAATCGATACCAATTGAATCTGAAGGAAAAACAAGGGAGGTAAGCTATAATTTCGGTTTTTATTTATTTTTTTTTCTCTGAACCAAGAACCCCTTTTTATCACACTCTATTTATCATGGCACAAAATACGTTAGTAACAATAATCTAGTATAAGCTAAAGCCAATTTATATAATCAAAATTCTATTTCAGGGCGAAAGATTCAATGTCTAATATTGTTCAGAAGTTCCATAATATCGACTTTAGATATTTTTTTTTTAAGACTGTAAAAACTAAGATAGAAAATATATTAAAAAAAAATTAACAAGTCGTTTTTTTTTTAAGTAATACTTTAAACAGCGTAGCATATTAATCCTATACTTTTAGCAAGCCTACACCATAAAACCACCATCCATTTGCAAATTCAAAAAACAAAATTATCTATCAACAAAAAATATTATTTTTTTAATCAAATTTCATAATACAATAAAATAATTTCTAGCGAAAACAAAATTTTGTATGTGTTTTTTTTTATATGATTATTATTACTGGCATTAATAAACCTTCGCAATCATCATAATAATAATCTTAGTAATAACAATAAACGATTCATATAATAAAAAAAAATTGTCAAAATAACAAAGCCAAAAAAAAAAAAATCACAAAAACAGGGCGTGTATGTTGTGTTTAATAATAAAATTATGACAGTGCAGTGTTTTAAAACCTTTAAAAGTAGCATTACACTTTCTTATAAGTTAAAAAACTATACGTGTGACAAGTATGTTCGCGATACATAAGTTAAACACCACTGTGTCTCACATAAATGCTCGATTATCATGAATCAAAAAACGATGATAGAAATAACAATAAAATAAACACAACAAAACAGCAAATCAATAAAATATACATATATATGAATGAATGAAACATCATCAAACCCTTGAGTGGTGAATAAAAGTTTGTGAATAAAAATTAAATTAAAATGAAAGGAAATAATTGAATTTGAGCATTTTTATAATTTTATCATTTTTTAAGCTAATTCTCTGTATAATTATAGTTTTTGTTTATTTTTTTCATAATAAATCAGTTATTATAATAATAATAATAGAACAAAATCTAATTTAAATAACATGCTGTTGCCATGAATCATATTTATAAAACAATACAACCAACAAAAAATTTTCCAACCACCCAAAACTCTATCGTCGTACTATATTATATCACCCAGCAACACCATCATAAATGACATTTATTAATTTAATTAAAATGAAATTTTAGAGTCGAATTTACTGAATAGTAAACTAGAAAAGCGGAAACAACAACAACCAGACACAATACCCACAAGAACGTAACGAATTTATCTTTCTCTTGTCATCATAAACGTCACATCAGAAAACATCATCAAAATAACAAAATGTTTTTTGGTTTCATTAAAGCTGCGTTTTAAATAGTAAAAAATACGAGCCTGTGTTCTTCTTACAAACAATATTATTCAGCGACAGATACTTATTTATATTATTAATTTAAAAATTTTAAATCTATATTTTATTTTAAACAAAAAAATTGAAAAAAAAAACTTTTCTTTTCCATTTCACAGTTACTAAACTAATTTATAACTTAAGAAAAATGGTTAATGTACTGTTGTTCTGCTAACTGAATAAGCAAAACAGCAATGAATAATTTATTTACTTAAAGAAAATTAATTTTCAAAAGAAAAGTTAAAATTAAATAGAAATAAAAAAAACTTTTATTATTTAGTATTTTCAAGAAAAATCATTGATATGCCCCCCTATTGCTAGCTTTAAATACCGCATAACGATATATTTAAACTATTTTTTAAAGCTTTTCAAAGCCATCGAAAATATACCCTCCTTTAAGCCTCAAGCAGAAAACAACGGTAAATTAAATAAATATTTTCATTACTTATTTACGGATGAAATTAAATAAAATGTCACAAAGTGGATAACTAGAGTGGAAAAAAGCACAAGAAAAATGATACCGAAGAGAAAAATGTATAAAAAAAATAATAAAGTAAATTCTAGATTGATTAGAAAAACAGAAAAATGTGACAACAAAAGGGTTTTTTTACTACTTTTCTCTGTTATCGCGAAATCCCACAATTTATTAATAACAAAAAAAAAACGTAAGAAAAGTGTACGTCTTGCTGTTTGATATTTACAATTTTTCTTTCCTTTATTAAAATTCAACAATAAGAAAAACTACAAAATCACCTCCCCAATGACGACACTTTGTTTGTTTTTTTTTTCCTTTATATAATGTAATATTGCAAAATAAAAAAAAAACTTAAAATAAACTCTGTCACTAGAGTTATCCAAAAATCCTAAAAAAATAAAAATCATTTTTACCCAACGTAACTTAGTTATATAAGTATGGAATACAAAAGTAAAAATTAGGAACCCTAATCGAAAGAAAAGAAAAAGCAACGAAGTATTTTTTTATTAAATTTGACGTTAATGGAAGGACATAGAATTTCAGGAAATCTAAAAGATACTAACCTTTAAAATTTAACAATTATTATTCAACAGCTCCAAAAATTTTTAGATTATTTTGGAACTCAATGGAACTGAGTTGATCACAACTCATTTATAATTAAATTTAGAATACTAAATCCTACTTTTTTTGTTATATTTAATTTTTCTAATCAAAAAATGTTAAATAAAGAATAAAATTAATTACGAGATTTAGTATTGTCGAATTTTTACCTATATAAAAGAAAAATAAATGATGCTACGCTACTTCCTAAGCCCTTTTTAACCTATTTTTACTCATCTAATCTATATATTTATTGAAATTCAAAGAAATGAATATTATATCATTGGAGCAGATTTATGAATAAATAAAGCGACAGAAAAGATTAGATTAATTAAAAGCAAACAAAGGAATAAATAGACGGCTTTTAACTTTACCATTCAATTTACTTCCGTTGTAATTACATAATTATTATTATTTTTTATGTCACAGAAAACATAGAATAAAATTTGGTTTTTATTTAAAAAAAAGATTTAAAAGAGATTTGTTCATCTTTATGTGTACTAGAAACGTGAGATGTTTTGTTTAAATTCATGTAAGAAAAACTGAAGCTAAATAAATCCCGGTTCAATGAACGAATATATAAATTGGGTGTCATAAATGTTCGAAAAATTTGCGGTTTAATTGATAAATAATTTCCAACAATCACAATTTAATAATATTACCGAAAAAAATACTTCTGTTATTTTAATATTAATTAAAAATCAATTAATGATATCTCTAATCACACTTTAATAAAAATAAGATAATAATAATAATAATAAACTAAATATCAAACAGAAAAAAAAATCAATCAATAAACCTCCATCTCCTTCTCTTCTGTAACAACAAATTTCTGTCTAAACAACATTCAAGAGTTAAAAATAGCGAATAGAGCGAAGCACGAAAAAAAAAACAATTAAAAACTCGTGAAAGGCACATAAAAAACGCATAAAAGTCGAAAATTTCTACAAAGCATTTATCCACTCTTTATCATTCACAGAAACATACAAACACACTGGCACAAATTAATTAAAATATATATATATATATATACTAAAATATGTATAGAGGAGAAAAAATTGTCTATACGCTATTTCATACTGAATGGTATTATTTCCGTCTATGTTTTGTGACTTTCTTTAACGAAATAATAGAAAAAAAAAATAAAAAATATAAATAAACTTTCTCAATTTTTAATTAATTTTTTGCTAATTAATACTTTGCACTTTTTTTCGTCATCGGTTATTGCACTTTTATGTTAAATGTATATTGACCAACACGTTAAGAAAAAAATTTATTATACAACAAAATTAGTTAATTTCTTATTTCGTTAGTAAAACATATAGAAAAACGCATTTAAAGTTCAATAGGTGGTTAGACAATTATTAAAAAAATAATTTATAAATAGGACAAACAGAATAAAACAAAGATTGCAAAAAAAAAAATATAAAATATCAAAATTTTATTAAAAAGAGCGAAATTGTAAATAAAGTAAAAAAGAAAATTACCTTGATTACTAATTAAAAAAAAGCATAATTTTTCCATTTACAATTTAATCTTCTTCTCGTTTGTTTGATTCCAACATTAGTACAAAGCAAAAAAAAACGAATATCGAAAGAGAGTATAGCAAATAAATTTAAAAAAAAAAATTCTAACCAAAAATCATGTCCAAATTTTATTCCCTTTCGTCAAGAGATTCATAATAATCATAAGTAAAACAGCACAAAAAGCTTTAAGTTTATTTATACGGAAAGTAATATAAATATATTTATTTCGTTACACTAAAACGTTTATAGTTACATCAAGAATCCTTTTTAAGACAAGAAGAAAATAAAATTCAACAGATCGCTCAATACCCCTAGCAAAAAATATATTTTTTTAATATTGCAAGTAACATACATAAAAAAAATTCATTTGTGATGATCCACCCATCAATTTCATCTAGATTTTTTATTTGTATTCAAAGAAAAACATAAAAACCTGGCGCCTCCATCAACTACATTACATTTCACACCCAAAATTTCCATTTTTCCAATTTATTTTTCCTTTTCATCATATACTGAATTTTTCTTTTTAAATTCTTTATGCTATTTTCCTGATTTTATTGGAAAATAAAAATTTTGTTTAGTACAGTAAATCAAAGCAGCAGAAATTAAATTAAAATAAATTAACGAAAACAAAAAAAAAAGAAGTTAAGTAAAGATATTCCGTTATAACAAGATACTATCTAGGTACAGTCTGGGGAGAAGGTGTCAATCATTATAAATTATTTATTTTTTTTCTATCTAAATTAAAGTGTTTGTGGCAATGTTTTCTATATTACACGATAAACACGCATCGGTAAACAACAAAAACAGATAAACCACTCCGTAAACAACATAAATATAAATACAAAAAAAAAAAAACTAATCTACGGTTAAATTAGCAAAGTAAGTAAAATATATAGCAACCAGAGTTTACTTACTGCTTTTTCTCTAACATTATTTTGAGTAAAATCCAAAGATTTATAAAAATATATTGTTGCTGTTTGCGGCATTTCATAAACTAACTCATGCATACCAAAACAACAAACACATATAAAATATATATAAATACAGACAAAATTTGTTATTTTAATTTAATTTAATTGAAATGAATCAAAATGAATTAAATCAAAGAAAACGAAATACTCATAAAAGGCCAGGACACCATCATAAACAATCAAAAATTTAAAAAGAAAAAACCAAAATTAATAATAATCAGCCAGCAGCATTAGAAAAATTAAATAAACTTACAATGAAATAATTAAAATTTTCATGAATTTTCTGACCTTGTCTATTCCTTCCATACAGAAATTTAGTAAAAAAAAAAACAAAATAATTTCCAAGTGCAACCGTTCACAGTTTAATTTCACTTAAAAATCGCGTTTATTCAAACAATAATTAAAATAATTTTAATATATTTTTACAATCGTTATACATTGTATATTTAATTTAATGATTTGAATAGAAAATTAATCAAAAAAAAAAAACATTTTTTTAATACTTCTAGACAACCCTCAATTCTTCTAATTACAATCGTTATTTAAGGTAGTATAATCAATAGATTTTATTTAATCAAAACTTAAATAGATTAAATATTAGTTTTTTACCCTGCTCTAACTCAAATAATACAATTTACCCATTTTGTGTAAACAAATAGAAACTACAATAATAGTAACATTAGTTATAGCCTCTATCAGTGAACCAGCATAAAATTATAAACGAAAAAAAAAAACTAATTTATTGTTAAAAAAAATCCAACAACAATCGAAAGATAATTAATCAAAAACCATAAAAAAAAATATTTATTTTTTAGAAAGAAAAAAATAATAAAAAAAAAACTAACCGACGCCTTGTTTACTTGCGTATAAAACAGTAATTAACCCCTGATAAAAAAATGTCTAAAAATCACCCACACCATCAATTAGAGTAATTTTTCTTTGGCGTTTTTTTTTTTATTGTATTTTAATTTTTTTTTTTGTTTTTATTTCTTATTTTTTTCTGTTAATTTAACTTAACGTTACATTACAGAAAATAAAAACAAGAAAAATTCCAGTCATGAGCCACACAAATAAACTAATTAATCCCAAAACCTAAACTAATCAAGACACGTAGGGGTTTAACATAAAAAAAACAGAAACTTACACACGATGCCAATCATATAGAAAAAGAAAATAAAAATTCAATTAACTAGGAAAAACGTGAAGAAAAAACTAAGAAAAACTGTAAAATCCACACCCAATTTTCAATATATATTTTTTATTATCTCTTTGTTGAGTGAATTTTTTTTTTTTTTTAAAGAAATTTCGATAGGATTTAATTAAAGAAATAATTCAATAAATTATTGGCAGTAAAATTAAAAAAATAACACCAGTACTGTACTGCACAGCACAGTGCCGTGCAAACAATCAGACTGATTATAAAATAAAAAAAATTAAATCAAAATCCCAGTGGTGTAGAGTGCAAAGGAAGTAATATTAAGACTATTTTTCCGGCAAGAAATACATTTAAAAAAATAATTCATGTTAGTGAAAATACACAAACACGGACGTCTTTTTATATCGATTAAGTTTTTTTTTCCTTCTATAAGCCCATAACTAAAACTTCTCCCCCACAGTTTCACACAATAGCTACTAGAAAAATGGAAAAAAACTCCACCAGAAACTCCTCTAACACATGAATAAAAAAAACATTTTTATTACTGCTGTTGCTGCTGCTATTAATGCCACATGCTATACGAAAAGTATGGAAAATTTAAAATAAAAAAATTATACAAAAAGGAAATGCAACTCAGTGTCGTCTAGATTTTTTTTTCCAACGTTTACCAAGTGATTAATCAACCAAAAATTAGTTAATGAATAAATTTTTATTTTTGCCAAAAAATATTAAACTAAAAAATTTTCTTAGATAGTCTGCATAGACGGAAAATACATAAAGTATTTATTTCACGGACGGCATGGATTTTCCACAGTTGTTAAAAATGTGATGACAGTGGAACACAGTAAGAATAAAGTAAAGAACAACATCAAAGATAGCAACAAAAATAACATCCCAACAGCAAAACAAATTAATTTTAAGTCAAATCCATGACATGATGTCATGACAGAATAAGTATTAAAATAAATAAATTTATTTTCACAACATAAAACAACACATTGGATAAATTTACAACCGAAAGGAAATGCAGCATGTATAGTAAATACAGTGCAGACTTGAATCCACATAACCAACTTATTTTTTATTTAAATTTAATTAATTAATAAATAAAAACAATTAAATAAAATAAAATGTGTATATTTACATAATAATATCTATTTACCATCATCTTATAGTTTGTCTTCGTTTTTGCGTCAAAAAGTGCTACCATTACTTAAGTAAGCACACGGAAAATACACTCGAATATTGCCTTTTATTTCGTTAATATTGTTAATCCTCAACACAATACCACTTTTTTAGTTTATTTTTATTTTTTATTTAAAATTGTGCTAATTAAAATCAACAAAAAAAAAAAATAAACTCTTTACCACTTGGCAACAACAATAACACAATTTAATTTGGAAATCAATGCGATATATAAGTGCAAAATAAACAAATTTAAAAAAAAATGATGAAGATATTATTATTAAAGGATTAATGGCGGCGCCCGATTTAATTTAAATATTAGTTTTTATATATTTTCACTTTAATTTTTGGAAAAAAAAAACTGTATATTAAACACTGGCAATGGACAGGTAACGATAGGATATAAATATATTTTTTAAATATTGTTTTTTAATCACTTTTAATAACGAAAAACCAAAAAAAAACACAATTTGTTCCTTTAATGTTCCTTTAGCAATTTTTATTTTATAGTTCTATAATTGACACTAAATCGCAATTGAAATAAATAAATTAAAGAAAATCAATAACTGATTAATTCTCCGCAAATAAAAAACTACACAATATTAAATAGGTGCAATTAAAAGAAAATTCATAAATAAAACAATATTTTTTTCGCTAATTTTTAATGTTTAAAAATGATTTTTTTTTAAAAAAACTTCTTTTTATTTTTTATTTATATTTTTCTTATATTGAGAGCCACTCCCTGGACACCATGTTTTCGTCGTTTCGGCGAAGTAATGACAGTAGTATAGAATGGCAGCACTGCCAACATTTATCAATGTATACATGCGGTGATAATGCCAACAAAATGCATGTAATTTTTTGTATAACGTCATCAAATGTATTTGTAAACATTTTCCCCATTTAAAACATACACATCCATCCAATAATAATAATATCGCTATAAAACCATATTTCATTTTATTACGATTACCCTACTCTTTCTAATCAAAGAAAATTCTTGCAATATTATAAAAACGTATATAGAAATCTAAACGAAACAATGAGTGCAAGCAGCTAAGCAGATTGTACTACTACCGCGTACAGTACTATTTTTAAATGAAAATAAAATTAATCCACAAAAAAAATATTCAAAAAAAAAAAAAACTTTACAAGGTTATTGAACAAAAAATTTAATTTCTTTCATTGTATTACTTTTAACCAAAAATAAGAAAAATAAAATAAAAATTAATTTGATGCAAAAAAGAAAAATAAATAAATCTGCAACAAAAATATAATTTTTAATTGTAATCAATTTCCCCGTCATAACTCACACATGTTTACAAATCATTTAGCCTTCTATAGGCGGCTATGCTTGAAAAAAACATTTTTTTTATAAAAGACAATTCCGCTGTTATCACTAGCTATAGCCAAACACGCAACTCTACCACTAATACATAAAACAAACAAAAATCATTAAACCATGCAGCACCGGTGGACTAAAGATAATTAAACTTAAAAAGCTGTTCACACCTTAAGCTTTTTGAGTTTTTACTAAACACAATGCTAAGTTAATAATTTTTAATGATAACAAACTATATAAAAAACTGTGATTCAAATGGTAACCGAAAAAAAACATTAAACACTTTTTTAATGCATTTGGCAAATTTTTTTAAGCAAATAATTTTTATTCACAATTTTGTTTTATTATGTAAACTGTTACGCATACAATAACAACTCAATTATTGGTTTTAAAGCCGGCCGGTTATACACAAAAGTTTCTTATGAATGAACGAGAGTGAACGGTATAGAGTAAAAAAGTAAAACTTTTAGAAGGCCTTTAAACGGCGCAATGCAAACTCATATACATGTGATGTATAAAGTATTTCGTACACATAAACGCGTCAAAAGTGTAGGTGGATGCAAAATAAATGCACGAAAGAGAAAATTATATAAACCAAACAAATAAGAGGCGCACAATGTTACGCGCATTGATTAAATAAAAAAAAAAACAATCTCCCTCGGTACACAAAACACTACCAACAACCGCAAAATATCATTTTTTAATGATTTTATTTTTCTATTTATAATTGTACTATAAAATGTACAATAAACATACAACCCAACCACCCCAGACAGAATAAAAATAAAAAATTGTTATTATTGGGGATAAATGAACAAAAAAAAAAAGTATAGTTGGCACGACAGACACGTGAACGCATATCATTAGCATTAAGAATAAAACTAGCCATTTATACATAAGCCAAATATTAGCAAACACACAATACTCTATTCTTGACCCTTTTAATTTTTGCAATAACACATACTATAGCACACATTACTCAAGGAAAATAAAATTTAAACATCGCGACTGTACACAATAAACGTTATCCTTTCACATGATTTATCCATGCTATAATATTTGTGTGCATTTATTTGCAAAATTTATTAATTCAAAAACGTTATGACAATGTATACAACAACAAAAATTAACCCACACATGCGGCGAATAAATTGATATAAAATCATTGACGTCATCAACTTAAAGCAGGCGAATCAGCCGAATCAGCATCATTTGAATACACAAAAAAGTTGTTAAAACACAAAAAAAAAAAATTTAAACGCCTACGAACACAAACATACTTACAAATTATATAACCCTTTGCACTCCACGGTTATTGGGTAAAATTTTCTTATCAAAAAAATAATGAAAAAAAAACTGCCTTAATTAAATCAACAATTATACAACATTATCAAAAACTAAAGCAAAAAAACTAAAGAAAAAATTTCATATATTTTTTTATTTTTTAATGACAAAGAATATAACAACAACAAAATGGTGAAATGCACTTCCGTTATTACATAAAATGAAAAAAAAACGTCAATTACTACTTAAATTTACTTAAAAAAAAAAAGAATCTACTCTCTTTTCAACTGCTAAAGAGTGCTTGAATGATAACAAGTATTTACCTTAACACGTCTTTGTGACAAAACAATAAGAATAAATAAAATACAAAAGCAAATTATGCAGAGGCACGAATTGTTAAGCAACAACACAACAACAAGGACAAAAAACTGCCGTCTTAATATAACGAATTTATTAATAAAAAAAAATCTCTTCTTTATATTTCTACACTTTTCATTCGGATTTTCATTGAAATTAAGTAAAAAAAAAAAACAATTTTTAATCAAAATTAAATTATTTAATATGCGTAGCGGTGACAAAAAAAATTAACTAGCATTAGCTAATTGCAGGTCATCAACACATTCATTGAGATAAAACATTATTTAAATGTTTATAAATTGCGCATGACAATTACACTTAATTAATTTTTTTTCTTATTATTATCAATAAAAAACTGAATTCTCATTGCAAAATTTAAATACTATTTGATTATACATTTACATTAGTATTTCTGTCCTCACTTAAGGCAATACGCTTAGTCAAAGCATTTAATTATTTGCATATTTATGCTAATTTAGTACAGAAATAGCGCAGACCATATGTTCGACCCCATACGCAATTTAATCGAAAACATATTTCGACTTAGCAACAACAAACAAACCAGACAAGAAAGGATATTTTCGTTACAGAAAAATAAAACAGGATAAAATACAATGAAAAAAAATTGGAAACACGTTAAAATTTTTACACAGAAGAAATTTTTATAATTTTTTTTTTCTGCATATTTAAAATCGCTGCGTCATTTGGTTGTAACAGAAATAATATGATAACTTAATTTTCATTACAGCTGTAACATAAATTGAACCAGGTTATGTCCTTACTCGCTGAGAGTAAAATATCTCAAACAATTAAGACTGTAAAAAAAAAAATTCGCGAATGTAATTCTTCGTAAATAAATGTCTGCTATCATTATTTATGCACATATTAATAACTAAATTATTAAAAAAAAACACAAAGCATTGTTGACATAATTTTATCAACACCTGAAATACCATTTTGAATCGATAAATTGAAAAAAACTTATAAATTTATATTTAAAGTTTTATTTTAGAAAATTATTTTCTATGTAAAGTAACTGTTCCGTAATTACGTAACGGCGAAGTTATAGTTTTAAGCAAATCAAAAGAAGTTTTTCATCAAGAAACAGAACGATAAGTAAAACCAATAATAAATGAAGAAGCAACATTTCAGTACAAGCTTTTATGCTAAACATTCTGAAAAACAAAAGCAACAATCTTTTTAAAAATATGTATTAAATAAAAAATGAAACATTCACTAAGAAAATCTTTTCGCAAATAAAAATTTAATTATAAGACTTGTAAAATTATTACTTTATCGCTGCAATGCAATCTTTTTATTCGCGTTAATAAAAAACTCTTTACTGTACAAGTATACACGTATTGGGGTGGTGACTTCACAGTGCTTGAACTTAACAATTCAAAAATTAGCAAAACATCAAACTTTACAAAACACGTTTCTTTTTTCCTTTCTTTTTTTTTCATTGCTAATCGTGGTTGATGATTTTGATTTCGATGTGAAATATTGAATTTATGTAAATTGTTTTTTATTCGTGTTATTCACCGTGTGTTCAAAATTCTATGATTATTTTTAATATTTTTTAATTACAAAAAAAAAATTTATTTATTATATTTTCCATCAAAAATTAATACAATTAGAGCATTAATAATAAAAACAAAACAATCAATCAAAAAGAAAAATCTAAAAATAAATGAAAAGCAAAAGTGATTTGTCTTACTTAAGAGTTAACAATTTTCTTCTTCTACTACATCTTTCCATTTAGAACCAAAATTAAGAAAAACAATAATAAAAAAGCTAGAAAAAACACTTAAATGAATTTTTATTTAATTTAATGTTTCGTTATGTGTTTTCTTTTTTTTTTTTTTTGAATGCTCAACAATCAAAATGTCAAAATCAATTTCTAACGAAATTAATAATAAACTTATAAGACAAAAAAAAATTCTTATTACTTTCATCGTGTATTTGCTGACACTGTTTTTCTCTTTTACAAGCCGTAAGCAAAGAGAAGAAACAACAGAAGGAAAAGAAAAATTTTAAAACATAACTAAGTAACACAGAAGGTAATAAAAGTGGCAAAACATTTTATATATATTGAACTATGCACCGATCATTATCCGTAATTCAAAAGAGATTTATTTTCTGTTAAAATTTCAATGATTTTCTTATGATAATTACAAAAAAAGTAATGAATTAATGATAAATGCATTGCACAATCATAAAGAAAGCATTTACAGATGCTCAGAGACATATTAAACCGTTTTGGGACTAACACGTCGTAGAATAAAGAATATTTTTCATTAAAAGACTATTGAATAATTTTGATTCCCAGGACAAACAGTCAATGTCGAGTCCTTCATATTTTTTATAAACTGATTGTTAATCATTTAACATTTGGAAAATTCACAATAAAAAATTCTAATTTTTCTTTAATGAAATTTTGTCATCTATTTTGCTGCACTTGCATTTCAATTGGTATTGTTTAATCATTTAAAAAAATACTTAATTTGTTTATTTTCGGATATTCAGAGTATTTTCTAAAATAGTTTCAACAAATTTTAGCTTAAGAAAAATCTCTTTTCTATACAATAAAAAGCTAATTTAAAAGTTTCTACAATAGAATAATTATTTCTATTAGTTTTACTCAAATAAAATCCACCGCAGAGAATAACAGTGGAAAAATGTTTTCAAAATGATTGACACAAATTTAATCAAACGAAAAATCTATTTAAAAAAAAAGCACAAATAAGTAAAAAATGATAATAAAAAAAGCTTAAACTGATTGTTTTTTTTTTTCGGTGGTTGTTTTTCCTGTAATTATTTTTACATTTAGATAGAGAAAAAAAAACATTTCGGTTTTTTTTTTAGTTTTAACGATTTATTAATGAGTTTTTTCTTTTTTGCAAATGTGATCAAGGAATTAAATGAAAACTTTTATTTATACGAGAAAATAGGGCACAAATTAAGTGTGCTTTTTTTCTCTATACGTCTTAAACTAAGCTAAACTAAACTAGAGAAAAAAAAAACGTTCAAGCAGAAGAGCAAATGAATTTTTCATTAAACTTTTTCATTAATTTTCTTTATATTTTTATTTTATTTTTTCTACTTTTATTTATTTCATTAAAACCATTTCCCATTATCAATGGATGGTGTTATGGTATTGGTGTTAGATGTCTACTATTTTTGGCAATTTATCGTTTCGCCTTTATTACTATTATTACTCCATTGAGTGTAGTAAAGTTTACTTCTTAATTTTTTTTTCTTTCTTCTTTTGCCATCTTGTAATAGAAAAAACGATAAATTTTCAATTTATTTTTCTTCTATTTTTTTCGCTATTGGCAAATAAAAGCACAAAAAAAAAAAAAATAAATACAAATAAAATCAAATTTTTTTATCGTTAAACAAGTTCTGATTTATTTTATAAAAAGATTTAAATTGAATTACAAATAATAAAAAAAAAATAAATAAATATAAAAATCGAATATAAACGACGAACAAGAAAACTCAATCAAGCAATTTTCAAAATTAAACAAATCAATTTTGGTATTTTTGTACAGAGCAAGAATAAAAAAATAGAAAAAAACAAACAAAAATTACCAAAAACTTTATTTAAGTCCTCTATGGACACCAAATAGATAGAGTACAATAGGTAAATGTTAAAATAAATTTAGACAAATATATAGATAGATAATTTTCTTGTAATTTTAAAATAAACTTTTAAACAAATCAAATAAATGAAACTTTAAAAACCACCTACAACAAACTGCCCAACTATTTCTTGATGATAGCAACAATCGAAATTTATCTTAAGAAAAACAACAATGAAAACACCACCACCACCAACACCGTAATAATCTATCTACTTAGCAGTACTAGAAATTTAATATTCAAACAAAATCCTTTCAGTAAAAATAAAAAAAAAATTGAAATAATGTTTCCCAAAACCATTACATGAGAAAACCAATTTTATAATTCCATAAATGTTTTTTCTTTTCTTTGCAGCATACATAACACCAATGGCCACATTTTAATGTAGATTTTTATTATACATGGTGATAGAAGATTGGTTGTTGCAATATTAAATTTTTTCATTTTTTTTAATTAAATTTTTGCGACAAAACTGGAACCCACAAAATTGAAAGAAAAAATTTCCAAAAATAATTCCCTTTGTTTCAAAAATTTGAAGATAATCGAAAGAACCACAAATTATGATCTATTAAGTGATAAAATTATAATTAAATAAAAGACTTAAATACACTAAAAAAAATCATATTACATTAACATAAAATATTACTTACATTTGTAAAAATGCCTGCTCGTGGCATTTGTGGACGCATCGTTGTCAATTGCCCTGGTAATCCACAAGACGTTGGTGGTGCTGGACTATAACGTGGTTGCTGCATTTTATCTATTTATTTTTATTTTTTTTTTAATTTATTTATCACTTTAATTTTCTTGTTTCCAATAACGTCGTCAAAACTAAAAAGAAAAATATAAGAAAAAAATGAGAAAATTAGTTGAGAAAAATTAATTAATTTACAAGAGATATATTAGTTTCATTAAACGTGACTTTGTGAACAAAAATTTACAGAATTTTTATCATTTTTTAAGTGTAAAACAGATAATTTTCTACAACAGATAGAATTACAATTGGCATTTGGCTATTAAATTATATTTATAGATCATTTCTGTAAAGTGATATGAATCAAACTGTTTTTTTTATTTCACATATATACGACGATACATCTTTGCCTTTAATATTGTTACTATTATTACCGCAAAAATCGTTATTTGGTTTATTAACCGCAATAATAAATAAACGATAATCGAGTAAATTCCTCTGTAATTTATTATTAAAAGAAAATGCAATAATAATGGAACAATTGTCACCATCATTCATTGTACATAACTTTTATAAAACCATTAGAGAAAAAATAAAAATAAAATAAAAACACAATCAACCAGAACAAATTTGTAATATATAGAATAAATTCCATACACCAGAGAGAACATAATGAAATTAACAAAAACTAAAAAATTCGCTAAAAACAATAATAAATTAGCCACATTTCTATCTAGCATGTACAGAATTATAATAGAAAATGCAGCAATTTAAATCACTTGTTTGAACATTTTTTTTTTTATTTTCATTTATATTAAATTTTCTTGTATAGTTTTTGTCACAAAAATATTATTAAGTAAAAAAAGTTAACTAATAATAAAGAGGAAATAATACTACCAAAAGCATAATTATAAGCATTCAGGGATGACCTGAAAACATAAAATTTGATAAAGAAACTAAATTGAATAAAAATATGAATACAGAAAGAATGAGGACAAGGCCTTACACAATTTCTTGTATAACAGAACTATTCGTAACTACCTACAGCAAACCCTGATGTAAAATATTACAAAATAGTAAAATAACTTATTTGAAAAAAAAAATATATATATAAATAAAAGTACGTAAGTGCATCATTAAGGAAAGCAATCAATAAGGAAAAGAAATACAATTTCATTCTTTTCTCTAACAAACATAAATTATCGCAATTATTATCAACTTAAAAACAATGAAAAGGTAAAACCGGGAAATACTTGAAAAACATCAACAAATCACAATTTTTTTTTTTTTAAATAAAAAGCACTCGTGCACATAAACATAAATAAATAATGTAAGAAAATTAATTAAAAAATAATCAAAAATATAGAAAGCCAACATTACCGGATCAATAAGACACACTAAAACTTTTCTCTCGTAAAGGAATTTAATTAAAAACTTTAGAAAAAAAAAACTACTGCAGGATATATCCAGCTTTAAGTATGTACGTTTCGATTTAAACTAAAAAATTATAGAAAAACCAAAGTGAACACCACTAAAAACCCTTAAAACTTTACATAAATTTTAATAATTTATTATATGCTATGGTGCTAGCTAACTGGTTTTCATTATTTTCTTACAAGAATTTGTCATCAAAGTACAACATATTCAGCAATACTTACAAACACACACACATAACAAAAAAAACTCTATGATTAATATTTAATCAACGAGCATAAAGTACAAAATATGCTCTACTATTATCGATAACGATAAATAAATAAATAAAATTTCAAAAATATCTTCCCAGTGAGTAGAATAGCAAACAAATAGAGGGTGGTATTGGTTGAATTTTTGATTAATTTTTCTGATATAGCATATTACCTCTTTTACCATTAATAGTAATTAAAGTACTTACAAAACATTAATTAAACTAAAAAAACAAAAAAAAAAACAGAAATTTTTCCGTGACTTTAAACAAAATTTATTAATTACTTTTTTTTTATGTTTCTAAGAATATCAAATTACTCAAACAAAATTCAAAGTCAATAGAGAAAAAAAAATTTATTGAATTGTGATCAAATGTTTTATCTAAATAAAACAAAACACAAAAAAAAATCATAATTATAGTGAATTTTCCAACATTTATAAATGATAAATTATTTTTCACAATTCTCTATTATTCAAACATCTGCACAATATAATTACCCATTAAATATCGTGATGATAAGTGTCATTCTAAAAATAAAAGAAAATTTCAGAAAAAAATAAAATTCATTATGCTTTAGAAATAAAATTATAATTTTTTAAAAGTCGAATACACAACTGTCATAAATTTATAATTGAAAAATAACAAAACAAATAAATAAATAAAAATGCAATTAAAATGACTAGCGAGTGTGAACATTTTTAAAAAGAGAAAACATTTTAAATAAAGTAACAATACACATTTGTTTAGATACAGTAGAACCGTTGTTATGCGGAATTTTAAGTGCCAAACCCTATGCGTTAAGTAGAATCTTTATATATTGCAGATCTTTTTATTACTCAGATCTTTTTATTACTATTTCAACAGAAAAAATTTCGTACAATACAGTTTTACATTTTGAAGAGAAACATTTGGTAGGTGATAAACAAAATTTGTCTCTATGATACGCTAGTGATAACTAAATAAAAGAAAAAAAAAATTAACAAAAAATTTCTAAACGAAATTTGTTTTATAAAAATAATATCTTAGTTTTAAAACAAAATAAAAGATAAAAGCTTTCAAAAATATTAATCTCTATAACAGTTCATAGATAGTGTTATTTTCTAATGTTAATCTGAAAAAAAAAATAAACAAGCAGCATAATTAAACCACCAATAAAACCGCGATACTACTGTAATTGATATATTTTATGCTGAAAAAAAAATTAATACAAATTAATTCTAAAGACAAGAAACATTAATAATTTCTTTAATAAAAAAAATTCACTCCTTCATTATTATTATAATTATTTCTTATTTTATGTTTGGACATCAACAACGTTGCAAAAATATCTATATACATATGTGTATTAAAAAAAAATCGAAAGTTTTTTAAACTCATAAAAATTTTAAAACGTGTTCAAAAAAAAAATGCTTTTTTTTTCTTCTTTAAATTACTTAAAAGCCACGAAAAATTAGCAAATAAAAAAAAAAATTATTCAAATAAAAATAAAGCAAAAAGAAATAAAATATTTGGTTAGTGTTGCTAACATACACGCACAAAGGATAAATTCATTAAAAAAAAATACTTTTAGCGCAAAATTTAAAAAAAAAAAATGTTTATACAGCAGGAGTAGCGGCAGCAGCAGCATGTAAACAAAACATTTATTTATTAACAGAATAAAAAATTAAAAAATTTCTTTACAGAACAAAAAAAAAAATTAAAAAACCATTATTATTCCACACAAATTTTCGCCCCATAAAACACACTCAGCTAAATTTAGAATTAAATAAAATTGACGACGCCAATACACAACACTGTTGTCTAGAAATAATTGTATCGCGAGACAAGACTACACCACAGCGACGAGAAGATTTATTCTGCAAATAAAACAAAATAAAAAATATAAAATTTACACGCTTCAAAAGCAAGCAAAAATTTAATAAAAAAAAAAAGAAAAACTTTTGTAGAAAAAATTTTTGGGTGGCTGCAACAATATAGCGCGCGTCTGGCATCATCTTGAGTTGTAAAAACAAATGTAATAAATACAAAGGAAAACATATGCAAAAAAAAAAATATTAACTTAATTAAGGAGAGCATATAATTAAAACAAAAGCTAATATAGTAGCAATGTGCAAAAAAAACGTGGTCAGGTATTTTTCATATAATTATTAAAAAAAAAAACTTAGAAAATAGAAGGTATTAACAGTGCTGTCTTTCTTATCTGATTATATTTTTCTAATCAGAAACTAATTAACAAAAATGTTTTTGCCTTTTTTATTCTTTGTTTTATTATTTATTTATTTATTTGGTAAAAAATACAATTTAATCGTTGAATACAAATAAAATGAACACCAATAAAAAAAATTATTTATTTTGAATTTACGTTACAGAGTTCTAAACCAAAAAATACAAAAATAAAATCAGAGTCTACCTCAGAACAATGAAAATGCATAATAAATTAAAAGTGCATAGTAGATCCAAAAGGACAAGAGAAATTGTAGTAGTATTTGTTCTGGTCTTTACAAAATAACTAGTGTCTCACAGTTAGTAGATTTTTTAACGAGTCCCTAAGTAAACAGTCAGAAAATAATCGACAATTATGAGGAAATCAGTACTTTCTCTTATATTTAATTAAATTAATAGTCTATATCTAGTTAAGGATTTAAAAATAAACTTCTGCCCCTACTAGTGGAAACAAAGCCCAATACTACTAGATTCGTAGTCCCTAATTATAAAAAAAAAAAACAAAAACCACTTTTTGTTATCAATCATTGAAATCAATAAACTGAAATGCTAATCATTGGTTTTCCACACTGATTAGTAGTATTTAAAAATATAATTAAAAGAAAAATAAACATTTGCCTAATTAAATAAAGCAAAGTTTATTTTTTATTTATATTGATTTTCCAAATAAGTAAATAAAATAATAAACATTTTACCCAATAAAATGGTAATTAAATAGAAAACAAAAAAAAATAGATAAAGATTGTGCGTGGTGTCACAAAACAATGTTTTCAAAAAAAATTACATTTTTCGCTTCCTACAAAAAATAATTATTACAATTTTTCAACATGAAAGTTCAATTAGTTTTTTTTTTCTTTAAATTATTTATCCCTTATCACTAAAACTTTTTATTTTAAATATAATTTTCTTATCAAAAAAAAAAGCATTTTTTCATTTCTTTTTAGTAAAAATCTAACCAAAAATTGTATATTTTTTTTATTAAATAAATAAAACTTTGTTTTGGACTGATAAATACAAAAGAAAACATGAGAAATATGCAAATTAAGCAAACTTAAAAAATTAACTCTTAGATAATCGACGCCTATCTTATCTATATAGATTTTTTTGTCGATATATCTAATTTAATTAGTCATAAGAATAAACTTGTCATTCAGAATGCATATACCACTAAAAAATGTTGTTTATATTAAAAAAATGTATGTAAGGAACCTGTTGGTTAATTTCTTACTAATTTTAATAATCGATTATAAGCTTCTTGAAGAAAATTATTTTTATCTTAAAAAATAACCTGATGACAACTTTTAATTGAAGTGAGAAATAAGGACTTCAAATTATTATTTATTTATTTTTATATTATTATTATTATTGGCAGATTCAATACAATTACTTTAAAGTTATATCTCATGCAATAAAGAATTTAAACAAATCAAAACAATTGCTCTAATTAAGAATCTTAGTCATAAACGTTAAGCAAAGTATATTTTGTTCGAATTAAGAAAAAAAGCATTGTATATTTCTTGCTGGTATTTAAAGTATTATTTTTTTTATCACCAACTAGTTTAGGTTTATCCAGACATTTTCTATTCCGGTATCATGATAAGGATTATTGTTTTGTTGCTTCATAAAAATAATAATAATAATATTCTATATATGACTGCTTCACCTTGTATATAAACATATAAAAATTGAAGAAAATAAAATTGTTTGTCAGTTTAATTAAAAAATAGATATTTTTTGCAAGAATAAACGCAAACAGCGAGTTAGTACTTTGGTTAACAAAAAAAAAAGATGTATAAACATGTGATTAGAGTGTGTGTTAGTATTATAAATGACAATAATAATAATAATAAAAATAATACACATACTTAAATCGTCAACATATTACATAACAATTGGTTAATCAGTCATATATATATATAATGTTTGATAACAATAATGTATTTTTATTAAATAAATAAATATAAATTATAAGAAAAAAAAAACAAATTTAATTAATTACTTGTGGTACTTTGTATGTATGCAAAAATCACATTAATCGTCAATAAACACTAAACACACTGGTATATACCGTGATAAGACTATAAAAATATGACAATTCAAAATAAAAAAATATATACACATTGATATTAATTTATATAAAATATAATATAATAATATATATGTATGCAATTAGGTAAACTAAATAAATAAAAATTCACGTGACTAATTCAATTACTATCGGCTTATAATGTGTGAAATATATATGTTTATTTTTTATTTGTAAAATAAAATGTTCGATGCATTTGTTATTGTTTTTATAGTGGTATAATATGACAGGTGTAATAATTATCCATTTATTTTGTTGTTAAAACAACAAAGTATTTTTATTCTATAAATTATATTATTCATTTCGAGAATATTAATGTTGATAATATTAATAAAATAAAATTTATCTATATAATTATAATTTATTAAAATTACTACTACAAAAAAAAAATGCCATGTATAACAGTTTAGTAAAGATATAAACCTAATGCATTTTCTTTCGGAAAATCGCTGAGGACTTTAAAACTAAAAAAAAAGAAAATAATTAAACGAAATAACAAATAAAAATCATGTCACATGGTTTAAATTCCTATGATAGTAAATAAATTAAAAACAAAATAAAATCAATTAAAATAAAAGTTAACTATATCATAATAGGAAGAAAATTATAATTGTACAAGAAACGATGACTACGACATTGTACAATGCGGCAAATTTCTCAAATAAAACTGATACGATGGCCAAAATGTATTTATTTTTTTTCTTTTTTAACAAAATTACTTGGTAATTTTCTTTTATTTTTGCCTAACATAATTAACATAAAAGAAAACCCACACACCGAAAGTAATGCTCACATATGTTCAATTATAAATTATAATAATATAAAAATACATGCTGTTGTTAA
This sequence comes from Ptychoptera contaminata, assembly GCA_963942525.1. Lineage (NCBI taxonomy): Eukaryota > Metazoa > Arthropoda > Insecta > Diptera > Ptychopteridae > Ptychoptera > Ptychoptera contaminata. The sequence goes on along the minus strand of OZ012638.1, from coordinate 11,276,938 downwards.
CATCAAAAAAAAATTGACAATGATGGCGACATCATTGCTTGCGAATTTTTAATTTATTGAATGTGTGAGTAAAAAATTAAAAAAAAAAAAAACTATCTAGAAGGAAAAAAAGAGATAAAAAACTTACAAAATTAAATAAAATATTTTTATTTTAATGAAAAATATAATATATAAAACTTTATTTAAAACAAATGTTTATAACAAATTTATTTAGATAAAAAAAAAAAAAATTGGAAAACTCACACACACAAATAAACACAGAGAAAATCAAACTAAAGTAAACTTTTTTGCTTCGACACTTTTTTTATTGTTATGTTCTTCAATCAGTTGATTTGTAAAAATTATAATAAATTACTTATTAAATTAAATCAAAATTAATGACAGTAAAAATAAGAAAAAAAAAATGTTTTTTTATTATATTTGTTTGTTTTCTTTTTTTTTTTGCACTTTATTTATGTTTGTTTTGTTTTTAATTTCGAAAGGCACTGTTATCAGTCTATTTTAGCACAAAACTGGTATACACACTGAATACAATTTTTTATTATTATATATATTAATTATGCAAAAACTTCTTCTTGAACAGTTTTTCTTCCTTTTGAACATTAATTTGTCATTAAATAAAATATTTATTATTTATTTATTCTGTGTACGAAATTAAAATTTTCCTTTATTTTTTTTTTCGTGCTGCTGTAATGGCGCTGTGAGAAAAGAAAACTCTTCTGTCTTGTTTATTTAATTGATTTACAAAAACACACAATTAATTTGAAAACAAAAAAAAAAGAAAAACAAAACTTTAATTCTAATTAAAATATATATATGTAATTATTTTGTTTACTTCTTTATAAATATATATATTTGCTTTAACAAATATAATATAGTCCAAAAATGTAGGAAACGAAAATATTTTCGATTTAAAAAAAAAATTAAATAAATTAATTTGACTATCGCGGACGACGATATACGGCGGTGAAAAAGAACCAACAAAAAATTGTTTTATTTTTTTTTTGTTTTATAATAAATGTGCATGTGTGAGTTTTTTTTTTGTGCGAGCGAAAAATTAAATAAAGAGAGCAATATAGTGCAACACAAGAATTTTTGTTGTTTTTACATTTCAAAATAAGTAATTTATACTGAGGTACACTCACTCAAAAGTGCATTTGCTTATGGGTTTATAGAGTTATAGCAAATATTTTATTTTGGGAGAATTTCTACATTTCTCAAGTGTATGCAAAAGAAAAAGAGAACGCATTGACTAAATTATCAGAGAATTTTCTCTAAAAAATGAGTTAAATACACACCCTGTCAGCTGTTCTTACGTTTCAAATGTAAATATCTTTTTGTTAAAATTACCTGTTTTAAAATATTTAATCTAATAAAAAGTCTTTTCCAAAGTATTAATATTCCTTTTATAAATTAAAGTTTTGTTTCTTTTTTTTCTAATTAAGATATTTTTAAATAAACCAAATTTCATGCATCACCGAAGAAATTTCTACAAAACAAAATCCAATAAGACCATCAAAGAAAACGCTAATCAAAACCAAAACCAATAAAAAACAATTTAACTAAATTAAAAACTAAACAAATTATTAAAATAAATTAATTTATTTCTTTTCAAATATGGATAATACTATACATGATAACATTAACATCCGCTTATGAAGTTTTATCACGGTCCACCAACACATTATTATTAGGAATTTTTATCATTAAATTTTTTTTAGCTAATTCTTCTTGTTGTCGTCTGATTGCTTTCTGTGATACAATAGTTCCTGGCGGTGGTAATTCATAATCCGGATGTTTTTTTCTTACGTGCGTTCGAAGAACATGATTTTGTATAAACGCTTGTGAGCATACCGGACAATTGTAGTTTCTTTCATCATTGTGAATTTTCATATGTTCACGTAATGACTTCAATGACTTGTACAGTTTATGGCATATTTCGCACATATGATTTTTTTCGCTTATATGTGATACTTGATGATTCTTAAGTAGATCTTTGGTAACAAATGTTTTGTCACAGATATCACATTTTTCCGGTTTCTCGCCTGTATGCCGTAATAGATGCGAATTATAACTACTTGTTTGTATGAATTTTTTATCACATATATGACATGTGAATCTAAACTGACCAGTATGCTCACGATATATATGATGTCTTCTCGAACTCCATACACGGAATTTTTTTCCACAATATTCACATTCGTATCGTTTCTCATCAGTATGTTTTCGCATATGTGTTGTTAAATTATTTTTGATGCAAAAACCCCGATTGCATATTGTGCAAATATGGTTTTTAGGTCTATCCTCTGGATTCATGTGTGTTTTTGCATGTGCTGATAGATTATTTATTAATTTTCCACAAACTAAGCATAATTCACGGAAATTTTTTTTCGATGGCTTTTTATATTTTCGTTTATTTAAAGATTTATTATCATTTTTCACAGTTTCTACTTTGTCAATTCCTTCCACAGTATTACGTTCATATTTTTCTGGAGATAAATTTGATATGTTAGACATTTGCTTGCCTATTTCTATTTCATTATTGAAATGTATTTCACTTATATTCTCCCAATAATGATCCTTTGGTAAACACTCCTCATTTATAGTGTCTGATTTACTCGACTCTACTGTATTATCACATAGTAAATAACTATTTTGAAATTTCATATCATCATTATTATTGTTTCTTACTTCCATGTCACTTTTTACTTTCACAAAAATCATTCTATCTAGTCTCGCATTTGCAATAATAATTTGCTCTCTAAAGTGATATAATTTAAGCAATAATTCCTCACAAATTAAGCATATTGAATTTGGATAAGAATCTGTAGGTTTTACATTTAATCCTGTACAATAGTTAATCATTTCAAAATATGAAATATTATCGGAATTTGATGAAGAAATTGATTTGAACCCATTTTCGAATAAGCAAAGTCGGCAGGCTTTTGATAAGTCCATTTTTGGTCTAAAACATAATTTAAAAAAAATTAATTCAATATTTTATAAATATTTATATTAATAAATATTTAGTGATAGATACTTAGCATAACACCAGTTATATATGAAACTATAGTAAAAATAATTCTAGAAAATTTGTTTTCAAGTAAATTAATTTGACAGATAGAGAGTGGAAAGAGCAAACGTATCAATAACAAAACACAACAAATAGAGAGAGTAAATTCTAACCTTAAAAAAATAAAAACGAATATTTTTTGGTTTTCAAAAAAAATTTTAATTAATCTAAAAAGTTTTAATTTAAATCTTTTTTTTTTTAATTGCTTTAATTTAATCATTATCTTCAACTGTATGCTTTTTTAAATTCTGTTTTGCTAATTCTTCTTTTTGTCTGTTGAGAACTTTTTGGGATAAAATACTTCAAGGAGGCAGTAATTGGTATTCCGGGTGCTTTTTTGTGACGTGTGTACGAAGTGCATGATTCTGTATGAATGTTTGCAAACATATCGGGCAATAATTATTTCTTATTTTTTTTTTAACGTTATTATCTACATTTTCCTCATTCATTTTATCAGCGGATTTTAATTTTGTAGATATTATTTTAACTGTTTCCACTTCCTTATTGTCTTCTATTTCACTTATTTTATCCGAATCATGATTATTATATAGATCATCTACATAAACTGTTTCAAATTTATTAAGCTCTACATTATTATCTTCATTTATTGAATAAATGCTTAATGCATCTTCGTTTGTATTTTTTAAATTGAAATTAATATTTTCTTTCACAGAGATCATGTTCTCAAGTTTAGCATTTGCAGTCATAATCTGTTTCTTAAATTGATGCAGTTTTATCAATAAATCCTCACAGACTGAGCATATACAATCTGGATAAGTGTTTGTAGTCTGGTTAGACAATCCAGTACAATCGTTAATCATATCTAAATATGACTTATTATCGGACTTTGATGAAGAAATTCGTTTAAGTTCATCAAACTCCTTTTCAAGTAAGCATAGTCGGCAGGTTCGTGAAAAGTCCATTTTTGATCTAAAAAAATTGTTTTAAAAAATTAATACTTTAAAAATAAATATACGAATTATAAAATAAATATTTAGTGATGATACTTAGTATAGCACCAGATTCATATATTAAACTAATGTAAAATTCAAGAACAGATAAAGAAAGTGGAAAACCAGAATAATAACAAAACACAACAAAAAGAGAGTTATAAAAAATATACTCAAAAAACAAATATTTTTGGCATTAAATAAAATATTAAATTAAACTGACTAAACAAATTTTAAAATTCATTTACTATTAGTATTTTAATCTGCATCAAAACAATTATTTTCTTTATTGCGTTTATTAATAAGATCCTTTTTTGCTAATTCGTGTTGTTCTTTCTTGAGCAAAGCTTTTTGTGATACAATTGTTCCAGGTGGCGGTAATTGGTATTCCGGGTGCTTTTTTGTGACATGTGCTTTAAGTACATGATTTTGTATAAATGCTAAAGGACACACGGGACATTTGTAATTTCTTTCACGATTATGAATTTTCATATGCTCACATAATGATCTTGCAGTTTTATATAATTTATGACATAAATTACATTCATATTTCCTTTCATTAGTGTGAGACAGTTGATGTTTTTTTAACAGATTTTTGGTTATAAAACCTTTGCCACAAATTTCACACATTTCTGGCTTATCACCAGTATGCCGTAATAAATGTGCCGTATAACTTGTTTTAATAACGAATTTTCTATCGCATATGTGGCAAGTATATCTATGCTGGCCAGTATGAATGCTGTATATATGATTCCTTCTAGAGCCCCATTCCTGAAATTTTTTTCCACAATATTCACATTCGTATCTTTTGTCACCAATATGTTTACGCATATGTACCGTTAAATCGTTTTTAACACAAAACTTACGAGGGCATAATGTGCAAACATGTTTTCTTGGCCTATCTTTTGGATCTAAGTGGGTTCTTGAATGCACTAATAGATTATAAACTAATTTGCCACAAACTAAGCACAAGTCACGATAATTTTTTCTGGATATGTATTTTCGTTTTTTGACTTGTTTCCTTTCATTTGGTTTATCTTTATCACTGGTAACTTCACAAATGTCTACTTCGGTTTCATCTTCTAGTGATTTTGATGTATCTGATCTTTGTATCTCAATTTCATTAGAGTTTTCGTTACTTTGGCTTAAATAATCCATGTAACTATCATTATCTAAATATTCTAGTTCAGATTTAATCAAATCTTCACTAGTATCAGGTAATTCAGATATTTTTTCTATTCTTAACTCAACAATGTTTGAACTACAAGAAGTTAAATTATTTTTAAGAATAATTCTTTGTAATTTCTCATTTGAAGTTATAATTTGTTTCTTAAATTGGTATAATTTCAATACTAAAACTTCACATTCTCCACATATACATGTTGGAAAATCATCTTTGTTTTCAATATCTAACCCAGTACAATATTTTATCATTTCTTGATAAGAAATATTATCGGAACATGTTGACACAATTAATTTCAATTCATCCGATTCTCGTTCAAATAAGCAAAGTCTACAGGTTTTTGACAAATCCATATTTATATTTGGTTAAAATTTTACTAAAATAAAACGACTAAATCAATTTAATTATTTATTAATAAAAAATTATTTTAAACTTGGGAAGTGTCATTAAATGAACGTCAAATATTTTAATATTTTCCCTTTTTTGTAAATTAACTTTGACAGATAAAGAGAGTAAAAACAATTAAGAGAGCGTCGAAACAATAACATAAATAGTTTTATTAAATATAGCTTTATGTTTTACTGTTAATTTAGGATTATTTATTATTGAATTAATTTATTCAAACCAATTTATTTCCAATTATTTATTGTAATTAATCTATAATCTCAAAAAAAAAAAAAAAAAGTTTTAAAAGACGGTTAGAGAAAATGAAGTTAGGGAAATTTTTCTACGTTGATTATTTTTTAAAAATACAGGGAAATATATCTAAATTTACTTTTTCTCAAATTTGTATGGTGCTCATTTCCGAAGTTTTAATTCGTTTAAATTAAATTATAATTTTCACAATTTTCATCATAATTAAGAGGTAAAATATATTTTTTTAATTAATGTACTGACAAAAATATACACATTTTTATCTTCATCAATTTTTCTCTGAATTTGAAATTACTATCATGAACACTTACACAAAGATAGACGATGAAATCAGTTTGGTTTTGAATACTTACGTGGTTTTTGTAAAACAATTAAAAAATTTAATTTAATTTTAAAAAATTTAGAAGAAACTATATGAAATATGTTATGGGAAAGTAAAATAATTTTATAATACTAACGCAATGATTTTTGTTGATGATCTCGACAATCGAAAAGGCGAATTTTCATTACTACAAATTGGAGAGGGTATCACATTGTGTAAGGACAATTGGTTTAATTGTCCCAACAATAAAATCTCATCAATTGCTTTTTTAGCATATAGCTTTTGAACTTCGGATAGTTTCTTAAAAGATATTGCCCAGCCTTCGGCAAAAATCTCTGCATCGTTTTTGTTGTTCATACATTTTCTTTTCCTATATGGCTGTACCTCCTGAAAATTAAACTTTAATAATTTATTTCGTGGTAAATAAAAAATATATGTAATTTACTATGGTATAACTTACTTCAACTTCTTCTTTAACCTCATTATCTGATGCGTGAGATGTTGTACCTACTGCGGGTATTTTAATATCTTTTAAAAAATCTAAGGTATCGAAATACCATAAAGCTGGTTCATAAATTTCATCTGCACCCGCTCTAGATTTTTCGCTTTCAAGAACCTTTTTTAATTCGCGGCGATAACATGTTCTTATATTATGTATTTTATTTTTTAAACTAGCTATGGTTGCATTTTTATCAATGTTTTTATAAATATCAAGTAATTTTAGCAGGGCTGTATTTCTTTTATTTTTGTTTTTGTAGGAATCACTTGTTGAATTCCACAGCTCTGGACAATTTCGATATTCATCAAAAAATTCTATCCAAAAATCATTATTTAAAACAGCCATTTCTAATAATTTTTTAACAGAAAAGTTTTTTATTTAAACACTTTTAATTCTAGTATAATTATAATTTATATGTTTTTTGACAACAAACGTCATTTAGGTTGCTCAACTGACCTACAGACTGCGCAACTTGCAACCAGAAAACAACGCAACTCCCACAAAAATCAAAGTTTTTTGATTTTCTTGCAACCGACCGAGCAACTTTTAAAATGGTTGCGCGACCGCTCCACAAACTATGCGCACTAGTTGCGCACCAAGTTGGTTAATGTATGCCTTGCATACCATAATGGTTATTTTAAACATATCTAATATAATTTTTCTAAAAATATAAATTAATTGTTGAATAAAGAAACCTTGTCGAACTTGTTTCTATATTTCAAATTTTATTTCATTCAAATTTTTGTACACTTAAAAAATAAAACGAATGAATTTTATGAAAACAAAATGTTTCTTTTATTTGGCCAATTAACATTTGTTGGGTTTTAAAATGAATAACGAAAGATTCTTCTTTGTTTAACATGAAGAACAAAAATTAAAAAAAAAAAACAATTAACTAAGAAAAATATAATTAATATAAGATTATGTCCAGGCCCATTTTGGCGAAATATTATCAAAATTAAATAAATCTGGATGTCCATTGTGTGATGTTTTTAAATAATCATTATTTGACCATTTAAACGGTCCCGGTTGCTCTTTAATCAATGCTTCGGCTGCAATTAAATTTCTATTAAACTTTTGGTATTCATCAATCTGTTGCTGCTGGTGCTGTTTTTTAATTTCTTTGAGAAAAAGTGGGCCGGTTAGAGCATTAAACTCTATATCACCAATTTGGGAAACTAAAAATGAATAAAATAACCATCAGGTAAGTTGTGAAATTTAATAAATTTTTAAATTAATTTACCTTCTAATAATTTAATATCAATATTTCCAAAAGCTTTGTAATTATGATCTAATTGATTGTCATTATGATATTCACCACGAAATGCTCGTTTCTTTAATATTTTACTTATATCATTGATACTATTTATAATTTCGGTGTCTTTTTCTGTATTCTCATTTTCAACAAGATTCACTTTTCCAGTTTCACGTGTTTCCTATTAAATAAACAATTATATTCCAATAAGTTATTATTAAATAAAAATCTAAATACATAAATTCTAATTTAATGTTTACCATTCTGAGAGCAAATAAATAAAGAGAAATATAATTGATAATTAATTTATAAAACCTTTGTAGGGTATTTGTTAAAATTTTCACATTTGTTTTGCTTTATTAATAAATGAAATTAAAATAAAATACCTGAAAATATGGATAGCCATTTGTATCTATTAATCCTTCAGATAAAAGATCACTTGTAATATCTTCTGAATGTAGGCGACCAGGTAGCTGATCCGTTAACCAGATGATACCATTTGTTTGCTTTGCATCAGCCATAACTGCATCATTGTCTATAATCTCATTGCTTTTTATCTTTATATTTGGATTTCCATTGTTATTTACAATCTCATTATCATTTTTAAAGCTATTGAATTGTTTTAATTGTTTCAAATCGATGAGTAACCACTGTTTGATTCCTGTATGTGGATCGCGTGACATTATACGTGCATGAGTTTTTCCACTTGTAGCTAAACGATTTGCTGCCATTATTCGTGCCGCTAATAATGTTGATCGTTCTACATCGATATTTTTCCATAATTCAATATTTGGATTATATATACCGACACCGCTGATTATCAATTTATTATGTCTGCCTTTGGTTACATAAAAATCATCCATTGAAGATAAAATACCGGGATAACCGGTAAAGAAAATATGTGTGCCTGGTATTATATGGGTGTTTGGATTTGCATTAAAATGATAATTGAAATTGTATTTCTTCATTAATCGTAGCATTGAAGAGTATCTTAAAATTTAACATAAAATATCAGTTAGTACATACAATAGGAAAAAGCAGAAAAAATATTTACCCTCCATCAGAGCTGTGGCCAAACAATAACTTAATTAAACCATTGTCCTGTTTTACTACTTTCAACATCATTGATGCTTTTCCAATTAAGTGTTCGCTATCATTTGCTTGCTCTACAGCACTCTTAACAATTAAATTATCGTAATATATTTTTAAATCACGGATGTCCGACATTGCGTTCAATAGTAAAAAGTCCTCAAATGGAATTTCATAACCGGAACGGGATCGTTTAACACCTTTACGCCAGCCAAATTCTAAGCCTTCCAATTGATAATAAAATAAACGCACTTGATACCAATAATGATCATGCTTTCCTTTCACTTCCGATAGTAATTTTACATTGTTGAAATTTTCCTTAATTAAATTACGCAGCCAGGTACAAAATTGCTTTGTGTCATCATCATGGTCACAGTAATTTACGATTGTGCTGTTAACGATATATATATTTTCTTTTAATAATATAATATCTCTTAAGTACATGAATAAATAACATACTTAGTCCATTGATTATGAATATGCTTCCAGGTCATAGCACCTTCTAAAATGCCAGCGGCAAACGCCTGTATTTTATCCGGATAAGTTGATTGAGTTTCGATTTCAATTTGTGACCATCTAATATATTAAAAAAATAATATTTTTAAGACGAATATTTATTATTTAAAAACTAAACAATTTTAAACCAATAAACAGTACTTAAACCAAGTAAATGTCGTGATTTTTCAAAATTTAATTACTTTTTAATATTTGAACTATTTACCCATTATTAAATGTTGTGTCTTTGTAGCATACTCTGGCTGCACCATGTGGTACCATTTCCAAATCATTACGTTGGCCCCAAAACTCAACACGAAATCCTGATTTTTGTGACCAATATGCGGTCGCACAGTAATTACCATCAAATTGTGGTCTGAATAACAGATAAAATATAAATTAAATAACGATAAATTAATTAAAGAAATTTAATTATTAATCAAATATACCTTTCCATTTCTGCTAAAAATAATGAGCCAACCGCTAATAATCCAGCACCAATCAGTATATATGTACTGACACGAGTTTTTAACCACGATGCACCGACTACTTTTAACATTTTTAATTGATTTTTATTTTGTTTTTATGTTAAATTAATGAATTATTCAAAGAAGAATAGAAATAGAATGTTTGAAACAGGTTAAAAAGGTGAAAAATTAATGAGATGAAAGATTTTTGCTCCTGTTAATTGTTTGCCCTCAAGATGTTTGGATTTTTTTTTTATTTTGCACGGTGACCAAAAGATGCCAAATTTATTGTTTAATTATAACAGATGATTAATTAATTTTAATGAATCACATGCGTACGTAATTATGTGTAAAAACAAATCTTTTATTTTTTTGTAAAGCCAATTATTATTAAAACTTATTTTTGATTCTTGAATTTTTTTTTATCTTGTATAAAACGACTGGGTGGTAACTATTCTTTCCCTGTAAATAAATAAAAACAAATAAATTAACAATTATTCGTTAAAATTAAACGTTAATCAACATTTTTTAAATTATATAAATGCTACTTAGTAATTATTCTAAGAAATATAAACAAGAAGCAATTTTATCGTTTTTCAAATACATCCATCTGGCTAAATAAATGAATATTTTTTAAAAATTTTTCTTTATTTTAATATTTTCAATGTAAATGTAAGGAAAAAATTAATTTTATTTTGCAATTTAAGCGTTCAAGGAGACGAAAATTGTAATAAAACTAAAATCAATTTAATTATTCGTTAAAGAACATTTCAAAGTGCATTTAAAGTGTTTAAGAAATACAAACATTTACTATGTTTATTTTTTTGGCTTAAATAGCCGAGACACAAAACTTATTGCAAACATAATTTATTTTGTCATCGAACACAATTCACTAATTTTAATATAATATTTAATATATATATATTTTAAATTAAATGAATTATTATAATTATTTAATAAAACTTTTACTTAGGATTGTTGTTTTTATGTAGTGCAGGCAAACAAACAATTTTCCTGTATTTATAATACTGCTGATGCTGCTATCGACACTGTAATCCATTTGTAATTTTGCTTCTCTAATTAATTTATTTATGATTTTATTTTAATTGATTGTTAAAATTATAAAAAATAAGAATAAAGTCAATTAAACATCTGATTAAATGAATTTTAAATTAATAACTGAAAAATAGTAATTTTTTTTTCGTTTCGTTTTGTTTCATTTTTTTTTTTAATTCGTTGTAAGAGAGAAAAACATAATAAGAAACGAATAATTATTTTTTTTTTTATATTATTGATTGTTATTGAACAATTATTTATGTGTGTTCGATATTTATTTTTAGCATTATTGTAATTATTTTATATAAATTATTATTTATTTTTTTTTTTGCACTTGTAGAAAGATTTTTTTTCTCTTTGGTTTAGTAGTTTTGTCGTTTTATATCAAAGTGAAATATCAAATTAAATTAATTGAAATTGTTATAGTCTGATAGGTGGCTTAGTATTAAAATTAATAAACAATAAAAAAGCGAAAATCCTTTAAATTTTCATAAAGAATCAAAACTAAATTTCTTATATTAGAAAAAAGGAATATAAATTGCCCAATTTCCTCTAAGGAACAAAAAATCAAGAAAATTAAGAATTCTTCGCAAAAAAAATAATTTTCGTTAATTAATAAACATAATAAAAACCGAAAAGAATTTTAAAAGTAAAACATAAGTTAAGTAAAAATAATGCCCAACCACTTGAGAAAAACGTTTATGAGAAAATCGTTTTTTTTTTCTTTAAAACTAATTAAAATTTAATTTGCAAAAAATTAACTTCTTAGAGTTTCTATATAAGTATTTCGAACGTTTAGAATAATATAAAAAAATAAATGTATTTATAAGAAATCTTCAACGAGAGACGTGTAGACAAAATGCGGAAATTGCGAATTAATAAAACAAAAATGCCTGAAAACACAAAGATGAAAATAAATCGCAAATTATTGTGCTCTAAAAATTTTACCAAATAAATTTCCAATCAAGAAATATATTCATTTTTTTATTTTAATTATAAAAAACAATTCAAATGAAAATCATGTAATTAATTAATTGGCAGAGCGACAAAATGCAAGACAAAGCAAGAAAATTTTCATAGATATTATTTAAAAGCAATAAATTATTTAAAATAATTTATGTTTGTTTGGCTGACGTATTTTTAAAAGGAATTTTATGGAAAATTCAATAGAAAAATTAGTCACAAATAAAAGAAAAATTAAAAACAGAAAGAGTTATTGTTTTTTTTTTTGGTAACATTCGTTCATTTTCTTTTTATTTTGTGAATTACAGTCTTGTGTATTCACTTGTTTGCAGAGCTTTTAGAAAACTTTAATGCAATTACACATCCTAAAGTCTGCAAGCAGATTCTTTACTTTAAGTTAAACGATATTGAAACACTGTGCTTAAGATTGAATAAATTTTACGGAAGCATAAATTTCGGCTAATAACTCAAAGAAATCAGAATGTAAACTAGAAGCAGTGTTACATACGTTGTCATCTCATATCTCAACTATTTGAGATTCTACTGTATTTTAAACAATTTTACTTAAATAATAATTTAATTTAAGTAAACAATTTTATAATTTTATATTTTTTAATTAGGGATTTATTAGTTTTTTTTGCTTGTTTTATTTTCATAGAGCAAAAATAGAATTTTTTTTTAGTTTGTGATTGAATTTTATAGGCCTTGAGATACCGCCAAAATAATAAAGAATTTATTAATTTTAATTATAATTATTGACAATTATTAGTGCTTTGTTTATTTATCGAGGATATAAAGATGTCCAAGATCAAAAAAATAATAATATTTTTGTTAATTAAAACAAAAAAAGAGAATATGGTAGATAAAAAGAAAAAAATTAATTTGAAAAACAGATGAAAACGTCTTTTGATGGTAATTAACCAATCTGGTTACTTCTCAATTAAGATTAGTAGTAAAATATTTATTGTTTTATTAATTATTTAGAGAATTTACAAATTTTATTCTCTTGACTTATACTTAAGCCATTAAATATTTCGGAAATACGATAAAAATTCTTGTTTAAAACAATAATACATGCCGCTAAGTTTACGTTTTGATCATTTTACTTAACTCTAGTTAACTGTATAAAAAAAATTTAAATACCTTTTTATCCCGGGCACAGGAGTCAAAACCACTCACGCCTCAACCCATTGAAGTAAAACAACCAGATAGTTCCTTTTACCTGAACACTTTTATGGAAAACTGAAAAGAAAAAAATTAACAAAATCTAATTAATTATTTGCAAATTTTTCATTAAAATATAATAGAGAAAAAAATTGTTTTTCTTTTGAATAATAAAGAATTAAATATGGGTTAGTTTGTGGTATTTATTTATGCCTGAAAAATAATAATAATAATACAAAAGGTTACAACAACTGCGGTTTCTGATTGTTTCTGGTAAATAATATTTTGAAAAAAAAAAAACCGAAGAAAAGAAATCAATTCAGGGGTGAATTAAAAATTATTTAGTAGCTAATTATTGGTATAACTTTTACTCTACGTTACTTAGATGTTTAATACGTTAAATTTCCTGAAATTATATTTTATTCATACTTAATAGAGCTTTTTAAAACAAATAAACTAACATTTTTTTTATTAATTAAAAGTTCATTGTGCCAAGCTTCTTGTTCTGATTTGTCTTGTATTTTTTGTATTTAGTCTAACCAAAGTAATAAATAAATAAATAAATAAATAATCGTAATACGATATTTAATATTTATTTATTTATTATTTTTTCATATAGAATATCAAAAGAATACAAGAAAAAATTAATAATCAAATAATGCGTTAAGTGTGTCTAGACACCGGTTATTGTAAAGTCAGCAAACTATATTCTCAGACGATTAAATGATTATGGAGCAAATAAAATTATTTATTAATTAATGAAATTATTTATAAATTAATTATAATATACAGTAAAACCTATGCAATATTTGATTTAAATTTCGTCGTATTTAACTGAATAATAATATTGCAAAAATACCTTTAATATTCCAAATAAAAATGTATCAATAAAAATATTTAAGAAAGTGTAAATTAATTAAAAAAAATTGATTTAGGCAATGAATTTGCGAATATAAAACTAGAAAATTTATGATTTTCAAAGTGGAAATAAGCTTCTAAGTAGCAAAAGTTATCTAATCAATTTGTAGGATGAATATTTTACTGAATTTAGAATTTAATTAGAAAAATATGACTAAGAAGCAAAAAAGAGTTAATCTTTACTTAAAGTAATTATATATTCAAAGTTCCAATAAATGATTATTCCAGAAAGAACTTCCTATTAACCGAGAGCTTATTTTTTATTCTTATTTTCAACAAAAATTCGTCGATATTTAATTAATCATTTAAAAAAGGTGCAAATCATAACTTAATATGCGAAAATAGTTTCCAATCCCAGTACGAAGGCATTATCTTCAAAAAAATAACTCAACAAAATTTCTCAATATTGCTAAAAAAAACTATGAAAAATTAACATTAAAATTTATATGTATTTTACGTTTTTAAATAATTTATTGTTTAATAGTTATTTACACAAAAAATGTCATAATAAAAAATAAATAAATAAAGCAATATTAAAATAGAATAAAACGCAAAAAATAAAAAACTAGGTTAAACAAAGTAAATCTTTACGAGGTAACCTTAATTCCACTATTTGCAATATTCTATTACATATTTCTAGCTTCTGCTTCTGTTATTAATCATTTAAAGCCCTGATTTAGAAATCATCAATGATAATTCATTTAAAAAGAAATACATTTAATTTACTTTAATTAGTAGGCAAAGTGAAAAATAATTATGCCATTTTGTGTTTGTTAAATGCTTATCGCAGTAGCGCCGCGATTAATTAGATGTCAATCAGTAAGTCAGGGTTACTTAAAGCTAGCAAGTGACTCTTATTTTTTTTTTTTTTTTTTTTTTTTTTTTTATAAAGAAATTGACATGTTTAGGAATTACGACGTGAAGTCGACCTGTGAATAGCTTTGAGCTACCATGTCAATTTATAGGATGGGATGTGAGATATTTGTGGACATTGGTTTTAAAGGATTGGATATTAAATTGGTTTGGGAACGCACACGCTGGTAAGGCGTTCCATTTCTTTGCTGTACGCGTAAAGAAATCGTTTTGGAACTTCGATGTTCTTACCGTTCTTAGAGTTACCGCTCGACCGTGGGTGGTAGTACCAGCCCTTGTTTCCCGTAGCCTTTTTTCGCGCGAAGGCATTATTTCGGAGACCTCTTTCGAACAATGCCCGTAACTATATTTATAAAAAATCGTGAGGTCCGCTACGTTATTATTGTTTTATTAAGCTAATAAATCATTTACTCACTTATATATTTACTTTTTTAAATCGTTTGCTATGTGTCTCTCGGTGAAAGTGTTTTTTTGTAGAAAGTTTTTGCGGTATAAATAAAGCGATGGTAAAAAATTCGTAGTAAAAAAATTTATTTAAAATAAAAATGTACTTAAATGTTTTGTTAATTTTTCTTATTTCTCTATCGCTTTATAGTTATAATTTTCGTATGGCTTAACTATTATTATTATTGAAAAACTTTGTAAAACGTGCAAAATGCATAGAATAAATAAATTTTATAATATTTACGTACGAATTTAATACACGATTAGCGTTATCTTAGCTAAGTAATATGCTTGTAAAAGTTTTTATTAAATTAAAATAACCTTAAAAAATGTTTATTTATTCTATAACTGTTGATAATTTATTTAAATTCACTGATTAACTGAGAAAAACTGTGTTAAAAACGTAACTTTTATTAACTGAAATGTAACTTAAGTCATATTATTTATTGTCTGAAATGTAGCATGCATAACGTTTGACGTCAAATAGAAGAAAAACGCAGCAATTGATTGCCCTTTAAAATCAAATTAATTTATCATATTGATAAAATAAAAACAAAACAAATCAATTTAATTAATTACAAAAGAATCTTTTCAATCGTCAATCACACAAACAATAACTACGTCATTATTAAATTGATTATATATTTTTCGTTTATAAAATCTGATAATCATTAATTTAATAATGAAATAAAAAAATAAAAACTCCCACATGTTAGAGTTAATAAATTCATGAAATGATAAAATTCCGCAATTAATTATTTGATTGAAAAAGAATTGAAAAAACCGCAAATAGCATAGCGGAAAAAAAAAGTAAAACAAATGAAAGTAAAATTATTTTTTATTAATTAAAAGCGTAAAACAAAAACGCTAATTGAATAATTAATTAACAAATTAACCATCTGTGCTTGGTTTTTTTTATTAAATGTATTATTATAAAAAACAACCAAAGTCAAAGTGAATTTGGTTCTCATGAGGCAAAACAAAGCATAACGACCGAGATGACGATGAAGGAATTCTTTACATTTTTATTTTGTGTTTTGTATTCTTGGAAAACACCACACACATTTTTTTTAATGTTTATTTTATGTATATAAAAAACATTACAAAAGAGCATAAAGAATTTATTTTTTATTAGACTTAAAACAAGAACCGAGACAAGGTTAAACGCTTTAAAACGGTGCACCGTACCATAGCCATATGTTTTATTTTATTTTTTAATTTAATGTCGGCCGATGCACTATAATTCTCGGTGTTTAATGCCCTTAGTGTGAGTACAATGATTCGTGGTTACAAAAAAAAATATAAAATTTTATCGCAGACTTAAGGAATCTATAACACGACAAGACATGTCTTATTAGACGGCTATACATTACATGTGTAGATCGGACCAACATTTTTCCTCTAATTTATTTAAATAGCAGGAGGCGTAGACGCGCAGCATTGTACCTTTTTTGTGTTTTTCGACTTAAAGGAATGTTTTTGAAGAAAAAACAATGATTTCACCATGAATTTAGAAATCAACGTTTATCGAGCAACGACTTATTCATTTAATAAGAAAATCATCGACAAGTAAAATTAATACGAAAAATTTTATAAAAGTAAATTAGTCATACTGCTTATTTAAGCCATGCAAAGTGCAATCTAATTTCTTTTTTTACATGCAAATCATCACATAAACAAAAATCTATTATAAAACAATAAAATTTCGTTTTATAAATTCCAATGCGCAACAGGCTTAAATATTTTTTAAAAAAAATGTTTTTTTCTTTTATAAATAAAATTGCTTTTTTTTTTTAAATTGAAATTTACATAACAGTAGTAGGCGCCATTAATGCTGTAATAAAAAATAAAATCAAATAAACATTAAACGAATATCAATGAAATTTAAGTCCGTCAACAATTAAGCCAAGTACAAGTTCAATGTACGTATAGTTTTTTTTTTTTGTTTTGTTTTTATCGTATCAATACATTTATTTTTGCAAACAGCAAAAACAAAAAAAGACAAAAATAATGCGTGGCCTAACAGGTTATCAGGGAATAATTATTTAATTATTTTATTTTGATATTACTCATCTCCATTGGAAATTACCAAAATTAGCATAAATAACTTTATGATTAATCTTTTTAAAAATAAATTCTTATCTTAAATATTTATCACATTTATTTAAAATAATTGCTACTATGGCACCTAGCACCTGTAACCACTCACCTTATCATTGTTATTTTGACATTTATTAATGAATCACTTTATTTAAATTATTATTTTGCATTAAAATGAAAATAATTTGTTTATCGCGTGTGTTGTTATGTAATATTTTGTGTGAATATTTAACAAAAAAAAAATTTTTTTTATTCTTTAATTAACAAATGAAAGAATTTACAAAATGGTTGTAAAAAAAAATTTAATATCACTTAGTTGCTATGACGACAACATTTATTAATAAATAATAATTAAGAAATCAAACAAATGATTGGATTTCTTATAATCAAGTTTAAATGTCTCCTAGTTGCGATTTATTTAAAAATAAACTATTTTAATTGATTTTATTAAAGCATTTTATTAATTATATTTTTTTAATTAATATTAAACTGGTTAATCCATGTTTTAATGTTAAAAGAAATACACATTTTTTTATTTCAATGTCAACAGAGTATTTGTGCTTTAAATGTTATTTTGTGCTTTTTCACTTTAAACTGCATTAGTTATGTTTTTTTTTTTTCGAATGCAAACAACAAGTGACATAGTTGCTAGTTTTTATTTTTAAATAAAATTATAATTTTTTATCTATTAATTACCGTTAAGAATTGATTACAAATTTTTCATTAAACGTAAAATGAAAGAAAATAAAATGTAAAAATGAAGCACCTCCATTGGCTTAAACTGTATAAATGAATTTTTATTAATAAAAAAAATTGTATAGACTTAAACTGAAAGATTTGCGACTTAAAACATTTAAATAATAAGAAGAATTGCAGCAAAAATTGCGCTATACATTCAGTTAATCAGTAAATCTAAATGCGTAGCTAAAATCATCATATATGACTTTTTATTTTGTACATCCTTCAGAAAATATTCTAATGAGAAAATTAAAATTAAATCATGTATAATAGGCTTAAAGTTTCACATTAATATGATAACACTGATAATAATTACAAACTAATCTACTATATAATATTTTAAAATAACATGCGCAACCGGCTTAAAAACTAAAAAAATTTAATAACTAAACTGTGCGCAAATGCAAATCAGCAAAAATTAAAAAGAAAACAAAATTAGTTTTTCCTTAGAAAATTGATAATAAACTTTTATTGTTTTGTTTATTCAATTAATATAATTACTTAACTAAGTACAGAGAGAGAGAGAGAGACAACGTAGTTTAAATAAAAAAAAAACTGTATAACAAAAAATTAGCATAACAAATCAAGGTGATTTTGAGTAAAAAATATATAAATATATTTATTTTTTCATTAAATTGCAATAAAATATGCGCTACAATAAAACATAAACATATTTATAACAATTGTACATTTTAGTTTTCTGTTAATTATATTAGCAATTTGTACTTCCGGTTTGCTTGTCATATTTGCGGAAAAGTAACGTTTTAAATAGATTAATACGCCATTTTGTATGATTTAAATTGAAATCGAATAGCTTAAGGTTAGAGCAATTTTCTGTTGTATTTTGTTTAGCTATTTTTACAGCAAAACAGTTTAATTCGTTCAGAATTTATGCAACTCTCATCTCACCTGGCCACTTTCTTTAAAAAGTTAAAGCCTGCATTTCGCTTTTTAGTTAAAAATTCTCCATTGCAAAGTAGTTTTATATTTTGATTTTTAGGTCAAAAAATAAAATAAGGATAATTTATTTTTATCTTTTCAATCATTTTTGAACCCCTGTCTTCTGAGAATAAAGATTTCTTTTAGCCTTTATATGTTTTGATCTTCTACACAATAGTGTTTCTCATTATTAATAATATTTTTGACCAGACTTTTATTGTCTGTGTTTTTTTTTTTGTACAATTTCATAAAAGG
This sequence comes from Ptychoptera contaminata, assembly GCA_963942525.1. Lineage (NCBI taxonomy): Eukaryota > Metazoa > Arthropoda > Insecta > Diptera > Ptychopteridae > Ptychoptera > Ptychoptera contaminata. The sequence continues at coordinate 11,257,501 of OZ012638.1, read as the reverse complement.
GAAAAAATTTTACTAAATTGTTGATTGTGCAGAGAATATTTTGGTACAGTAGCGTAGTGACTATGCGATGGTTTACTTATATTTTAGGTTTTACTCTATAATTTTGTTTTTTTTATTCATTTTATTTTTTATTAAAATAGATTAGATCAGTAATAATAATAATTTCGTAACAATGCGTAATTCCATGTTATCTTTAAATCATTTACTTTAAAGAGAAATTTATATTTTTTATATTTGATTAGTGGCTTACCGCAAATGTTTTTATTCCTTTAAAGCATGTTAATGACGGCTTAACTCAAAAAATAACATTAAAAACGCTTAAATATTTTAATGAAAATAATTAGCGTAAAATTAAGTAAATAAAAACAATATATCGACAAATAATTAAAGAAATTAACCAAAACGCAGATAAAAATGACGACAAATGCTAAAACATAAAAAAAATTTAAATGAATCATTTGTTTACACTTTAAATTAATTATTTTAAAAAGATTTTAACGTAATAAAAATAAATTTTAAAAGTGTTAATTACATTAATGTGCTAACAAAACAATGTGTCAACAATTATCATCATTATTAGGTGCAAAAACGAAACATACATTTTTTTTGGAGTTTTTAATGTTTTTCTCTTCACAATCATCAACAACACTAAATATTGATATTTTATTAAAACGAATTATTAGTATTATTAACTAATCCATGTAAATATTGATTTTATTAATTAATACCAAAAAAGAAAAATATTTATTAACAACGTAAATTCGATTTCGGAATGAAAAATTATAAAAATATTTTGCGCGATTTTTTTTTTATTTACCAAGTTTTTATCCGTGTGGTTAATAAAAAATATTTATTATGACTTAAAGAAAGGTCACTTATGATTAAATTTTTAGATTAAATAGTTTTTTCTATTATTTTTGTGGTATTTAAGCAAATTTTGTTTAACAAAAATTTATTTTACTGAATTTTAAAATTGAGAATATTAATTTTTTATACAAATTATTAATTAATTTTTGTCTTTATATTAATAAATTAAATAAATAATTTAATTAGATTCTGTATAAAATATTACTTTATATACAAATTTAGGTTAACAAATGTTTCTGCAGTTCAACGTACTTAAGTAATGTAAAAAAAAGAAAAGAAGGTATGCTATTGTACTTTCGTTCCGGTAATACTTATTACTTAAAAACAACAACAAAATCAGACTTAATTTAAATAAAAAAAAAGCCAGACTTAATGTCTAAAAATAAAGAATAAACTAAAAAATTAAAACTCATTATAATTAGCATTTAAATGGAGATAAAAAAAAATATAGAAAAAACCGCTTTAAAACTTGACTTAATTATCATTTCATACCTTAGCATTAAGTAGAAAAAATAAATTTGTAATAAAAATTCTCAGCTGTCGCCAGAGCAAACAGAAAAACCAGATTAAAGATTACGAAAAAAAAAAAAAATTCTAATTCAAAGCGAATCAACAGTAAAATAAATTTAATTTGATTTCTTTTTGCAATAATTACATTTGCAAATTTTTTATTTTATTTTCATAAATTACAAATAAATAAAAATTAAATGTTTCTAGAGAAAAATGTTTTGTGTGAAAATTTGCAATAATAAAAACGAATAAACACTTTTGACTTTTGCTACGCGTGTTATTTAGTTATTTTTCAGCTGTTTTTGTTTTTTTAGCAAAAATCTATTTATTTTAATTTTATTCAACAATAATTTACTGATAAAAATAATTAATCTATAATAAAATAAAAATTTATTACACTTGGCAATACATTTGACATGTTTTTTCCAATATATACATTTATTTTCTTTGAATAAATACTTAATTATTTAATCAGAAATTTATTTTAATATAGAAATAATTAATAATTATGAGTAATACTTAAAAATTTTGCGAGAAATTTCTCTTTTTTGTTTTTAGAGAAGACAACAACCACCACGTGGTAGTTTAATTTATGCAACAATTCAGCAGAAAGACTTAATAAGTCTGTTGTTAAGCCAACAAAAATGAAATACATAAATTAAAAAACGTCTAAACGTTAAGTAATTGATTTAATTTTAGAAAATAATAATATTAAGTAGAACGAAAAGTCACAGAAAATAGAGAAAATAAAGAAAAAAAAAACAACTAACTTCCTACTGAGCAAAAATATAAAAAAAAATTAAAAAGAAATAAAACGACTTACATGTGTTCGTTTGTCGATTTCATACAAAATCGACTTAAGGAAAAACTCACAATACAAATATTAAAAAATAAATTGAAATAAACACAAAAAAAAAACTTTGCACTTAAGAAAATTTATCTTTCGCGTGACCACAGAAAAAAAATCAAACACTTTTCACTTTGGAAAAAATTAAAAAAAAAAAAAAACGAAATTAAACAAACGAAAAAAAAGGAAGAAAAAATAAAAAAAAATTTCGGCGAAGACGGATAGACACGTCAAAAACACAAGGGACTACATTGGAATTAATAAAAATTTTATAAATTAATTTCCTTTAATAGAATTTAAAGAGGCTCCTTCGCGATACGTCTGTACACTTTAAATTACACAAAAAGAATGAAGAAATTTTCGTTTTTTAAATTTTATTTTCTATTTCTATTCCGACACATGACTGGTTTGTTGCTCTGCTAAAATATATAATTTTTAAGTGGAGTGGGTAAAAATTAATCGTGACGTGTGTATATATCAAATTTAGTTGATAAAAATTAACGAGAAAATAGGAAACAAAATAAGAAATATTGAATGTTAAAAGAAGGCAGTTATATATGTAAACAAAACCGCATGTATGCGATGGTATGTATGTTAAGCATTAATCCATTAATAAAAAACTTATCGACACATGAGGTAAATAAGCAATCATTGTGCAATATTCTTTTTAAATATTAAATTAAGAGACAAATAGATTTTAGTAATTAATTAAAAAATTTAATATAAAAAAAATTGATAATTTTTTCTTTATAAAATCGGTTTTTTAAATTTAGTTTGTATCCATACTCGATACATTTTTAAAAATTTCCCTCTATTTACTTGTAAACGTCTGTCGATAAGGTTTTGTTCTTGGGTAAATCCAGCACCGCAAAATAATTCTTTTAATTCATCTGAAAAATAATTTAAAAAAAAAATTATTCTTAATTTAATTCGGGAAATAAAATTTATAATTAGGTTACCTTGAGTAAAAAAATAAACACGTGTACCATCTCCACGAACATAGAAGTTATCCTGAATACATTTTCCGGGTTTAAAACGTAACTGTGCCAAATCGTATCGACCATAATCCCTGAATAACACCAAGCCGCCAGGTTTAAGATATTTAAAGCATTGATTTGCTACATGCTGCATTCTATAATTAAAACAAAAATCGAATAAGAATTTGCAAGATTACAAACAAGAAATAAAAAAAAATCTACTTGTCGGGATGTATTGCAGAGAGAACAAATATTAAAACTATAATATCAATACTGTTTTCCTCAAAGGGTACTGTCCATGCATCTGCAGTTGCATCCAAAACAAATGCTTCACAACGTTCAGTGTCATATTCAGGTAGTGCCTTTAAAATATCTATGGCAGTGGAGGAAAAGTCACAGCCGTAAATTTTTAAATTCGGTTCCTCACTGTATTTTAGTATCGGAATAATAGTATTTCCAACGCCACAGCCAATTTCAAATATTATTCGTGGTTGTGTTGTGTCAGATAGCTCATTTTCCTTACTATCTGGCATATTTTTGGTAAGGTTACTTTCATTATCTGCGTATACTCGTTTTGGAGCATTTTTAAAATTAGGAGCCAACTCAGGAAATTCAGTAAACAACCAGTGGCGATCTTTAAAAAATCGATTTTGATGGATATCATAAAATGCATCCCAGAAATGATCCGCTTCATCATTGAATTTTTTTTGTTGTTCTTCTGTCATCAGATTTTGTGAGTTTTTCGCAACACTTTCACGTGCTTTAGCCTCTTGATCGTCATCCCACTCGACGTTATCCCTGTAAAATATATAAAAATAATATTGTTAATTGTTTTCGCACAATAAACTTCCTATTACCATGCATTAAAGTCATAAATATTTGATTTTTCATTTAAATATCTTGAGCCATGTGATGGTTTTTTTCGGTGTCTTGTATGCTCATAGCATAAGACACGTTTAAAAAAATGTTTTTCGAATGTTGTTATCAATTTCATACCATGCATTATGCTGAAAAACATCGTTTTCTTCAGTTAGAAAACGGTTTCCAAATTGTGGACGAATTAATTCATTTTTATCCATTTGATTCACAGAATAAACACACCGATGAAAAAATGACATTTCAAACTAATTGTCAAAAAAATTCACTAAATCAATCGCCACGCCACCTAGCTGTAATTACTTTATGGTTAAATTTCTTTATTTAGTAAATAAATAAGCAGTAATTTAAAGTATAAATAATTAAAAAGTTAAAAATTTCTTAAAATTATAATAAAATATTAAAAAAATAAGAAATAAAAAATTATAGCAAAAAATAATAATTTCACTCCCACTTTACAATTAAAATTTCATTTTTAATATGGCAATACAAAAATCTTCTAAACCGCTGGTGCTGCTTTAACGATGTTTAGTCATCGAGTAATAATCGGTCGGCCATGTTAAAGTAGTGCAACACCAGCAGCTAACAGAATATTCAGTGTTAGAAAAGAGGAGAAAAATATTATTATTATTTTTTTTAATGTTCGAAAAAAAGTGTAGACAGTTTTTGTGTGCAATGAAATTAACAAATTAATTAATTAAAAAAAAAATAATATATGAGTTTAAAAAGTTTTTAGTTAAAAAATTTATATATTAAAAGCTTGTTCAAGTGCGAAAATAAATATAAAAAAATTAATAAAAATATTTTCATTAAGAAAATAATACTAAAAAAAAATCTCTATTTTGGATTATTCTTTACTTCATTTCTCTGCTACTTGGAAGATTGTGTGGGCTTGACACAAAATGGTTTGGGGTACTGAGCTATGGGTAAGCCTTATTTAATATTATTTCTATTAATTTCTCAGATGAAAAATGGTTAAAATTCCATAAAAAAAAAAATTGTTTGTGTTAATTGCAAGGTTTTTATTTTATTTTCATTTTGCATAAACAATGCACGGACTCGCCCTGTTTTTGTATTGACATTGGCTATTGTTAAGTGTTGAAACACGGTGCAAAATTGCAAAATAATAATAATAATAAAGAAAAAATTCTTTAACAATAGTAACAAATAGTTAATAAAAATAATTATGGAATTTTTAAGACATTATGCAAATAAATAAAATTCATTTTGTCGTGGTAATTTTGTTTTTCCAGTGCTAAGAATGGTAAAGAAACCTGTACTGTGTCCCGTATTTTAATTAACGTATTGTGGTGCTTTTTTTTTTAGTTATTAGTGCCACGGTTTTTTTCTCATAATATTTTTGCCTGCATACCGTAAACATTTTTTATTTAGAAAGAAAAAAGTGCAGCCAGGTGCCTCACATTGTCCTAATACACAAAAAAAAAAAATCTTTTTATTTTTTTCTGCTTATGAATAAAATATTTCTATTATAAATATTTTTTTTATTTATGTTTTATCAGCATTAAGACTATAATACTTTTTTTTTTGTTCGTTTAAATAATTTAAAGAAAAGAAAAAAATATCAGGTGTCAATACAAAACACGGTGACACTTCTTGCGTATTTATTTTGCGTTTAGCAATTATTCTTTAAAAAAATTAAAACGTTAAATAAACAAATTTAAATAATAATAAAAGAAAAAATACATTAAATTTCTAAAGAAGCAAAAAATAAAAAAAAAAAACGAAGAATTTAAATTAATTAAATAAACAAAAATAAACGGCGACGTCACAAAAATGTTTGATTAAAAGAGGAAGAAAATAAAAAACGACAAAATCGGTGATGGAAAACTCGTAATACAAGTAAGACTTGTCAGTGCTGTGTGCTTTGTAGCCAACAAACAAACCAAATAAATAAATAATTATACAAATACATGCATACATTCTTGATATTCTTTTTAAGAATAAAACTCATCTTCTTCTCTGGTATCATCTTCATCATCATCGCCTTAATGATGACGATTGCTGCTATTAACGCGTTTTTATACAGACAAAAAACTTGTTTACAAAAAATAAAAATCGATCGTATCTGCGCTTCTTATATACATTGAGAAGCACAGAAACAACAAATCGATATTAAAATTTATGTGGCTGGTTTTCCGTTAAAAAAAAATAAATTCTTTATTAAATCGAAAAAAAAAAAAAATAATTATAAAAATGCAAACGAAGTGTTTTCGATTTGTTGATGTCGCCAATTCAATGTGTTGTTTAGTTTATTATACGTTTTTACGACTTCAGAGTGTCAAACAATGTCTGGACAGTCTGAAGTGGAGTTTATTAGTACACATATTGGCTAAATTTTATTCAGAACTTAATCTGGAATAGTACTGTTATATATAACTGATATAGTATTCTTATCAAGTTGTTTATGTATCGTTTTAGGTAATTAGTGTTTATTGTTTAATTACAGGAGTTTATTTGCCTGTTACTTATTTTGGAATTTACTATTTTATCGAAAGTGAATCATTGATTATTATTATTATCATGTTTTTACAGTTCATATCTCGTTGATATTACTGTTTTTATCAATAATTGTTTAACTTCTTGTATTCGTTTTGTGTTTCTAAGAAATTCTAACTTTGGTTTGTTAATTTGTTTTGAATTTAGAAGAGTAGTTGGAGAAGGATTACGAATAATCATAAAATTATAAAAATATTATTGTTTTATCGATAAATAAACTTTACGATCGTTTCCAGTGGTAACAAGGAAAGCACAGTGACTATGAGTATTAATGTTTATCATGGAATTTTCTATTTTTCTTTTCTTTTTGTTTAATTTTTTATGTAAATTTCTCCTTATTTTTTTTCTCGAGAAAATAACAAATTATCATTTGATGTGATAAATTTACGTTTAATTACAAATATAGGTAAAATTAGTTGTGTTTTCTTAGTAAAATTGTTTATTTTGTTGTTTGGTGATAAATTTTTTGTATTTTAAAGTGAAATTATTATAAAGAAAAAATAGATAAAATTAAACGTTAATTGTGGTTTTACTTAAATAAATTAATTAATTATTATAATAAATGTCTAAACAACAGTATAATTATTTTATCATTTAATTAACCATATTTGGTATATTATAATGATTAGTAAAAATAAATAATTTATTTATGGATTTAATGAATATGAGCTTGAGTTTTTTTTTTTTTATATATTTTTAAAGAAATTTACTGCGGTGAAAGTGTTTGTGAAATCAACATTTGTAAATACCGAGAAAAGCCTTTATGATCCTATCGATTTAATTCTAATTAGAATAATCTCTGTTATCTTGTTAATCTGGATTTATAGTTAGTTTAAAGTTTGTAATAACTAATTTCTTTGCAGAGAAAAAAATGAAAAACAAATCAAAATCCTTAAAGTTAATCCCCGTTTGTTAATGCAAAATTTCAGCATTTTTAAGCAACGAAAGTTGACGTAAAATAATTTTTTTTCTAATAATTTTATTTTATGAATTAAATGAAAAAACTTTTAATCTTTTTTGCGTGTTTTTATTGGTGTTGTTTAATCAGACTTTTTCAGATAACAGAAAAAAAACGAACAAATAGAAATAAAATAATCGATAAAGAAATTAAAAAGCATGTAGTTCAGGTAGTATTTGTACTCGAAGAGGTTATTTTCTAGTTAATAGGTAAACAGACGTTCATAGAATAATACAAAAATACGTGTTTACTTTTATGTTTAAGCCAGCCCTGTCTTTTCTTTATCTATTGCGAAAAAACCTTTTACTTAATTTAAGCAAAGAATTTTTATTAGCTCTAAGTCATAATGGCCACGATTTGTAAATGTATCTCTAGCAGCGTTTAAGCCTAGTTTAATTATTTTGTTTCCTTCTCTCTATTAACTCGTTTAAATCACAATTGTCTTGCTTTTATTTTATAAACTAACAAAATATTTCAACTTAATAATGTTAGGTTCAATTAAGTTGAGCTAAGTTAAGTTACTTTAGTTGTTTTTAACTTTAATTTACATATAAATAAATTTACATAATTTTATTATTTTATTGTGCAATGGTTGTTTTTTTTTATATTTTAAACTCACTTAACTATTAAATACGATTACATTACACATAGCGTGAATTTTCTTGGCTTAATTGTATTTTTATTTTTAACGTTTCAAAAGCTTTTAATGTTTTTAATCCATTTTTCGTTAAGTTTTTAACTTAAGCTTCGTTAAGTATTGTTTAACTTAAGTTTCATTACAACTAACTAGTTTAAAATTTCGTTTTCGTTTACTTCGTATTTTATTCGGTATTCTCTAATGTAGTCAAGAATTTTATAAATGCTAATTTATTTAATTTTTTTTTATAGAAAAAATTTAGCTGTTGATGTTTTGATTTAAGTCATTGTTTAATGTGTTTCTTGTGTTAGTAAAATATACTTTTTTTCCAGCGACGTTGTTGTTTTTCTTACTATTAGTATTTTAACTGCAAACAATTTTAGATTTAGATTTGATTTAATTTGTTTTGCTTGTTTTTTCTTTATTATTTTCTGTTAAAACGTGATTTAGCAATGAATTTATTTGCCTTTTGAAAAATAGATTTTATAGATTAAAAAAAATATTCGTTTTTTTTTTGAAGAAATACATTTAAATATATATTTTTAATGCTTTTAATTGTATTTTTTGATTATTATTTTTACATATATTGATCTGATTTTTGATGTTAAATTAGTTATTTTATTGGAAAAAAGGAACTTTGTTAGTGAGTTCATGGTCTCTTTTGTAATGTTTTGTCTATGGTAATGGGATTTTGTTGGAATTATGATATTTTTTTGTTTGATCAAGTTTAATAAAAAGTAATGAGGGCATTTCAAGAGGCTTTAGAGGCATAAAATTACACTAATAACGTATGTTATCCCTATTTATTATTTATATTTTTATAATTCATTAATTTTTAGTCGTAAAAATGTGTTCAATTAAAATTGTTTCTCGTTTTGTTTACGTTTTCTAACTAATCGCGAGTATCGGAAAATATAGCTAAAAAAAAAAAACACTTGTCTATGCACAGTATACTTACTACAATTTTGTCCGTTAGTCATAATAAAAAAAATAAAAATTTAATTAAATTAAATGAGTTTCTTTAACCTTTTTGATTATTTTTACTAAAAAAAGTAAAAATAAAATTATTTAACATTACTTATATATGGTTTTGTTCTATTAACCGAAAAAACTATTTAAATTTTTTTGTAATTTATTCATATTTTTTTTTTTTGTTATAAAAGAAATACATTTTTTTCTATGATTAATTATAATTAAAATATTATGTTTTTTTTTTTATTATTATTACATTGTTTTCTGTAGAAGAAATATTTAATTAATTAATTATTCACAACACAGTACATCAACTGTAAAGTATTTAAATACATTTTTTTTTTGTTTGCATTTTTTCAATAATATCAATTGTTTATTATTTTTTCTAAAATGCTTTTTTTTCTGTTTCAATGGTAAAGTCAGTTTTAAAGAAATCAAATTAAATTTCCATTTGCATCGTGCGGGCTTTAATGTTATTTTCTCACCAGTTAAATCTACTTTGCATTGGGTTTATGTCTAGGATTAATCTTATTTTTATTATAAGAAAATTCACTATTTAGGATTGCTTAATATAAAATAATTTAATTTTAATTAGATTTAAATAAATTTATAAGCAAAACAAAAAAAAAAATCAACAAATTGTGTTAATGAAATGGAAAGGTAAAAAATGTAAAGCATAATAATGAACAAAAAAAAATTTAATTGTTTTTATACGTTTAAATACTTTAAAGTACGTTGTTTATTCATGATATTTCCTTGTTGAAATAATAATCATAATAATAAATTATCATAAAACACATACATTTCACTTTAAAAAATGTCTTTTTTTCTTTAAAATTTATTTACTCCCATGCACAGTGTTGTTTATTTATTTTAGTTTTTTTTTCTTCTTTTCTTCCTTGCATTACTTACGTTATTTTATATAATTAATTGTACAGGGTTTTCCAATAAGAGGTGTTATTTTGATATTCAAAAAAAAATGCCATTTTTTAATATAAATGATCGGATGTTTATTTCATTATAAAGAGAAAGGTATGCCATTAATAGTGGAAAATAACGTCAGGCAAATGACCACCACGACCACGCTTACAGGACCATATCCTTTTCATGAAATTTTCCATAACCAAATCGCAAAGTGGCTGCCCTATGTCCTCGATAGCCTCACGAATTCCATCTTTGAGGTCTTGAATCGACGCTGGGCTGTTGGCGTAGACCTTCTCTTTCACGTGGCCCCAAAGGAAGAAGTCGCAAGGTGTTAAATCACAAGATCTCGGTGGCCAATTGTGATCACCTCTTCGAGAGATAACACGGTCCGAAAACTTTTCCCGTAAAAGATCAATGGTTTCGTTGCTTGTGTGGCACGTAGCGCCGTCTTGTTGAAAGTAAACGTTGTCCAGATCAATACCATCCAATTCCGGCCATAAAAAATCATTAATCATCTCTCGATAGCGCAATCCATTCACCGTAACTGTTGCTCCAGCCTCATTTTCGAAAAAGTAAGGTCCAATGACTCCGCCGGACCATAAACCGCACCAAACAGTCACACGTTGAGGATAGAGAGGCTTTTCAACAATAACTCTTGGGTTTTCCGAGCCCCAGATGCGACAATTTTGCTTGTTGACGAAGCCACCGAGGTGGAAATGGGCCTCATCACTCAAGATGATTTTTCGATGAAATTCCGGATCATTTTCATGCATTTCAAGGACCCAATCAGCAAAGACACGACGTTGTTGATGATCGGCCGGCTTGAGTTCTTGTGTTAACTGAACCTTATAAGCATTAAGACCCAAATCTTTATGCAAAATACGGTGTAATGACGTTTGTGGAATGCCTAATTCCAAAGAACGACGAGGAATGGACAAACCTGGGTTTTCTTCAACACTTTTGGCTACAGCAGCAATATTCTCGGCTGTTCTTGAACGACGTGCACGGATTTTATTCCTCACATCACTAAGTTGTCCCAACAGCTCGAATTTTTCCACCAATTTCTGTATTGCGGTCCGACAAGGTGCTTCACGACGACCCAAAAATTTTCGAGTTTTACGAACCGTCTCTGCCAAATTTTCACCATTTTTATAGTGAATTTTAATAATTTCAATGCGTTGTTGAAGCGTGTATCGTTCCATTTTTATTAATGGCGTAGTTTCTACTTGTCAAATGTCAACAAATGATAGCTTCAAAAGTGACATCTACCGAAATAGCGGGCTATTCAAAATAACACCTCTTATTGGAAAACCCTGTATATTTGTATTGTATCGTTGCTGTACTGTACTAAGATTGTAATTTTCTTATTATTCAATTGAATTTTTATTATTATTGATAATTATTATTTTGCATTTTTATTAAGTAAATTTAATATATATTTTTTGCAAATAAAGTGAAATTTGTATTTTTCTTTGTTAATATACAATTGTGTTGCGTGTTCGTTGATGCCTTAAGACGTTTTTTTTTCTTTTTTATTTTCTTTATAAATGTCATATTTATCTGATTTATGAAATCAATAAAGAAATTATTTTGCTGACTTTAAGTATGAATTTTTTATTATATTTGCTGTAGGTAAGTTATTGGTAATAATAATATAATATCGTGGTATATGTATTACATACGTGTTGTGTTTGCTGATTGTGTGTTTTAAATGGGCAAATTTTACATTTACTAATTTGTATGTTTATTAATTTTATTTAACATTACTTTACTTTGGCTTACCTGCCTTGATATCGGGTGAATTTATTATAATTTTGTTTACTTTTGTTAATGAATTTTTTTTTAAACAAAATTATGGAATTTTTTCTTCTTTTATTCTTCCTAATGCAGTTATTAATGGTAATTAAATTCTAATAATAATAATAATAATGATGGTATTACACAAATGGAATGTTAACGGTTTTGTCGTTGAATTTTTTTTTTTAGTTTGTTTACTTAGTTTTGGTGTTTAATGAGTTTTTGTCTCCAATATTTGTATTTTTAAAGATTTTTGGTTTTTTTTTTTTAAACTGCGTTTGAACTGTTTTTGTTTATATTAATATTTTTAATCAACGGTTTATCCTTGTTATTAGTTTTTAAGTAAATAAAAATATTTAAGAAATAAATATGCCGCACGGCAACGACAGCAGCAGCAGCCGAAACGCAACCCTTTTATGGAAATGATTTTTTTTTTACTTTTAAAAGAAACAGAAAAAAAATTTAAATAAATACAGGAAAATAGTTAATAAGTTATTTAAAGTAAATGTTATGTTTGCTTTGCTCCCTTTAAGTTTCCTTTTTGATTAGTTTTTTTTTTATAAATAAATTTGAATAAAAACATAGTTTATTTTATTTTCGTTTACCAAAAACAAGAAGTTAATAATGCTCATTTTAAACATTTAATATTTGTTTAAACTTAATTGTGTGATTTATTCTTTATCAACTTTGTTACTATTGAAATGATTTAGTTACCCTAAAGGCATTTATTTTAATAGTTTTATAATGTTGTGGAAATTAGTTTTCTTTAGAAATTTTTATTTTCTGTAAAGTTGTCATGTTTAAGGAATATGTTTGTACTTTTATGAGTGGATAAAAGGTGATATAATGATGATATTTTAATCATTTTATAAATTATTTTATTGATCAAAAATAATTAATAAGAGAACATATTTTTTTTATTAATTAATTAAATAATAATTGTTTTGATTTGTTAAGCTCACTTTTTATGGTTATATTTCAATTAAATTAAATGATTTTCTAATTAATTAAAAGAAGAAAGTAATTTGCAATTTTTTTTAATTAAATAAATGTGAATTATTTCAATGTATTTGTTATGATTATGCAATTTTTTTTTGCGGTTTTTATATACGTTTTCTTTCGCATAATCATTATGTGTTAAATTTTTGCGTTTATAAAGTGTGAGATTATTTTAGTTTTTTCATCGATACGTTCAAGGTGGTAATTGTTTCTCTTTTAAGAACTGTCTTTGAATAAAAGTTCAACTGTACTTGTGGAATGAATTGTAATAATTTTTGGATTTTTTATTAAAAATTTGCAGATAATGATTAATTATTTTAAAAAATGTATATGCTCCGATCATAGACATAATTATTATCAAAATTGATTTATATATTATGTTTCTAGTTTGTTAGGTAATATATTAAATGTATGTCAATACAATATTGCTCAATAATTTATATTATTATTATTATTAAAAATATTTTTTTCTTTCTTGTTGTTTATATTTTAAAAATAAAAATGCAATAATAAATGTTAAGTTGTTGTTATTGTTGATTATTCATTGCTTGTTGTTGATATTTATTCACTTTATATTAATTTGATTAATTGGTCACTTTCGTTATGGTTGATTAAGTAATACTGTTGGCATATAAATGACGGTTTTATTTTCTTTTCTTAAGTTTAAAATAGCCTCTTTTGATATATTGTAGTTAGTGTTTCTAGTGTTGTTCATGAGAAGTAATACATCCAGTGAAACTAAATATGCGTACGATGAGAAATTCTTTTCTTTTATTTTTTAATCAAATTAAAAAATGCAGCTTGTTGTTGTTGTTTAGAGATGCTTGATGTGATCTACTTTTAATTATTACGTGGGTGTTGATGGTTTGTTTGTTTTTATTTTTTTTTTTACAATGTGTAATTGAAAGTTTTTTTTTTTTAAATATTTTTCTTCATTTAATTCTATTTTAATCATTTTTGAAGCATTAATACAAAAATGTAATTTGGTTTTAGATTTTTTAAGTAGGTTATGCACTTGAGTTTTTATTTTTTGTGCTTAGGAGCATAATTGATTTATTTTTCTATTTAAAATTGCAGTGATGTGTGAGACTTAATAAAATTTTCCTGCAATATTTTTGAATAATTAAATTTTAATTTTAAATATACTTAAAACTTGCATCATAATTAATTGTTTTATGTATTTTGAGTGTAGATTTGTGGGATAATTAAAATATGCTTTAAGAGAAAAACTGCTTTTTTGTGAGTTGGTTTTGAATGAAAATAAATTAGAATCTTAATAATAAAAAATACTTTAACAAATAATTCTAAAGTGTCAAGTGACTAATGTCAATTTGCAAAAATACGTTTTTATGGTAAATTTCTTACATTTATGAATGTATTTTGCTTTATTTTTATCATAAATCTTATAAAATGAATACAGTGATCCAATGAGACGCTGTTAATCAAATTTATTTCCAGATAATTGTGTTGTTACGATTCGTCATTTGACTTTAATGACTGTCTCCTCTCCGATTATTTGTTTAATTTAATTTTTTTTATTTATTCTTTGATGTATTTTTTTTTCTTTTTGTTTTTTAATGTTTAAATTACTGGAAAATATTATTATTTGGATAATATTTACAAATGTGTAGACTGCACTGTACTTATGCGTCTATATATCCATATAACATATATGACTGCCTTTTTTTTTGTAGTTTTTCCTTACTGCTTTTCACTTTTCTTGTTTGTGCATATAAAATAAATAAATATACAAAATTTTAAACGCAGAGAGGAAAAATAAGGTTTTTTCATTTTAGTCTTTCTTATTTTTATTATTTATTTTAATTGAAAACAAAAAAAAAAAAAACTTTATATTTTTTAATTATTTGTGGTAATGGGTTTTTGCTTCTTTATTATTATTATTATAATAATTTTTTATTTATTTTTTTTTTGTGTATTTAATATTTTTATTGTTTTATATTTTTCCATTTGTTTCATGTGAGGTTTTATTTATTTATTTAAAACAAAAATAAAAAAAAAAAATATTAATTTTCTTTTTCTCTTGAAAATGCATTATAGAAAAATTTATATAAATGTCTGCTGCTTGCTTGTGTTTTATATTTTTTTTTTGGTATTTTTTGTATTGTGGTTATTACTTTACTGTTTTTACATTGAAACTGACTGGTTGTATTTGTTTTACATGACTATTTACTGCAAAATTTTATTTTATTGATTTCTATATCAACAATTCGTCTGTTGAAAATTTTATTTTATATCGTTCTGATGGAAAAATTATTTTTTTTTTTGTAGTTATTCTGTGACGTAAATATGTCTTGGGAATAATTAATCAGTTTAAAAGTTTTTAAAGGTAAACTGATGTTGTTTTAATGATATTTATTTTAAATTCCTTATGAAATCTTTTGCATAAATAGTGAAGAATTATTTATTACAATTTTCATTATTTTGTCAAATTTTATTTACATGATAACGTAGCGCTGTTCTAAAGAAACAATTTTACTCAGTTTGTATAAAGTTTAATAATTCTTATATTATATCTTAGTTAAAATATTTCTATTTATTTAAATAAAAATTTTATCAATAAATTTTCTAGATATTTTATTTATTTATGTTTGTATAGAAAATATTTTTTAATTAGTTACTGTGCGGTGTCTACTTGACGGTATTTATACGTTTGAAACTGAAGTGTCATCATGATTATGTCGCGTTTTTATTGCTTTTATATACATATATTATTGTTACTGCTTATGTCTTTGTCTTAAAACGTGACAAAACTAAGTGCAAATAAAAACGTTGAAACATAATTTATTAATTAATAATGCATTATTTAACTGTCATAGTTCCTTAAGAGTTTTTTTTTTCTTGTGTTTTTTTTCCTTTGGCTGTTTTATTTGGTGTCAAACTATTATCGTTGCCCTGCTGTGTGCAATACACGTCAAGTGGTATAATAATTATTATGATGTTATGCTGAATATGCTAAGTAAAAAAAGGAAAATCACTCATAAGGGATGAATATTAACGTCAGTTTGTTGAAACAAAAAAAAGGAAAAAGATGAAATTTGTATGTTTTTTCTAGGGTAGAATTTTTTTTTAAATTTTTTATAAATTTTTCTCAGACTCTTTGACGATTTATGTTTTATGTTTTTCTTGTAATAAAAAAATAAAAATAATATTATGTAAACGCAAGGAAAAAAAACATGCAGGGGTGTATTTAATTGTAAATTAAATAATATTAAATACGTCACATTACTTTCTATTTAAACTAAATTTTTGTTGTTTTAATAAAGTCGTTTTTTTAAGCGATTAAGTAATGTAAAATTCATTCATAAATTGCTTATGATGTGTGTTGCAGCTGCAGTAAGAAACGGCATCACCAACATCATAATTATTATGAGAGAAATTATTTTTATGTAACGAACAATAAACATATATTACGTGTTTACATTTGTAGGTAAATGTAATTGCTTTGGTTATTTATTTCTTTGTAATGCATTAATGGATAATTCAGTTCAATTTTGCTTGTTTATTTTTTTCTTTTTCTATATAAAATAAAAGTTGCTTTAATAACGTTTAAAACTTATTTCAAGCAATAATTATTTACCAGGAAAAAAAAATAAGGTTGTTAGCCAAATATTGTGCATTTAATATTTAAAGTGAAATATTTTTGCCATTGTATTGTGTAGTATCGGGTATCGAGTTTAACTAATAAACAAAATTGTAAGCAAATTATTGTACAGTAGTTTCTATTTTTAGAGGAGAAATACTAATGAATTAAATTCTACTTAAAAAATGTATATTAAAAATGCTACATTATGCTATGTATTGTTATTATCATTGTTGGAATTGTGTTAAAAAATGTATATAAATTAAATAATTGCTGTGGTTGTTACCGCTTGTGAGAGAAGAAAATTTATTATAGAAAATTGTATTAAATATGTAAATGAAAATACTTGAGAGTCAAGACAACATAGTTATGTTATGCTATGCGTTTTATATTATTTTTATACATTTGATCTCGATTTTTTTTATTTTAAATTTTTTATTATAATTTTTTTTATGCTTTTTAAATTTTTACATGTCTTGTGGTATTGGTCGTTGAATGTTATTTATGTTGTTACTGTTGCTCTAGCTGTTATTGTGTTACTGTACGATGGATGAATAATGTGAGATAAATGTTGAAATATATTGTATGTTTATTTATTTTTAAAAGTTTTTATGCTGGAAATTTGTGTGGTTTTTACTTTTTTTTTTGCATATATTTTTGTTATGAATAATTAGCACGATTTTTCATAAAGAAATTACTTTATGTTGGGCATTGATTTTGTGCTATTTTTAATTTTAAAGAAAATAAAAAATTACTACAGGATTTGCTGTAATAATTTAAGTTGGATTAAAGGCAGATTATTATTTTAAATGATTATTAAATTATAGGAAAATTTACAGAATACAATTTTGTAAAAACTAAGCTTAACTATATATTGTGTTTAATGTTTTTAAATTTTATTACGCGTTTCTCTGAATGTAAATTGTGGTAACTTTACTGCGTTTCATTGTATTAGAAATATTAATAAACAGATTAAATAGTCGCGTATTACACTCCATTTCACATGGATTAAATTTGTATTCTTTTTTTTTTATTTCTAGTTATTTTATAAAAAATAATAATAAAATATTATTATTTTTATTATTATAATTATTATAGCGTTTTTAATAGGTTTTTTCTTGCTTTATTATTATTATTATTATAATTATAATTTTGTTATTTATCTGTACTTTGGCTCACTCTGTACTCTACACAATAATAAATAAAGTTTTCTTGCTTTTTATTATAATTAATTTAAATTTAATAAAATAATTTTCTTTGTTTTCATATTTTAATTAATTTTTTGTTTTATTATTTAATTTTATTATTTTTATTTGTTAAGAAAATAATATAATAATTATAATAAGAATAATTTTTCTGTTCTTATTTTATGTTTAACATTTTTTAAAACTGATGGTGTGTTGATTGACTTGTTTGTTTGTACAGTTAAACCTCTATTAAACGGAATAAATTTTTGGGGGAGCCATAAGTTTATTAATTCGTTTTTTTTTTTTAATTTAAATAGATTTTTCACTATTTTGTTTTAAAGACATTTTATTGAATGGATATTGCTTTTAATTGATGATTAAATGTATTAGAATGTTATTTTTATCTTGTGCAGTGTTTTTTTTTGGATAGTTTTTAGCATCGGAGTTATCAGTTGTTTGGAGCTGGAATATCATTTTTAATGATTTTTAATTTTCTAATTTTTACACCAGCAAAACAATACAATTGCTAAATCGACGTTGGTAGATAGAATTATCGGGGTTTTTTACGATTCATTAGTATTATGGCTTCACTGTGCTAATATTTTATTTTTTTTATTTGTGTATAGTTTGTTGTGTATATATTTATTTAATATTATGTGTTTTTTTAATGTAAATAATAAATTCTACGTAGTAATTTTCTTGTTTTATAAATATTTAATTATTAATTTTTGTTTAGTTTTTTATTTATTCATTCATGATTTAATTTTTTTAATTTAATTTTATTCTCTGTGATATTCATAACTTGTAAATAATGTTTACGTAGACAACGATAATTTTTTATTAATAATGATAAAAATTGTGAATAATGTTGTTTTTCTTTATATTCTTAATTAACAAAGAAATTGATAAACAGAAAATGCATATCGTAATTACGTGGTTTGTTGTTTTACTTTATGTGCGCGCCCAGTTGTTTATTATTATTATTATTATTATTATTGATATTTCTTATCCCTATAAAAATATGTCACATTGATGAGTAATAAAATAATTTACTATGAAATTAATGAACACAATATAATGCTTTAATAAACAAAATAAAAATATTATATATTCGATGAGTCATCAAGCAGAATTTCCTTGGTTTTATTTTATTTCGCTTAGTTTGTATTTGTAATAATCATTGCTATCGTTGTTGGTAACCGGTGTTACACAAGGGTTTTCCCTATTTATTTTTTTCATTTAAAAAGTTTTTTTTTTCTCTCTTCACTTTCGTCTGTATTAAGTCTGTACTTTTGGTTTTATTTTTCTTTAGATTTTATTACATGTTGTTTTTATATCAGAAAGAAATAGAAATGAAATAAAATGAAATCGAAAAATGATTTTCTTTTTTTTTTTCTTGTTTTTTCCTGCTGCACCCCATTTGAAAATTTATTCACCCAAGAAAATAAAATAAATAAATATCGGAGGTACGTAAAACACTACAGTAAACTGTATGATTGGAGAAAGTTTTATATATTTTTACTCACGAAAATGTATCTAAGATTCACCGTTCACATAAAATAATTATTATTTTTCTTTTTTGGAAAAAATCAATACATTTTTCTATTTATTTTTCTTATTTGATTGCTAAACGTAACGCACATTAATGTGGGTGGATGCAACAATATTTTCCTTTTTATTTTGTTTAAAGGTTTTTTTTTTGTTTGTTGTATTTGATCCACCCTAGTGTTTACTAAGTTACGTTACCGGGTTGGGTTTCCTTCAGAATTGCATTTTCTTTAATTTTACAGTGTTTTCCTGGCTGGTTGATTTAAAAACAAAATATAATATTAATAATTTAATCAAAAAAAAAAAAAAATTATAATAAATAAAAGGGAATTTTCATGAATGTTTGTTATTTTTTAATATTATATTTAAATGGGCTTTTATTACACTGTCCTGCTGCTGTTGCTGCATCATACCAAACGAATGCATCATAATGTTTATATTTATTACTATTTTGTTTTATGATATATACTATTAACATTGCTAAGGGGAGTGAAAGGTTATAAACATTATGGTAAATGAGTGGAAATTTAATGAGTTTCTTAGCCATTGGGCATTTTATTATTGTTAAGTTAATTAACATAAACAAAATGAAATTAAATTAAATATAATAATGTTACAAAGCATTTGATAGGAAAATAATTTGTTGGAGTTTGGGTGTTTTGTTTATCTGTAGCTACTTGCTAGACTCTTGATGTGGAAAATATTAACAAAATCCTCATTTTTTATAGAAAAATTTTACCGCATGTACAGTGAAAGTGCGTGCAAAATTTTTAAGACTCCTTTGCAAGCACTCCAAATATGGCTTTAAATTATTTAAGCAAATATTTCTACAGTAAAAATATAAATAATTATTTAAACTGCAATTAACCTCAATGAAAGTGACTATTAAGTTGTACGTTTTTTTTTTCAACTTAAATCTCATAATTATTTTGCAACTTTGTTGCCTGCTGTTTGATTATTTATTCAGGTGAAAAGTTGTTGTTTGTTTACATTTTTTTTATAAACTTTCATAAACTAAATGATAACAACGATGAGCATCATTGTATCTTTAACAATTTCAGGTTAGATTAATTTTCATTATTATTTTTATTATATTGGAAACGTTTATGATGAATTATTGTTATTTATTTAAATGCAATTTTATATTTCACGGTCAATTGGTGATGCAAAATGTTTAGCAAATCGATAATTAAATATGCATGCACGCACAGTTTACTCATCGTAGTACTGTAATGTATTGTTTATTTTTTTTTGTCGATTAATGAAAATTATATGTTTCATTTGACACAGCTTGGTTAGTTTTAATCATATAAACAGCAGCGGGTCGGACATACTCCATTTTTGGTTGAAAAATATAATGTAAAGAAAAGAAATTTATTTGTAAAAATAATTATTTTAATAATAACAATAATAAAAACTTGATAAAATCTTAATTACACAACATTTAAGTGGTTTTATTTTAAGTGAACAAAAAATTAAAATTTTGTGTTTCTTATATTTCATATCAATAAAATACTCTGTTTACAGCTTTTTTTCTTTTCTTTTTAATATTCGAAAACAACGAGAAAAGTTTCTTTCTTTTCTTTTTCTTCTCATTATTAGAATTTTTATGTTGGTTTTGATTTCTAGTTTGGATATTAACACCAACAATTGGATAATGATAAATTGATTTTGTATTTTGTTGGCTTTTTAATTTTTTTTTTTTGGCATTGTATTTAACGGACGAATAAATTTTCTTCGTTTTATTTGATTGTTTTGATGGCATGTTATTGTTTGTTGTTGATTTTTATTATTATTATTATTATTATTATTATTATTGCTGCTATTATTATTATTACATTTCTCTCTTGTTACACATGAATTAATTTTCTTTTGTATATTTTGTGTTTATTTAACCGGAGGAATTTTTTAAAGGTTTTTTTTTTTAATATTAAAGGAAATGAATATTCTATGTGGTTTAATTTAAAGATTGTTTTTACTGTTGTAAATAAATGCGCTTAATAAATATATCTATGCGCATGATAATATTTTCTTTCTGTAAAAAATAATTTACCTTTACTTTTGTATTCTTTTTTTATGCTGTAGCAGATGGACTGTTGAAGCTATGCATTTTCTTTTTTTTTTGTTATTTGAAGACAAAACGTAAATTTAGAAATAATAAATTTTTTTTGTGTGTTTTTTTTCTATAAAATAAATAAAAATGCATTTAAATGAGCAGAATCAGATGATGTGTTTCACGCTGAATGATTTAATGATTTAATTTTTTATTTATATTTCATGGATTTGGTTTTATAATTAAAAAACGAAATGATTTGTTTTCTTTTTAATAAATTATCTAACTTGATGTTTATTATAAATTTTTTATTTTTATTTTTAATGTTGAATCAATAGTTATATGTCTTGTAAGAATGGAATGGATACGGTAATCATAATAAATGTTGCATTTTTATAGTTTTTTCTTTAAATTTTATTACTGCGCTACACGTTTGTACGATTTCTCTTGTCTCTATTGCGCTAGCTGATGCTGCGACGGGGCCCTAGATTGTATTTCTTTATTTTTTTTTTTTTTTGTTTTGAAAAAGAATTTATTTATATTGTGAATGTTTGATTTAATTTTTTACTCAATCAATTGGTTTTATTATTGTTTTATTAAGGTTTTTTTTTATTATTTATATAATATGTTGTGGTTTTTATGTATGTTTTAAATATTTATACGTTTTTGTTAACGATTATAACTGTCCAATATTATTTATCTAAAAATAAATTAAATTTATATCTTTTCCACTGGAAAGGCAAAGTAAAAGGATTTTCTGTATCTTATTGCTTTAAAAAGCGAAAATAATAATTAAAATTTTCGTTATATTTGCTAGCAAAATTAGGGTGTTTAATCCTTTTATAATATTTTTTTTTTCTGTAAATTAAAACATTTTATATGCTAACGCGAAATATCAGGTTTATAGCGATTATAATCAGCTTAATTAGTATTATGTGTTATTAATTTTCATAATTGAAATGTCAATATTAGCATACTAATGGGGTTTTTTTTTTGCTTTTTGTTTTTTCTGTTATCGACTGGCTGTTTGTTTTTCTAATTAAATTATTAATACATGAATAAATTTAGGTTATCGATTGTTGTTTTTGATCCTTTTTTTTCTATTTCTTTATTTTTATATGGTTTTGGTTGGCTTTACGTTTTTTTACAATGTAATTTTGTTTAACGATGATGATACTCATTTCCCATAGATGTATTAATAATTGATACAACACGCAGTTTTATTTTTTTATATATGTTTTGTGTTTCTTCTGTGAAAAAGATATTTTTATCACTCTAATAATAAAAAAAGAAGAAGACGTATTTCAGTTGTGTGAACTACATTTTACAGAATAAAAATCTTACTAAAAATAAATCAGTTTTTAATTTTAACATTTGTTGTGTTATTTTTCATTTTAAAATAAATTTTTGCTGACTGATAAATATGCTGGGTTCCACTATATATCTAATACCATTTTAAATTATTTTTTATATTTAATATTAAACATACATAGTTTGTATAGAGTAAATTAGATTAAAATATGTACTGTAACACCTTAGATAGCATGGTTAGTTGATGATATCAGAGCTTATTACTAAGATGTTATTAAAATAATACCGGTTCATGAATGAATATTATTTGTTAGAGAAATAAATAAAAAAAATCTCAATTAATTATATTTACCTGAATTAGATTAGTTATTAAAGATGATAGTCTAGTTAAATCTATTTTTCTTATAAAGTGTAATTGTAATGTTTTTTTTTTTAAACAAGGTATTGCACTCTAATTGATTTATTTTTCTTATTTAATTTTATTATGTCATGGGCTCTGACTAACTGCTAACTTAGTATTCTTATTTCAAAAATTCTCGTTTTTACCTTTTTCGCTTTTATTTTAATTTTATTTTTGTTTATTAATTAAATCAAATTACGTTTTACACACATGTTTCTGATTTATTTAATTATTTTTTGTTTTATAGCAAAACATGTGTTTATTATTTAGAAAAAAAATTAAATTTCATTGTAATTTGAGTCTTCTAATTGGCGTTTTTTATATTTCTGAATTTTATCTTATCTTGGAATTTTTTTTAATGAATATCCAATGTCAATGTTATATGTTTGTGATTTTAATTATTTAAATGATTTATTTATTATTTATTATTGAATAATTGATTGTTAATCGGAATTCAAGTGTATATTGTTGTTTTTTGCAAAATAAAACGTTGTAATGTATTCAGTGTGGTTTTATCTTTTTTCTTGTATTATTTACATGCCTAAACAGCATTGGCATATATTATCTACAGTATTATTTTGCATACATTTGAAAAAAAAACATTTAGTGTATTTACCCGTTTCGTTCGCAATAAAGTGAGATTTTTTTAATTTAATCTTGATCAATTCTAGCATAAGGCGCGTATTATAAAAATACAAATAAAAAGTAACGACCAACAATCGGTATTATTTATATTTAATATTTTGTTTTCTTTGCTACTGATCACTTGCTGATTAATTTATTATAATTCGTTGGTTCTTTTGTTAGCTATTATTATACCTAATTCCGCCAACGTTTCATTTTACTCTGACTATTGCCATTCGATTACGTTCTGTTCCCGATTTAAATACGAATGAAAAATATTTATACATACATGTTAAAATCCCACATTTTTTTTATTTATTAATAATTTTCAACAAATGTATTTATTTATTGGTGTTATGCCATTGCTGATGATGTATTTGTTGGCTGTTTCGGTGTGTTTTTTTTTTTTTTTTGTAATATTTTTATGCATATTTATTGCCCCATAGCGATGATGGCGATCATTTTACAGTAAACACAACAAATAAAAAACAGAAATACAATATAGAAAAAGCAGTGCAAGTTCTTGGGAATGTGGTGTCGCAGCATTATTAGTATGGTGCCACATAACACCGGATTTAGTAAAAAAAAAATAAATAAAATCAACAAAACAACTTTTTAATAACAGAAATTATTATAATAATGAAAAATGTATTGAAAAACTACAACCACACCACCACCACCACCACACACTTACAATTATGGTGTTTATTGAGAATTTTTCTTGAATATAATTTCTTTGCGGTTTTTTAATTATTTAATGTTTAAATAAATGAAAAAATAAATTTTTCCTTAAAGTAAGGTAGAAGGCGTTTATGTAGCTACTTTATTTATCCGGTTAATTTGATAATTAGAATTGGCTGGAATTTAATGTTTTTTCCGGTATTATCCTAATTTAAATTATAATAGAAGAAACACCATAGATTACAGTCTGTTATATTGAGCATTTACTGTATTTATATCTATTATAAAGAGACCAATGGTCACTATTCTTTAAATTTTGTATACAATTCATGTGAATAATGTGGCATCTTAGTTAATAACGGTAACCAATAATAATGAACTAACTTATGTGATTGTAATGTTGTTCTTGCTTGCTGCTCTCTAATTTATATATACATAAGTATATTTTTTCTTTTATAATTTTGACATTTTTTTTATTTGTTTATTACCTTTTCCTCTTACATTGTTAATAGCAACGATCCCAAACAATAATAAGAATATTTTATGTATGTGGATTACGAAATACTTGACCGTTTTTTTTTTATATCAAAATAATGTTAGACGATCAAAATTATTTAATTTTGTTTTGTTTTGCTTTTTATTTTGTAAGAAATAAATTTCCTTTCTATTTTTTTGGTTAAAATGTTTATTAAAATTATTATTTCTTCTAATAAATACTGTAAACTTCCGCTCTGTAATTGTTTAAATTAATATTAAAAAAAAAATTTTGTTTTCTTGTTTATTGTTGATTAGTTTGTTTCGCTAGTTTAGCGTATTGATTGATTTATATTTATTCCAATTATTTGATATTGATGAATGGATAAATTTAATATTAATCATCTGAGGTGTGCTTCGATTTGTTTTTGATATTATTATTATTATTATAACTACTTTTTATTTGTTTTAAATTGTTTTTTAATATGGGGTTTTTGATCGGCATTAAGTTACAAACGAGAATACAAATAACACCTGAATTAATTACTTAATAAATAAAAAAAAATATTTTTAGAAGGTGAAACTTTAAGAGTTTTTTTATTTTCATTTTCATATTATTAATTTATTTTCGTATTTCTGATTATTTTTCTGGTAAGTAGAAGACAGACGGATCAACCTGTTTTATTGGTGTTTATCAAATTTTTTTCTTCTCTTTTTGATTTAATTTTTAATTAAAAAGAAATGGTTGGGTAAACGTTTTAAGGCAGCATATTTGTTGGTTTTGTTTATTTGAAGATATTCTTTAAATTTATTACTAATATGGTTTCTCAGTTTTTAACCTGTTTTTATTAATTATTATGATTTGTTTTTTTTTTTTTTTTTGATTGTATTGAATTCATTTTTTGGTTTCATTTTAAAGTGTTTTAAATTTTTGGTCACTTAAATTCTGTTTTGAGTACTTATTCCGGCCAAACAAATACTTGTTTAAAGAGGTTTTTGTAAATAACAATAGATTTTTTTTTATGGATTTATATTGAATTAATTTTTTCATTTGAACTTTTCCTGCTGTGTTTATTGTCAATTTACTGTTGGTGTTTACTTTTAATGGTAATTAGGGCAAACACACACTGTTTATGAAAATAAAATAAAAATTCTTTTAGTGGAGATATTTGTGGAATTTTTAACTGTTTTCTAGGGGGTTGCTAAGAGTTTTTTACATTCTACAATATTGCTAGAAATATTCTTAATTTGTATATGAAATAAAATTAGATTCAACATCAAACCACCACTACATGGTATTTTTCACATTTTTACGGTTAAACACAGAACAAGGTTCCCTTTAACACAGTAAAGTAAATATTTTATTGATAAAAATAATTACAATAATTTTGTAATAAATACTTGAAGGGTTGATGCAAATTACACTGACCCTTACTTTACTTATTTAAATTTTTATGCTGTTGAAAAATATTAATAAAATATCAATAATTAAAAATGGTGTCAATCATATTGATTTTTCAATAGAGTTTGATTTAATTCGCATTTTATTTATGTTAATTACTTTTGATTTTATGTTTATATAATTTTTTTTTTCTTAATATTTAACGATGACAGTTACACACATAATTTGACATTTGCGTGTCTGCTTTGTCTTGTTTTGAAAATTTTTTTAAAGTTTAAAATAAATAAGTTATTATCTTAACTTTGTGATAAAGATTATATTAATTATGTTGTTTTTTCTTCTTCTTTTTTATTTTTATATATTTGATTTGAAAATGTGTTTTTTTTATGTTTCGCTATTGGCACACATTTGTTTCATTAATGGTTATTTTTTTTTTACTATGCTTTTATTACTTTTTTATATTATCTTGTGCTAATTTTCGTATTAAAATATTTTATGATATTGACGGGTTTTGTTATTGAATTTCGTAAATAATGTTATCACTGAAGCTGTTGTATATTTTGTGCGTGAATGTCTGGTTTTTAAGTGTAATAATAGATACTCTTCAACTACTTTATTAAATTTATTGCAAAGTTAGCATAAGTTACAGTGAAAATAACCAATTTCCGTATGCCCACAATTAAATAATAATGAAAAGAAAATTTATTTTATGATACTACTGATGACATATTCTCTTTATAATCGTTACAATGGCATAAATTCATTAACACGATTACAGCACACTAATCTTTATTGCAAATTGTTCTTTTTTTTTAACATAATCCCATTAAGTTAAGTCGATAACTGAAGAAAACAAAAAGAAACGTGAATAATCAAATTAAACAAAACATAATAAATAAATAAATAAAAAAAAAAAAACACTATTATTTCATTTAGCTGAATGAATTTTTAATTAATTTTATATATATAAATTCTTGTAAATTTTTATTATTATTATTTTTACTTTCATTTAAATTCATTTAAGCGAACAGCAGCGCAAGCAAATAATGCTTATCTTGATTGACATATCTTGCGAATTTTTTCATTTACCATTGTGTGCTGTTTCATTTCGTTTCTTTTTTCTTCATCACTTTTATTTTAAATCTCTTTTCCTTCATCTAATTTCTCTCTTTACTTTAATTTTGTGTTTTAATTAAATTAATATATTAATTTTTTTTCTTTCATGTTTATCACAATGACATTGTTTTTTCGGTTTTTACCTTTTTTCACTTTACTTATTGTTTATTTAATTTGGTTTTTACCTTGTTTTTTTGCAAATTTATTTCATTTTTTTTTAAACTAAATTTCGCTTGACATAAAAAATTTAATTATGATTTTTTTTTTACTCTTTGTAAAAAAACTTTTTTTTTTGATAGGGAATCGTTGGTTGGTAGTGTGATTACTTGTTATTTTTTTTGTCGCATTGTTTAGTTATTGCTGATGCTGCTGTTGCGGCTCTAGTTTTTTGTTGTTGTTATGATTGCAGTGTGTGAGTTATAAAATGTGAAAAATTTTGTTTATTCTTGTGTTTTATCAGTTTTTCGTTTTTTTTGTTTTGTTTTTGTTTCTCTTTTACATGAGAAAATTTGTTGTTTTCTGTGTTTTCTTTTCCGACTTTGTTTTCTTTTAATTTCTTTTTGTAATTAAATTTAAAAAAAATATATATAAATAAATAATTATAAATCAGCTTAAGGTCTGTCGTGTTGCTTAATGATTTCATAATAATATAGTAAGCAGTTTAAGTGGTTATTTAAATAAATAATTAAATATTTCTTAAATTCATTTATCGGCTCTCTAATAGTTATTATAGCTATTGATGCTCGTATTGTTTACAAAAGAAAAAAAAATTCAAATGAAAGGTAAAAACATGATAAGAATTATTAAATTAATTAATTAATTATGTCATCTTTTTAGATTTTAATTAATTTTCATTATACTTTGTGTTTTTTGTTTTGACATAGATAAATGGCAAACATTTTTATAATTTTTTGTACATATCTTTGCGTTTTGATGTGAAAAAATATTTTTCGTTTTTATTTCTTTCTTTATAAAATCTTAATTTTATTAAATTTGTTTTACTGTTTCATTGTGTGATTTTTTGTTCTTGTTTGGCAAATATTTATTTTTTTTTCTGGTCACCTAATGACGTCACAGGTTAAATTCTTAATGTTTTATGTTGTTTCGGTTGGTGATTCTTTTTATTTCTTTTAAAATTATTTCTTGTGAATGATGATGACTAGAAATTGTTTCATTTTCGCGTATAAAAAACATACATAAATTGTAGTAGAAAAAAACTATCTTATAATAATCGCTGCTACACTATAGTTGCAAATTTATTTTGCTTTTCTTTTTGCTTAGTTTTTTTTTATTAAAATTATTTAAATAGAAATAATATTCGAAGTAATAAATAAAAAAAAAATATTAATTCAAGGTTTTTATTATTATTATTATTATTATTATTATTGCTACTGCTGTGGTTATTTGCCAATAAAACGATACAAAAACTAATTATTTAATAAATTTTAAATTGATTTTTAGTTTTTTTCTGCACTCTTATTTATCAATATCTGATGTTTTTTTCATCAGTGCTTTGTAACATTTTTATTTTTACTTGGTAAAATGCAAGTAATTGTACATAGTGATAGAGTTTTTATGTTTAAAATATTATGTTTGGTGATACATTAGTGGCAAAACACTGCTCTAAATAATTTAATTATTTTTGATCGTAAAGACAAATATAGTAATATTCACCTTTTGATTTGTTTATAGATGTGTAGAGAGTATGCAAAGTTTTTATGATTATAATTTTTACTTTCAAATATTATTATGAAATGTCATTGATTTTTTTTTTGTTTCTACTTCTTTGTTGTTATTTTTCTCTCTTGCTTTTTAATTTATTGTTATTTAATTATAATAAAGTGGTTTTTTTATTTATTTATTTTGCTTTGTTATAATAAATTTCTTTTAAAATGATTTAAATTTGCTTGAGAAAAAAATAATAAAAAGAGAATTAAACAGTTAAAAGCCTGAGAGAGAAACGTTTTATTAATTGACTTTATTGGTTGCAAATTTATAATAAATTGCCCTGTTGTTTTAAAGAAAGGATTCTGTTTTTTTTTTAATTTGTATGATTAAATATTAATACATTGTAACATTATGTTTTGGCTGCATTACTGACTGTTACTGAATGAAAAAATGATTTATTATGGTTCCGGATCTTTAATGCTTTATTATATTATGAAAAATAAATCGTTTAATATTTGGTTAATTTTTTTTTTCAATAAATTTTTCTGTTTCGCCCTGACTAATACAGTTATTAGTAATTATTTTTTCATAGAAATTATTTTATGATTCACCAAGAAAAAAAAAATTAAAATATATTTCACCTGTATTGAAATCAATTATTTTAATTAAATGATTAATAATTTTATATATGTTGATTGATTTAGCATTTTATAATTATAGTGAAAATATTTGAATTTAACTAAAACGGAAATAATGAATACCAGAGTGGCTTTTAGGTATTTTTTTGGGTTTACGGACTATTGATCGCATGACGGTTGATCGCAGGACTGTTGATCTTAGGACGTTTGTTCGCAGCAGACTGTTGCTCTTAGGAAGGTTGCTCTTAGGACGTTTGTTCGCAACAAAAATTTTAGTGTTTTGTTACAGCGTATAATTTTAAATATTAAATAATTATACTAATAAATAAATAAATAAATAATAATTATTATTAAATAATTTTATTAAAAATAAATAAATAAAAAATAAAATTAAATGTTTTAATAATTAATAATAAATAAAAAAATAAATAATAATAACAATAATAATAATATATATATATTATTAAATAATAAATTTTATTTATATGATACATGTACAATGGCTTTGAGATATGTTAGCAGATTGGTATGTTCATACGTTGCTTTTTAGTTTAAACTTAAATTTATTATTTATATATAATTATTTAATAATGTATATATATATATATATATATTATTATTATTATTATTGTTATTATTATTTATTTTTTATTTATTATTAATTATTAAAACATTTAATTTTATTTTTTATTTATTTATTTTTAATAAAATTATTTAATAATAATTATTATTTATTTATTTATTTATTAGTATAATTATTTAATATTTAAAATTATACGCTGTAACAAAACACTAAAATTTTTGTTGCGATCAAACGTCCTAAGAGCAACCTTCCTAAGAGCAACAGTCTGCTGCGAACAAACGTCCTACGATCAACAGTCCTGCGCTCAACCGTCATGCGATCAATAGTCCGATTACGATTTTTTTGTCGTTTTTATCGTGATTGTAGTGCATTTAGAGTAGTCTGCGTTGGCTGACTTTGTCTGTTGAAATTTTTGTGCATTTTTAAGCATAAATAAGTTTTATTTTGTTTAATTATCTTTTTATTTTTTGGTTTTATTCATTTTCTTTTTCCTAAAGGAAGGCATAAAAGGAAGAGCTAATTTTTTTGTATTCTTGAATTTTGATAACAAAAAGATTTACTCACAAAATGACGTTGGAATTGTTTTTTTTCTTTCTTTAATTAAAATAATTGTCGACTAGTTTTGTCGCTGTGGTTTTTTTTTTTGTTGTGATATTTAATGTGTCTTGAAATACTTTTGTTTTAATTTATTCGATGCTTATGCTGTATTTACTGAATACAATTATTTCTCTTCTCCTTTATATTCATTATTTTTCTAAGGTATTGATTATTGACCGTTTTAGGTTACTGAAATTAGAAAATAAATAACTCTTTTATTAATTTTTTTTTTAATTACAGATTTTTAAGGTAAAACTAATATATCAACAATCAACATAAATAAAAATTTAATTAAAAATTGTTTCTGTATCAAATAATGAAATCTTTTCAATTAAATTTGTTTTTGTTAGTTGAAAAAGACATCATTTATTTAACTTTTAATTGATTTATAATATTTTACTCGGCTTTAAATCGATTTTTTGTCTGCCACAAGTCTGTACACAAATAATGTTATTTTTTTCTGCTGAGGTTAAATTATGCTGCTGTTGTTCAGTTAAATCGACAACAATTAGTACCATAATTTTAATGCTGATGCTTTCAATTTATTGTTTAAAAGATGTTGTTGATAATCAAAAGATTAATTGATTAATTTAAAGGTCGCTATATAATCTCTTATTTGCAATTTTAAATTGATTTACATCTAGTTTATTTCTTGTAATTAAAATAAGAATAATAATAATAATTTTTTTTTAAAGAATGTACCATGTACCCTGTATTTATAAGTAATTTAATAAAGGAAAAAAACATAACAATTTATTACTGAGAATAGACAGACAGTCAGACAGACTTATTCTCTAGCGTTATGTTTAATGCTAGACAGTAGTAAATTTTCATTTAATAATGTAATTTTATTTTGTTCTGCATTAACTATACCTGTTGTGTGCAGTTTTTATTATATTTTTATTTTTCATTTTTGTCTCTAAAGAACATTTCTTATATTAAATTATAGATAATTGGAGGGAGGGAATAATATATATAAAATAAATAAAAACGGAAATAAATGATTAGATTTCTGACGAAGAAAACGAAGACGACGACAACGGCAACGACAATGCTTCTTTTCTTTATTATAGTGATTAGTGTTTTAGTTATTAGATAATTTTTATTTTATTTTCATTGTTTCTATATGCAAATTGAATTTTTTCTATTTAAAACAATGTTTATTAATTGTTTTTATTTAATTTGTGTAAGAAATCATGAAAGAAAAATAAATTTCTCCCACATTTTGTAACACAAAAATATTTGTTTTCTTAGTGTCGCATTCCACGTTTTAGTTTTTTTTCTCTACTTGTGTTTTGTTGTTCGGTTGATGTTTAATTGGAATTTTTTTATTATTATTATTATTTGTTGTTGTCCTGACTCTGCTGTCTCAAGCATAAAGCGAAAAATGCATTCCCTCTGATAACAAAAAGAAAATATAAAGAAGAAAATAAAACAGTCATCGAAGCTACAGTCTCTGTTGTTTTTATTTATTGTTTGTTGCTTCTGCTGTTGCTAATATTATTAGCTCGCGAGTTCAATGCTTTATTATTGTTATTTTTATTTATTAAACGCAATTTTTTTTTGTATATTAATAAAACTTTTTTTTGCCAAAGATGTTTTTTTCTTATGATAATTTTTCTTCTTATTTTTTTTTTGTATTTTCTTGTCATTTTTGTAACTATAAATGTGGAGACCGGTTCAGCATGTGCCGCTTTTTATTTATTTATTTTATTTTATTATGCTCGTTGTGTTTGGTCTGTTTTTGTCTTGTTTGGAAGTATTAGTCTTGAACGGAATTCTTGTTTAAGAAACATCTTTCGTTATATTTGTTTGGCATTTTTTTTTTGATTTTCTTAAATAAAATTATTGATGCAAAAGATAATTTTTAATTAAAAAATATTTTTTAAATAAAACAAAAAATTTTCATATATGGTTGGTTTATGTTTTTTTTTTATCGTAATTGTATGTCGCGATTTTAAGCATTTTTTTATGTCATAAAATTTTTTTTTGGGTCTTTATAGTGGTTAAATTGATATTTCGATGAAATATCGATTTGCTTTTAAATAATAAAATTAAGAATAAATTATTTGGAATGTGTATATGCTGATTATTAGAAATTTTATGTTAATATTTCTCATCTTATCCCAAACATCTTTCATCAAATTTATTTTACTTTACGTTATTATTATGCTAATATGAAACTTCTGCTTCTTTTTTTTGTATTTATTTGATGAGAATAGGTCATTCCAAGTCAAGTCAATTAGTTTTAATACTTTTTTTTATTGAAATTTAGATTTTAAAATCCAATATAAAGAAATTTTTTCGTTTTGCTTTTTCATTAAAGATGCATAATTGTTTTTCTTTCTTTTTAAATTAATTAATGCCGGTTTTTTTTTTTTGTTTTTATTCTATTTATTAATAAAAACATTTTTATTATCAATTTTATTAAGTAGAATATTTTAAAGGAAGTGATATTATTTGTATTTTTTCCTTGTTTTATCTACTATTTGCTGTTATTACTCATATTTTATTAATGTAAAAATATAAAATTAAAATAATAATCATATTAAAATTCAGTCGACATGCTACATGCAAAAGAGTCATCAATGCATTTAATTTAATTATATGCTATAAAAGGAATAATGTGTGTCATTTGTATATATATTTTATTTTTATTTAATGGATTATAGAATATTGTGCAGAAAAATTATTTTCATATATATGTTATTTATTTATTATAATTAATTAATATTTTTATTATAAAAATTTTATATTACTTTTGCACATGTAGGTGTTGCAAATGTAATGTCTCTCTTTGGTACATCTGTATACAGTTAAAATGATTATTAATTTCTCTAGACAAAAAACAACAAATATTAAAAGAAATTTTATTTTATTTTATTCTTGTAAATTATTTCTTTTTTTTTTTCTATAAATAAATTGTAGAATTTTTATTAATGAATTTTATTTGTAAAATAATTATACGCTCTGATGGTTATCATTCACTTTGCAGAGACACAGTTTATTTATTCTGGTTACTTAAATAATATATAAATTAATTATATGGCTGCATCACTGCTACTGTTGATATATTATTATTATTATGAAAAATCAATAATGAATTGTGCTTATGAAAATATATTTTTATTATTTATGTTAAAGTTTGTAATTGAGTGACACATATTTACAGTCTGCTAGAGTAAGTATTGTATTTTTGTCATCAAATTAAAACTTTATCTCTGTTTATTTATTGTAGATTATTTATTATAATTAAAAAGTAAATAATTTTATCTTTTAGCTGCTGCCTGATAAATTGTATACCAGTTCGGGTGAACAATTTTTCTTTTTTCGTTTTACCTTGTACATAAACCATTAAACGGCACACACTTACTACCTACCTGTACTTATTTATTTTTAATGATAATTAACATTGTCTGTGACATTCAGTCAATATTTATTCTTTTTTCCATATTTATAGTTTTGATGAAATTTTGTCACGTAAAGTAATATTTTAATTTTTTTTTTTTGTTTTTATCGCGCATATTTTGTTGTTGAATAATAATAAATGATGATGGTGACTGTTGCATAAATTTGTATATGTAGGTAAAAATAGTAAAAATTATAAGCAAGGTACTTTTGCTACTTTATTTATATACATTTTTATTGTTTTGTCGTTACTGTACTTTGTTTTTATTGATAATAACACATTGAAATCGTCTGTTTGCTGATGGTTGCTCACATGTGTGTGATTTTTATTTTTTCATACAATGATGTGTGCAAATTCTTTTTTATGATCCTTTTAAAGACATATTTTTGTTGTTAAAAAAATCTGTAAACATTTCTGTAATGCGAAAATAAATAATAAAAATAAAATTCATATTAAAATTTGACTTATTTTGTATGTCTGTCTGTCATGTGTTTAATAATATGCAGTTTTTTTTGTTTCAATTCTTTTCAAATAAATTTTTCATATTTGACAGCCACGTGCCCCACAATTGTCACATATATTTGGTTGTTTTTATCGTTATCAAACGTATAGTTTAATTTAATTAAATAATTTATTATTATTATTATTATTATTATTTGTGTTCTTTGTAAGTAATAGGGCAAATTGTGTTATTTATTTGTACAAACATTAATAATAAAATCATAAATAAATAGTTTGAATGAAACACTGTATCAAAGAAAAAACAAATTATCTTTGTTTAGTTCTAATTGTAAATAGGGGGATAAAAAAATGATGATTAATACTTTGATATCATATGATATGATTGATAATGTCGTGTGTGTATGCTTTTAACACATGTGGGGAAATCATAATAAAAAATAATTCTATTGAGATTAAATAAATATAAAAAAAAAAAAAATTCAAACAAGATAATCTCCCACGTTGAACATAATTATGATTGTTCTAAAACTAATAATATTATTAATCTTATTTTATCAGTGTTTTTCTCACGATTTTTAATGAATTACTTAATTTTCTTTTATTTTATTATTTTCTTTTGTTATGTATTTTATATTTAATTAAATTAAATTGGATTAAAAACACTTTATATACGCGCCACCACTATATTTACCAACAATTACCCAGATCATGCTTTGATTATAAATCATTTAAACACTTTCAAAATTTGATTTAATATCTTTATAAAATAACAATCGTTTATTGATTTTAAATTGATTTTATTAAATTATTGATTGATGGTTTAATTTTTGTTTTGTTTTCTTTTGAAAAATAATAGAAAATGCTTTTTCAGTTGGTTTCAGCTGTTGCTATATACATATTTTTTTTTGCTTTTTAAATTAATTTAATTTTAAAAATATGCAATGTATACAAAATAGATACGTTTAAATTAACATTTGTCGTTGATTAAATGAAATTATTTGCTTGTTTTATTACTGAATCATCGTCCAGTTGGGGGCAATGCATTAAGTAAAAAATAAACACAGATGATTGTAATAATTGCCATGAAGAAACTTGAATTTTTTTAATTATCTAAGCATAATATTTCGTTGATTTAAAAAGTATTTTAGAATTATTTATAAAATTTATCCTTCGTGATATATAATCGTAATATTTACTGTAGAATTAATAAAGAAAACAACAAGAAATTAGTAGCAGCCATCCCACAAATTATATAATTTTTCGTCATGAATGATGTCAGTATCGCACTGAAGTTACTGACCTGCAACTTTTCTGTTTATTTAATATTTTTTTTTACTATATAATTAATGTGTTTTTATTTGTTGTAAAAAAAAATAATTATTTTTTCATTAACAAAATTTAACCTCTCTAACATATGGTTGGTTGATAGTTTTATGAATTATTATGAATCATGTGCGATTTTTTTTTTAACTTTATTTTTTAATTATATTTAGTTTTTTAATTTTTACCTTTAATGTAAGGTTTTTCATATTAAATTTTTATTGAGAAGGTAATTAAAATATTTTTGAAAAAAAAAAATATATATAATAAAAATGTTAAAATGCATCAGGCATGTCTCCCCAAGTTTTCGAAATTGTTTTTTTTTACTATGTATTTATAGGGCCAATGCCAATGTTACAACAAAAAAAAAAATGTTTCAACTAGCGAACCATATGCTTGTAATTTTATCGAAGGAAATTAATTATAAATAGTGGAAAAATTATACCGGAAATTAAAATAATGTTTTGTCGCGCAACTACTGTTACTGAATTTTGTTAAAAAACTAAAATGTTGAAAAATCAATAAAAAATGTATTTATTTTCATTAATTTAGAAATGAATTTTATATTTTTTCTTCTGTTTTGTTTAGTAATTAGCCACAGATATGCATTAATTATTAATAAAAGTAACAAAATTGCAAATAAATTAAAAAAATTAAGAAAAAATCGAAAGTAATAATCAGAGTGAATGAAATTTGAATGACAAAAGTAAGCTTTTTGCATCGGTTTTACAGTCAAATAGAATCATTAAGCGTTTCTTTACATTTAAATGTGGATGCAAAGTAACTATAATGCATAAAAATATTTTTAAACTTGTTTATAGTGGTAAACAGTATCAAACTTACCTTAAAGGTTACTGCAGTATCATCACGGTCAGAGTCAAGTATTTTTCAATAACTTTTTTCTTTTTGTTTTGAATATATAAAATTAATTTCGAAAGAAATTTAATTTATTTATTGAATTAATTAATAAAAAAGAAAAGAAAAAAAGGGAAAATATATCAATAAATAAAATTTAAATAAAATTAATTTTCCCTTTTTTTATGCACATTACGTGATATCGTCGAGTTTTTTATTTGTTGTTTCTTGTATGATTTGAGTATTAAATTTGATTTTTTTTTTATATGTTGTGTATATTGTGAAAGTAAATGAAAAAAATAATTTAATTTAAATAAAAGAAACAATAATGGTCTATGAGGAAATATATATATATATTTATATACTTTTAATGTCATTTTCCATAGTATTTTTTCTTTT
This sequence comes from Ptychoptera contaminata, assembly GCA_963942525.1. Lineage (NCBI taxonomy): Eukaryota > Metazoa > Arthropoda > Insecta > Diptera > Ptychopteridae > Ptychoptera > Ptychoptera contaminata. The sequence goes on along the minus strand of OZ012638.1, from coordinate 11,220,292 downwards.
CCTCTATGTGTTTATATTGCAACTAGGCAGGCAATATGGTTTGAATTAGTTAATGAAAATTTTTAGCGTTTTTTTTTTTAATAATTTTATTCACAATGAATGTAAATAAAAAAAATTTTGTATTTCTTCTATAGAAACTTTCCAACATTGTGTTTTCTTTTTTTAATTTAATTTGTTTTTTTTTTTATGACTTTTAATCGTACTATTTTGTTTGTCACACACCTCATGTATGCGCATTTAATTAGAGAGAAAATTCCATAATTTCATTGCTATTGTTTGTTTATCAACATTATTATGCACGCATCTAGCATATGCTTATGAATTTCTTATTTTTTCATTTTAATGTTGACAGTATTTTTCATAGCACGGTTTTGCATAACGATGAATTATTATTTTCAAACTAAAATTATTTATTGTCATCGAGGCGATGTTTTATGAAAAAAAATATTATTTTATTTTGTTTAAATATTTAAGCGATCGTGATAAACATGATTCACGTTATTCTTGTTTTTTTTTTTTTTGGTTTTATTAAAAAATATGTAATTTTTAGAAAAGGCCAAACCAAATACAAACTATGATCTCTGGCTAATGAAATCATTTATTTTTTGTTTTATTTATTTAACTTACCTTGAAACATAACAGAGATTAATTACCTATTAATATTTTTTTTTAGTTTGCACTAAAGATTTTTTTTTTTACATTTAATGTTCGCCGCCTGCACAAATGTATAAATTTCGTAGAAAATAAATAAATTAGTGGATAGAGTGTTTTTTTTTTATTATTATTTTTGCGATTTTTGAGTTGGCCAAAACGTTGAACGTTGTGATTTGTAATAATGAGCGAATCTATAACTAATTAGTGTTTTTAGATTATTCATTTTAACCGTTAAACAAAGTCCTTAATATTTATTATAAAAAATAAGGAAAAACTGAGTAAATATTTTTAATAATTAATTAATTGTTCTTGGAAACTTTTGTGACTTAATTAAGCCATTTAATTTTTGTTTCATTATTTATTTATGTGCATGCAAAGCAGCAACGTACAACGGATATGCTATTTTATAATGAGTTTTTATTTATTTAAGTTAATAAACATAGTTTAATGTAGTTAAGTTAAGCTTTTTAATAGTAAAAAAAAGGTAAATATTAAATGAAAAAAACAATTAAAATTGTAAATAAGAGGATTATTGTCAATTACATCGTACTTATTATTTTCTTTTTTTTTAAATATTTACTTACTTTTGCTTAATGCCTTGTTTCTCTATTTAGTTTTTCTTAATGTATTATTTTTACTTAGCTTTAGTTTAGATTATATTACCTATTTCAAATATTGACTAAAAACGATTCAATTGCTAATGCGATACATTTTGACCATATAGATATCCATCGAAACAACATATGCTTGCTTGTTTAGTTTATTATTTATTTTTATTTAAATGTTTTTCGGTTTATTTAAATATTTTTTATATAATTTCCCACAAAGCTAAATCAATAAATTTTAGTTAAAAATTTTATACAAAAAAAAATTTATGTAAATTTAAAGTTACGGTTCTGGTTTGCAAATTTTATTTTATTTTGCTTTTGCTGCTGAAGGAAGTCGAATATAATTTCCGATATATTTTTGACAACACAACCCTTTGTTGGCATTTGCAAATGTGTGCCTTATGTGATTTTGTCAGGTTCGGTCATTTATAACAAGAAACCTTAAATTTTTCAATTTGTTTCCCTTTAAACTACTAATCAGCGTTGCGGTAGTGAAGTTGAATTGAATACCGGAAACTTTTACCTGTTGTTTAGCGTTTTTTTTTTCTTTTATATATTTAAATGGTTTAACATTGTAGAATAATTATTTTATTAATTTATAAACTGAATTATTCCAAGCAAACAAGTTAATGCTATTGAATTATTTATTTAGTTATTTGATGACAAAAGTATACACGCGTTAAATTTGTTTTTTTTTTTTATAAAAAATAAAAAAAAAAAACGCCTAAAGAAAATAAATTTAAACGAAAGTGATGACGATGTGATTTGTTTTTAATTTTTTTATTTAATTTATTTAATGCGTTGATTTTAGTTCATTTTCATGTAGTTGTGTTGTTATTGAAGTTTTTATTTAATTATTTATTTTTTCTTTTCATTTAAAATTGAAAAAGAAAAATATAAAATTTATAAATAAGTTCATTACCATACGCGTGTTTTGTTTTATTTAAATAAATTTTCTTTTAAATAAAAAATAAGCACAAAGTGTGTTTACGTATGCTAGGATAAATAATTAGAGTAATAATTATATTTTTGTTTAATTAAAACATAAAATTATATTTATTTTTTTCAACGAAACGAAGATAATGTTTGCGATTTTAACTATTTTTTTATTTTGTTTTTGCATTATTTGTATCTTGGAATAATAAATTTTATGCTAATAAAAATAATTATAGTTTGTTGTTCATTAAAAAAATAGAAATTAAAGATTTGTTGAAATGATTTTGAGATGAAATTTGCAACTCTTTTGTTGTTTTTCTTTTTCTTTATTTCTAATTTATATTGTTTTTCAACTTACTTTTGTATATTTTAATACGAAAACAGTGGAAATTTTATTGAATTTAATTCGTTGCATTACTAAGAATCTTATGCCAACGTATAAAGTTCGATGTAAACAACTTTATGCATTACATGTTATGTATACTGTGTGTAAAATATAAAAAAAAAATGTGCGTGAATGTTTACGCAATACAATGTCTGTTTTAAGATTTTATATAACAATTAACCTTTAATAGAAAAAAAGTTAGAAATCGTAAATCTGTAATGAACGGAAAATTTATGCAAAAAAATTAATAATCTTTTTACTCTGTGTTTTGTTTGTGCATTTTATGCATTATTAAACATATTTGCTATCAAAGTAAAAAAAAAAAATTGATTTGTTTTAAAACAATAAAGAAACATATCTTTATTTATTAAGATTTTGTTGGAATTAAATTTGTTAAAATTTCGAGAAAATAACAGATGTTTATCTATACTATATAAATTATTATTCAATGTTTTATTATTATTTTTAATATTATTGCATATAGTAGTTTCTTAAACATAATTTTGTAAACCTTTTTCCTGTTATATAGTTTAATTACATCTAAATGCTAACAAAAGTCTATATTTTTGTTACTTTTACTGATAAGTTTAGTTTTTCAATTTTAAATTAAATGACAAAAATATCAAAAAATTTTACTTTATCTATTTTTTTTTTAACTGATACGATTTTTTTGTTAAATATGCTTGTTTTGGTCTCTTTTTAACTGCTGGTGGATAGGAAGTTTATTCTCTGCGTTTTTTATTTTAGGTTTATCTATAGTCCTATAAATGCAATGATTAGTTTTCTTTATTTATGTTGTTATCGGAATGTAGATAATGAAAATTGATAAAATTTGGCTTTTTTTATTCAGAGTTTGTATGAATTTATAGAAAACATGAAGTATTTTTTTTCTATATATACATATGTAGTTTCAAATTTTTAACGGACGCGTGCAATGCAACATATGCTTATTTTTTAAATATGATTAACGATATATTTAACTGAATTTTTTGTTAGCATATTATCACATAAAACAGATACGGCTATGCTTTTATGATTGAAACGTTGAATAAATTAATTTTATTACAAATGCCACCTTGTATATAGTATACCGACTCAGAGTTGTAATACTAGGTTGTTTTTTTACATTTACAGAGTTTTTGTCAGGCTTTGATCAACATTCAAATGGAGTTAATACAACTGGAGTAAACTTTTAAAAAATTAATTGTCAATTGTATGCAAAATAGTTATTATTCTTTCGACAGTGTTATGACTTTTTTCACATTTATAATTGGATTGAAAAAAAAAAAGGAATTTATCAGTTTTAGCATAAAATATTAATAATAATTTTGTTGTATTTTTATACAAATAACGTACCGCGTTACGTTACAACATTTGTATGTAATTTTGTGATATTTGCGATTATTTTGTTTATTTATATGATGCCTCCAATTTCCAACATACAATCTGTATAAAAATTACCTTTTTGTAGCAATTTATCATGCACACGTTTTTTTGTTTTGTGTTATTATTAAAGCACACTCAACTGAATATAGTAAATTAAAATGTAATATAAATAATTAAAAGTCAAACAGAACGGAATACAACAATAACAACGATATATGAAAACCATCAACGTTTGTTTACACTGGTGTTGCTGTTGTTTGGGATTTTATGTTTAAAAAAATAATAATAATTTCTACATTATTATTGCGTGTTGTGTATGAAAAAAAGAAGTAATAAACGATGATTTTTAAATGACTTTTTATTATTAATTTTAACTCCTTTGTGTCATTGATGGTGTGTGACTTGACTGGCTTGTTGGGTAAGCAAGGCAGGCAGACATAGGCGTGTTGGTTGGACTGGACGTTATGTCATTGACCACAGTCAAGTCAATAGAGACTAAAATTTATATTTATTTATAATTTTATCAAAAAATAAAACTTCCGATTCTCATCCGACAGTTTTTTATTTGCATTTTAGAGAAATTATAATGAAAAAGAATATTATTTGATATAATTTTGTTATCTGAAATAAGGCGACATAATATTCTGTTATTTATTAATTGATTGATATTTATTGAATGCGTTTTGAATAATTAAAAAAAAAAAACAATTAAAAATACCATTCCGCGTCAAGGATTAGCATTAAAAATGCGAATGTAACATCAAAAGACTCCAGTTTTCTGCTCTAGTGTAGTAATTTCACTATTTTTCTTTTCTTTGATTGATAATAATCTTTAAAAATAAAAACTTCAGTTTTATTTCTGATATTTTCTTAAACGCAATTAAAGATGTTACAGCCCAGCCACACGTTCTTGGAAATAATTCAAATGTGGCTGTAAGTCTGTTGATGTTTTTAATTTATTTTAATTATTTTTTTTTACGATTATTTTTTTTTTATCCATAAAAATGAAAATGAAAAGAGTTGGTTCGCTTGTTGGCGAGTTTTATCTTATATTTATTAACTGCTAACGATTTGAAATGACACAAAATATATAAATTTCTTATATAAATTGCGCGTTTTTTTGTGGTTGATATAAAAAATTTATTAAAAGAAAAACAATAAACTCGCAATGACGTTTTGCGTACGAATTCCGCGGTTTATAAGCTCTTTAACTTTGAAATGTTATTTCACAGTTTATTTTGTATTTTTATTTTTTCTTTTATTTATTTGTTTATTGAATTAATTATTTTATTTTTAGTGTTTATGGCACGTGACATATGTAAGAATTCTTTTTTTTTTTTTGTTTAATTAATTTTACTTCTTAATTACACGTTGTGGTTGCTTGGTTCGTTGGTTAGTTATTTGTTTATTTATTTATTTTTTCCTTTTCTTTAATGACTTTAAGTGTGTCACAATTATTTATTTTTGTTTATTGATTTAGTATTGATTGATTGTCGTTTAATTATTTATTGTTTTATTGTAATAACGAAATAAAAAAGTCTTCAAGTGCGTAACGCAGTTATTATTACTTTAGACTATGTTTTTGTGGCATTTTTAAACTAATTTTTTTATGGTTTTGACTGACCAGTTATGCTGTTGTTGACCTAATGCCTTATTTTTATTTTTTTTTTTTTTTTGAAAGTATATAAAAATTTTACCTGTAAAAATGTGTGATCTTTTTCATTTAATGAGATTAGTTGTTACTAAATTTTTGGGTAAAATATTTGATTGAAAAATTACAATTTTTTTGGTTGTAATTTGGTAAATATTTTAACAATATTTAATTGATGCTATTTACATAGTTATGATAGCAATGATAACAACCATAGTAAATATACAACGTTAGTGACCATATTAAAAAGGTTAATGGTTTATGCTCATTAATTATTGATATTATCTTTGTTTAAGCCCTGATTTGCGAGATGAGGATTATTTAACTCTTACAGTTATCTTGTTACATCATTACAAATTTTTATTATATATTTCTTAAAATTATTTTTATGACTTAACAAGGAGTTTGTGATTTTAATTACTAATAGTAGCATACAAGCTAAATATATTTATAATTGTTGTATAGCCTTAAATCAGACCGTGCTATTGATCGTTCTATTTCTCAAAAAAAAATCTGACTTTTTATATAAGCTTAAATTAAACGATGATTAATATTATTCTATTTTTAACATTAAAACAAATAATTTTTTTTTCTTATAAAAATGCTAAAGAATTTTTAGTATTAAATTGATTTATTGATTTTTTTTTTCTTCCTTAATTAATTAATTAAATTTTTTATTGCTTTATTTTTTTTTACAACTGTTGTTGTAAAGTTAATTTGTTTTTATTATTTAATGGAATTTATTTTTTTGTTTTTAAGAAAAGATACGTAAAGAAAATCGTTTATTGTAATTAATTAAAAAAAAAAAATAAATTTCTGTTTGTTTTGGGTTTGGCGCCAATTTATTATTAAGTTTTTTTTTTTTTTTGTTTAATTATATCAATTGTTTAATTATAGTTTAAATAAAAATTGTTTTTTTTTTTTGTTTTTATTTGGTGGAAATATTTAGTTCAAGTGTTTTGTTATTTATTTTACTTTGGTTTGGACTTTGGTTTAATTTTTTTATTGGTTTTTTTTTGTATTTAAAATTGTAATAAAAACCCTTTTTTAGTTATATTGTAGTAAAGTTAGTTTGAAAATAATTTTGTATGCAATGCATAATACTTTAGCGATCCGGAAATATAAATTTAGTTTGTCTTTTTTGGTTGTAAAAGTTTGCTTTATTAATGTAATATAAAGTAAAGTAATGTAATGTAAATTAATGTAATGGAAATGATAATCAATTAGGTTTAAGGGTCTTACGTTGGCATTTCACCTGTTGCATTTTTATATCGTTAATTTTGTACATTTACAAATTCATTTAGATATATATATATTTTAATGAAGAAACAAAAAATTACTTAAAAACAATTGCACACAAACAAATAAATTATTTTTATAGATTTTATTATTAATTAATTTTTTTTCTATTAATTTCAGGATCAGTACGATAATTTAGCGTTTCACACCCAAAAAGGGATAGATTTTCTGGATAAATATGGTAATTTTGTTAGGGATCGTTGTGCCATTGAAGTTGAATATGCAGCCAAATTAAGGTAATTAAATTTATTTATTTTTTTTTAATTTAATAATAAAGTCTACCTTGACCAATCTAAACAAAAAAAAAATATATACATATAATTGTGTAATTATTGACGAGTACAATGAACTTTGCATGTTAAATTTTTTGTATTTTTAAATTTAAATCTACATAGATAGAGATGTTAATTATTTTTATTACAATGAAATTAAATTTTGCACAATTATAAAAATAATTATTTCTACCGAAATTTTGTTTCTTTTTTGTGTTTTGCTTGATTGGATTTTATTTTTGTTTTGTGAACTTGTTATGATAATGGGTGTGTTTTGAAAGTTGTGTTAAAGTTTTAAAGACATGTCAGATGCGGGTATCTGTTTAATATTTTAAATAAGCAGCGTCGGTAATAGAAGATCTTTTATTTTTTTTTTCGCAAGTGATTTTGTACATTTCATTTTTTATGTTGACTATAGTAACATGTAAATGTATTTTAAAAGTAATTTCTTTTCTGCCATTTGCTGTAGGATTGACATTTACTTATATTTGGCCGTTGTTGTGTTCACTTTTACGTTTTAATTTTTGTTATGATTTTTCTTATTTTGTTTGTTATAAATTAATCGCAATAAAGTGTAGTGTGCGCTGTGATTTTTGTTTTTATTTTTTTGATTATTTGTGGGTGGGTAGCAGAGAACAAGTTGTCTTTCCAATTAGAAAATTTTTATGTATACGAAATAAAAATTTTTAAATAAATTTTTGGTGTGTGGAACCATAGTGATTGTGATTTGAGTTTATAATAAAAAAAATATATAAATAAATATTTATTTTTTTTCATATGTAAAAAATATAAAACAAGTGACATAATTAATTAAATAATTAAATTTTTATTATTATTATTTATTGTTGTTTTATTAATTTTTATTCTAAAATCATATTGAGAAAATTTAATAAAAATTGTTTATTAAGAAGAAACATTCTGTTGCTGGAATTGAAATAATGATTTAGCGCCTTTTTAAACACTCAGTTTTAGTTTAAAATTGTCATTTCATTAATAAATTCTCAGTTTTTCGTGTTAGTTATGCTAAAATATAATTCTGGATACAACACATGTGAATTGTTTAATGATATGTAAATTTGGTAATAATATTGAAATGAAAGAAAAAGTATTTTTTTTAATACTATTTTTTGTCATTTAAAATCCTTTTTTCGTGATGTGATTTTTAAATAATTGTAATCTTACTTACTTATATGTTGTTTACACTTATGCAAGTTTATTTAAATATAGTTGCTGCTATTGCTATAATTTGTTATTGTTGAATTTCTCAGTCATGTATTTAAACTTATGTAATTTGTATATAATGAATTTCACTTTTTATTTTTTTTTTTTTTTATTATTAACGTATTATTTTTGTGTATATATTTTTACTTTTATTTTTTTATTCTTTTCTTATAAAAAATTAGTACTTGAGTTGTGTTGGAAATTTAAATTAAATTGAAAAAAAAAAAAAACGTCACACAACAGAATTAATAATAATAATATTATTCAGCATTAAAACATCTATTGAATATAAAAAACAGCATCGTGATTATTATTGTCGTTGCTCTTTTTGCGTAATGAAATAGTTTTTCACACGTTATTTTAATTTTTTTACGTTGTTGCTGTTGTTGTTGTTAATTGAATTAAATAAATAAATAACACGCATACAAATGTGCGTTGGGTACGTTTTTTTTTATTGTTTTTAATTAGAAATTTATATAAACGAAAGGTTATAAATCTAATTAAGACTTTGTTAAGCTAATTCTTTTCATTTCTTTATTTTGTAGTTGTTGCTTAAGTCTTTTAATACCGGTAGCTTTTTTTGTGTCATTGTTTATATTTTTGATGACTATATTGTTGCGCGCATTTTTTTTGTCTTTACAAACAACATTTTGTTGATTAAAATTTATTTAACTTGTTTTGTTTTTTTTTTTTTTTAATAAGTTATTTCCAATAGAAATCGATTAATATTTACAATTTTTTTATGATTATTATTAGACACGTTTTGATGCTGTTATGTAAGTCGTCGTTAAGTATGAAATCGTAATAATAAAGTAAGAGAATAATAATAATTATAATTGTAGTAAAAACAAAATAATATTATAAATTAAATTAAATTATAATTGAGAAGATATTTAAACATATTAAACATATGTTGCTTAATAATTTACTTTTTACTTTTTTTTTTTTAACGTTTTCTTACTTTGAACACCACTACAATCATGAATATAAATATAAAAAAATAAATGTTTTAAATGAAAGTTTTTTAATAATAATAATAAAAAATTAAACAAGTCAACTATATACTGTTGTTTGTTACATGTGGAAATAAATGTTTGTTTACTTGTATGCCAATCTTACCTGCAATTTTTATTTTGATGAATTACAGTTGCTTAATAATTGGTAGAAGATGTTATTATTTGTTCTGACAATATACTCTTCATTGTTGAGATCTATTATAGCAAATTAACTGGTTTGATTAGTTTGTGAAGTTACTTAAAGTGTTTTATTACCTTTTTATAACAGAAAATATAAATACTTTTCTTAACAAAATATTAAAGATGTAATTTGTATTCAAGTTATCAATAGAAAGATTCAACAATGATTAATTTTTCTACCCTGTTGTTGGTAATAACAATTTAACCAGACTATAGTTTAATAAAAGTACTCAAATAAATTTATTTCGATAATTTAAGTTTTTCTTGAGCGATCTACGTATTTAATCATTTAATATACTACGTTTGTACTCTATAATTGTTTTTTGTAAACTGTTTTCCCGCATTTTTTTGTGTGTAATTTTGTATTTTTTCTTATCAGTGAATAAGCACTAAAGAATGTTTATTTATTATTTTTACAATAAATTACAAAATTATTTTAATATTTGTTCAATTTTTCTATTGTTTGGAATAGAATGTGTGAGTACTTCGTCACTTATTATTATCTGTTACAAATTTATTCTTTTATAATAAATAAAATTACTATCACTCTTTATTTACCTTTATAATATATTTATTTGTTTATATATTGTTCTTATGTAAATATTACATAGTAATTTTTAAGGTTTAGTTAAGGTTCATATTTTTGCTTTTAAATTTTATTTTATTATGATAGAACTAAACATATGAAAGTGGTGAAACATTTTTTTTAGTTTATAAATTTTCATATTTATAATAATTATGTTAATAAACTGTATCTAATATGGCAGACAAATATTGTCAGTAAAGTCTTGTATAAATGTGAATATATATGTCGTCACAATTTTTCAATCGGTATTCTTGGATTGTGTACAGTAAAACCTCACGTTTTATGGTAAAATTAAATCATTTATTGCAATCAATTCTTGTTAAGATTTGTAAGAAATATAATTAAAGATTTTCGTCTCGATTATTATTTGCGGCTTTTACTGGGTATTTAAACAAATTAAATTCTATAAAAGATAATTTATAGTAATTAAAGTTATTTAAGTATTTATTTTATTTTAAATATAAATCTACATATTACGAGGATTTACTGTAATTTAGTAAATCAAAGATGATTATGTTAAAAATTTTTATATAAATAAAAATCATAAATTTTGGTTGAAGTTATTTTTTTTTTATTTGAACAGCATTAAGGCGTTGATTTAAATTTTTTTCTAATTTATATATTATTCTCGAGCATACAAATATTATATATTATAAAATTTGGAGAGGAAGGAATTGTTTTTATAAAATTAACTAAAAAAATAAATAATAAATTCCGTACTCGGTTCTTAAAATATTTCTGAAATTGTAAGTAAAATCGTTGTGTTATTAACTTAGACAAACTTTATAGTTTTTATTTGGCTGATTCTAGAAATACAATTCTTTATCAATAGGTTTAAATTACGCGGTAATTTATATCAAGGATTTTCTCCAGTGTTTTATTTATCAATGAATCACAAAATTTATTTCGTCATTAATTGATTAAACGGTTGACTATGCCAGGTTACAGTAAAAACTGAAAATTATTTTTTATTTTATTTTATTTCTTTTATTTTTTTATTTTATTGAAAAAATTAAAGAAAACATTTTTTTATATCATACGTCATGCACTAATTATAAGTTTATTTACTTTATTTTTAATTTATCAACATTTGTGAAATGTTTAAAATATAAATAAAAATAATAATGTTTTTTAATCATTGATTTATTTTTAAATATTTATTTTTTAAGCTATTTTAGTTTAGAGATTTTTTTGGATTTTTCTTTCTTTATTTTTATTTTATTTGCGATTTTTAATTATTTATTTGTTCTATTTTAAATTAAATTAATTAATTTGTTTGTTTTAATTAGTTGCGTAAAGTTTAGGTTTTACTTTGCTTTGATTTTAATTGTCGTTATTATTGTGCACAGAGTGTTTGTTGTGTGTTTTTTTTGCATCTGCAAAGAACATTGATAAAATCTTTATTTATTTCTTTTGATTAATTAAAATTGCTAGAAAAATTAAATTTTTTCTTTTAATTTCTAAAAATTCATTAATTTGAATTAATTTTATTTTCTATTATTAAAATTTCACTAAAATAAATGCATATTTTATGATGCACTAGACTTCTACCACTATTGCTATGCCGTTTGTTGTCTTTAATTAATGAAATTTTGCATTTTTATTAATTTTTTGCTTAATTAATATTAATTAGTTTTTGCTCTCTTTGGTATTGTTTCTATATACGCTGATGATTATTATTTCTACTTGATTAGTTGCTTGTACTTAAAATTACTGCATGCTATTAATATTCATTTAATTTAAACAAGACTAGATAAAATTTAATTTATGAATTAATTTTGAAAAAAAAAAAAAATTAAATAAATTATGTTTAATACGTACTATTTTTTATAATATTAATGGTGGTTGTGTATGGGTGGTGGTGGGTAGGCAAATACACTTAAAGTTTACTTTGCGTTTTATTTATTACATTTTAAATTTTATTTAATTAAATTTTATGATTATTATTTTTTTAGCGTTTTTATGCCAAAAACAATTTTTTCTTTTATTTTTATTTAACGAAAAAAAAAAAATTAAATAATAATGAAAATAAAATTAAAAACAGAATGAGAAAAAGTGTAATTTAATTAATTAATGCTCTAAATTTCTATTTTATTTTTAATTTTTATTGTTGATTAGGTCATGATCGTTTAATTTAAACAGAAAATTTATTTTTATGTGTTTTCTTCTCTTGTGCTCTTGTGACATTGGATATTATTTAGTCTGTTTTACAATGTTTGTTTTAATGTTAATATTAAGAATTGTTTATGCTTCTTTTTTTCTTCTTTTTTTAATAAACATTTGGTCACAGGGCAGCGCAGTTGTTATTTTATTGAGTAATTAGTAATTTGTATGACCGTGATTTACTGCTTATAAAAATAACATAAATCGACATCAGTTATGTACGCTCCAGACGAAAATTCTTTTCGTTTTTTTTTTTAACTTTACATTGTGACCTAATTTTATCAGAACCTAGAGAAACAGGTGGTTAAACTTGATGCTTATTTAATTTTAATTTCATTTTCGCTTAACATTAAATAATATATATATTTTTTTAAATATAAAATATACTTTGGTTTAGTCGTAAGAAACTTTTTTTTTAATTAAAATTAATTAATTTTTTTTTTAGTTTATTCTTATTAATAATTTTTTTTTTTATTTATGCGAGTGAAATAATTTTTCGTTTTATTATTTATATGGTTTATAATGAGATTTGTAAAGATATTTAACAATAATTAATATCTTGCGGGTAATTTTATGTATTTATATTTTAAGCCGCCAATCATAAAGGCATAGAAGCAAAACGCCGCAATATTTATCCATATGAATGACCCAGATCTAATTTTCTTTTTTAATTTTTAGTCTTATTAATATTATTTATTTATATTTGCCTTTTAAATTTTGCAATAATATTAATTCAGCTTATTTTCTTTGCAAATTAGAATTATTATTTTCTTTTTGTGCTTATCTTTCGAATTCAATTTTTATTATTTATCATCAGCAATCGTCTTTTCTTTAGTAGTTTTTTTTTTTCGTTACACTCTATAGAAATGTTTTTTTTTATTATTGTATATGTAATTATGATTTGTTATTTAAATTAATAAAAAGAAATAAATTTTTATCTAATTTGTTATTGTTTTAATGGATATTCGTTGTTACTGCAGCAAAATTGTATTATTTGTTGTCATTGTTACTTTGTGTTATGTATTTGCTGTATTTTGCTTTGTTAATAATACAAATGGACAAGAGAATTTGTTTTCTAGTTTAGGTGTTAACAATGGGTTACTTCCCAGGTGTATTTATCGGTTGTAATTTGGTAGCGAATTTTATGTTGTTATTTGTTTTTTTTTCTATATACACAATGAAAAACATTTTCTTTCTTAGAGGAAACTAATGAAATTACTTGTATCTTTAGATATAATTCATTTATGGGGGCTTTTTAAATGTTATGTTTTAAACTATAATATTAGTAGTCAGTTATGATAAGGTATAATTTATGTAATTTTAATTAAAACATATATAAATAAAAATAATATTTTAAATTGCAATGTCACGAATTGCTGAGGTTGTAGTAGCAAAATTATATGTACAAAAAAGATTAAATTTATTAAATAGATAAGATACTAAAAAGAAAGTCTAGAAAAATTTGTGTGAATTTTAATTAATTTTCTTATTTATTTGCAACATATCGTTATTTATAATGAAGCAAGTCGGTAACAGTATTGTCTTTATTACGAAATAAATGATGTATTATTGCAAAATGTATTGCCTTATGTAGATTGTTAATTGTTAAAGAAAATTTAAACAATTCTTTATGATTTTTTCAATAGAAATATTCATAAAAGACAATAATTTTGATGTCTATTGTTATTTTAATGCAAATTTCTTTCTTTGATTATTTATTAATTCATTAATTTCTTTTTTTTTTTCTTTTAATGATTTACAGAAGACTTGTTAAAACTTATCAGCCGAAAAAGAAAGAAGAGGAAGATTTTGAGTAAGTATTATTTTTTATTTTCTCTTCTAATTAATTTATTAATTAAATAATAAAATATTTAGATTCACATCATGGCAAGCATTTAAAAATGTATTAAAAGAAATAAGTGATTTAGCTGGACAAAGAGAAATTGTTGCGGAAACATTACAAGCACAAATATTACAAGGGATTACATTATTATCAAAAAATTTAAGAGAAGAAAGAAAGGTTTGTTTTTATATCATTATGTTATTACTTTGGTTTTAATTATATATTTAAATTATAATGATTATTTGTAATTTTAGAAATGTTTAACAGAAGGCACCGGTTTAACACAAAATTTAAATTCACAAATAGGCGCCCTTGATAGGGCGAAACGAAATTATGAAAAATCATTTAGAGAAGCGGAAAAAGCCGTAGAAAATTATCAACGTGCCGATGCAGATTTTAATCTTAGTAGAGCTGAGGTAATTTTTGAAAATATTCTGTTAATTTTTTTTACATAAAACACTTAGATTAGAAGTAATATTTCTTAAGTCGCTAATCCACATATTTTAATGCTGGCTTTAGTTCTTTAGTTTATTGCCACTGCTTATTTTTGATGACAATATTACACATTGTTGTAAAACTTTCTTTATTTATACAAAAAGAATTTAAATGCTATAAAAAATAATTTGTTAAAAGAAAATTTCCCTTAATTTTTTTATTATTCTAGACATTTTTTTAAGTACGTAAATCTTTAATTGATATTAAATAAATTTAATAAATAAATATCATCGTGTACTCTCTTTATTAAATAGAAAATTGCACTTGAATATAATAATAAATTTACTGCATTTAATAATTTATTTATTTAATTCAATTTGCTTATGTAGTTATTATTTTATTTATTTAATTATATTTTGTGTTATTGACTTGTTATTTATATATTTGTTTATCCATTTTGTAGGTTGAAAAACAGCGACTTAATATGACAATGAAATGTCAACAATCAGACGATGCTAAAAATGAATATGCTAATCAATTACAAAAAACAAATAAATTACAACAGATACATTTTCAAACGGCATTACCAGATGTAAGATAAGATAATATGATTTATGATCTATTGGAAATATTAATAATATTTTATTTCATTGTTTTCTTTTAGGTATTTAATAGATTGCAAGAAATTGATGAGAAAAGGACGCGAGGACTTAAAGAATTTATTAGAGGGGCAGCTGATTGTGAGTCATCTGTTGCACCAATTATAGCTAGATGTTTAGAAGGTATATTAAAAGCAGCAGAATCAATAAGTGAAAAGGATGATTCAATGAAAGTAGTCGAAAGGTTTGTTGTAATATGAATTATTTAAACAATTAATTGAAAATAATTCCTTTATAGATATCAGTCCGGTTTTACACCGCCTCTTGATATACCATTTGAAGATTTATCAAAAGCTGACTCAGATACATCTAATCACTCATCACAAAATATAGCGCCGGTAAATCATTTAACAATGAAAGGTACAATGGGGGCCAATAAATTAAAAAAACGTGCAGGCATATTTGCAATATTTGGAAGTAATAAGGTATGTTTGTTTTCGATTTTTTCAATTAATTTTTCGATAAAATCAGCTAGAACCATTTTACTTAAAATAAAAACGTTATGAGAAATAATTGAGAATTTTAATTCACTTTGTTGTGGTATTAACTTTTGTTTTTTTAATTATTTTATTTTTTCATTTAAAATATAATTTAATTAAATAAAATAAAGCAAACAAAGGTGGTTTCTCTAATTTCGTTATTAATCGTTATCAATTTTTTTTTGTTTATAATTTTTTTTTTAAATATCACTATTTTTTTATTTTGTTAAAACGCAAATAGATGAGGACACATTATTTTTTTATGTAAAAATAATAAACACACTTTAGATTTAGATTAAAGTTTATCGTTTTAACATTTAAAGGAAACTTCTATATAAGAAACTTTTTCAATATTCAAAAGACTACAGGGATGTTTTAAATGAAAAATCCTATTACTATTAGTTTATGAGTTTTTACAAGAAAATATATTCTGTGTAAGACTTTGAATTGTAGTTATCATGTAAGAAATCCGTAAAGTTACTTAATAATTATTAACTGTCTTTTGAAACCTTTAAATTGCCCAAAAAAAGTACTCGGTTTTTTTTTTTTTGTTGCTTAAATAATAAATTATTACAAGGTTATCGCGTTTTAACACATTTACATAAAAACATTAATTTATTTTTTTATTGTTTTAAATTGGTTAAATAATAATATTATTAAATAATTTTCATAAAAAAACCAAAAAAAAAATTTTAATTTATTTATTAATCAAATATGAAAAAAAAAAACTAAAACATTGTGGGTTTCGGCGTAAAATTATTATTAAGTTTTTTTTCCTCTCTTTATGAATGAATATATTTTCGTAAATTTTTCTACAATATTTAAAACGTGATTTATGCTTTATTAATTAATTCATTAATTAATTATGGTATTTTTTGTTGAATTGAAAATTTGTTGTTTTTTTTTTCTTTTTGGCAATTTATTAGTATTTTTCAATGATTTGATTTAAAAAATTAAAATTAATTTTAAAATAATTTATTACCGGTAATTCCCTGAATTTAGCAGACGTTATAAACTGCTTTTTAATTTTTTATTTTTTAAATTCTAAAATTTATTTTGCTGACAATTATTTTAGTCTACTGGGTGGTTACTGTATTTAATTGATTATTCTTTATAATAATATATATTTTTAACCTATTTTCTTAATTATTTTCTTTTTATTTTCTTTTCGTTTACAAATCGTAATTCATGGCAAAATTTGCGTAAATTAAAATTAATATCATTTATTTTACTCATCTCTTATTGGTGACTGGGGCTTTAATTAATTATTTGTTTTATTTTTCTACGACATAATTTATAACACAAATAATAAAAACAATCAAAAAATTACAAATAAAATAAATTAATAATTAATAAACTATGATATAATTGAATTTATTTGCTGTTGCTGGTGCCTACTGGTTTATTATCTCGTCTACAACTACATATAAAAACGAATAAATTATAAATGCGATAAATATATTGATAAAATTAATTAAATAAAAATTATAATTCTTTCTGTAACTGAATCTCTGTATTTTTTGTAAGTATTTTTTAATATTACATACGTTTTTCTCGTTGTTTTTCCATAAATATTATACATATTTTTTCTTTAATTTATCATAGTTCTAATTAAAAATGTATTTTCTTTATAATAATTATGTGTTGCTATTGTAATTAATTATTGTTTATCATTACATTGTGTTGAGTGTGTAAAATACACTTTACTCTGTGATTTTAATGCTTAACAAACGATAAATACAACACAATAACACCACTACACAGCACTATAAATGTTTTAAAATTATTTTTTATTAATTAAAGTTAAATATAAGGACAGAGAAATATATTATTATTTAATAACAAAGAATAAGCTTATATTATTATTTTATTTACACCCTTAAATTTGTATTAATTACCGCCACAACGCCATTCTAAAGATTATTTTTAACTATTTTTTTATCGTCTTATTGTTTATTAATATTTATTCTATTATTAATTCTGTTTTAAAACTTTATAAATAAGTTTTACTAACACCTTGCTTTGTTGTACTATTTTTTTTACCATATATTATTCCTTTCATAATTTATTTATTAGTTACAAATGAGAATGTTTATTATTATTTTTATTTTGAATTGCTAAAAATGCTATGGAAATAAAAACGTGCTGTAGGATTAGCTGTTTTTTTTTTTTTGGGATATTGGCTAAAGGTTTAAAATTTTAAGTAAAAAAAGCATATGGGTTTTAATTATTTTTAAATATCAAAAAAATAAAAACAATAAAGTTTTTAAGCTACCTTTAAAATTATTTGAAAGTATTTTTTAGTTGCTTTTGATGTTTTATTAATTTTTTTTTCTAAATTATTCGAGGCCATCAAACTACTACCTAGTAATAAACAATTTTTCTCTAATTATTGTTTCGTATTATTGTTGTGCTTTATTTAACTATTTATTTTTATGTTCTGTTCGTCAACGTTATTTATTAAATATATTTATATATATAATTAATTAAAATTTTTATTTATTTGTATTTTTTTTATTTATTTATTTTTTTGCTTTTTCATGCTGCATTACTTAAAAACAATATAATAAATATAAAATATATTAACAAACATATTAATAATCTGCATTAATCATAAATAATAATTAATAATATTTATTAAAAAAAAATAATAATTATAAAATAACAGAAGCTACTTGAAGCCTGCATCACAGTCAAGGTATGCTGTTTCTGTTAAAAAAAAAAGAATCTGAATTAACTTTGTTGCTGTGTTTGTTTACCCTTTTTTTTGTTAACACTGTTTTACCTTATTATTATTCTTTTATTTAACATTTTTTTTAATTAATAATCTAATAAAAATTAATATAAAGAATTTGTTTTATAATTTTGTTTTTAGTTTAGCATAATTCTTGTGATTTTTGTTTGGTTTTTCTGTGTGTGTTTTTTTTTGTTGAATTATTTAAGTTTAAAATAAAAAATCCATTTTATTAAATTTGCTCCAACGACTACTTTCTTAAGAGTAGAAAAGCTAAGCTTTTTATGTTGTATTCATATTTGTTGTTGATTGATTTTAAATGAAACAGTTTTGTTCTTTTAGCCTAGTTTAATTATGATAATAATTTATATTAAGTATTTTTTAATTGAAAAATGATTAAAATATAACATATATACTACAGAAATAATTCTTTATAATATAATGTGAAAAAAATATTTATTAAAAATTTATAAATTTTTCAAAACACAATTAAATTATTTAAATATTCCTATATTTTAGTTAAAATTTTGATTTTTTATCCATTTTTAATCGTTGAGTCTGTAATCTTTACACTAAATTTTAGTTTTTAAATATTTATAAATTTATCCTTTGCGTATAAGAATTATTGTATTTAAATTATTTTGTTACTAAAATAAATAAACGGAATGTATGCTGAAAAATAACCCGAATATACATATATTGATAACAGGAGTATTTTTTTTTTAATAACACCTATAAAAATGATCAAAAAGCTCAAAATCTAAAAAAATAATATGATTAATTTTGTAGCATGGATTTTCATTAATTAATTAATTTGTTATTAAATAATTGAAAAAGAAAACGATTTTTTTAAAGAAAAATTGGAAAATCAGTTTTTCTGCACGATTTTTTCCTCTTTAGTTTGTTGTTTTCTTTTTTTTATTTAATTATTTTTTTGTGTGGTTTTAATAACTTATCCGTTTTAATACCTAATTTGTTTTGATAATAATTCAGTTAAATTTATCGTTTTTGTATGAAATTTGTTTTTAGAATACATTATCTACGGACGGTGTAAAGGAAGATTTTAGTGATTTGCCACCAAATCAAAGGCGTAAAAAATTACAAGCAAAATTACAAGATTTACAAGGAAAAATACAACAGGAAACTGCCGCCCGTGATGGTTTAATGAAAATGAAAGGTGTTTATGAGGCAAATTCATTGCTTGGTGATCCGATGACGGTCGAGGGACAACTAAACGAGTCTGAACATAAATTAGAGAAATTAAAGAATGAATCAAGGAAATTTCAATCGTATTTAGAACAAGCAAATAATGCACAAATAACATCAAATAGTCCACAGTCACAACGAAATTTACATAATGGACAGAGGTCTTCAAGGTAATTTGCTAATAAAAAAAAGAATAAAATTGTATATAATTATTTACTAATTTGATTTATTATGATATTATTAGGCATTCAAATGGAAGTGGTGATAATGATGATGGTGAGGATCATCCTGACGACGCGGGAAGTCTAAGCAGGTCAGCATCTGAGAGTAGTGTGGCCCAGGCGCAAAATGGTCTTAATATAAATAACAATAATGGGTATTTTGAATGGTTTAAATTATTAAAAAATTAATTTTACACTTGATAAATTCACATTTATGCTTTGCTTTTTTAGATTAATAATAATAATAATACAAATAACAATGAATTTTAATAATATTTAATATTTTTATTTTCTCTTATGCAGTACATTGCACACTTGTAGTAAATATGCTTATGCAAATTTAACTTTATTATTTATTTATTTTTTGTAAAATTACACAATTGTTAATGCTTTGTACATACATTTAATTATTTTGTAGTAAATTTTTGTTTTTATATAATTTGTAAAGTAGAATGATTTATTTATTTGTATCTTAATAATGTCATATAATAATTTAATTACTGAAAAAATAAATATAATTTTTTAGTAGTTCTGCGAGTCCAGAAAGTGGATTAGGAACATCGCACACATCATTACCTGGCTCTGGCCAGGGAAGTGCAAATGAAAATGCGTCAGAAGAAATGTATTATGAAGCTGAACCATTACAACCGCTTGGTTCCTGCAAAGCGTTATACCCATTTGAAGGTATATTGATTATTGAAATTTAATTAATATAAATTTATTTTTTACGAATGTTTTTTTTTTGTAATTTTAGCAACAAGTGAAGGAAGCATTCCAATGTCTGAAGGTGAAGAACTTCAGGTAATAGAATTAGATCAAGGTGATGGTTGGACAAGGGTTAGACGGCTGTGTGGTCCTAATGGATGGGAAGAAGGTTTTGTACCGACGAGTTACATCGAAAGTACACTGTTTGCATAAGAAAAATGTGAAAGAAGATTTATACAAATTTAGAGATCACGACGACGATATGTACATTTTTGTTTAAATGTTTTCGTTTTTTGATTATTAATTATTATGATTGTTTTTTGTGATTAAAAATAAAATAAATTTCTAATTAATATTTGGAAGATGAAAATGTTTATTAATGAAAAATAATTATTTTAAACGACACTTTTTCTTCTGTTTAACGATAAAATATTTGCCATTTAATTAATTATAAAAAAGAATATTTTTTTAATTAAAAAAACATTTTAAATTTATCATAAATTATCGTTTGCTATGTCGTTTAATGAAAAAAAAAACAAACTATGAAAAATACAAGAAAAAATTATACAAATTTATTTATTAATAAATAAATAAAATCCGTATATAGAAATTATAGTAAAGAAAATCTATGAATTAATATTAATTAGTAAAGTAAATAAAATTCATTTATTTAAAATAGCATTTACAAAAGAAAACATAAATAAATCTATCTATATATATATATATATATATCTAGCTGTGAAATATATATATTTGCAATGAAAACTATAAAAAATAAAAGCTCAAATTAATCTTTGTTTTAAATCAAGGAGTAACAACAGTTTAAATCATAATTATCATAATTAAATATAATTTAAAAAACAAAACAAAAAAAAAATTTAAAATCAAAATTAATTTAATTCTTAAATAAAAATGCAATGCAGTTTAATTAAGAATATAATAGAAAGGTATTTATATATAACAAAAACAGTAATACCTTGCAAATCATATTGATTTGAGGTTAACAGATTATAGAGAACAAAAGTAGAATTATAATCCGTGTTTGCACATTGGCAAGGTACACATTATTGTTTTGTACACAGTAAATAATTAATAAAAATTGTCTTTCTTTTATTTATATTTTTTTAACTAGAATTTAATTAATTTAACTTTTATTGTTTTTATTGAATAGAACCATTGTCCAAACTGTATTAATTTTGTTAGTTTATTACATTGTTTTATTGCATTTAAATTTAAACCAATGTGATTGCTGAATTATTCTTACTTTTGTTTGTAATTACTTAAAGTGTAATATTCTGTGTTAAATCAATGTAAAAACTATATTAAGCCGGTAGTTATTTTGTTATTGACATCAACGTTTTACGCTGAATATTGCAACATCAATCATAATGTTAGTATTATAATTAAACTATCAGCGGTATATATATTTTTTTGTTATTTAATGCATTCATAGCAATCACATTGTACGTATCAATCTGTATAGAAATGTATTTAAATAATTAATTGATATTTTTAAATTTTATAATAAATTTATATTTTTGAGTAGAAAAATATTGAAAAGAGTAGAAAACTTTGAGTGAAATTTCATTCTCCACAAATTTAATATAAAATATTGAAAAAAATTGAAATATCGCGACTGATTTATTACAATATTCATACATATATTTATATATCTTTAATTAAAAAAATATTAAAATTAATTAATTGAATGTGTTTCTCGCAAAGTGCTTGTTTGCCCTTATAAGTGTGTTGAAACACTGTAAATGCTCTGTTCGTTTAATAGTAAAATGTTATTTTTATAACTGTTGTAATGTTTTTTTTTATTATATTATTTTTGCTTATTAAATAAAATAAAATTACAATTAAAAAAACTTGATTTAAAAAAACACTCAGCTCACATTTTACTGTAGTGAAAATATAATAGTTAAAAAAAGTTTAAATAATTTAATAAAATAAAATTAAAAAAAAAAAAACCTGTTAAATGTTGACTAAAAAAATAGTTACTACATAGGTTTTTGAAGGTGTCAAATTATATATGGGACCGTTGCATTCAATCTTTTTGTTTAAATAAAATTAAATGTATTAAAATTAATTAAAATGTGTACATATGTTAAAATTTATAAACAAAATAATAATTATAATAATAATAATATGAAATTTAATCTAAAGTAAGAATTAACTCTAAAAATATATATATTTTTAATTTAATTTTTTTTTCTTAAAAGATAATAGATATCTTGTAAATAATTTAAAGAAAATTACTATTATTAAATTTAATTGTATTAACATGAAATTATTGATAAATTAAAGCTGAGTATAGCAATCAGAAACATAAATAAATGTTTTATGTAACAAACGTTGGAAAATTATAATTTTAAATATATATAAAACATAAAGAAAATATGCATATGTAAAATGTAACTAATAAAATTAATTAATAATAATTATTATTATAATATAAAAAATAATGATAAACAAAAAAGAAAATTTAATAACTGTCTTTCTTTATCCTATGTTTATTATTTTTCATTTCTTATCTCTATATATAGTATATTGTCTGTGGTTAAGATTTAATTTCAAATACAATAAAGGTAATTAATTAGTTGATAAAGATGAAAAATTATTTTCTATAATTTTTTTTGTATTTTAAGAAATCACTCATAATTCTATGAAAAATGCCTAATAAAGAGTTCTAGTTTTTAACACTCAATACAAAAATATAATTCAATACATATAGACAAACTATTGATAAGATAAAAAAACATTCAGATAAGATAAGATATTAGTGAAAGCAATAATTCTAATATTTTTTATGCGCTGTTTGTCGTTATTTGTGCTGTATTTGTTGTAAAAGTGTTTTTATGTTTTAGTAATTATAAAAATGACTTTATTAAAAATAAGTTTATTATTAATTAGTTGTATTATAATTGCAAATGGCAGGTAAATTATTTAATTAGTTAGATATAATGTAATTCAAAAAAAAAATTAATATGTTACAAACTTGTGTAATTTTATTTCAATTACATTATTGAGGACTCATAAAATTTTTTTCTTATTATAAAATTAATTTTTATTTTTTATTATTTCATTTTAGAAAATATGTTAATATACAAAGTTCACAAATAGATACATTTAATATATCTATAGTGGATGAACGTAAACAAGAAATTGAGATAATCAATGCAAAAGATAATTTTATAAAGCGAATAATACCACCTAATTTTTTTATATTTCATAGAAAATTAATTACAATAATATTAAATAATAATTTATTGTTTGAATTAACTAATACAGATGTTAATGAACCGTTTATGGAAAGCCTATCACTGGAAGAATTTCAATGTTTTAATTGCAATAGTATATATGAAATAAATGAAAAACACTTTTTAAAGTTACCAAAAATTAAAAATATAACAATAACACCAAATTTAATTAAAATCAATCAAATGTCGTTTATTGAGAATAAAAATTTGGAACAATTAAATTTTGCCGATAATAAGAATTTAACAATTACTCCTGATAAACCATTTTTAACAAGTTCAGCATTGAGCGTTCTTGATTTATCAAATTGTAACATAAATTTATTAAACGAACAGTTTTTCCAGGATTTACCAAATCTTAAAGAAGTTTCACTTAAAAATAATTATATAAAATTTGTGGACACTAAATTATTTTACAAGAATACTTTGCTTATATCATTGAATCTTTATAATAATCAATTGAATGAATTTAATCCGGAAATTATACAAAAATTACAAAATTTAAAAATATTGTGTCTGGATGATAATAAATTTAATTTACATAATAGTATGCACGATGAATTAGTTCGTGTATATAATAAGAGAATGTTACGACAAAATTTGTGCAATGAATCGACTATTTATTTTGAATTATTAACAACAACAACCACGACAATATCCACGACAACAATGATGACAACAATAACTGATGATACCACCATTGCGGAACCAGTTACAACAACATCATCGACAACAATCAAAAATAACTTAAATGATACAATTATAATTACTGATGATCCTAATGCTGAAATAGAAGTTGTTCGGGAGTTAAACAATGATAATGTTAAATTGAAAATACATGTAAATGTGACCAGTCACATTGTCATGTTCTCAGCTTTAATTATAATTATACTATTAGTAGTTATTATTCCTTTATGTATTTATAATATAAAGTTAAAGAAAAGTATTTTACACAATACAAATTATTACAATTTGATTTTGGATAGTAATTAAGTGCTTATAAAGTTAAGGATTAGTTTAAAATTAATAAATAAAAAGTTTATAAAATGGTGAAATCAATGTGAATAGTATTTGTCAAAATTAATTTTATTTATCTCACTTGAATGTCATTAAATCGATGTCATGCAGTAAAATATATAAAATATTTTATTTTCATTTTCTTTAGTGATTAATATATATTTTCGAATGTGTAGACAATAGATACTTTGTCTGTTAATGATTTATCTGTTTATGAACGCATTGAGCTTAAAGCATGTTAAAAAATGTTTTGTTTTATAAGGATAAAGAATTTCTCAGTTAAACGTGTGCATCTATTTTATGAGCACTTCGTCATGAAGTTTATTGTTTTCGAATCATAATGTTTAAATATGCTTATACCGTTTCACAGAATTAATTATGACTTGAGTAAACCATTTTTTGTTCCATCAAGTCTTTTAATTCTTTTTATTATCCAGAAATACGTACAAATGAAATATAAAGATTTCTTCATTAATCCATAATATATTTTTTGCAATATTTTTCGCTTAAATATTTTATAGTTTATGTAATAATGAATATTAAAATAATTAATAAATAGTAGTTTAAGACATTTTCTAACGAAACAATTGATTATAATTATTATTTTTATTGTTTTTAATAAAAATTTTATCACTGCTTCAAAATATGATTTTATTTATTTTTTCCATCAAGTTTAGCTAATCTTTTTACCTTAGCCATGTTACTTGTTTTTTTTTTTTAAGGAATTTTTTATACCCCGTGTGTACACGGTTTGAGTCTTTAGTGATTTTCTTTAATTCAGTTTTTGTTATAACAGTACCGTGGAAAAGTGCTGGAGTTATAGTCGTAATTGGAATAAGTTTTATAAAGTTTTGTATATCAAAGAATAGTTTAATAATAATTTGTCTATATTATTAGTTTTGATAAAACTGTGTTGGTCCATCCAATGATACAGAATTTACTAAAAAATATAAGTAAGGAATACATTTCTTTGATTGCTATTTATAAATTTCTCTTATGGTACATTGTATGAAAAATTCTTATATATCAAAATACAACTTTGACTGGTTGAAAACAAAATTTTATTGAAAATAATTCTGAAGTTGCCCTTCCCTTAATCTATTTATTTTTTTTTTTGATGATAGCACACCTCTTGTTGATATACCTTCGAATTGAAGAATTAACTCTCTAAAAATAATTAACAATAAGTAAAATTTTATAATTCATTTGACAGTATTTATGAATATAATAATAGATGTAATAATAGCATTGAAATAAATATTTAATAATTGATTCTACAACCGAGTATTTATACTTGCTTTAGAAGCAATTTTTAATTTATTATTATAATGTATAATTTATTAATTTAAATAATTAAATTATGAAAGAAATTTATTAAATACAATCTAATCATATACAATTAACATTTTTTTTATAGAATATAGTAATAGTAATAAGAATTAAGTGTTATCAACTGTCTTACTTTATGAAAAACTACCTGCTGGTTACAGAAAAACATAGATAAAATTTTAGTTAATTAATTAAGCTGAAATAAGGTAATTATAAAAAATGTGATTTATAAAAAAGTTGATTGAAAATTTATCTCTAAAAAGCATAAAAATAATGTAGAGAAAAAATAAAATAAAATAAACATTGAAAGTTATACCATACTGTCGTATAAACACAGGTCAGGTTTATAGTAAAATACACAAAAATCATACAGATAACACCAATTTGTTACTACAACTGGGTAACATCAGTAACAAACTTTTTTTTTTCTATATCAAAATATAAACACGTATCAGCCGTATTAAAACTTGAACGAAAAATTCATTATATTACACCAAAACAAGTAAAAATAAGTTATGGTTGGTTAGCACGAAACACATGATGGTGCACATGAAACACTCGAGCAGAGTAGCAAAAAAAACAAACTTAAATTAAACAAAAAAATAAACGAAATAAATTGAAACAAAGATCAAATACGGTGTCATAAACCACAGACTCATATAGATAATCTGCCATATGCTCGTGTACGTATATACTGTGTATTATGTGCATTACTTTTCAACATTACTCTGTCCATTGGAAGATTTTACTACAATTTTCTGTTATATATTTTTTATTTGAAAGTAAATATGACACTGGGGAACTTTATTAAATCTGCATGACCTCTTAACGTTGTTTTTTCATCTTTTTTTTTTGAGAGTTATATTTAGTCATCTCGACAAATAAATTTTGACATAATTTCGTTGTACATTAAAGATTAAAGATTACCTAATACTCTTACATGTACTGACTGTAGGTGATTAAATTAAAACATAAAAATAAAAAGATGTAAAAAAAAGCACAAAATAATGTACATATAATTATAATAAATCACTATCTCTGTTATTCTTGAATAGTGTTGTTAACTACTTATATATTTCCCAAGGGTGAATAAATAACATGTATATAATATAATTGTATATGCTTTATATCAACACCACTCAACTGTTATAATATTTCTGGTGTAAATATAGAATTTCTGTACGCACTACACATACATAATAATAATCATATAATAGTTATCTTTGGTTATAAATTTTAGTTTGTGCCTTTTGAGAATTCATAGAAAAACACCTATTAATTGCACAACATATGCTATTATTTATTACCGATATAACTTCAAAGTATACCAATCAAAATATTAATAAACATTTTAACACCTGACGAAGTTTTTACATCTCATCAAAAATAAATAATAAAAATAAAAGAACCCAAGGAATTCACAGTTATATTTGTGAACAGTCTCTTTAAATTCATCGTGAAAATTGCAAAAAATAAATGCTTAAAATTACTTTATTATTCTAACTAAAAACTTATAAAAAATAATAATGCCATTGATCTATTCCAGAATAATTATTTTTTTATTGAACAAAAGCTTCGTTATTTGTTTAGTTAAAAATTATCCTTAATTTTTATGTATTATCACGGAAAATTTACATCTCTATTTGCATCTTTATTTGTAATCAAATATGATAATGGATAAATGTGATTTTATTTCATTTATCTATAATAATGAAAGCGTAACTTGTTTGAAATACAAAATTGATAAATTAGATCTTTATGCGCCCTGGGTTCGGCAAGGTTTAGCTTAAGAAAGTATATGAAAAAAGAAAAATTATTTTAAGGGTGAGATCGTTTGACAAGGATAACCTTGTAAAATAAAAATAAAATTAAAGCTACGCCAGCTATTTTAAACTTGAATCCCACTGACACAGTAAGTATTGCAGTGAACAGTTCTAAATTGAAGCCAATAATCACCTAATTTCTTCGTAGAAATGATTTCCAATTCTAAGAAATATCAATTATCTTGTAATTTTATTCGTTTTTGTACTATTTTCTTTATAAATTAAATTTAGATAAGAAAATGTAAGAGGTGTTTTCTACGCCTTTTATATTGTATTGCATTATATTATTCTTCGAAAAGAATAATCGTGGTTTCTAGTCAAAGCATACTGTCTGCATATACTATTTTTATAATACTGATTTATCTACGAATTCTTGAATACTAATACTATTTTTATGTTATTTGATAATTCAAACCACACAAAACAATTTCAGCTATCATAATAATAAAATTATTGTAAGATCGTTAACATAATTAGTATTGTTTTAATAGTATAATTATACGATTAAATTGTTTAAGCATCTGATAAACAAGATAACCCTATGGGAAATATGCATTAAAAGGAAGAAAGGAACACCCTTAACATTGATTGAGGTATTTGATTATAAAACACTTCTTTGTTTAATGTTTAATTTGAGTTGAGTTTAATAAAGTTAAATACGTATTAAAGAGGTGTTAGTCTTAATATTTATTAACACATTTCGTAGCCCTTCAATAAATCACATTGGTCATTACAATTCACCAAAAAGGGAAATCCATGAATGTACGCCAAATGCGGAGGAATACTTATTAATGATAATTCCTTTTGAAATTCCCTTTTTTTGTTTAATTTTATTAAACTAAGTAAATAAGGGTTGTTAAACTCTTTCATTCTGACTGTTAAAAAAAAAAGGACAATACTTGATAAGGTAACGAGTTGTTAATGGCTGGACGCTGTACTTTTTTATTTTGCTAAAAAAAAAAAAACAAGAAAGAAAACTTTATTTAATTTTTATTTCATTTATTTCTTTCAAAGTTTAATCAATTTTATTTAAAATTAATTTTTTTACAAAATTATTCATTAAAGTTTCTATAGTAAAAATTTGTTTGCCAATTTGATTAAAACTTATAGAAAAACTCAAAGAAATCTCATCAATCAGAGTAAGCTTTATTTCGCATACAATGAAAGAAAATACTATGCAGTCTGCAGACAATCTTCACCTTCTTAACCCTTTTTTTATTTTTACTATTTTTTTTTTTTTTGGTCGTACTTTTCATTTTACTCATGTTTAGATTAATTTTGTACTAAATACAACCAATTTATCTAGCTTAACTGTTTTTCTATTTCATATATAAGTGGTTATCATGTCATATGTCTTATCCGTTACTACTTTTCTTGTCAAATTTATGTAAAAATAAAGTTTTTTTTTTATAATTTTTCGTGTTCTTATTATGCAAAAACGAAAGAAAAAAGGATGCAAAAATTATCGTACACAATAGTCTCACAATATACCTGTATGAAAAATTTAAAGTACCCACATATATGTGAATAAAAAAAAATAGAAAATATATTTAGAAAAATATTATTTAAAGTTAGAAAAACATAAAAATGCTAACTGAAATATAACAACAAGCAGGTGAAGTAAAGAAAATAAAAATTTAAAACAAACCCACAATAAAAGTTTTTTCATTTAAACAGAGAACTTTGTTTGTATTTTTTATTATTATTATTATTATTTAACAAGATAAAAGTTAAGCATAAAAAGTACAAACATGAAAAAAAAAAATTATCCAATTTTCTTTTATTAAGAATTTAAAGTT
Organism: Ptychoptera contaminata; assembly: GCA_963942525.1. Lineage (NCBI taxonomy): Eukaryota > Metazoa > Arthropoda > Insecta > Diptera > Ptychopteridae > Ptychoptera > Ptychoptera contaminata. The sequence goes on along the minus strand of OZ012638.1, from coordinate 11,190,425 downwards.
TATAATCGACGGCGAAGATTATTTTTGATTTTTTTTTTAAGTTTATTGAATGGAAAGAAAATATATTTTTCAAGTATAGCAATAGTGACATATTTTATGTTGTAAAGTGCATACTTGACGTTTATGCTTTTATTGAATATTATATTCTTGAAAAAAAAAAATCTGTTACCATGACATTGAGCTTTGTCACGTATTATTTAATTCATTGAAAATATATAAGATAAAAGTTTCTCTATTTTGATTTATTATTATAAAATAAAATTCTATTGTTAATCAGTTTCAAAGATTATCTGTCACAAAACTGTACCTAATTAATAATCAATTTTCTCACTAAAATAATGGTTTTTGATTTATTTTTTTTTTTATTTAAAATGAATAAACCGAACTTTATGGTCGCCATAAAAAAATATTTATTCTAATTTAAATTTGTAAACCATTAGGATAATGGATATGTGAGGGTTTTTATTACTTTATTCTCTAATTATAAAAGAATAATGAGTTTTTACCTTTATGCGCATCACCATAATTTTCTGCTTAATAAATAATAATTAATAATTTAATAAATAATGTATTGCTAATAAATTTAAATAAACAATTTTGACACGCTATACAGTATTATCTATCACAAAACTCCAGATAAAAATATGCTATGTCATTTAAATAATGTTTTAATTTATTTAAATTACTGAATAACTAAACATTATTGTCAGTTTTATAATATTTAGTATTATTTACCGTTTTAGACGCACCTTAAATTTGAGACTATTATTCTATGTAAAAAGCGCTTCTTATAGTCCGAAAAATAGGAAAATTATAGCTTTTACTGTACATAAATTAGTTTAATTTTTTCAGCTTTTTTTCTTTATTTAATTTTTCCTCTATGCTACTACAGCGCGATTATAATTATAATGGGCAGTAGCCAAACTTATGGAAATTTAAAAAAAACTATACCTTGATACTTATTGCAATTAAAATCATTAAATTATAATTTTAATTGCTTATTACAATATTAATTATCGATAAATTAATTATATTTATTTTATATCTAAAATATCTACATATTTTGTTTTCATAAATAATTTAAAAATAAAAGAATTTTAAATTTTTAATTAAAATTTTTTGTTTTTTTTTTTTTCAAATAAAACCTTAAACAATTAAAATCGTAATTAATTATATGTGAAAACTATTTTTGTAACTATAGGATGAAATTAAAAGAAAAAAAAAGAGCTTTTGGTTTATTATTTCATAGTGGAAAAACTGTGTTCAGCTATTTTTAGTGTGCGTTGAAATGTTAACAAATAATTTGTGCTCTTTTTAAAAATTTATTTGATAGCTACTAATAGTTAATGCAATGTTATTAAAAAAATATTTTTATTACATTATATATGATGGTGGAACAACTATTTACTATTAAAATGACAAATAATAAAATGAATTACATTTTTGTGGTTTTTTTTTTTGCGGTGTTTAAACATTTATTTTGTGTTATTTATGATCATTTTTATTTAGTATGCTTTTTTTTGTTACATTAAAAAAATATTAAATATATAATGATTTTTGCTTTTAAATGTGGTATTTTCCATGATAACCGGTAAAGTTTAACTTTATATTAACCTTTTATTAGCCAAAAATAATGGTATAGGGTTAAAGGATTAATTTAAAAAAAAACACTTTGTTTCATATTCTTGCAACACTGTATACGTCTAGTAAAACATTAATTATAAATTCGAAGAAAAAATTTTTAGCTTTTAATTGCTGAACATAATTTAACGAAACTCAAACTTAAAATTTAACTTAAATAAAAAGTTGTAAAAACAAATTTTCATACAATTTTTCATATTGTAAATAAATTTTGTTTTTGAAGAAAAAGCTGTATAAATGTTGTCGGGAGCTCTAAAAATGTCATAAAATTAATGTACTTCAATTAAACAGTAGATGTTGGGTTGCGGAACAGAAATAAATACTACAAAGAAAAGAAATATATAACATTTACAGTATTTTCGTAGAAAAAAGAGTAAACAGTAGGTAAAGATAGGAACACCAACTAAATAAAAATCATTACGAAAGCAGAAAGTCTCAACTTTAATTTCTAATTAAGGGTTTGTTAAAGTAAAAAGTAAAATAAATATAAAAAAAGAAGAAAAATAACAATGTTACAAAAAAAAAAAAAAAAAAAACAAAGGACACAAAAAACACGACAAATTAATTAATTATTTAATTAAAGAGGAAACCCTTTTCACCTGTCGGTGTTAGCTTTGATGTTGCGTACTTGCAGGTGTATATTATTTAATCATTTATAATCCAAGTTTTCTATCAAAGTGAAAAACACACATCCATGTGTGATTAAAGTAGTTTTTAGCTAATTTAAATGAATTTTTGTAAAAGGTTGCTTTAATTACGATTTCTCTTGTATATTTGAATTATTTTAGATAAAAATAATTATTTAAAAGATCTATGATATCCAACATCATTAGTATAAACAAAAATTGAATTAATATGAAATGCATATAGAAATTACTACAAAAATCAACAAATTTTGTCTATTTTTAGAATAATTCAATACAATATAATCCGATTGTGGTTAACGAGAGCAGTAATATTACCAGAAATTATTATACCATCTACAGGTAACAATTAAATAAATCTAACCTTTATACAATAAAAAATTAATAATAATAATAAAAAGATAAAAGAACTAAAGCTCTGTTTAACAAGGAAAAATAATATATGTATATATATTTAATTAACTTAATGAGAAATTAATTTTAATATAAAAAGAACGAACCGTAAAACGTCTACAAAAACAAGCATGTAAAATTGGGAAATCATATAAAAAAGAATAAAAAGAAAAATTCTAATTAAATTTTAACCTTTTTCAACCTTTTTTTTTTTTGTATAACAAATAAGAAAAGATACCATGGTGAAAAATCCATGGCAAATACTATAGCGAATATTATTATTATTATTATTTATATTTAAGCAAAAAATAAAGAATCAACGTGGAAAATGTTTTTTTCGTATTTTTTTTTTAACTTTTCATTTTAATTAAAAATTTATTTATAAAAATTTTTTCTGCTATAATAATTGGTAAACAATTAATTAAAAACTTATTTAGCACTTTATTGAAAAGGGGTTTTCTCTAGACAAAATTAATGTAATTTGTAATAATTTATTAATTAGTTTTTTTTTTGTTCTCAAACTAATATTGCGTAAGGTATTGCAACTATGTACTCATTTGGGGACAAAATTACAATTAAATTTGATATAAATCGTGAATTATTAAAGAAATAATAAGTAAAAGTATAAAAAAATATATTATCTCTAAGCGATAAATAATATTTCCTATAAAACAGATAATCTTGTGACAACAGTTAACCCACATGTTTATTAAATCCAAATAAAAATAAAATTAAATATATTTTTGATTATTTTTATTATATTTTCCAGTGGAATTAGCAAATATAAATACAATCGATACTAAGAACTTTAAGAAACTCTATAAAAAACATTTATGCTAAATTTTTATTACAATTCTTGAGTTTAAATCTTGCTTTAACTTTACAAAAAAGAACATAAGCATAAATAATATTAATTGTTTTTTTTTATTTTCCGAAAAATATTCAATTACTTTTAATTTCCGGTAAGAAACAACAATTTCGTTGTTGTAAATGTTATGTATATTATTGGAAAAACAATTGCTTAACCATTGCAATGCAAATAGTTGTTGATAATAGAGAATCAAGAATAAAAATACAATATTCCTACACATAAAATATTTTAAAAAATACTAAAGTTGCTTAATAAATTAATAAAATAAAATTCTTCTCGGTGTAATTTTACAATGATTTTGTTATGTAAGATATTCTTTTGTATTTTTCTGACAATAAAACATTTTATTGCATAAATTTACATCCTAATCGATAATATTACATAATTATTTCGACAAATTCTAATTAAACTTTAAAATATAAAATTTTATACATTCTAATTACTTTAAATTAAAAAAAAAGTTTTTTTACTTCAATTTTAATGCTTTTTTATGGTTTCATCCATGCCTATTTTATGCTTTAATTTTGTGTTAATTATATTTGACTTATTTAACTTCTCTATCAGATAATATTCTATTATTTATTATGTGCGCAAAAAATATATATTTTTCTTGATTTAATCTTTTATTTATTAATTATTTTCTGTTACTTAAATAAAAATTGTTTCTCTTCTTTATGATTTCCCTAATGATTTTTCGTTATATATTTTGTTTGAAGTTCCGTTGTTGTTGATGGTTAGCTGCTTTAGTAAACCTTCTATTTTTATGTTGTGGCCTTTATTTTTTATAAAATCATTGAGTAGAATAGCAGAATCTTAAAGTATCTTATGCTTTTACAAGTATACCAAAGCAGAAGTGTAGCGTTGAGTGCGATTGTTGCTTCAAAGCATTCAATATAATTGCTTATTTTAAAATGTCTGTTTTGTAATATGATCAACACATATCTATTAAGAAAGAAATATTGAAAAGACATAACTACCATCTATTAATTTTTAGTTTTCACTATTTAGTCTAGTTATTTTTACTTTTCTTTAAAAAGAATTAGAATATTTCTAGAAGCAAAATTTTAAATAAATTCTGTCTTTCTCCAGGTGTTCTGTATCAGACAACAATAATGTTCATCTTCAATGAATGATTTGTTTTCTCTGAGCCTGTTGTATATTACTTGTTTTAAAATATATATTTGTTCCTCTGACAGTAATTACTTTGTGAATAATATCCGAATTTTTTCGCGAATGGATAAATCCTGAAAATGAAATCTGAAAATGTTATTTTCTGTATTGTTAAATAGAAAAATATTTTTAAATAAAAATACTTTACAATAATTACGTGTAATTAAAATAACAGAAAAACACCTGACTGTTAGTTAATCATTCTTAATGTATTAACACAAAAGAATATAAGTAAAGTTTTCCTTAATTATTCAAATTGTTATTATAAAGGATTATAATTATTATTTTTGTTGTTTCTATAATCTAAACAAAAAATCATGTTAAATTTGGAATAAAAATCACCATAAATAAATAAAATTTTCATAATTATACAGAAAACGTCAAGGTTATGCTAAAGCAACATGTTAATTTTGCTTGATGGGTGTTATATTTTGTTATGAATATTCATTACTAAATCATACATAGTGCATGTTATTTGTTTGGTAATTAACTGGTTTTGCTGTTTTTAAATTTAATTCTACTTTCATTTTTTTTTTAAATTAAATATTTATAATAATAAATCACAATCAAAGTCAAAGCTCATCAGAATGAATCAAAAACACAATGAAAAACAACTAAAAAAGTATAAAAAATATTTTCAAATGTTTATTATTAACTCTTTTTTGTATGTTTATAATGTTTTAATTATTGTAATTAATATTTTCTTGCTTTATTTCCTTAAACAAAATCATAATTATTTTGACTCCGTAGATATATTTACACGTTTTTGTTAAAGTTTGTATTATATTACACAATTAATTAATATTTATTAATTAAAGTATCTTGATTAAACTTATTATAAAAGAAAAATTAAACATCTTTTTACAATAAAATTGATCAGCAACATTTTAGTACTAATGATGTGAGCTTGGATGATTAAATTAAACGAGCAAGAAATTTACAATCAATTTTATTAATTATTATGCTTAATAAGCATAGTCAATTTGATTTTTTTTTGGTCATATCGTTAAATAATTTAAATAATAAATATTTTTATACGAAAAAGAAATATTATATCCGAGAAAAAATCAGTGCAAAGTGAATCAGAATAATAATAAAAGGACGAAAGATAAATTAAAACCATTAAAAAGCGAGAAAAATTCTTGGAAATATTTATTTAGAATTCAAGTAAAGCTTTAAAAAAAATCAATAAACACAATCTTATAAATAATAGGAAGCTTTTAATACGAGTCAAGTATTTATTGATCTTTTTTTAGTGATTTATTGTTATTTTTTAATTATCAAAAATAAATAAACGCTTAAATAATTGAGCAATTAATAAGTCTTTACAAAAAAAGAAAGAAAAATCGCTGAGTCTATTGTTTTAAACAATTTTCATATAAAAAGACAATTAAAGCAAAATCAAATTGTTAATACACAATGATGTCGTTTGTATACCATTTGATTTTCTATGGAATAAATAAGGTAAATGCAAATATTTACTATCACGAATCAGTATAATAAATATATATAATATATAAAAGGATAATACATAAAAATATCAGCGACCAATGTGCAAATTCATAAGCTTATACATAGTATTTTGTAAAGATATTTTCTTTTCATTTTATAAAATGTATATACGTCCATGTTATCATTAGTTATTTGTATTAAAAAAAATTAAAACGTTTAATTGGAAAACTAGCAAAGAACAGGTATTTTCCTTGAATATTAATCAATATTTATTAATTAAGTTTCTGACAAGAAATTACTAATACTAAAAATCAAAAATAAATTTTACATACTAAATTACCGAGAACCGATATTTCACTTTATTAAAAACTATGTAATGCATTTGAAGTTTAAACAAAAGTTTGTTTTTTTTTTGTTGAAACTAAGAAACTCATTGAAACGGAAAATAACTTTAAAAAACTGTTTCAAAATAACTGAAAAGTATTAAATTCATCAACATAAATCTTATGCAGAATAAATATTGGAAACTTAAACGAAAACAATAAGAGCTTTTTATTTAAGAGTTTTTTCTAAAGGCTTGATAAAAAGTTTTAAAAACATAGTTTACTGATTGTTGATGTTTGTAAGTTGTTCCATCAAGTGTAACCTGATTGGTTTAAAAGTGCAGCTTTACAAAAACACATGTTTGGCTTAAATTGAATTTTATTAAACAAATTAAAAAAAAATTTGCAACAAGTGCGACTATCAAGTGGTCATTTTTTGCTGTTGTTAAATTTCATTCTATGTGCTTATTTAGCATGAAATAAGATAAAATAAAACTCTCTAAACGTCTATTTGTTATTTGTTTGCTTAAATTTATTTAATTTTATCTTAAGATTATTTTGCTAACAATAAACCATCGCACAATTACACTTAGTTGTTGTTTTGTATATTTATTTTTACTATTTAACCACTACGGTTGTTTTTTTTACTTTTTTTATTTAACAATCAGTCATTCTATTTTCTAATAGTTTAAAGAAAAAAAAAAGTTTCTAGTTTAAAGCTGATTTTGTATTTTTATTGTTAATAGACTAAGTTTACTATTGATTTTCTTTTTAAAGTATTTACTGCTTGAATTAAGCTTTTGAAAAATTTTATATTTCATTTTGTGATTCTACAGGAAATCTATGTGTTAAAGAAGCTTATATTGAGTAGGGCAATTACTAAGGGCTTTTGATACAAAGATGGCAAACCTATTTACACAGGTATTTTATGAAATCAATTAGTTAAACACTACAATTTTTATATTAAAATAAAAATTCAAAAGTACTTCGGTGAAAACTTCATAAATTCATAGATTAGTTAAGCGACTTATATATTTATTTAAAAAATAAAATTAATTTCTTAATAAAGCTGGTGTAACATAAGTTTAGTTAATGCTTTTATGTTTACTAAGGCATATTTTTAAAGTAATAACACTGTAGAGTAGTTTAATACACATGAAATCAATGGCATAGATTAATTATATAATTAGTTAATGTTACTACTCAATGTAATACTCTATATTATTCATTAAAATTTTAATTAATTATTTTTATTAAATAATATACAGTTAACACAAATAACATTTTATTCTCAAATCATAATTTATTTTTATTATTATTCCGTTTTCTCGTTGAAAAATATTGTCGACAAATATTTACATTATTTTTTTTTATAGTGTTTAGAGTTCAGACTATAAAAAAAAACCGAGACAGCAGACACAAATTACCTATTATGCTACTTGGCAGTTTGGTAATAAGATTCTTTGTAGCTTGCAAAAACACAAAAATGTGTTTCTTTATTTTGTATTTTGTTTGATTTCGTTTTAAGTAAGACTTCTGGATGTGACATAAAAGTTGTAAAAAATGTATATATATTTATAATAAACTTTTTAATATGATTTATTACTTTAGAAAACACTTGTAAAAAAATAAAAACTTTAATACTCTTTTCTTTACTTTAAAGAAGATTTCTTTTAGTTTTTCTTTACTAAATTATTAATGTGAATAATTTAATAAGTACTTTACTGCACTGTTAAAATAATACTGTTTTTTCTTTTAACGTTTTAAATATAATTTTATATAGTTTAATTATTAAGGGATTAACTAATTTACTGAGCAGAAAAATCAAATGAAAAGACAAATAGGCAAACAAGAGTTTATTATTTTATAACAATAACTTTCAATTAAATATAATTGTTTTTACTTTATTAACTAAATCAAATTCAAAAGTTTTAATTTAATTTCATATTTTATCAACATACTTTTAACTATTAATAGAGTTTATATTTTATTATTTAAACAGTGTTTGACTGATTGTTGACTGAAAAACATTTTTTTTTTGGCGGCAATAAAACGATTAAATGATTAATGACTCCATTGTTGGAATTGGTAATGTTTTCCACTGATAATTTTGAGTAACTTATTGTTGCTAATTGTTTTTTTATTTGTAATTTTATCTGAGTTAAAATGTTAGAATTGATTTTGCGCTTTTGAGCATAACATACATTTTAAAAGGTAATAAAATCCAATTTTTTGCCGTATAAATTTACCCACAATAACGACAGATAGTAGTTTTTAATTAATAAAAAATATATATTTTTTATTTGGCTTAGTACTAGAATTTTCTGTAACTTTTTTAAGTTGTAGAAATTTTTGTAAATTCAAAAAATAACTATCGTTATTTAACGTCGATTAAACGCAGCGATATTGTGTAACTTAGTTCATCATTTTTCATCTATTATGTTGTCTTTTTTATTAATTTTTTTTTATTATTATAACACAATGTCGTCCCTATTATCATAACAGTAAAGATTTTTACTTTTATGTTCAATGAAAAAATGTATGTTTTCTCGATTTTATTTCCTTTAGCCGTCGCATTTTTACTTTCTTATTTTTGCCTCATTTTGATTTTGATGCTCGCCTTATAACATGGATATTTTTTTTTGTGGGTGTCTTGATACTTTGGTGGGCTGCACCGTCATAATATTAATACTAAAAATAATAATAATGATAATAATCTTTAATAATGTAATATTGAGAGAACTTTAAAGAAAAAATATAAATACTAAACAGTAATGTTAAGGTTAGAAATCACAAAAAAATGTTATAAAAATTCATTGATGATATTTTTATGAATTTTTCATTCATTTTTATGCTTATTTATATAACGCGGATGTATTCAACAGAACTTGCTGTATAAAATTTGATCTTTTCGATGCATAAAAGTGTTCAAAAAAACGAATAAAAAATAAGAAATTTTTTCATTAAATTTATTTCTTGCATTCAATGAGAGAAAAAAAATCATTCCTTAAATTTTTTATTTATAGAAATTTTTCTGTGTGAAAAAAAAATCGGTTTTCCTTGCTAATAAAAATATATTTACGTGTTTCCCAACATTAAACAGAATCCCATATTAACAATAAAGATAATGTGATTAAAACGATTAAGGAATTTACTATAAAAACAAAATTAATGTTAAGTAAAATAAAAAATGAATATAACGTGGTGAATCGAACAAAACATTGACTATTATCAATTGATTTTAAAATTGAATGAATTTATCAGAATTTTTATTATTTTGTTTATTCAAATTTATGGATGATTATTTCTCGTCATAAATTTTAAATATCAATCATACATAAAAATATATTGATATTAAAAATGCAATATTTTTACTTAAAGCTGAATACATAAGTTTTTTTTCCCGTTAAATATGCAACGTCGTGGCTGGTATTAATATTCTTAGTAGCACAAATTAATTATTTAGTAAATAAAGAAACTTTTGTTAGAGCTTTCGTTACAAATTCTGTTATAGTAATAAATACTAGCATAGTGTAACGAAAGGGATTCTAAACTCATCATTAGACTTTTTAAAATCACAACAATTGGTGACGATAAAACTGTTTTAAAAAGCAGAATTGTTGCCTAGAAAATGTCATTTAAGCAATTTTAAATGGAATTTTATCTTTTCTACATAAACAATTTTTTATTATTAATTCAAAACTGTTATTATTTCGTTTTAATTACTTTATAATAAACGGTTGTAGACACAGAAAAACAATAATTAAAAGTATTAAATCTAAAATTTGCTGGCTCAGCTGAGTTTATTATCAATAACACGACATTTAGTAATAGAAATTAATTAAATTTTTCCTATTTTTAATATAAAGCGTAAATATGAGTTAATTCTATATACAGATATATTTATTGTTAATTAAGCTAAAAGCTTTTAAAAAACAAATAAAAGAACTCTAATTTTTGTTTGTATATTTAAATTAATTGTTCGCAATTAAGTGATTACACTGACAATTTTTCATTAAAACTCACCAAAATCCTTTTTTAATTATTATTAAAATATATATATATATTTATTTTTTGTTCGCTTTTAAACAGTTAAAGCTTAAAAAACAAAGTGAAAGAACTAATAAGTGGTTTCTCTTTATTCTTTCAAAGTTTATTAAATGCAAATTTCTAAATTTATGTATATATTTTCTCTTGAATTTTATACTTCATTGACATGTCCTTAGTTTTCATTTATGTCCAATAAAAATTATAATTAATTTAATTTTTATTCGTTTTTTCGTATAATTTTCTTCTCAATATAAAAATTTATATTTTTTTCTCAATGTGTTTCACAATTCCCAAACGCAATTATGTTTAGTTAAATAATAAAAATAAAAGAAATACATTTTATTTATTTATTTATACATTTGTTTCAATGTTGTTCAGTTTTATACAAAAAATAATTCCAGATGGTACTTTTTATATTAATAAATGAAAATAATACACAAATTATAAAGAAATGTGATTTTTTTTTGCTATAATTAACTTGCAGTTTAATTTTATTTTTTCATAAAGATTAAATTTAAAATACAATGTGATGTAGTTTTTTTTTTTAATTTATATCACTTATTATTGATAGATTTATAATTTTAAAAAATAAATAAACAGTCAAAAACATTTATTTAAAATTATATAAATTCAAATGCAATCATAAACAATTTAATAACAAAAAAAAATATATATATGATTGTTTGCGTTGCGCTGATAATAAATAATTTATTTGTCCAATGTTTACATTAAAGTGAAGCTTGTTAAACAGGTAAACATGTATGCTTTTAATATATTTTTTCATTGTTATTCTCTTTTCAAATCCATTTAATATAATAATAATAAAAAATAAATACAAATTTCTATTTTCGTTTATGTTTATTTTATATTTAGTAAAATACATTATATATATTTTTTCCGTTTTATTATTGTTATGATTTTTTTTCTTTTATTGCAAAATTCATTTTTTACTCTGAATAATTGCTTTAAATTCTTTTTAAAACCCCTTTGTTGATTTATTTCATTTGTTATTTGAGGGTTGTTTATTTTTATTTATTTCCGTATATATATAATTTTTTTGTTATTATTTATTAACATTTTATGTGAAAATTAGACAAAGTTAGGCAACAAAAAATTATTAAATATTCAACACAAAAAAAGCTTTATTTTTTCAATTTTTTATATAAACAAATAAAAGTTATTGTAGATTGTTACGTTAGTAATGCAAAAGTGAAGTAAAGTTTGGCAAAACAAAGTAAAAAATAAAAATAATAGAATTTCAATGAAATGTGTTTGCCTTAAGCGTAATACATTAATGTTGAGTATTTTGCTTTCAAAATATAAAAATCAATAATTGAATAAATCATCTAAATACAGGCTAGCATAGATATATGTTTAGAAAATAAATAAATAAAAAAAAAAATGTAATTAAAAACTAGTGAGAAAATGTAGTTAAACTAGTTGCCAAAAACCCCAAATTAAATGTTAGTAAATGTAATGTAAACGAAACTACCGATGATTATCATTATTGAATTTGCTGAAAATGCTTAAATTTTTATTATTATTATTATTGATACTAGATGCTGTTGCTAGATACTAGACGTTGCATTTAACTTAAGTTCATCGAAAAATTACTTGAAGTTTAAAAATATATTTATTTTTTTTTTGGTTTTATCTTTTAGTGTCCTGTGTGGGTTCAGTTTGTGTTTCTGGGTTTTATCGTTATTGTCAGTGTGTCCAAAAGAAAACTTAAACTTACAAAATAGTGCAGAAAAATATAAACTTAAATAAAAACTATTTTTGTAAGTTAATATCGATTTTTGAACAAAAAATAAGTAGAAAAAATTAATAAAACTAAACAAGAGTTGATCTTGATGGCACATGCTGTGCCGGTTGCTTTAACATATAAAGCGTTATTCATTTAAAAAATAAAGTTGAGTGGAGTTTTAAAGGTGGTAAAATAGAAGAGAAAAAAACACTTGTAAAAGCCTGTGTAAAAATAAATAATAAATAATGACAAAAAGTCTATAAAACCCCCGATAAGCTTGTCATGTTTGTTACTCTGGTTTTGCATAGCAGAAAAACTATTTTTTTTGTCTTTCAGCTATTGATAGCATTCATGTGTCCCATGTGTTCCATTTTACAATATTTTCTAAGCTATTTGATTAGAAAAATAAAAGGTTTTTATCGATAAAAATCAAAACTAACCAAGTCTATGTTGGTTAAGTCAAAGTAATTTTAAAAAATAACATTTCTTTTCGGGCATTACAATGTGTTTCTGTAGTTTTATTAATCAATGATGCAATCATTGCTGCTACTGCTTGTTGATATTTTTATTTAATCAAAATTTTATATATGCACGACCTTTAGTTAGGTTAATTTAGTTGGTTAAGAAATTAAAGTAGAAATATTATTTGCTTTTAAAAGTTTATTTTAAAATCACTCTGATACTTTCATCATGCATTTATATATTCAATTAAATTTTGAATTTGATCTGGTTTTCTAGTGATATATTATTGCATTTGCATATAAATAAAACAAAAAGCATAAAGAATATACAATAATAACTTTCATAACTTTTATACATAACTAATGTATACAGTTGTTTAACGCTTTTATTACTTTATTTATTTGTTTTTATGTCGATAAAGTAATGTCTTCGAAAACATTAATGTAATTTTGAATAATACAAATTCTTGAATTATATTTGATTTAAGAATAGTGATTGAAGTAAATAAATATATAATCTTGGGTTTTTATCTCTATTTATTAAACGAAACGGATTTGGTAAAGTTTTATTAATTTTTTTTTGTGATTCAAAGATTTATAAAGCTTCAATATTAATATTAAATCCTTAAATTGGTTTTATTTTTTTCCTGTTTTTAATGATTAAAGTGTATTTTACGTAGATTAAATAAAAAAAGTATGTCTGAAATCAAATAAATGATGCATAAACGATACGAATTAGTGATTATGATTTATCACAACATTTAATTTAAATCATTTAGTTCATCCGGAATAGTTTTACATTATATTTTCTTTGTGTAAGCTTATAAATTTCTCACTTTTAACTATATTTTCCTTTGTGGTTTTAATGATTATTATGCAGATTTGAACAATCAATAAAAGTTTCTTCTTAAATAAAATGCTTTTCCTAACATTTTCGTTTGTTGCTAAAAATTAAAATTTTGTTTATTTCTTATATTTTTTCACAACACAAGTCAATAAATTTATAAATAAAATGTATATAAAAGCCATAAAAAAAAAGGATATGAATTTGGAAAAGCGTATGATATGGGTTTAAAGTAGGTTTTTTTTCTTACTTTATTTTTTTTTTCTGGTGATAACCGAAGACGTCATCACATACACCATTATGTGTGCAGACCTTAAATTTTATTTTATTTATAACACTTGGTAATGGGATTGTGTCTGGCTAAAAACAAGTAGCAAAACTGTAATAAACAGAACTAACCTAACCAAATGGTAAAAATACAGAAATATTGATTTATAGCTATTTGATTGGCATAACCCACTTAGGTGAAAATGAATAATGTTATAAATGTTGGGTAAAATATGATATATTACTGTTTTTAATGGTAACTTATTATAGAAAATATGTTCAAGAAGCACAACAAAAAAAATAGAAAAAACACAGAAAACAAGAAAAGTTCTTCAGGCAAGTGTTTTTAACGAGACGACACACTTGTGTTATATCTTTGATAAACTTTTTTACCCAATCAATCAAATAAATTGTTTTCACTGTTTTCTTATTTAATTTTAATTAACTTGACTAGACACTATAATTATATCTACAACATTTTAATACATTTTCCCTTTGTAAAATATATTAATTAATGTATATGAATTAGTTACAGAATAGTGTTTGTATAGAGATCAAAGTACAAAATAAACATACTAGGATTTCATGTCATAACATAGTGAATTATTACACCTATTTTTTCTTTTTTACATAATTTATCTATCTGCAATGATATGAAATGAATATATTATCATAGGAAATAGGAAAAAGCACTTCAAAATGAAAAACATCTTTATTGCAACTTGAATTTAAAAAGGATAAATATTATAAAAAAAAAATTTTAAAATGCTTGTACCTTTCATAACATCATAAATAATCTTTTTTTTTAATAATTTTTTAACGTATAAATATATTTTTGGTGGTGTTGTTTGTTCACTATTTGATGTTGTGAAAAGGTCATAGTGTTTGTTACAGGGGGCATGTCAAACTAGTTTAAAAAGTTTTAAAAGACTTTTAAATGAGTTTTGTTTTAAAATAGTTTTCAGTTATTTTCCCTTATATGAGGTTAATAAATTTATTTTGATGTCTTGTTGACATTTAATGCAGATTAAATTTTATATTTTTATTTTAAATAAATCACGACGTTATTAACATTGACTGCTACAGTTTTTTTTTCTTGAATATTTTTATCTCGTCTCATCTAAACTAAATGTTTGAATATTACATTCGTTTGTATATTTATTCAACAATTGTATTAACCATCTAAAAAAATATATCAATAATTAAAATTCTACGATAAAAATTGATGAAATATAATATAATCAAAATAAGGCAGTTACAATTCAATCAATGCTTCCGATATTCAACATCGTTTAACCCCACAAAATGAATAAATAAATAAAAATATTTATCTAAAATCAATAAATCTTTACTCTTTGAATTAAAATAAATCGTTTTTCTGGGTTTATTATTATAATTGAGACAAATAACAAAAAATGTATTATAAAAATCAGTCAAGCATTTAACTTGCTTTAACTGTTATAGCGGGGGATTTTTTGTTTTTTTTTTCCATTTTATTTGGCATTTTAAGAAGAAAATAAAATATATAAGAAAATAAAATTTTCAAAGATATTATTCAAAGTTTAGACAGACATTGATATTGACAAACATTAAAGTTTGTTAAAAATAAAATTGGAAACAGTTTGTAGTTAAGAATTTTCTTCAGTTTTTCTTTTTTATCCATTTTATCGGAATAAATAAAGTTAACAAACGGCCGCCAAGTTTAACCATTCATGAAATTATTTCACATAGCCTATGATTTATTTAACGATTAACAATTTTTCACGTTTATTATTATTAGTATTTTTATTTATTATTATTATTATTATTATTGTTTTATAGAAATTGGCATTTTTGTTGAATTTATGTAAATAAAATATAAAAATAAACCCCGATACTAGTCAAACAAATTTATTTCTGATTTTGCATTGTTTCTATTATTATTATTACGTGATTTATCGTTGTTTATTGTATTGCAAAATAGTAAATTTTAATATAAAGTAGAAAATTTCATAATATTTGTTAAATAAATCGAGATATTTATTAAATTTTTTAATTTATGGTATATTCTAGTTGGTAAATATTGTCGCTTTATTGTGTCGACAAATCATATGAATATCTAGCTAATTTTTGATATATATATTCAATACAATTCATTATTTATAATAACTAAATCTGGATTAACATTAAATTTATAAACATTTCAGTAAATAATGTTGTGTATTTTATGTTTTAAAGAACACAAAAAAGGTGAATTTAGCTATTATTTAATATAATTACTTTCGCGAGTAATTTTCCACAGACTTATTAATAAAAATAAAATAAAGTAAAAAGAAATAATAATTTACTAACAAAATTCTATTTTAGAATAAACTAAACATGAAAAAAGACCCCTGAAAATGTTTCTCTTATTTTGTTCTTCTCTTAAAATTTCGACTGTGTTAGCCTTTTCCACTGTTGGTTAACGCAATGCTTATATAAATATTTGCACATTATTAATTTATAATTTAAATTAGAAAAGTTTCATTATGCTTTATCTTTCAATTCAACCCTTAATACTCAACATTTTGCCAACAATAACCTGTTAAAAAAAGTAAAAATAATAGTAGAAATTCTATTATAATAGAAGAAGCAGAATTTTTATTTATAAAAGTTCTTGGAAGAAAATTAATTAATTATTTATCAACACGCGTAGATATTGACTTTACCAAAGAAAAAATATTAAATATTTATTTCGTTTATTGTTCTGGACAAAAGATCAAATAAAGTGTGATAAAAATGATGGAATTTTTACGCTTAAATATTTCTTTGTCAAAAATAAATACAAAAAATAGTAATAAAATTTTGCAAACAAAGGGAAATTCCATTATTAAAATGTAAGTTTTACTTTTAAGCATAATTTTTAATACAATAATACATTTTTGTTTATTGTTTATTTTACCTTTACAACGTTGGAGAAATAAATAAAAAAAATTTTATTTATTTTTTTTTCGTTATAACTTTTTAATTTAAAATTATTAGTAAAGCAAAATGAATTATGGTAGAAGTTTTGCATATTCTCCACATTTTGTATAGCTTTATTTGGGACTTTGCTATCTTTTTTTATATTTTGCTTTACTTTAAATCTACGAAGTTATCTTTTTCATTCAATCTAGCATAAAACAGTAAAATAGTATAACTTTAATTGCTATTTTTGCTTATTTAAAAATTTATATATTTTTTAAATATTTAATGAAAAAAATTTTGATTAATTTTTTGAGTGTTTTTTGATTTTCTCTTCCTTTTGTTCATGAAATTTTAATATATTTCTCGTTCAAATTTCAATTTTGAATCTAAAATTAATTTCAATCTAATTATATTTTCTAAAATGTAATTAAAAGCACATTGTGCAACGTTCTGATTGATGCCTGAGTGATTTTTTTATGTGAAGTTTTGTTGAATATTTCTGATGAAAAGAAAAAAAAAATTAATTGGTTATTTTTGAATAAAAAAAAAAATATAGTTAATAATCAGAAATGTATGATAATTTGTTAAAAATTGGAAATAAAAGGAAAAACCATTCAATAACTTCATTATTTATTAAAAAATAAAATAAAATAATACAAATATTATCTAAAGTTTAATCTGTAAACATAATATGGTTGGTTCACCAAATTCCAACTTATATAAAATATATAAATATGAAAATTTGGTTATTATTTTATTTTTTTCTATAAATAATTTTGGATAATGGATAAATTGTCATTAACAGAGAAATGGGTTGTTGTTTTTCTTTTTTGTGTGTTTTTCTTTCTGTCATCAGCAGTTATTAATTGTATATGCTTTTAGCCAAGTTAATTAATAAATATTTTTTATATTATTATCTATTTTTGTTATTGAAGTTTAATTACAAAAATAATTATGATTTGTAGAGATTGATTTATTGAAAATGTAATGTTAAAAATATTGACTTATTTAAAACATTTATTTGTTTGTTGGTAAAATACAGATTTTCTAAGAAAAAATTAACTTGTTGAATATTTAAAATAATTTGTTTAGTAGAATTTGTGATATTTTCTAAGAAACACTTCGAGAAATACTTTGGTAGGTTAAAGATTATGATAAGAGGTACTACAATTATTACAATCCAGAAGAGCAACTTGTGTATCCGATAACAGATCTAAAAAAAAAACCAAAAAAAGATTGGTGATAGTCTACCATTTACCCATTCCGATAAGAAGATTAATTGTAATTTATTTATATTTTAATTAAATATTACAAATACCAGACAATAACCCAGTATAAATAGAAAATAATAATTTTTCATTTTCTAAAATTTTCCATCTTGTTCTATAATTTTTTTTTTAGTATTTTGGCACACCTACACACTTAAAATAATAACGCCTACACCGACAATAATTATTTTCTTCGAAGAATTAAAACATTTTTCTTCTTTTTTTTTTTGGCTGAGGATAATTCTGATAGTAAAACAGCAACGCTTTATTATTAATTTATCTTTACAAATACTTTTGTTTTATGCTATTTTTACTTGGGAACAAAATTATTTTGTTAAGTTTTGTTATTTTAAAAGCCAACAGAGAAAGTGTATTGTATTTCTAACTTTAATAACATTACTTAACATGATTTAAAATATCTTTTCAACCAGAACTAATAAGTTTATACTATTATTATTGTAATTATTTTCTCTATTGCAAATTGATGACGTAAATCGTTAATCTTTTTCGTCTTTCGATTTATTTTTTAAGATTAATTTTTTAATGAATGAAATCATGACTAATTTTGTGACGTTGAGCTTTATTAATTACTTTTTACTAGCTCTTGAAAATACTTGTTTGTTTTTTTGTTTATTAATTATCGTTTTTTTTTTGTTATTTTGAAATTTCCAATTGTAATACTTTGTGGAAAGGTAAAATAGTTAAATTTACCAGAGTAAATAACTTTGAAAATTGTTTTTTAAATTAATGCTTCTGTGTACATAGTTACATATCAACCTGTCTTTTAGTTATTTTCAGTTGCAATAATTACCCTAGTTTATAAATTTATTTATGCTATTTAAAAATAAATAATTATGATAAAAAGTAATATAAATTCTACATTATAGAAACTATTTTATTTTCGAACAATACTTTACTCTTTTTTATAAAAGGTTTTTGTTCTTTTTTTCGTTATGACTGCAATAGAGATTTTAGTGTTTATTAAAAAGAAAATATTTTTTATTTAATAAATATTTAATTAAATATATATTAAATGTAAACTTATTGTATAAATTAATTGTTACATTTTAAAATTATCTATTATTTAATCTTTAAAAACATACATTTATATTGATTATTCAACAATTATTTTTCATTCTAATCATAATTCATCTGGTTATTTTCAGTTTTGTTCAAAGAAATAGTTAAATAATCAAAAGAAGCAAGTAATACAAGCAAGAAATAAGTAATAAACAACTTAAATGGTTCTTTATGAAGGGTTTTATCTTTTGCGTTTTTTTGCGCATAATATAAATTATTGTTAATAATTTATCATTTTGATGAATTGAAAATAATAAACCAAAAATTTATTTATTATTATTATTTTTTTTTATTTTCTTTGTAAGAAAATTTTTAATCAAAAAGTAAATTTTCTAGTTCTTGTTTATGGAAAATTCATATATTAACATATGATCTTGAATTTTGTATTATTTGTGGTCGTTTATTATGTTTTTTTAAATATATATTTTCTTTCATTTTTGTAGGATGCTGGTTTATGTTTACGGGGTTTTTTTTTTGTTCTGTTTTGTTTTAAATATCAAGACATGTTTTGTAACAATTATTTATTATCGTTGCTGTTTCATTGTACACCGAGATAGAAGAATTGAAAAAAAAATTGAAACATTATCATAAACATTAAGAAAATCTTAGGGATTTTTCTTCTTCGTTTCTATATCACAATACGTTATGTTAGGTTGTGCTATCGTTCGTTACAGTTGCTTTTTATATTAACATTACTGTTAATATTTTATGAGTAAAAACAGCTAAACAACCGTAGCGAAAATACATTGTATATATAGATTGTTTTGCTTATATAGAAATATATGGTAAATAAGCAACCAGAAAAAGATTAAATTTTATGAAGTAACAAAAATCAGAAAAATAGCATATATAGAGTAAAAATGGGAAAAGGTTCATCCCTTTATCCTTTGTAGTCCTATATATTTTACGTGGCACATGTGTTTGTTATTATTATTTTTTGTTAAACATAAATGAAGAACATTGAATGGAAATAGCGCACACGATATGCTTTTTATTTCTATTTACTTTTCTATCTTTTTACTCAGTTTATTCAATTTTTTTATGCTTACTACATTTAATATTAATATTTGTGTCAAAGGTTTTGATTTTTGGTGCTTTTTTATTGAAAAAAAAGAAAGAAAAACCTTTTATACCTTTTTTTTATGTATGTGTTTTGTTTTACATAAAAATCCCTTTGCGACGGATATTTTTTCGTTTTTTATTTAAGTAATTGATAATAAAATATAATAAATTTTAAAAATATTTTTGAACTTTTTGATAAATGTGTTAATAAAAAAATGTAGCAAATGAAAGGTTTTTTTTCTCCAAAACTAAATGAAATTCCATTCAATGGAATTTTGTTGAGCTTTAAGCTAGTTACATAGTTTATAAAGCTTTATTTAGTAAAATAATTAATAAAAAAATATTTATTTGGTTTCGGTGGATGCAAAACAAGAAATCTAATTTACAATTACGACTTTCATTTGCATTGGCGACTAAATGACGTTTATTAGATGAAATTGAAACGGCTTGTTGAGCTTATACAATTAAATATACATTCTGAGTAATGCAATCCAAAATACTTTGAGTAGAATAGTGTGTTAAACATTAAATAAATAATATTTAATTACAAAAACTTATTAATTATTAATTAAACATAATCACATATTACTAAATTAATAATATTAAAGTCTTAGATTTCATTTCAGCTTTAATGTGTGAAGCTGTTGCTTAACATTTAATATATCAGACAAACTTTATCAGAGACACAGAATATATTATTTAAGACACACGTATTATCTCTACCGGTTCGTTATAACCCTGCAATTAATTTGTTTACATTTACTTTATATTCATTATTAATTTAAATACCTTAATTAAATTGGATAATTGTTTTAATATTGAATAATAACATAGAATATACACATAATATTATTCAATTACTTGTTTAATTATTCATTTTAATTAAAGCACAATTGATTAATTTTGTTAAAATAATAATAATATTATTATTATTTTCAAACCATTATTGATTAGATAATACTAATAAACAAAAAAACGAAAGCTTTAATTAAAATCGTGACAATACTTCTTAAAATACCTTTTTGTTATTTTTTTAATAGAAATTTTTTACGAATCCCCCAAAAAAAATGATCGGCTCTGCCAAAATTCAATTGATTATTACATAACTGAGAAACATTTCTTTTATAAAACCATTGGACAATGAAATTAGTTGTTTTTGTGAAATAATAATTTGTTTTCATTCTACTTGTCATGTTAAACTAAAAATTCCAACATAAATTTGATTGTCATTTTTCTTTATTGTCTTTTTCATTTTATAAACAGAAAGATGAGGAAAAAAATACCAAACATTCCATGCTTTGTCGTCTAAAAAAAGAAGAAAAAAACCGGAAATATTCTTTACAAGCTCGGCAGTCAGGTAACCAAGTTAAACATTTTTTTTCACAATAACATTATATTAGCAATGGTTTTTACTGAGAATTACATAATAATTACATTTGGAGAAATTGAATTTTGTCTAGTTTGATTAGAAAAGAAATTTTAATTTCCTCGTTATCACTTGGAAAAATAAAAGAATTTAGCATTTGTAATAAAATTACTTTCGCTCATTGTTAACAGTAAACGAAGCAATAAATCTTTTTCTAATATAACTGCAAATAACATTTCTGAAATTGGAAATATTTTATTTAATGCTATTATATTGTATTCGTATATTTAAGACTCTTAATGGGGATTATTCAGTATGATTACGGTTTTTATAATATTTTGATTAAATTTAGTATGTAATTAACTTTATTTTATGAATTTTTAACCATGATAATGGGCACAGCCATTTTTCAATAAACAAAAATTAAAACACATTTTTTTTTGTCAAAGAGAATAAATAAAAAGAAAAAATACGAAATATTTTCACACGCAAGCATACAGGTGACATTTTTATTAGATTTTTTATTTTTCTTTTAATTTAAAAGCAATAGGTTTAGTCGTTACAAAAAAAAGTCCTTTTATACCCCACAAATCAAAATAAGTGGGATTTTGGTGGTTATAAAAAAAAAATCTACTTTGTTTTGATTTATTGTAAATTTGAGATCCCAACAGTATCATAAAATTGGTTGTTCGAATGTAATTTAAAGGGTTGTTGTAGCTATTGTTGCTATTTTCATTTATTGAAAGACAATAAAATTTTTTATTATATAAATTTTGATGGTTTTATTGTTTTTCTATCAACTGTTGAATTTTTATTGATGTTTTTATTTATTTTATTCGATGTTCTAATGATATTTGTAGATATTTTTTATTTGAATTATTTATGTTCTACATAGAGAATATATTGGTATTTTGCGATAAAATGTAATTGAAGACAAGTATTAAAATGCATTTTACAAAAGTTGATATAAAGTTTTATTTTGTGATTTAAAAAACTGGCAATATAAAGTTCTTTTTTAAAGAATCTTTTTTTTTTTGTTACAGTCTTTGCAAAATATTAAAAGGTATTAACGTATAAAATGAGATTCTTACTCACTAGTACTTAGAACCATTTACCAACTCTTTCTTTATTTAAATTGTTTTCTTTTATCATGAATACCAAATTTTTAATTAAGAATTATGTAAAGTATATTATAAATGATATTAAAAAATTTAATATAAAAATATATTTTCGTTTTTTAAATATGAATTTATGAGCGCCTAAATCACATAATTAGTAAGATATTTTTATATATTTATTTAAGAAATTGATTCAGTAAAATTTTTATTTTAAATTTATCAAATTATATTTTTTGTAAGAATTATTGATGCTTTGATATTTAATAAAAAATATATATATATATATATTCTTTACATTATTTATAGCTCTAATATCGTTGTACGTTAATAAAATAATTACAAAGTTCAAATAAAAATAAACATCTTATTTCACATGAATTTATTTGCTAATCTCTTTATGTTTTTCTTTTCTTTTTTTGTTTAATTTAAAATCGAAAAGGATTTTAATAGTATTTATAATAACTGAAAAGTAAATAATATTTTCCTTATATATAATATATATAAATAAATCAGAACATTTAATTTGAAATATATAGCTGCCGGGCATACATTAGTATGCGGTTTTGTTGAATAAAATATTATAATTGTTAAAAGCGGTTCATGTCATATATATATTGATATGTAATATATAAATATATATTTTAGTAGAACCAACATTCAATCATCTATGCTACATGCCCTCATTTTATTTACATTAAATTTTAAGCAGAAAAGCATGCAAACGACAGATTTAAATAATGACATTAATTCTCTACTCTTTAAACAGACGAAGAATTTTGGAATTCAGCTCATGTAGAACACTTAAAAAATGGTAAAAAGTAAAACGAATTTTATTTTTTCCCATAATGTTTACTACATTCAGTTTTACTTAAGTTAAATATTCCTCGTGCTTTTATTTATTTATATATCGATTTCATATGAAATTCTTAAAATTTTCACCTAAGAAGACGACCGTCTTGAAATATTTAAATAAAAACAAGAAACGTTTCTACATAATAATAAAAATGATCAAATATTATGTTATAAACGTTAACACACTTCTTAAACATCTACTTTACCTTGAAGAAAAAAATGTTTTTTTATACGTATTATTCATTTTTTTCCCCGAATATATGTTCTTTAAATTCTGTTTCTATGTTGGTCGCGTGTTATTTATAACTCATACAGCCATGCATAATATATAACTCTGTCAAATGCCTTGCGATCATCTAAGGGTTAAAATCAAAATAAATATTCATTTTTCTTTTACAATTTATTCTCATTTTCAAATAGAAATATCTCCTTGTGTAGGCTTAAAATAATTTCAAGAAAAATACTCATTAATGATAATTCATTATTTTCATTTAAAATAAAAAACCAAAAGTGGGTAAAAAATACAGCACTTTGTTTACAATAAATATAAAAGAATAGAAGAAAAAAGACGAAAAGACATAAATAAACCGTCTTTAAAACAAAGCATCAATGTGGTGATTTAAATATCTATCATTAACAAATATCTTATAATCTTCAAGATATTTTTAATTACTTAAAACTAATGAAAATTAAAAATATATTTATATACGTATAAACGACGAAACAAATAACACTTTTTATCGTTTTATTTTGTCTTCTGCTTGTGCTGGTTGCTATTCGTGCTTGTTTTTCAATGTTGCTACTGTACGTTGTCATGTCATCATCGTGGATTAGATTAAAGAGATTTACATATTTATTTATAAAGAAATAAGAAAATAAAAACAGATTCATTAAAAATCTATTTTTAATTATAATTAAAAGAAAATTTTAATAAAACTTTATCGTTTTTTCTTTTTTATTGTTTGTTGCCCACAAAAAAAGTTTTTTTTTTACGTGCAAAAAGCAACAAAATTCCACTTTTAATCGTTTTTCACATTTTCTTACTTATGGCTTATATTTTTCAATAAAACCATCTGGTTTTATAACATTATTATTTTTTTTTTTGGTTTTACATATAAACATATTTATTATGATTATAATAAAAATAATAATATTAACAGATGAAGTAATAAAAACAATTTGTGACACGAAATAAAAGCATGGAGATAAAGCATAAATAGTAACAATGACATTGTGCGTGTTCGTTAAATTCGCTTAAAGTATAAATTGAAGGAGAAGAGTAAATGACAAGGAAAAATATGTATATGTATGGATTAATGTATGTGAAATTAATATTTAAATTTGTTTAAAGCTGCCAGTGAAGTAACAATTTTATTTCGTTTAGGATAATTTTTATCAATGGATCACTGTTACGTGTCATAATTTTTGGTTTTAATTTTTGCTACATTTAACTTGTGGTAACAAGAAAGTTTATTTATATATTTTGTATAAAAATAAACATTTAATTTACCGATTAATACCGCAAAATTATGCTAGTATAAACGATATAAGTAAATTTATATGTTTTAAAGTTATTCACGTTGTTTTTCTTGATGGTTTTAGACTTCTTAAATAAATTGGTTTCATAGTATTATTATCAATTTTATACCATAATGTTTTACTTGATGAAATTAACCTAATGAAACATATCCGTGACATAAGAAATTCATTACAAAGAAATGAAATTATTTACATTTTTCTTTATGTGACATTTCCTTAAAAGCTTACTTGAACACTTTTTTCGGTTAAATTTCATTTTTCCTTGAATAACGTAGGTCAATATTGGAAGGAATATTACTCAACATTGATAGATGACGGTTTACTTGTAACTTGTTTTCTTTTATTCATTTTTTGATGTTAAAAAAATAAAGTAAAAGCCATCAACACACTTTCAGTTTTGAATTTCAGCACGTAAAATAAATTTTTGTTTGCGTCAGAATTAATTTATCACCACCTATATATACTATTTTTTTTTTTTTGGCAGCCTTTAAATATCCTTTCGCATTCCATAAAACCATTTACGTAAAATGTTAACGATAACGTTAACGTTAGCATTGACATTAAGATAACTTTCGTGTTTGTTCTATGATTCGGAGTGATAAAAGTAAATTATAAAAATAAAAAAAAAAATTTTATCCATCCCAAGTGACCAATATTTATTGATAAAAAAAAAAAGAAAATATTTCTTATTTCGCCAAACCAACCATCTGCGCATTTTAATTTTAAGCAATTTTTCAGTTGGTTTTTTTTTGCTGTTGTGTGTTTGTGTTTTGAATAACGATATCGTTTATAAAAACAAATCAAGGAAAATAAATGGAAAATTGATTGATTGTCATGGGCTGAAGTTTTGTTCTTTGTTTTCTGTTCCTTTGGGATTATTTTTCTTTTTGTAATTTAAATAAATCAATAAAAAAACAATCATTAATTTTATTTTTAGAATAGAAACGGTTGACAAATAGCATAAACCAGGTATCAACAATAACAAACGTCTAGACTGACTACTATCCACTGCTTTCTTTATTAAAATGAAACAATTTTCTATAGCGTCTCGATTAATCAAAAATTATAAAAATTTCCTTGAATGTTATTCCTTGATAACAAATTATTATAAAAAATAAAATTATCCGCTTTGCTACCCACATCAAAGGGTTTTTTTTATAGCTAACAATGCCGTTTTATAAAAATAAATTCGCCGTTAATTTTTGCCATTGAATTGAATTTATGTTCCTATTTGACAGGTACCGAAAATGAATCAGCAGTCCTTTATCAAAATGAAAAAAAAAAAATCATTTATTTTCTCTCAATATTTTATAATTGAAGTAAAAATAATATTCATAACGTTTTTATGATTTTAATGGAGGAAATAATATTATTTATAGCATAAATTTAAAACGATTTATCGTATTCTGCAAATAATTTTTTTGAAGTAAATTACTGTACTGTGCCATTAAGTTGTAAAATAAAAAAGCATTAAATCGTAACGAATCGTTATAAGCGAACATGTTTTTAGACAATTCATTGGACAATAATAATTCTATAAATAAATTTTAAATACAAGATATATAGTAAATGCTTTTGATGGAATTGATTTGTTAATAAAAAATGACATAAATCAAAATATAATACAAAAGGTGTAAAAATCAATTAATCAAAATATACAAAATTATTGATTTTTTAAGTAATAAAAAGCTTATTTTTTAAGAATTTGTATGCGATGATAATCTAGCATTTATAAAGGATAATATTTGATTAGTTTCTTAGAAAATAATTTATAAGTATTTAAGAAATTAAAATTAATAATAAAAATATTAATTATTCAAATAAAACATTTCCCAGAAATACTGTCCTTTATAAATAATATATTATTATTGTTTTATGCTTGATAAATAGACAGCGTGTTAAAACAATTAAATAAGATAGCCAATAAAATGTCAAAACTCTTGAAACTCAACGCTACTTAAATTAAAACACCACAAATAATAGTAATTAAAAGTGTGAATAAATCTTTTGAATTTTAATGAAATTATTCTTCGAAATAGCACAAGATCACGAGAAAAGATTATTTTTTGTTTTTCTCTTTATCATTTAATAGAATTCTTAATGAAAATAAATAAAAATTAATTTACCATAAATAAGGTAAATTAAAATCCTTGACTTTCTATGTATAAATTTTTGTAATAAAAATAAATTAATTCTAATAGTGAAAATTATTATTATTATTATTATTATTATTATTTATATTGTTTCTGACTGAGTATTTCCGTAATACTTGCTGTTTCTTTTATTTATAAAAAATATTATTATTTTATGGTTGATAAGTAAGACATCATGCTAAATGGTAAATGTCATCGTGCTGTGTTACTGTTTAATCAATCTTTTCATATTTTTTTCATATAAAAAAGAGAAAGAAAATTCATTTTACAGGCTTTAACGTGTAATTGAAACATAATTTTGTCGTTTAAATGTTTTTTTTTTAAATTTTAATGAAACATTAATAAATTTTCCAAGGATTGAATTTTTAAATGTTAAAAAACATTTTCATAAAATTTCTGTTGATGATAATCACGTAAAGGCAACATTTCTTTTAAGCAAACAAAACGACGTTACTTTCTATTATGTATAATGAAAGGGCGATGGCCTATTAAATAGAATGACAAAAAACGGCGGCTAACTGTTTGATGATGTTTAAATGGTAATGATAATGCTTATGTCAATGTTAACTATAATGATTCTACGTCTTGTATATTTTATTTTCAGAAGTTTCGTGCACATTATTACAATCAAAGTGCTAAAATGTTTTCCGGAAATAAGGCTCTTTTTTATTTTTAACATTAGATAATTTTATTGTTATTTTAATTTTAATTTTATTGAGAAAATATAAAAGTGTTTATTTTATTATTATAATTATGTAATAATGTTGAACCAGACAAGACAATTCAATCTTTTTTCTGTATTGTTTTTTAATGATTTTCATCATCATGCAATTAGAAACCTTTTAACGCTTAATAATATATTATTTATAATAATACTTTTTATTTGTTATATTTCTGAGCGTATTATTAACCATAATTAATGATAGCATAATATCTATGAATATTTTATTAGTTACAAACCGATAATTTTTAATGAATGAATGATTTATGCAAATTATAAATATTTGGAATTAGTTATCTAATACTCTATGCAATAACAAAATACTTTTACTGGAATAATTAATACAAATATAGAAGTTATTTCTAAATGAAAGATATTTTTACAATTTTTTAAACTTAATAATTAAAACAAAGTAAAATTGCATTAATAATTTAATAAAACCTGGTATAAGTGGTATAATACTATATATAATATTTTTACAGAACCCCGTAACCAAAATAAATGATTAATGAATAATAAACTGAAATTACAATTTTCAACTGATAATTATCAAATTTATAATTGATTAAATTCGATTTTCTAATATGAAAATTCATTTATATTTTCTATATATGGAAATTAGGTCAGTAATATGTTATTTCATTATAAATTTATATGTTATTTTCTTAATAAACCTAAAAGTTTCAAACTATTTAACTCTATCAATGATAAATATTTGCATTATGATTTATTAATTATTTAATATATGTGATTTCATATATTTTATTGCAATTGTTTACGTTTTTCAACTTTTGTATAACACTTCTGCTATCTTTATTGTATACGAATGAATTTAACATGTTTTCATTAGACATTATAATACATTTTCTATTTTCTATATCATATTATATAACAATATGATAAATTGTCATCGGGTTTATCGTATTTAAGAAACAATTTTTTGAATAACATCGCTTTTTTATATTTTATAACATTAAAAATCCTAATAAATTAGATAACAAAACACTCTGCTACAAGCAGTTAATATAAATAATAGAAAAACCAAAAATTTATTACATTTTCATTAAAAGAATGTTTAAAAGAAGAAAGTAAAAAAATAAACATTTCTATAAAAATACCCGAATACTAAATAGCTTAGTGTATTTGTCTATTAATCCTGCCTACAAAAGAAATTCGGTTTTTATCTGTTTACTTTTTATCTATGCGTAGTATGATTAGAGAGTCAGTGCTCCTTTTCATTTAAATAATAATTTTATCGCCTCCTTCTATATATATATGAAATAAATAATTTTCCTAAAGAAAGTGTAAATAATGTGAGCAAAAAAGGAACAAAAATAAACTCAACAAAACAAAATTAAAGAAAAGAAAAGAAAATAAAAGAAAAATGAAAAAAAAAACACCTTTTAGTTAAGAAAATAAAAATGCGCAGATTAACCGTTCTTAAGATGTTTTTTTTATATTCTATTGTTGTTGCCTATTTTTCACAGTTAAGTAGATTTTTTTTTATATATTTTTGGTTCAAAACTGTCTTATAAACACCCCACAAATAAACAAAAAAAAAATGAAAACAAAAAATTTATTTTGATAAAAGATTTTCTCCGTAATAATATAATTGTCGAAATCTTTGTGTCAACAAAAGAAAATAATCATAATCCTTATGACTGAATGAGAAAATAATATTTTATATATTTATATTTTACCTTTATTCTTATGTAGAAATGTTCTACACTGAAATATTTATGAAATGGTTTTTTTTTCTTTATTATATAAATTTTAAATCCATAAAATTATCGCTTTTTATTGTTTTTTATGCTTTTTTATTTCTTCGGTTACGTAAACATAATTATAATGATTATAATGAGAATAATTAATATTTTGAAATAAATTTCTGCTAAAATTTCTTTTTATTTTTGCCAACAAATATTGTTTATTTTTTGTTTTTAAGTATTTAAGGGAATTTATTTCATTATATATAATATTTTCGTTTAAGAAGTATTTAATTTTCGGATTTATTAAACGAAATTATTGTGCATCGTTTAATATATATCTTACCTGCTAAAAGCTTTTGCAATTTCCGCTATGAACACATATAAGAAAGAAAACTAACAGCAGGATTTAGCTTGAATTACATTAATATTATAACAGTTTTAGTTCTTAAAGAGTTTAATGCATCTTAGTGTCTAAGTATCTAAAATGTAAAAACACACATGTTTTATCCTTTCGTAAAATTATGATTAAAGCAAAATTGAAAACTTTACAGGATTTTCACTGTAAATTAAGAAAAACACAAAATAATTCATTTTTTTTATATTAATCACCTCGAATTTCTAAGTAACAAAATAAAATCTAAATTTAATAGACCGAAAAGCTTTTAAATAATTTTAAAGAAAAATCATGATAAAAGAAAAATGATAAAATATTTCTGGTGTGCATAGATTTTTGTTTAAAATTTTCCAAATAATACAAAAAATAAACAGCTTAGAAAATCATAACAACAACTTAACAAAAATATATAGAAAAAAATAGAAATCTGTTGTTTATTTATTTACGTTTTCCTTTTTTATTATAAAACTAAGGAAATGTAAAGTCATGTTTTGTATTATTTATAAAATTTTATTAGAAAAACGTGCAAAAATAACAAAGCTAAGTAGTAAATAAGGATATAAGAATTGTGTGTTTTGATAAATGAAAAATGAAGCAGTTATACATAGTAGTCGTAGTAGAAAAATAAATAAAAATGAATTTTACAGTAAAAAACCACGGCAAGTAGAACTTTCGTTATGCTTTAGGATAATGATTTATTATTAGCAGCCATGCAACATGTTAATGATACTAATTTTTTTTTTATTATTTTGTATGCCTTGCTTTATACAAGTAAAATTGTTTTGAAACGTTTTTTACTGCTACTTCGTTTATAATTATGATATTGTTTTTTTTCTTGTAATTTATTTATTTAAGCTGTCTTTGACTATGCAGTGTTAATGTCAGCAAATTTTTGTTGTATTTTTTTTTTTGTTGAAAGTAAAAACTAACGAACGATAATTAAGCCAAGTAAATATAGTTAAACTAGTGTTTTTTTTCAGTTGTTTTTTGTTGTTGTTGTTATAGCTTGCTTTGGGCAAAGTTTCATTTATGTTACTACATAATTTGTTTGTGATTATAATGCTTAAAAGCACTGCTAAAAGATTCATGCTTTACTACTCCCATCGCTCGAATTACACGATAATTACGTTATATTCAATTATCGTGCAATTTTATACTTTTATTTACCTTTTAAACAGCTTTTGGGCGTGTGTGTGTGACTCTATGTTTAAAGAGCTTTGAGTGTGAATTGGTTTTTTATAGCGAATTTTTTTTTGTAATAAAAAAATTTATAAACAAACAAATCGTTGAAGAAAATTTGTCAAAGTTGAAGAAAATTAACTGATAGCAAAAGCTTTGCTCATTTACTACATCAAAAAAAGAAGAAAAAATAAATAAAATTTAATACAATTTAGAGCACCTATATAAAACAAGCTTATTATTATTATTTATAAAATGTCAACGAATCATTCTGATTGATTTCATTAATAATAAAAAAATTTTATTTAATTTTCATTTTTATTTATTTTATCACAAAATAATTGCTTGGGGTTACGCGTGTTGTGATTTCAATTCCCTAACCAATTAAATGAATTTTAATTTTTTATTATTATTATTATTTAAAGCTCTGCTATATTATATATATATATATATATATATATATATATATTATATTTATTTTGCAAACTCATGTATAGTATTAATATTCTTTATTGATTTATTTGTTTAAATATTTTTCGAACCATAAGAATTATTATGATAAAGAAAAAATAAATCTTTTCGCAGAAGAACTTAGTGAAAATCAGAGCAGCAGTAATATTACTCTGTTTGTGTCTTTATTATAAAATTTTTTGATTTTGTTGTTGAGGTTATTGCTGTTATTTATATTGATGGTTTCAAGTCATATACACATGTTTAGTTTTTTGTGGTTTTATTCTTTTGTAAAATTCAATAGAAAACCCTTGCATAGATCATACAGTCAAAATAAACAGTACAATCGCAGTGTTTTTAATGCAAAAAAATAACGTAAACGGTTATAAATATATTGAGTAACAAAAAGGTTACATTTTTAACCATAAAATCGTTATATTTTGTATAATTAAAGCTAGATAGCAAATAATTATTAAATTTAATGCGATAAAAAAATAAAATCAATAAAAATTAACTAAATGTAAAGGATATTACAATTTTTTTTTTTATTTCTTAAAGCTTATTTTCTTATTTCTTATAAGATTTTCGTTTTGACGACAATCAAATATATGTATATATTTTTGCAATGTTTTTCGTTTCTTTAACAAGCTATTATCGTTTCCCCATTGTAAAGTATCATCATCATTTTTTTTTATTTTTTTTTTTTATCTTTATTGATTGATGATAAAATAATATATTTATTGTTATAATAAAATTACCTTAGTTGTGATGTTTTATTTTGTGTGTTTTATACTGTCTGAATTTACAAATTTCTATATAAACGATATAAGCTAAATGTAGTATCTACTCATACCATATCTAAATATATGTACTGGTGATACTCGTGTTCTTGTTTTATTAAAAAAATAAGATAAATAAAAAAAAAACTTGATATACATAAGAAATGAAAAGAAAAAAAACTGAAAAGCTTTTTGTTTTGTATTTTTTTTTTCCTTTTTTCTTTTCCTTTAAGAATAAGAGAATTTTTGTTTTATTTTTTTTTTATTATCTTGTATTAGAAATTAGATCAATATTCATCGTATATTTTGAAATCAATTCTGTTGTATCTTTAGAATATTAATATATTTATTTTTCCTGAAAATCAGCAATATAATTTCATTATATTTTACTTTTGTTTTACTTTCTCCTTCAACATTTTCCTTTATATTATTATTATTTTTTTTTGCTACAGATTGCGTTTTATTTGAAGAGAAATATAAACTATAATTCCCTTTTGAGATAGATATTGCTATTTTACTGAGCGATTATGTGTATATTCTTTAGAAAGCTTTTAAACTATTGCATTTGCGGTGCAAATTTAATTAGTTACATAAATTAGTATTATCAAAGAATTAACATTAATTAAATTAATTGAATTTTACAATATTTACAGGATTTACGATAATTATAGGATAATGTACACCATTTTCAAGAAAATAAATTTAATTTTTATCTTAATAAAAAAATCCAAAGATGAAAATTTACATTAAATATTCTCTGCTAATCAAAATTCATCTATACCAAAATTTCTTATTTTTTTTATTTTTACTTGTTTCACACACACAAATATACACACAATTGCTTGTTTATTTGCATTTTCCGGGGGTTTTTTTAGGCTTGTTGCTGGATAATTTAATAACAAGTGATCGATTGCAAAAAATTGTAGAAAAATGTTTGTTTGTTTATTTATTATTTAAAATTTAATTACGGAAAAGTGACGCAACAAAAAAACATTATCATTATTGTGAGTATTTAATTAATTGATTTTACATTTTTTATTATGAGGAAATATAAGTTAAGCTTGCCTAATGGTAGTTGTATTATGTTAAAGATTATTGTTGTATAGTTTTAAAGCTGAACATTTTATAATCAGATATATATGCTACAGAAAAAATGCTTTAAAAACTACATAATTGGCTTATAGTCATATAAACAGATTAATTATGTTTTCATAAAGTTTTTGTTAAAAAAAAAATAGAAAATTCCATTGTCGCTGAGTAAGCACACCGCGATCAATTTTTCTTTTATCAATTTTTTTTTTTCATTATTATTTATTATTTTCATCCGATTAAATTAACAATCTGGGCGCGTTTCTCGTTATTATTATTTTATTTATTTCATAGTCAATATTCGATGAATTTTTTTATGACACAAAACAAATGTATTATTTTTGATTAAGGTTTCTTTTTTTAAGAATTTATTTCAATGTAAAGAGTGACATGAATATTTGCTTCAATAAAAAATAAATAAATAAATTAAATTATGTAGAAGCGCTGTATTGACACTAAATGCAAATAAGAAGGTGTTTTTGTATTTAAAAAGTTCATTTAAGTTATCATGATAATAGAAGATTAAAGTAAAGTAAATAATCTGTTTATAAGCTTGGGAAAATGTAAATTTTTTCTGTTATTCAATAATGGTTTGTTTATTAATAATTAAATTATTTTAATCTATAATCTCTAGATTAATTAGTTTCTTGCTTCTTTGTTAATAAAACTAAGTAAATATAGATAATTGATGCATAATAACAGTTTTGTTATTGTAATGTTGATTTATTTACTAAAAAAAAGGTACGTACAAGGTATGGTCTATAGAAGACCTTTTAGTTAAAAAATATTTTGTTTTTACGTTTTACTGCAGGTGAAAGGTGAGCGTAATATCGTCATAATAATAATGATAATAATAATAATAATAATAATAATAATAATAATAATAATAATAATATATTTTATCACTATTACTACAAGTGCTACTCTAACCCTCATCATTTTAATAGAACCACACACTTTGTGTTGTTTTTAACCTTTATTTTGTTGCAAAAACAAAGAATAAAAAAAAAATTACCACCTGTGTTATATCTGTCGCTTTGTAATTGTGTTTAATGTTTTGAAGGTCCTAGTCTCTTGTCTATACATTTCATCAGAAATAGAATAAAAACTAATAATAATAATGATAATAATAATAAAAAAGGACAATCATATATATATATATATATATATATATAAATAGCATATATATATATATATATATATATGCTATTTATAGTTAAGTGCGGTCACGCACAAACTAACATGATCAAACTACCAATTACTTCTTCATAATACCATGGTGACACGCATAGTTTTTATTAAATAGGATTATTTTATTATTATAAAAGATTATTTTGATAAGACTCACAATTGATTGCTAAATTTATTTTCATAGTAAAAATTGTTGTTATTACATAACTTAATATTAATTTACTATTTTTATTTTAGAATTCAATGCTGTGCTAAGTATAGTCAATGTCATTATCAGCCAACAACCTAGATCGCTTTTAATCATGAAATAAACAAGTCTGACTTTCCTTAAATTGCATATATATATATATAGATATTTTGTTTTTTATTTAATAAACAGTATTTAGCCAGAGGTCACTTTGTAATGATTTTTTAACGACATCGTTATAACTGTTATAATTTACTTAAAGAATAAAGATATGCATTAAAGTATTTAAGAAGAATATTAACACTTCAAAAAAACATTATTAAAAAAAAAAATTATTAATATTCTTAAAGCGTTATTGAAATAAATGTAAAAGAAAATTTTATTAAATTAATACTGATAATATCGAAACAATTTAATTTAAATTTTAAGTTTTATTAAATATTTTTAGTTAAGTATTTCCGTTTTTAAGAAAACAGCAACTCTTGAAACTGTGTTAGCCAATTAGAATATATATTATATCAAATTAACAAATTTAACCAATTTTGATTGGTGATGCTAATTTCCTACGGAAATTAACTATACAATTTATAAATTCTGTCGGGATTAAGGTTTACCTGTACCAAAATTTTACGAAAAATCACTAAAACTGTTGATCATATACTTTTTGGTGAATTTTTATTTCACTATATTATTATCAGGATTAAGTGGCTTAATTTTGTGTACAAATTTTATTAAACTAAAGACAATTTGTAAGCACATCCTGTTAACCACATCCTGACCCTTATATTAAATTAACTCTAAATAATAACTCTTATCCGTTTGTTCGGCCAACAAGAAATAAAATGTAAATTCGGTAATAAATAAGCAAATCAATAGTTTTCCGGTTAGATATTTTGTTTTTCTGTTTTTTTTTTTTTTCGAAGATTTTTTTAAAGCAATGCAAAATTCAATTTTAAAGACCTTAGTGATGAAATAAATACCCAAATCAATGTCATTTTTATTAATTTGTTAATTTTCCGTTTTGTTTTTTTATCTTAAAAAAAATCATCATTTTCATCTCTCGCCTTTCTTTTTTTTTGGTAATAAATTTGCATTTAATTATCGCGTTAATCGGATGTTTGTTTTTGTTTCCCGGCTTGTTTATTTTATGAAAAACAAAAACAAAACAACAAAAATTGCAAAAGAAAAACTTTTCGAATTTTTTGATTTAATTAAGTTTTGTGTTTCCTGGCATTATAAAAGCTTTTTGTTTGTGCTTTTATTCATTATTTACACGAATTTTTTTACTTGTTTGTTTTTAATAAATAAATAAAAAAAGAGAAGAAAACCCAAATAAATTCATTTGCTTTTTGCTTCCGCATTTAATTGTCGCCATCGTGAGATTTTTATTTTTCTTACCCTTTATGCTTTCTTTTAGCTTCAGTTTATATGCTTTCACTTTGCTTTATTTTTACTTTATTTTATTGATTTTATTATAATTATTATTATTTGTTTTTTATTTCCGTTTCTTGAATTTAATGTCTACCCGGGTTTACGTATCCTGTTCTTTATTTTATCACTATATTGTGTTCCTTATAATTTCACTCGTTTCTTATATTTTCATTTCATTTCATTATACTCTGCAAGACTAATAATGTTTTTACTAATTTAATTGTCTGCCAAAGTATAATAATTATTTTATTTGCTATTTTGCAATAGAGAAACAAATAGAGTATTCTGGGGGATTTATTTGTTATTTTATTTCACAAATTTTTTTTATTTTTATGACATTTACTAATGCAAATTTTCCGACTGGCGACAGTTGTCAGATCTGATGGTTTCTCATTCTTTTCTTTATTTTTAATTATTTTAATTATTATATATTTAATGGATATTTTCCTCCTTGATTTGGTTGACAATAGAATTTATATATACAGAAATTTATTCTTTCATTTTTTTTTTTATAATTCTAAGCGAATTCCGTTTTTTTTTTCTCTCTCTTTTATTATCTTTTTTATTTTTTAATGTCACCGACAGATAAATTTATTTATTTAAAAGTTCTTTGAATTGAAATAAATTAAATGCGATTTTTATATATTTTATTAAAAATTCTTGATTTTCAATTTTTTTTTTAAATAAATATTATTTTTCATATAAGAAAAATCTATTTCCTTTCAATAATAACTTTTTATTTGTTATTATATTTTTATTAATAGAAAATGCAGTTGATTTGTTCAATGAATGCGGTCATAGTTATTGAATGAGAATTTTCTTCTTATCGACTATTTCTATAGATCCTGTACAATTAATTAATTATTAACAACATGAAGAAAATATTAAAAAAAAAATGCTTAAAAGAGATTACACTTAATATAGAAAAATGTCTCAGCAAAGTATTATCATCCCTATGAAAATATTCAACGAAATAAAAAGATAAAAATTCACAAAAATTATAAGAATTCATCTCCCTTATGACATTATTAAAAATAATAAGCAAAGAAAATACAACAACAAACATTTTTATTTAAAAATAAATAATAAAAAGCAAAAAAAAAAAATACTGGAAAATTTGCTTTCTAATAACAAAAATTCTTATAAAGTCAAAAATATAAAAAATCTTCTTACATGATTTTTTTCTTTTTTTTTTGATGTTTATGCAAATCATTTAGCAACATTTACATGAAGTTTATTTGACATGAAATTTATTTAAGTCAAAAATGTACATTTAATATGATTAAACAATATAATTTGTGTTGTTCATTTAATGTTTGCATTTTTATTTAAATTGAGATGAAATAAGGCATAGAAATCAGTATGTTTAGTAGTTTCCATTATTTATTTATTTTTTAATTAAATTTATTTAATTTTTTTCTTAGAATTAATATTATTAGAAAAAAATAGATATTCAAGGAAATTCATTTAAACATCAAAATGATTTGTTAACAAAAAAATAAAATAAATAAAAAACTGAAAGAGGATTGATGAAAAAATTCATTAAATTAAACATCTAACACCAAAGAAAAATCATTAATCGTTTAAAATAATTTTCGTCGAAAGTTTTTCTATCAAATTATACAAAAAAAGCGCAAAAATTTATTGAAACTTTTTCTTGTTCTTTGTAAGAAATAAATTAGAAATTTTTTATTTTATTTAATTAGAAAATGCTTGTTTTCTTTTTTTTTCTTTTCTTTCTTAAATTCTTTGTAATATAATTTTTGATTTAATCAGGAGCAGAAAATTTCACATAAATCACAATAAAAAAAATTTTTTTGTTTTAAAGCCAAAGGTCACATATATCGAAAAAAAACAAACAAATTTGCTAAATAATGAATAGATGAAATTAATTTTAATAATGAAAATTAATTGAGTAAAAACGATACACATTGTCACGTTAAGTAATTAAAATTGTTTTTTAGTCATTTTTCTTCTAAAAAAAAATAAATTTTCTTTTTAAAGGATTTTATAACTCGACACAGTACATCCTGTCGTCGTACGGCCTATAGCACAACTAAAATATTTCAGTAAAAATAATTACTTTTTTACCAGTCTCATTTATATTTTTTTAAACAAATATTTTGCTGCACAGAGTTTGTATTTTAGGCAAAAATTCTCTTTTCTATCAAAGCTACCAAAAAAGAAAAACAACTAAGAGTTGCGTTTCCTATTGAGTTGTTTTAAATCAAAAATAAATTAACAAAGTAAGTTTCCGGCACAGAATTTAACGCTGCGTTAAAAAGCTATCAGTAAGTCACAAGCAAACGAATAATAAAAATATCAACCAACATCCGTGTGCTTGTTTTTATTCAACTATTAAATTTCAATTATATAAAATTGATCTGTTTTATTAAGTAATTAAAAATATTTATTATCGTCACTAAGTGCTATAATTTTTTTTTTAATAAAATAAATACAGTAGCTAGTCAAAGATTTTGATCAAAATAAAAGAAATTTTCAGAAAAAAAAATATTTTTTTATGTAAGAAACGCGTGAAAAATATAAATTATTTAAAAAATTCTTGAATTAGTTATTGTTTAGATTATAGTTTTTTTTATATTGCAGGCAAATTTTTCATTTTATACCATTTTCTAAATGAAAACAACGCAGTGCTGTGTATTATACTGAATAATATTAGATGAATACAGAATATAATAATCCTTACACTATAAAATACATACAAATATTTACCGGAAGACATTTTGATTGTCTGCTTTCCTATTTAAACTAAAAAATAAAAAAATTAACTTTTATTAAAAAAAAAAATAGAAGAAAAGATGAAAATAGCAGGAAATTGTATTAAATTATGCATAAAAAAATGTACGTTTTAAAAAATGAAAATATTTTCTATAACATAGTTGTAGCAGAAAAATAAAAAAATATTAAAGCTATTAAATTCAAAAAATTTATAAATATTTTATCA
The DNA here is from genome assembly GCA_963942525.1 of Ptychoptera contaminata. Classification (NCBI taxonomy): domain Eukaryota; kingdom Metazoa; phylum Arthropoda; class Insecta; order Diptera; family Ptychopteridae; genus Ptychoptera; species Ptychoptera contaminata. Next base: position 11,151,104 of record OZ012638.1, on the reverse strand, counting down.
TACAACAAACAAAACCATTAAAATTATTAATATTAATATTTATTTCTTTGGTTTATTACTTAAGTGATTTTATTATATTTAAAAAATTTAAATAAAAAAATATTTTTCTAATGGAATTTCTTTCTTAATAAATATTTGTTCGCTGGTTAGAATATTTGTATAAATTTTATTCTGTCTGGTTAAATCGGACAGTGCTAAACATTGCAAAATAATTATTTATTAAAAAAATTTAATGAAATTCATCTGCTAACGACACAAAGTTCCTTCTCATCTGTGCTCTTAATTCAAAATAGTTTTAGTATAAAAATGACATTTTTTAAAATTAATTTTTTGAAATCTTCTCTAACGATTCTATGTATTATGACATCGACAGGAAATTAAAAATTCTTTACAAATATATATTCGGTTATTTCATTTTATTAATAAATTTTATTTCACAAAAAAAAAAAAAAATGAAAAATCTCAACCAATAAAGACATGAAAGAGTTAAAAGAAAAAACAAAATCAAAATTTCATTAAAATAATTTATTTATTATTTTTAACTGCCACAGTAATGCCGCACAATACAATCAAATTTATTTCACATTTTAATCATCTTAACGTCTTAATAATAATTATAATTAAAAATATATAAAATAAATAAAAAATTGTATGGCGAAGAATAATTTTAAATAAAAATTTATTGTGTTAATGATAATTAAAAGAAAAGTTTTTTTATTAGCTAAAAGCAAATAGAAAAGCTTGACAGGTTTAAATACAGTACAGTTTCAGCTAGGGTGGCTTATGCAGAGAACGTTTTTTTTTATCATTAACAATGAAATTAAAAGGGTTTTTTTTTACTGCTAGAAAGTTATCCTGTTACGTATCACTCCTTTTTGGAGAATGTACTTGGGTAATGTTATTATTTTTTCTCAGTTTCTGCATCAGTAAAAATAAATTTTACAAGAATATTATGATTTTTCTAAGTAACATCGGCAATTTTTTTATATATCTTTATTATTTACCATTTGTCCAATGTCCTGCGTGTATAATAAATAATAAAAAAAAAAAAAATCTGTGGGTAGTATATAATGTAAATGTTAAGTAAAATTTCTAAATCTTCCAAAAATGTGAAGGTTTATCGTTTTTATTACTCAAGTTTTGTTTTGTTATTTTTCGTTTCCTTTTTATTTCAACAACTGAGCTTCCATAAGTTTTGTTTTTTTCTTTAATTTTTTCAGTACTTATTTGTCACAGGAAGAAAAATAAAATGTATATTTATAAAGAAATTGACAGAAATAAAATAAAAAACGTGAAAAAAAGTAAGTAAATTAAATAAAACAAATAAAAATACTTACCAACAGAATAAACTTTGTTTTATCGAAGAACATTAAAAACGTAACGCTTAGTTATCCTGTGTTTGATTTGGAGTTTATATAATATTTATCTCTTTTATAATTTATTATATCTATCATATATCTAGGGATTTATCCGGTGCTAAATATAGGTTGAAAATTTGCCAAAATAAAAACAATGATAACGATGTTTATTTTTATTTTTTGGTTCTTGGTTATAAAACATTCTAAAAATAATGTGAATTATTGGCATTATAATGTCTCTAACTTCTATTTTATCTAGATTGGAAATATTTTAGAAATATATGTATGTGATTTAGAGTTTAACATAACCCACTGTATCACACAGTATTATCTATAATGGTATTTACTTTTGGTTTCCACACCTTAAACGACACTGTGCACTTTTTTGTTTAGTTTACAGGACATAAACTTAAATAAAGAAAAATTATTCTTTCTTTAATTTATTTTTGCAGAACTTCAATTTTCCTTATTACTTAAGTTTTGGTGTTTTTACTCTTAAAGTTTACTTGGATTTATTTCAAAAAAAAAAAGTTTTTCTAATAAATTTTACTTGTGTTAAATTAACAATAAATAATGGTGTCAGTGCTCTTACCGAATTAATATATTTTCGTTTTCTTTGTTAAAATACAGAAAACAATTTTTTTTTTATTATTTGAAATGAAATAATACGCCTTTATTCGCATCTATTAAAAGTTTTAAATTTCTTATGCTTTAATTAAATTATTATTATTATTTATTATTATTATTATTCATTATTATAAAGAAACTGCTTTTTATTACGTTTTTCTAAAAGTTTTCCAGACTTTTTTTCTTATTTGTTTTGTTAAAATCAAGTAAAATATTTTTATATAAAGTGCAAAAGAGGATCATATTACAATTATATATGAGTTGGTCGAGCTTACTTGACTAGACTAGAAATTATTAAAAAAAAGAAAAAAACAGAAGTACATCTAAAGGCACAGAGGACATGTCTATGTTATAAATAATTTTTGTTTATCAATTTACACTTGAAAAAATAAAAACAAAATACATTCACCACTTGTTGAAAAAAAATTTTTCTTTGATTATTTTTTTTTTTTGTTATCATCCTAAATTCCCTTTGGTACATTTTTATTAAATTAAAAATAAAAGATTTTCTGCACTAAAAAGAAATGTTAAATAAAACAATAGAGAGAATGATTAAACGTTTGAAATTAAAATTCTTAAGCAAAAATAAATTAAAATTCGGAAAGAATTTCATGAGAAGAATGTGTCAAGTTTTTTCAAAATAAAAAAAAAAACGAGTAATTTGATATTCAGAAATGGTTTATATACAATTTAAAATTTATTTTTATATTTTGCTAGTATTATTATTTAAATTTGAATTTTATATACATAAAATTTAATCCATATTTGTAATATTATTATTTTAAATTTTACATTTATTGGAATTTAAAAATAAAAACTACAATAAGATAACAATTATTGATAATAAATATAATTTGTGATTAAATGCTATTTTATTATGTTATTTCATTGTCCAATTTATGAGTAAACAAAGTTTGCACAATAATAATAATATTGTTTAAAAGAATATATAGGTTTGAGTTTTATAGAGTTTGTAAGTTGTAAGCAGAATCATAGCAATGGTATTAGTATAGGGATAATTGCCAAATGTAAAATGTCTCGCTTTTAACAATTGTTAAAAATAATATTGCCATAAAAACTCATATTGCTTTATTACCTCGTTTTATTTCTTTAATTCTTATAATTTCTAAATATAAAAAAAATGTATGTAATCGTAAATAACTTATTAAGATTCTATGTACCGTATAATTGAATCATCAAATAATACCACATCAAGGAACAAACTTAAAAAACGAGACTAAAATCTAAAACACGTAATCTTTTATAAAGCTTAGATTATTTTGTAAATTATAAGTTCTACATTAAATACATGTATAAATGAAACCTGAAAACAAAGCATTATGTTAAACATTTATAAGCAGTTAAATCAATCGAATTTTCTTGTTTATTTAAATTGATTACATTGTGTATAATTATTATTAAACAATTCAAGTTTGATTTCTTTGATTCGTTAATTATTCTAATTCAATAGTTTAATTTGTTGTTAAACAGATTTATAAGTTAAGCTGAGGTAAACTAAGTTTATTTTGAAAGTAACTACAAAACCACATAATAATCTTGTTTAGTATTATTAATATGTAATCACCTGCATTTACATTATTATTTCAATAAGTTAAAATTGTTAAATTACGTAAAGCACTATTAATCCGATTAAAATGTATTAAAATAAAAGAAAAATCTATTTAATCTAAGTCATTTTGAAAATGTTCCGAAGTATCCCCCAAATCAACTAATTAATTTTAAAATAGTGCATATTATTTTGATGCAATTTCTACTTTAATTATATATATTCTAAATTAATATACAAAGTGTGGCACAATTGACGTGGTTGACGTCATATAAGTTATATAATGATGATGTGGTGAAAATGGGTGTTTGAAACAACTTTAAATAATTAAAAAGATCTTGATTGAATTATATATAATCATACTTGCTGTTGTATAATTTTGATTTCTTAAAAATACCATTTTTTTACAATTAGAAAAACCCTTAAAAGTGTTAACAAAATATTGCATTTGTTTTGTCGCAATGTATTTCCACTGCAACATTTTATAACCATTTGTCTGCAATTATTTTCATTACATTTAATGTGAATTACAGAAATTTTTTTAAGTTTAAATCGATTTTTAGTAATAAAATGAGAATAAAAAATTTATATATTTTTTGATGTTGCAAATAATAACATTTTTTACGATTTCACTTAATGTTTTCTTTTTATTTAATCGTTGTCATAAAAGTGGAAACATATATATATATATATATATATATATATATATATATATATATATATATATATATATGTATTTTATGAAATAATCGAATAACTATTCAGTAAATTGCAATAGTCAGTATAGAGACTATTTTATGTATAAATGCAATTCGATGTAAACTAATAATACAATGAACCGATTATAGAAAAGAAAAATCATATAAAATTAAAAAACAAAAATTAGAGCTTTTTCTATATATATTTCTTAAGTAAAATGAAAGATAAAATAAGAAACTTCAAAGTTTAAGAAAAAAAAATTTAATCAAAATTTAAAAAAAAAATTACTTATTTAAGAAATTTAGAAATCATTTTTCGTTCCACCAAAGTCAATTTATTAATAAATATTCGAAGAATATATATTAAAATAGCCGAATAATATTCTATTAATAACATTCCTCCACCTTCTGGAACATATTTTTGCTTAGCTACTGTGGACTGATTTTATTATTAAAACCCAATCACTTAAATATAATATAATTCATGCATTACAGTGCCTGTCCTCGTATAAAATGCGCAATCGAATTCAAATCAAATTCTATAGGGGTTGCTATTCATTAATTTTATAAAAATATTCAAAATAACTTCAATATCATGTCATGCCTTGTCTACAAATTTTTATATATATTTATAATAATCGATTGAAAATAGACCGCATTAAGGGTTTTATACCAAATAAGATGTTTCGAGTGAGAGAACTCAAATATTAATCGTCTTGACAAACAAATGTCTAATCAAATTTCTAAATTCGATTTAATATTCTATTAAATTTCATAAAAAAAACCCTTATTGGAGTTAAAGCAACAGCGCAGAATCTTTTTTAAAACTTAATAAAAAGCATACAAAAAATGAAATGAACAAAAAGGAGCAAAAACTTGTTGAACGGAAGACAAGAAAAAATGAAAACATGAGAAACTTAAAAAATTTATTAAAAGTACACAAAAAACGATAAATCAAATTACAAAATATGTATTGTAGTCTCTTATCTAATCGCAACTGTTGTTTCCGGGTTTAAAATTTTTTTTTCAATGCAAACACTGCTGTTTTCTATTTTAGCTTCTGGAAAAACGAAATTAAATTTGTTTTGTCATAACGAATAGAAAACAATGAAATAAATGAAACATTTGGCGATATCAGACGAGGTTTTAAAATTGATTTCTATTTTACTATTGAGTAGAAAAACAATAGCGTGACCAATGGATGAGCTAGCCAGGTAGTAGGGTGATTCACTGCTGTGCCAATAATATTATTGTTGTAATGACCATAAACAAAGTATCAAGTGCTTTTACCCAAAAACTCGTTGAACAGTTTTTTTCAGTAAATTTACTTTCATTATATATTTAGGACGCTTCCATTACTCTCTACCATTTCAAAAGCAATTAAATATTGAATAAAAGTAATAAAATTAATTAAAATTTAAATTGCACAAAAAATACTTATGAATAAATTAAAATCTAGAACAAAAAATAAAATGGTTCTCCTGGGATTTACAATCGGACAAAGAATACAAAATGAGAAGCAGAGTAATATAAAATCTACTTTAATATTTTATTTCAAATCATTTCCTTACAAAACGTTTCAAAGTAATAATCATATAGGTCGGGCAAAAATGTTGAAAAGTAATAATTATTATTTAAATGAATTTTTACTTAAGAAACAACAACGATTAGTGAATTCATTAAAATTATTTGTTATTTTCGGAATAATTCCGTACCATATGGACTCGCTGTGTACGAATCGCGGACATAAATTTTTTATTCTTTTTTGTATTATCATTAATATAATTGCGATTCTTTGCGAAAATGTGTCAGTTTTTTGGATTTTCAAGTCAGCATTTTTGATTCAAGCAAACTCCACGGAAGTGCTTCTGATTTGGATAATTTTTTTCACACATTTTGTTATTATACTGGAGACATTTATATACAAAAACAAACATAATCAATTATTTAATATTATTCTAAAACTGCAGGGGATGAACATTCAAATTATTAATCTAAAACAGAGAAATTGTTTTACCAGAATGGACTCCGTGACAAAAGTTTGGCTATTATTCGCTTTTTGTTTTCTCGGACACATTGCCTACACAGTTTCTACAATTATTGAACCTGAATATTTAAACTATTGGATGTTAATATTTTTCTCGAATTACGCCTGCAACATAAAGCATGTTTATTCGATTTTTTTAATTGATTTAATTAAAAATACATTGAAAGCTATTAACATAAAAGTACATAACTTAGTTGAATTAGCCAATAGCTCTGAAATATTTGAAGTAAATCCACATGTAGTGATTTTTATAAACGATAAACATAACGACATTGAAACTGAATTGCTACAATGCAAAATTGCCTTTGGGCAATGTTGGGATGCTATACAACTTTTCAACGACTCATTTGGTTGGTCAACGTTGACTTTATTGTCACAGGTATTTGTGTTAGCTAATGTAAATCTTTATTGGATGGTACTTTATGCAGTCAATAATACTTTTGAAACACTAAATCCAACTGGTAAATTTAACAATTGTTAAATATACGCATTCGCTACTTTGAATTCAATTAAATCCTTCTCGTTTTCAGATTACGTATATTATACGACGGTTTTGCTTAATTATTTCATATTGTTTTATTCATTTACAAAATCATGTGATACATGTCAGAATTATGTAAGTAAAAATCAATTAGTGTTTATTTATTTCAATAAGCGTATGCTTTATATGAATTTAGTGTTTGGCTTTAATTGGAAATTTACATAAAATTATTGATAATCAAGGAAATAAACATATTTATGATAGTTCTAAAAATTTCGCTCATCAAATTACACAATCCCCAATTCAAGTTAATGCAAAGGGATTTTTCATTGCAAATATTGCAACATTTGTCTCAGTAAGTATTATTTTATTTTTTTTATTCATTTATTTATTATTTTTAATTGATGAAATATTTATTCTTAGTTAATACTCACTATAATTACATATTTAGTGATTTTTATACAACTGAAATGAGTGACTCATTTATTTTATTACAATTATTTTTTAATTGTTTTTGGTGAATTTTTATTATGTCCGACTATTTAAAATTAATATATTTTTTGCTTTTTATTGCTTTTGGTATATATTTAATGTAATAAAATTATTTAATGAAAAAAAATTAACTAAAACGCTAGAGGATATAAATATTGAGTGAAATTTTGAGTGTTTTATTACTATTAAGTCACACTTTAATTTTATCGTATTCTGTGAGGGGACACCACTGACCAATTGTTTTGACATTTGGTTTTCATTTTGACAGTTTGAACTAAACAAATATTTATTGCCTATATTGTTGGTATATTTTTATTTTTTGTGTGTCCGTTGCTAATAAATAAATTTATGTTATGTGTTATTTTTATAAATGAATCAATTGAAAAAGAAAATGATATTAAAATAAAGAAAAACTATGGAGGATAAACAAAATAAACAGATGAATTTAAAAAAATTCAAATTAAAAAACAATAAAAATGGGTAAGCTTAAAAAAATATTTTTTTTTCTTTTGCTGTATATTAATTTTAATTTTAATCATTTTTTTAAAGAATAATATTAACAATTCATAATACAATTAATACGGATAATGGTGAAATCAAACGAATACGATTTTCTAATGTGTGCTTTAATTATAGCAATAATATAATTGCAGCTATTGATTATAGGTGAATACATAAATTTCTATTTCAGCTTGGTGACTACCGTAATAAATTTTTTATTATTCTGATTATTTTTGTAATTTTAGAGGTAATATATTTGTGTTTAATATAAATTTGAGTAAATTCTGGGTGCTACCAAAAAAGATTATGAAATGCAAGGTGATAAAATTTTTTCCTACACGTAACGATGTCATTTTATTGGGTACAAAAGACGGCAATCTTATCGAAATGGACACAAGTAAGGAATTTATTATTATTATGGATAAATAAAATTTTAATGTGTTTATATGTAGGTAACGGACATATTTTATTTAATATAAAATTGTATGACTCTCCAATTATTGATATAACATTTCCCAGTCTGCTGGTAAATGTTTTTATAACGGTGGCAGTGAATGAAGCGTACATACATGATGCAAGCACAATTGCTGTAAAGCATAAATTGAAATTAGACAATACAAATATCAAAATAATAACAATATGCAGCATACCGGATTCTAATAATATTTTTGGTTGTTTTTCTGATGATTCTTTACATACATGGTCGGACAGCAATTTCAGACATTTACGTCAAATTTATCCGTTCAGAGAACGTGAAAAATATTTGAAAAAATCGAAAGCAATTGTATTAGATTTTCCAGCTTGCCCAGAGACAGGCATTAACGACACAGTTATGCCGGTGCCGTTGGGTGAAGCGAACAAAATGCCAAATTACATGGATAATTTAATACAAAATATAACAAAAGATTATTCAAAAGGACGTATAATTTCGGTGTGCTTCACAACAACGGGCAAATATCTATGTATGTGCACCGTCGATTATAGCATTATAATATTTTCAACATTATCATTTGCTATTACAAATGTTATATCCACAAAATCGATAACAATAAAACAGTGTAAATATTTGCCAGAATTTATTGACGAAGATGGTAATTCACGTCTTATACTTATTTTATTAACCGAACAGGGCGACTGTTATATGATCGATACAGATAATTTAACAGTCAAATTATGTATGTCAACGGCAACAATAACACGATATTGTATAAAATTTAATATTTCTAAGAATGGCAAAATGCTAGCACAAATATTTAATACCGGCGAAATATACATTTATAATGTGGATTTATTTTTAAAATTAATACGGCGACAAGACAAATATATAGCATCAGCAATTGAGTTAAAAGATGATGGAAAATTATTGGCAAATATGAAACTGGAGAAGAGAAAGGAACAAATTTACAACGAGGTATTTTATTATACAATATTTTAACGATTTTTTTTTTCATCTTAAGTTTTTATTACATTATAGATCAAAACAGTTTTACCGCGAAGTCGTTTGTTGGCAATTTTAAAAGAATATAACGAGTATCCAGGAAAATATCGCCATATTATTTGGCGAACAATATTACAACTGCCCGAAAATAATAATTCGTTTATTGAACTTTTGAAAAAGGGACAACATTCTTGCGTCGAAAATTTCGATAAAATGTATCCGCTGAAAGATATATCGGCATTAAGAAATTTAAAGAAAATAATCTCGTGTTTATCATTCTTGTCGAAAGTTTTTGCTGAAATTGATTACTTGCCACGCTTTGTATTTCCTTTTCTGCAAATCTATCCCAGAGAGATTAATTTATGCTTTGAGACTGTTGCCACAATACTTTTAAATCAGTGTCAATTGTGGTTTGAATTTGCTCCTATGGAACCATATAACTATTTAGGAATGATTGAAAATATACTAGGTGAACTCGAACCAAATTTAATGAGATTTTACTGTGAAAGAAAAATCACAACTAAAATTTATGCTTTCGCCTTAATGGAAAATGCAATGTCTGAGGTCTTTGATGAAAATCAATGGTTACAATTGTGGGATAACATTGTCTCTAATCAACCGTATTATTTTCTATTCTGTATCGTAGCATACAATGTCATTCAGAAGAATGTTATAATGAAGTTGGATGGACACCATACAATTGAGCAATTTTTTCATGATCAAAGTAATATTGAATTTAAAAAGTTTATTGATAAAACTTATGAGCTTATGGAAAAAACATGCCCTCATCACTTGCATCCAAAGCAATATATAAAGAATTTTGAACCGCTTGCCAAGGGACAGTATCAATATTTTACGAACTATCCGAAGCACTTAATTAACAGTAAATATACAGAAATTGACACGTTGAGAATGGAAAACAAAGCAATAAATGCAAAAATGCGCGAGTTAGAAAAGGCTGAAATAAATTTAAGTGAACGGCTCGAAAAAAATTTAAAGGCTGAAGAGCATGAGAAACGAATGAAAGGTTTTTTATTTATTGTTTATTTGATTAGCTGTCAATAAAAATGTTAAATAATGAGAAAAAATTGAAATAAAATTTTCAGAGGTGGAGAAACAGTACCAGGAAGCATTACTTCGCGAAGAGGAACGAGTTTCATATCAAAGAAAAATGCTCTTACTTTATCAACGTCAGATGCGTGATCGTGAAAATCAGATTTTAGAAAAGGCGAGAAATAGTGCATTGCGAAAAACAGCGATGGCACGAGAAAGTGAACTTGATTTATTGTTAAACAATTTGGAGCGCAATGTAGGTTGTCTGGTTATATTAACTTCAAATAAACAGAAAATGAATTGTGATTTTATTAGCATTGTTTGACGTCAAATGTTGAAAAGTTATTTAAAAGCAAAATGAAAATTAAAATTTAATAAAATTGTGATTTATTATACTTTAGCGCATAAGGGAAGAAACCGATATTTTATTTGCTGAGGAGGATCTTAAATTACAAGAGTTAGAGTTGATGATGAAAAAATATAATATAGACATGCAAAATGTAGATACTATGGCTGGCGGCAAAGTTGATAATCAATCACTTGAAACAAGATATAAAAATGTTATCGAACAATTGAAAATACAGCGAAGAAAATTAATGGATGAATTGAAAAATGTTTGTTAAACGAAAAAAATATTTAAAATAGATCAATAATTTGAAGTTTTTTCTATTTTCTAATGAAATAACAGATTCGTGATAAAACAATGAAAACAAGTAGTGAATCATCAGATGATAAAAGTAGTTATTTATCAAAAAGAATAAATGAAATTGAAGGTATGTTATATAAAATGAGTTGCCATTGCGATGAAGTGAAGACCAAGTCGGTCACACCGTCCAGTTCAGCGACATCAACCACTTTAGTACCTAGCAGTGAATATAGATATAAAGTTAAGGTAAATATAATCAATATTATACTATCAGATATGTACACTAAGAAAAAAAGTGTGGATTGATAACAATTGAAAATGTTACAATTGTTTACCTCGTCCGATATCGCCAACTATTTCCAATTCATTATTTTTTTTATTTGTTTTGTGACAAAAAAAAACAAATAAAAGTAATTTTTTATTTGCAGAAGCTGGAAAAGAGAACAACAGAGTTGGAGTCTGAATTGCAAAAATTGCTAAATCAGGAATAAAGTTTCTATTAGATAATATACTGTAGAACATTCTTTGTGATTTGATTTATAGTTTCTAGTGGGGTTTTAATAAATATTTGAAATTTTACAATTTATTTGCGTTTTTTTTTTTTGTTGATTTTCGTTTAACAAGTTATTTACTTTCCTGCTTTTATACATTTTAGTTAGCTTTAAATTTTAAAAAGAAAGTTTAATCCCATTTGATTGCTATTAGTTATCGATTTAACCCGAAAAAGGGTATATATTTTCGTATTTTTGATTGAATTGATGAAATCGAATTTTGGACTAGGAAATTTGATTAGACAGTTATTTTTCAAGAAGATTAATTTTTGAATCCTCTCGCTCGAACCAATTCATTAAGTCTAAGACCCTTAATGTGGTCGATTTTCGTTCGATTATTAAAAAGAATACTCAAATAATTCTAAGTGTAGACAAGTCTTGACAAGAAAAAGTAATTTTGAATATTATTTCGAAGAATTAATGGATAGCATCCCCTACGGAATTTGATTTGAATTCGATTGCGCACTTTATACGAGACCAAAGACACTAATGTATGAATTATATTATATTTTTAGTGATTTAATAATTCGACAACATTGCCATGGTTTTTAATGTTAAAGCAGAAAGCGAAAGTAAATTTATGTAGGTGGAGGAATATTAATAATATTATCATTATCCGGCAATATTTGCGTCATTGCGTTATTTCTTTTTTCCATATATTTTTATTATTGTACTCATTCCTTTGTATAATCTATAACGATTTAAAAAAAATTAATATAAATAATAAATACGATATTAATAAAGTGAAAAAAGGAAAAATTCTATTGAATTTTAAATTTAATAATAAAAGAACAATAAATTTCCTATAATTGTATGCCATCCTTACGTTGCCCATAAATAGTTGAACTAAAGTAATAAAATTCATTTGTTGTTTGATATTTTATTTAATTTTTTTCTTTCTTTTATAAAATCTAAAGAAGATTAATAAATAGTTTGTAAAGGGATCCGATTAAAAGGTCACAGAACATATTTGTAAAGTGATTAAATAAAATTAAATGAGAATTATTTATAGTGAAATTTCTATCAAACATTATTCTATTGATAAAGTTTTATCTTAGATATTAAGAATTAAATTTCGTTAAACTATCAAGAAAATATTTTATTTCGATTCTTTTTCTTTTTTTCTATATTATAGTATTATTATTATTATCAAAAAGCGTGGACTAGATAGCGTACAAGAACAGTATTGTAAGCCGATATTTGAATGAAAAAAATGTATGTTTGAGTTGCTATATTCTGTTATTCGATAATTTGCCAAAACGAACTTTAAAAATAACTTAAGCTATTTAATATTGATAAAAAAGGCTAAAATTGTTAAAATATGTTTTAATAATTTCCTTAAATGATCCAATTTTTACTTAAAAAAAAACACCACATGTTATCTAATTTATAATGATAGAGCGTTTAATTGTTTATTATCATAAAAATGTAGAATAAATAAGCACATAAAACCATATAAATTTATTATTATCATCATTTCTATCTGATAACTGAGCTACTGCACTGATTCATCCCCTTATTCAGTTAACAAAAGTTCAACAAAAATTTACTTTAGAACAGAAACACTATTTTATTAAAAGAACTTTAATGTGATAAGGAAAAAGTTTTGATTTCCATTTATAAAAAGAAAAACGAAGAAAATTATTTAAATAAAAATCAATCAACTGAAAAACAGAATCAAATATAATGAAATGAAAATGTTTGGTGGTTTTTTTTACTTCGTTTTTATTTCTTTTTGTTAATAAAAATTTAACAGATAATATTTCAAAATAATTGGTTTATACGTTTGTTTTTATTACTTTTTAACTCTTTAATTTTAGCAAATGGAAAAAAATAAATCAAATAATAATAATTCTATAAACTACAGATTGATCATCTATGTCGATGTATTACGTTAATCTGTTTACCTTTTTTCGTTTTCCATTATTATTTATAATCGAAATTTCTATTGATTTTCTCTTATTTTTGAAATAATAAATTGTATTGACTTTGCAAGAATAAATTTTGACGCAATGATTGGATAAAATAAGTTTTTTTTTATTACAGTGGCCTTGCAGTATGGTAGTGAAAATGTATATAATTATTAAAAAGATAAGTCTAATCGAATATTTGATGGCTTAATGGCTTTTTAAAATAATTTAGCGTTAATTTTTTTTTTGAATGGATTTATAGCAGTGGATCGTTGTACGAAGAGCAGTTTATTTTTGTTTTAAGTACTAAATAAATGTGCAATTCAAGTTAATCATAAATATTCTGCATTTTATTTTCATTTTTACCTATAGCTAATAGCTAATAAATATAAAATTAGTTTTTTTATTTGCTATTTAATCTTTAATCTCTGCATTCCATATATTTTCCTCACAAACTAATTTTAACTGGCTAACACCCATGTATATAATTTTCCTATTATTCTTATCTAAAAGTGATAAAAATAACATTAATGTAACAAAATGAAATAATATTAAAAAAAGTCATTAACTCAGAAGGTGTCAAAGTACTAAAAAAAAATTAAAACCGTTTTTATTGGAGATCATATACAAAAAAAGGTAAAGAAATCGCTTAGAAAAGGTAAAACAACAATAGGAATAATAAAATAAAAGTGATAAGATATCATCGGTAATTTTTTAATGAGTTTTATTTATTTATTTCTTTATGATACCAAAGGTAAAAGGTGTTTTATTTATTATTGTTTAATTGTTAGAATTGAGTGCTGTAAAATAAAATAAAAATAAAACTACTAAAATTGGGGTGTTTTTAACGTATTCAGGTTATTTTGAATAGCAAGTAGCAAAGATTAAAAGGTCAATGGTTTTTGTACTAAAACATACCAAAACGAAAAAAAGAAGTTTATTATTATTTCCTTAATTAAATTTATAGCAACCGGATTTTTAATTATTATTTTTATGAAGCCAGACATTAGAATGTTTATGTTTTTGCAATTGTACGATACAAGGGTGCTTCTATACAATTGTTCAGAATTCAGATTAGTATTTCAGTTCTGGTATCTGGCACACATTTTTTTTTTTTTCAAACCAATTTTAATTTTATATTTTTCTCATTAATAACGGTTCACGTACCGAAAACAATATTCATTATTTTTCGTTAGAGAATTTTTCGGAAACAACAATAATACGTTCCGATGTTAAATATGTTATAAATAAATATCGCGATGTAACCTTTTCGTACATGTACTTATAACATTACGTGACTTTCAATTTTACCAACTCACAGAATTTGTTTGTTTTATCTGAAAAAGGAAAATTTATAAAAATAAATAAAAGCCGACAACGGCAACAGTAAGGAACTATATTAATAGTTATCACTAGTTATCATCATTATTCAATTTGACATTTAAGACCTTTATAGAAAGAAAACTTTTTATGCAAAAGCTTTTGTAGTACCAAATGATAAAAAGACAAAGAAAAAGTGACTAATAAATAAAAGGAAAACTTGTTGCAAACATAAACACTTTCTAACAAAAATCCTTACAAAATGCCACATTATATGTAATAATAGTAGCATGAAATATTTTAATTTAAATATCATAGTTAGGTTAAACTATATGGATAAAGTTCACTTACATAAGTTAAGTTAAGCAATGTACAGTACTAAAAATACTACTTTACTATTATAAAACATGAAAATAAATAAACAAGGAACAAGGATACAACTTACTTACTCAAGTATGTCGATTGTGATTTTACTTAATGAATATAACACAGAAAAAAAGACACACATTTTAAAATTGTTTGCATTTATATTTCAATAAAATTAGAATGTTTTACTTTCTAGATAAGTTGCTACATAACTATTATCGTCATTATGATTGTATTTTATTTGGAAATAATCTAAATTCAAACTAAATTAATGATGTCAAATGTTAACTAAGTAAAATTTAATTAAATAATTGATTGCTTTTTCTCATCATAACTAATAAACGATTTATTCGTTATTTTCATCTGAAATTAGAACAAAATTATTCTATTTTACTTTTAGTTTTGTTATTATCTAGATTCTAGATACTTTGGTTTTACAGTAAGTAGTTCTTTAAATTTTATATGCATTGAGTTGAAGTCATTTTTGAGGAATCTATTATGCTGTAAATTTAACTGGTATGCTATGTAAGATTTATTGAGAAAATATTTAAAACTACATCGTCTATTGAGTAAATTATTACTCCAAATGGTTTATACTTAACCATTTAAAGACTTTGTTATAAGTAAAATTTGAGCTAACATATGTTCATTTTAATAGAAAGTTATCGATTAAATCATTTACAAAATAAAATAAAATGTTTTTCATGAATATTTATTAAATATAAGATGAATTATTTATTTAATAAATATTCATATAAACGCACAGTGTTCTAACAATAGATAAGCTTCGAAAATGAATTTCTTTTATTGACGGATTATCGCAGTGAAAAAAACTTTTCTAATTTATATTTTTCCTTATTTCTTGTATTAAATTCTTGTAAAATAAATAAATTTTTATTACGAACGATATGATTTAATGTATTTTTTAATAATGTTTTAACATTAACATAACGATTCTTTGATTAGAAAAAATTAATTTTTTGTTAAGAATATGAAATATTGATATAATTAAAGTAAAATTTTTTTTGTGGATTTCTTAGTAATAATAATTTAAAATTAAATGTTAACTGTGCTGTGTTAACAATTTCTACCACAAAAGTGTAAATTACAATTTATTTTCATTATTAAAAACATTCTTTATACATATGCAATAATTAGATTTTATAACATTCATTCTCATCATATACTTGTACTTAGTTAGTAACTTCTTTAGTACTTGCTTACCAACGTTGATTGTTTTATTAGGAAAACAATTTTACTTTGAAATAATTTATATTTAAATTTCTGTACTATCTATAGAGTAACAGATGTGATTTGTAATTGATTTCATCTCAAAGTAAATCTCTTGCTTAAGGAATACAAATGATATTAACACTTGCAAAATATATTTCCTTGTATTTTACATTATTTTCTATAATGTTTCTTCTACACTCAACATGTCTATTATCTAAACATATTGTTAAATCAACAATTTTATATTACTAATCAACATTTCCCGTATTTTGTTACTTTTTCTTTCTTTTATTTTCAGATATCTTTAGAGACAATCTTAAATTAAATTCTTTGCAAAATAAAGAAAAGATTCCCATCAAGAGTCGCTTTTATTTGTAAATGTACATCATTTGATTTAACTGATGCAATCAGAACATTTTAATTAATTTTCATAGATTTGATTAAAAAAGTTATTGTTTTTTCGCGCTGAGTTTTTGTGAATGAATTAATTTTTTTTAAAGGAAAATAGAATAAAATCAGTATCAGTACAAAATTAAGTGGCAAAAAGCAGATGCTAACAATATTACTGATGACCAACAAGTGAATAATTTATTTCATTAGAGTGTAGTGTAGTATTTTTATTTCCTTGAAACAATCTTTCTAACTCTTATCACATCTTATATATTGTTATTATTATTACTATAATGGTTAAATAAAGAAAAATATATATAACAAAGGCGCACTATAATAGCAAAAACTAGTCAAAACCTAAAAGAAGACAATCGTACAGCTTCACACTATGATAACAATAATAATAAAAAACAGAATCTTCCTTATTTCTCCCTTATTTAATGTAAAAATATCACGTCTAGTCAACATTTGTGTGTATCATCATCACCATCATCATCATCAGCATCAAGTTTTACTTTGGTTTTAAATAATAAAAAATTCATTTCCACATTCTATTCATTTAGAAAATTGTGCAAAACAAGTGGAAAACTAGATCATTGTACGATGATAGAATTTTCATTGGAAACTTAACGATTTTTTATTTTTACTTATTCAAAACTGAAAAAAAAGATGAAAATACAAAAAAAAAAAACGATATTATGCTCCTTTGCCTGTCATCGAGTCCCTTCTCTATGTATATAAACTTATAAAATAATAATAATATTGTAATAATGTTAATAAGATTATATTAACAAAGTAAAATAGATGACTTTTCTTTATATTGTATAAATAATTTTTTTTTTCGATTTTCATTCTCTTCATTTCAACCTCAAGTTTGTTTCTTGTTAAAAAAAAAATAAAAATAAAATAAAATAATAATAAAGAAGCAACATGTGTTAGTATTTTCATTTCCATCATCAACATAATTTTTCTTCTGTAGCTTTTCCTTTGGCAACTTCAATTTATTCTCCATTTATAACTTTTATTACTTCTGTTTCTTGAAGACTGTTTAGTTATTTTTTATTGTTCGCCTTCGTATTAGTTTTGATGTTTTCCGGTTTATCAAGATGTTTTTTCTTACTATTTTGTGTCATTAACAAGAAATAAATTTTTTTGTAAGTAGATGATTTGTTTTTCTTTTTATTATTTATTTAAATTTAATGAGACTGCGGTAATTTGTAACAAATTTTTATAAAGCATTATAAACAGTAGTATAAAAATAATTTAATAGCTTATTTTTATGTAAAGCTTTAATTAACTTTATTTCAAACATTTTAAGTTTTTTTACTCGTTTACCTGCAAAATAATTATTTAATGTTTGTCTAATATATGCAGTTTGTGAGTAATTATCGTATTTATTTACCGTACTATATTCGACAGATGACATTATGAAATAATCTCTTATTACAAACACATGTTCGCGTGCTTACTGGTATTATTGGAACAGTGTTAATTTATCTAAAAATCAATGTTTCTGCCGCAATAAATAAAGTAACTTGCATCTATTTGAAATAAATTAAATGAAAAATTACGTAACTTAAAGTTTCGTATAATTTTTAAGTCGATTAAGATTTATTTGATGTTAACTTTTAGGTATTAAAATGTTTTCATATTATTAATTAAATTCTATCAAAAACCAAGATTTTTTTATTAGAACAGAACAATGATTTTTCACCACAAATTATGCTAATTAAAAGCTTAAGTTTTTTCTTAAATAACAATTTTGTTTTCTATGCATACCTTTTACGACGTATTTATTGATCTTAAACCTTAAACTACCTAAACAGACAAGATGACATTTTGCTGAAATTTTTTCTTTATTATTATTAAATTTTCATTTCATTGTTGCTTTTTGTTTTAGTTTATTTTGTGGTATCAATAAGGTTTTGTTAACATTAATTTTTTTTTTGCTTCCTGACTTCCAACTTAATTGAAGTGTGAGCGTACAACTAATTTTTTTCTTCTATTTTTATCAAATAAGAAATAGAGAAAATATATTGCGTAGAGTAAACTGAATGAAAAGAGATAAACAAAGCGTTTATATTAGTTTTATGGTAACATTGCAATTTACATTACGGCAAAGATTTATTTTTCATAAGTTTTTCTTAACTTTTCTAAAGCAATTTCGTAAATATAATAATAATGAAAAAAAAAAATTGTTTATATTTTATTAAAGAATTTCCATCCTTGTTGTTATGTTGTACATGAATAGTGAAAGAGAAATTAATCTATTGTGATGTTACGTTAATGACAAGAAAAATCTATGCCATTTTTTGTCAATGTTAAGTTTAAAATTGTGCTATATTGTGTTGCTTTGTTAACTATTCACATATTTTTAACAAAAATTTTACTTTTACTTTTATTCTATAAGATGTTAAATCTGGGTAAATGTGTGTGGAGCTTAATTTTATAAGATAAGTCGAAAATGTTTACATGTTATTATAATTTAATATGCGATTTCAACAAAAATAATACAATATCGTAGATAGAATATTATTTAGCTTGCGGGTAAAGAAATCTTCAGGCATCCGATTTATCTTATTAGTTGGGTATAATCAACAATAAATTTTTTTTTTCTTGTTTATTTTTTTACCTAACAACGGTGCTATAATAACACATTTAATATACTTTATATCGATAACGACAATTTAATAGAGAAATAAAATGTATATATTCCATATGAAATAACATCAATAATTACTAACAAAAAATTTTTTTATTCTTTATTGCTTTATTATATAACATTAATATGTTTAATTCTATTTTAAGAATATTAAATAATAAACAAAGACATTAAAATGGTTAATTAAGTTCAGAATAAGCACAATAAAAAACGAAAAAATATTAACAAAATCCAAATGAAAATAGAAATTGAAATAAACATATTTCTTAATGTTGTTATAAATAAATAAATGATTTTATTTCGTAATTATCAAAGTATTAAATTATCAGAAAATTATTTAAGTAATTTTGTGGCTCTTAAAGAAATTAAGAAAGTTTTCATTCCATAGCCGTGTTGCAAAAGAAAAACGTTTTAAAAATAATTCAAACAAATTTAAATTATCATATATATTTATTATTATTAATTATATTATATTATATTTTGAGAAAATGAACTGAAAAACATTAATATAAATTTTATTATAGTTTCATTTATGCTAATCTAATAAAACCGAAATTATCATAACCTTCAGCTTAGTTTTGTTTATAATTTTGATGTTCTGTTCTACAAATCATTATAATTTAATTTATTCTTAAGCTCAAAATCATTTAAGATATACAATTGTAGTAAATTTATTAAAACAAAACTATTTTATTTAATGAGATTAATGTTTTCTATTGCATAATGCTTAATATTTCTGCTGTTGCAATTAGTCTCAACAATAATAAGAATTTTTATTTCCATAAACAAAGTTTTAGAGTTTAAAAGTAAAAAGTATATAATTATAATTGATTTATATATTAAATTAACAAAAGTAGATTTAAAATTTTAATAATATCAGAAAAATTATAAGAGAAGTTTAATAAAAAATAAAATATATTAAACTTACTTTCTGTCATATAAACAGTTTTTAATCTTTAATCCAATAAATCTTAAAAAAAAAAAACTCCTTTCAAGTGACCTAACTATACTCATACAACACTTAAGTTTATTATTATTTTACCCTTGCATTGCCTATAAATTTTAGTTACTACATAATTCTCGTCTTTAACGACACAGAAAAATTAGTAAATTTTATAACCAAAAAGTAATAATAATAATTATTATCATAATAATAATAATAATAATAAAAAGGAGAGAAAAAATTGTGAGAAAATACAAAAAGAAAAATAGCAAACAGTAGCCAAGCGAATTATATGACTTAGCGTGATGACGATTTTTAGTATTAAAAATATTAAATATTTTCCTAATATAAATAAATATATTAACTAAATTAAGCAATAAAAGTTCACGCATTAATTTATTTAATTATATTAAATTTAATTGCAAAAATAATGAAAACAAAAAAAAAAAATAATAAAACCGAAAGTAATTTAATGTCCTTTTCTACATATATATTATTTTCGCTACTTTATATTTTTTGCTTATATTTTGAAAAGCTTTAGTTTTGCTTATTTTTATTGCATGTAATGAAAATTTAATTAAAATTGTTTTCAATTAGTGAAAAAAATGAAAAAAAAAAACAGAAAAAATGTACGCAGAGAAGAGACTTAAGAGTACATAAATAGAAAACAAAAACATATAATAAACGGAGAACATACTGCTAAATATTACATAGTGGAGGCGTACTCTGTTTCTATAAAATGTTTTATGGTTAAAGTTTTAATAACGAGTGGACAGAGCTTTAATTTTATTATATTAAACATTATCCTTAAATGACCTTTAAATTGCTTTAATATTTTTATTTTAAACTTTTTTTTTTAAATGAAAATTAATAAGATTATCGATTTATATAATAATTTAAAAATATCTCAAAAGTTTTATTTTTTTAGTCGTTTTGCTTAAGGCGGTTTACTTTTGTTTTTCTTTAAACTAGGCAACGTTAAAACTTTATTTAATACTTGTTTAAGTTTTAGCTTTTAAAACTCGAAACAGATATTAGTTGTCTGTCGTTGAAACTACAGATAACCCTTTTAAGTTCAGATCAATTATAAATCTATCAGATTCTGATATAAAATTCAATTTTCACTTTAAGAAAGTAAAATTTAATGATATATACATTGTTATTTTGCATAATACATTGATTTTTCTTTTTTAACAATTAAAATAATACGCACACTTTTATATTGGAACATTTTAATATTCTGCTTAAGCAGCGTTTCTTACTTTTGAAATAAATACTTTTAACAATTACTCTTAACAATGTTTAAATTAAAGCGATAAATGATTTACAGTCCTTATTTAATATTAAATAAATATTAAATATTTACAAAAAAAATTTTAAAAAAATACATTTCAAAAAAAAAAAAATTAATCGTGGAGAAGAGGCAACGAAGTACAAATGCAACGGAACTGATTGAATAAAGCACATTAAACATTAAAATTGAACATTTAATTATTTAATAAAGTTAAAAGCTCTTTATATTGAGAAAATGGTCTCAATCTGCAGAACATACAAAAATGATTAGGGTGTCAAGGACAATGTGATTTTTTTCACATTAATGTAAACAAACGATATTAATTGTTGTTGCTCCAGTGCTCATAGCTTATTTTTTATTCATATTTTTGCTTAAGATTTTAAATTTTTCACTTAAATCGAAGAGAATAAGAGAAATACAACCAACAATTGAACTTACGGATATTGGTTGGTTTATAAGATGCAAAGTATATAGTAACGCTGCGTTAATACAAGACATTCGAATATTGCTTTATGCTCCCGCATAAAAAAGCGCAACAGAAACTTTGATAACACAAAGTGGTATCGAGCAAATTTGGTAGCAGCAGGCAAAACATAAAAGTAAATATGAAATAAACTCAGAAAAGAGAAAAACCTGATTCAAGCATCTGATAGTTACGAGAAACTCGATTTGAATGTACATAGTTTAGTTGTACTAGAGACCGCTTGGCGGTTGGACGTGTTGTTATTTTATTATTTTTAACTCCCGGAACAGTTCAGTCAAGTCCGTGTTTTCCGTGTCATCAACACACAACTAAAATTTAAAGATTTATATTTCTATTATATATGTTTTACGTTTGTTTGATTGTTTGTGCTCTTAATGTTAAAAAAAAATTATTGCTGGTAAACTAAACAAAATGAAATAAATGAAATTTTTCTTATAAAAAAAATGTGAAAAAAGCAGTAAAAGATTTAATTCATCCTTAAGTTACATCAATAGGAATGTAAAGCAGGTTTTTTTTCTGTTTGTTCTGTATTTGTGAATAAATAACACTTTGATGCTTTACCTTTCCTTTCTTGCCTTAAGTGAATTTTTTGCGACTTATTAAATTCTTTTTTTTTCATGCTCATCTTTTGTGTGTGCAAAAAAAAATAATAATAATATTTAATGAAAAATTCAGGAATGAAGGGTAAACACATAAATGTGAAGTTTTTGTGATATTATGATGATTTTCTTGTAGTAAAAAGAAACTGTATTTAATAGAATATTGCGAATGATACAGGTGTCAATAGAATTTTGTTCTAAAGGTGTTTAAATAAGTGTAACAGCATCTTGTTGTTGAGGGTTTATTTTTTACGTTACATATTCTTTTATGTTGATGATGGTTTTGGATATGAGAAACAGTGATTGAAGAAAACAATGCTTTGAAATATGAAAATTTGTTTTAAGACTGTGCATAGTGTTTTGAACGGTTTTTTTATTGAATAATTAATTAAACTTTTCTAAGTATCTACGTTTTAGAAATCTACTTTGCATCATCATTACATTGAGTAATATTATTATTATTATTATTACTGCTGCTTCGTTTTCCTTCAACAACACATTATTATTCATAAAATATATACTTGAATCTATTTGCTAAACTTTACAGAAGTTCAATTTCTGCGCTACATATTATAATCGCTGGAATAAAAAGGGAATTAAAGGAATAATTTACATTTTATTATTCTATATTTAACACTTTTATATCAAATCTTCGTCTCTTTTTTTTTGTATTTTTTCATTACAAAAATATGTTAATTAAAATGTAAAAATTATTTTAAAATTGCAAATTTTCACCGTTTTATTATACAAAAAAATAAATAAATAAATACTGAAAAAATTTTCCATAAAAGTTATTTTTATTTTTTTTTATTAAAATATTTTATTCGATTTTGCTTCACTGAATAAATTCTTAAATTTTATGTAATATAAAATTCTTATTACAAGACAGTAAATTTAATATAATTCACTTTAGAAAATAATAATAATCTTAAAAATTATAATAATAATAATAATAAGAGAATACAGAACAAGGAAGTTATTAAACTTTAATGCAGCACAAAACAACAAAATTAATGAATTTTAGATGAAAATAAAACTCATTTTATTTTTCGTCTCGTATTACAATAAGGGATTTTTTTTTCGTATTTCCCATTATTTTCTAAATTCTAATTCAATATTAGAAAGTTAAAACAATAACAAAAAATAAAATTAAAAAATAATAATAATACCTTTGTTGGCTGATGCTAACAACTTCGCTAGAGATTCTCTTATAGCAGAAACTGTGCCATGTGAACAAACTCATTTATAAGCATTGTTTCTTTTTTCTTTTTTAATTTATTTCCAAATTTTTTAACAGCTTTTACCTTTTACGAAATGAAATAATAAACTAAGCGTTAAAAAAAATACAATATGACGTAAATAATTGGATTAAAAGTAAAAATAATAATAATAATAAAGGATCACAAAAACATTATTTTGCTAGTTTTATTGGAAATTTAAGTGAATCAAAAAAAATTCCAATAAAATTGTGTTTAACGGAAATAAAAATAAAAATGTAAATAAATATGTCAACATGTGCTTTCAAGTGTCTAAAGTTCGAATAAAATTTTAGTGAATACTTTTGCTTGTTAAATATAATAACAAAAATATATATATTAAATATTTGGTGTTTGGTGTTTATTTAATGTGAGCATCATTGAACTCGGATTGTTCAGTTTACAGTTTTACGCCACCTAAAATCGATTTATCATTTTATTGGAAATCATTTAAATTGTTTATTTTGAAGTTAATTATTATGTGTGTTGTGAGTGAATGAAAAATTGTAAAATAATTTAGTTTCGTTGGGAAATTGAATTTTCAAAAATTAATTAAAAAAAAAAGATAAATTACAAAAAATACAAAAAAATCATGGTAATGTGGTCACGTACCGTTGTTGGATGTGTGCTGTTGTGTGTAGCATATTTGAGTGAAGTTTGTCGAACGGATATGTTAATGATACGTCATGGCCGGTCTCGTGTCAGACATTCATCTGAAAAGGATCATATCAGATGGGGCCTGAAGGCGTTTGATAATTTAACACTTGATTACGAATTGGATAGCTACGAGCAAAACGATACCTCCGAGATTGGTGGTAGCGGTGGTGGCAATTTATCTACAGTTAATATAAATAGTAGCGAAATTGTCTATCAATCGAATGCTGAGCGTGAATCGTCCGGCCCCTTTTCGACCGTTTCCACATCATTCTATTATAATGGGTTTTTCTCGACTTCAGCTGCCACAGATAGCACGACCAACAATAATTATGCGAAGAGTAAAAAAGTTGATACAAAAAACTTAACGACAGTCATTAATGATATCGAGCGTAATAATGTTGGCTTGAATGGAAACGGAAATAGCACAAATATAAGCAGCAGTAGTAGTAATGGTGGCGTGCCTACAAAGGCACCAAAGAAAAAATTGGGCAAAAAACAAATAATGGCAAATATAAGAAAAACGGTCGATAAAGGTTTGGAGTATCTTAAGTCTCATGCCAATTTAGATGAAATTAATATTAAAATACTGGATAATGAGAAACAAATGAAACATTCACAACAGGTAACCACTACTGGCGCAACAGACCCAGCATTAGTAAATCTTGTAAAAATCAATATAAAACCAACAACAGTGGTAGCATCTGCAGCAACAACAACAGATGAAAAAATAATTAGAAACAGATTAGAAAAAGATAATGACGATGAAAACAATTTGGGGCAAGAATCAGAACATGATAATGATGGTTCTTTATTGGAAACGTCAGAAAGATCAAAGAAACCAACAGAACATTTATATCGAAATGAATTACCATTGCCTAATTGGTTATCTGAAATAATTGCCCCTACCGCTAATATTGCAAAAACCAAAATACCATCATCATCTTCCATTTCCGTGCCACCAAGCATAACATCACTTGAGCAAACGATCGGTTTTAAATCTATGGACAATAATGAGGAAAATCAGAAACTACACAATAAAATTCATTCAATCATAACTGGCACGCAAATTATCGATAACGATGCAGATGATGATGCTTCAGTAGGCAGTTTAAACCCAGCAAGGACATTGTCTGCTGAAGTTGACATGATAATGAACAAGGCAGGCGACATTGATATGAATGATGAAGACTTGTCTAGGAAAGTAAGTCCACCACAACAAGATGCAAATCACAAAAGACTGTACGGTAGTCAAATGACAAAAGGAAGATTTGGTTACTCCAACATAAACACAAATAATAAAAAAAAACGAAATAAAATTGCAGATAGGAAAAATGGGGACGAAGATATTCATAATTACAACTATGGATCGACGGTCAAAGGAGTTTTAGTATCAGATGGTAGCAATTTACAACAGCAAGCAGACATAAATCATCACAATGAAGACAATCGAGAAAATATTTTATCTTTTACATTAAAACCACCAACTGTGTCTACCGTTGTCATTGAACAGAAGCCAACAAGTAAAAAGCATGAGAATTTATTAAACGATCCATATTTGGACACTAGCAGACATGTGACGACAATCGATGAAAGCAAAATAAAAAATCGAGACTCATTTCAACAAGAAGAACAGACAAAGTTTGTTAAAATATTTCGACCAGATGAAATTGAAACATATTTTAATCATAGTGATTTTGGCGATAAGAACATTGAAGAAAAATTTGAAATAAATGGTGTTGAAAACCGCCTGACGAAAAAGTTTATGAATAGAAATAATGACGCTGAGGATGAAAGTGAAACGGAATTACTAAAACCAAGTGGTTTGTACTCAAATGATGATGAAGACGGTGATGAGTCCTTTGTGGACAGTATTCTAGTTAATGACTCAGGCTTAAGCGGCGATAATAATGAGGATAACACTGACTTAGATATCGGTGACAACGAATCGCAAAACATTGATGATGTGGACAGTAATGGATATCAGGACAGAACCACATTTAACGAGGATTTAAAAAATATATTTCGCATGGAGGATATTGACTTGCAGGATTTAGATGAAACAAGTCGTAATAATCGACTGAATTTAATGAAGGGCGAGGATGTGGTAACAAAATTTTTACAAATTGTCGAAAGCCAACATTTACTTGGAGCAAATTGTACGGCTGGCACTGCTCTAAATTTAGGCGAGGGTGTTGTCGATAGATACGCACAAGATCGTTTTCGTGTAGAGGCAGAAGTTGCAGTTAATCGTGCTAATATGCTAACAAGGTTTGTAGAGGATTATCCTTAAATAATAATTTAAACCAGTTCCCCCAAAAATAAATTTGTTTTAATTTAAATACTTTGTCAAGTTTTAAAGAAATCTGTTCCTTTTCGTCTTCTTTCTTACTGTTGTTCTCACTAAATCTTATTTATTTTGCAAACACATTATTAAATGGAATTAAATTAATTTCTCTCTATTTATCCACTAAACTTACTGTATTTAATCCTCTCATAATCAGTACTTTAATAATATTTTCTCATGCAAAAAATCATTAATATACTAATTTGTTTATTTAAATATTATGAGACCTCAAATAAACTTAATATTTATCTTAAAAAAAATTCTTTATACATTTTTCTTTTTAATAGAAATTACATTGCTTTAAAAATATTAAATAAAAGCTTTTTCAAAGAGTATTTAAAATAAATACTAAGGTTTCATTTATTTGTAAAAGATTCTCTCATTTTAAAAATATAAAACAAAAAAAAATTAATTATTTTTAATATTTTAAGCTTAGACGTTTGCAAAGTAGGTCAAATTTATTTTTTTAACGATTTGTCATTTTTTAATAAGATTTTTTTATTTTGTCTTCGTTTTATGTGGTTGCAATTAAATAAGTTTTTATACGTTTTATATTTTTCTTGAAGATAACTTTTTCGCAACTCAAACATAGGAGAATATAAATTTTTCTACAAATTATATTCTCGGTGAATTTTATTAGCGCAAAGTGTTTGTAATTTATATTTAATTTAAATTATATATTTTTTTTTCTTCTTAGTAACAACTTGATAATTGCGAACACTTTGTTTACATTTTTAATTAAAATCCACCACACCACCAACAATGTGTGGCAAAATAAATGTGTTTTATATTTTTTTTTGCAATTGATTGCCGAAATTTTATATAATTTAACTACTTTTTTTGAACACAGGAATTTTGATTAAATGTATTTTTGTATATTTTGTAGAATTTTCAAATTAACTTCACCCGCTGTACAAGCATCAGAGCATTTACTACATGCATCTGTACTATCAATGGTTGAATTCGATGATGATATATTTGCTGCTGGTAATTGTTTTGATTGGAATCAGCATCCATTGAAAAAAGGTTTATTTTGTCCATTTGCATATCGATTACCACCACCTGAACAAGGTGCCTCCTTAGCAAAAGATTTAGCTGCCGAATATCATTACTTGGGTAATACATCAGAATGGTTTTTTCTAGCACGTAAAAACGCTGAAAAGGTCATTGCTAGAAATGAGCAATACATTAAAGGTAAGTTCACTTACAAAAAAAAATTGTTTTCTATTTTCTTTAAGAATTTTTAAGAACATAAAATAAAATCCCTAGAGTAAAATAAATAAAATTTTGCCAAGAAAAAACAGTTCAATGACAAAAGAATATTAAAATTTTAATGGAGAAACAAAAAAACACTGTAGAAACGTAACCAAAATTTTAAGGGTATTTCATAATAAATTCGAATAACAAAATCAATAAATGTAATCCTTAAAGAGTGTCAAAAATTTATTTCCAAAAAAAGAAGACAAAAGTAATAAATTAAAAAAATGGTTATCAATTAATTATTTGAATGAAAAAAAATAATTAAAATTGAAACTTATTAGGTAAAATAATGAAATAAATCACCACTAACTACTATAACTCAGCTATAATCTGGCTATATTTTGTTTTTTATTTTGCATAATTTATTAAATTTTCAATTAAAGTATTAATTATTAACACAGCGTTATACTATTTCGCATAAACTACAAGGATATTATTGAATAAAACAATAGTCCTTCAACAAAATGTCATCAGAAAGAGAAAATCTATAAAGATATTCTTAGTAATCATATTAAAGTTAAAAGAAAAACTAAGTGTTTTTATTTTGCTCAACTTTTCTCGCTTATTTCTTTAAAATAATTCTTCAGTATTTTTATCAATTTGTTAAAACTATATTAGATAAGTTTACTGCTTTGTGGTTTATTAAATTTATTTAATTAATTAAATTTATTTTCTAATATTAAATATTGATAAAATTTAATTTCATTTTATGTTTTCTTCAATCAATTTTTTTTTTTCTTGGTTGGTTTTTCATTCATAATTTAGGTCAATAGAAGAATTATTTCTTTTCTTTATTTATTTATTTTATACTAATGTAATGGAATAGAAAAGCTCTAGAGGTTGATAATAATCTTTAATTCTGTTTCCAAAAGAAATAAAAAAATTCAAGAGAAATACTTTTCCACGCGAAAATAGAAAAAATATTTTTTCATATTTTTTTTTCCATAGAATTTTATTTATATTTCCTTCTTTGCTTCTGATATTTACTTTTTGCTCTCATTTTTCTTGCACATTTATCTTATTGGAAACTAGTCAAATGTAATCAATAATTAATTAAATTGAAAATATTATAAAAAAAAAGTAGAAGAAAAATATCATAAATGTACATTTATTTTCTGTTACTTATCTATACAGAAAGAATACTTGCAATTTTTATATATATATATATTTATTCAATGAATTTAATATTACTTTAATATATTATTTCAGTAAATTTCCTTTATGTTGTAACTATGAAAGTATGCTATCTATTTTATTAAGCTTAACGATGTTTCGTTTTATTATCATTGACAAATGATTATTTATTTAAATTTCTATTTAATCATCTATTATCTGAAATGGACACTTTGCACACAACTGTTATAGTTTATTGAAAAATTTATATCGAAAATTAAATAACAACAGCTGGAAAATTGTCTCCTAAATCCAAATACATATCAAAAAGAAAACTGAAAAATTTCTCCATCAGTACTTCTCAAGTGTAAAATAATACTATTATTTTTTATAGCGAGAAATCAAACAAAAAAGTTAAAATTTTTTACGAAGAAAAACAAAAAATTAAAACTTTATTTTTGCGCTTCTTTTTCAGAAGATTTTTTCTTATCTTTATGTATTTTCTTTTTGCTTTGCCCTTTTTTACTGTAACATACTGAAATACAAATGAAAATTAAACTTCGGTCTGGAACGGGGAGAAATGAAATGAAATGAAAAAAAAAGATGTACTATTTCTGTAATGAAATAGTATTAATGGGACAATTCATACATAGAATATCGTCAATCAATAATTTTTTTTCGAAATTCTTCTACCCACGCAAAAAATAAATAACAACATACAAAAAAAAAATTGTTTATTTGTATCGAATTTTTGCTTACAAAATATTAGGGGAAAAGTAATCGTAATTGAATTGAACTTTGTTAAAGAAAATAGGAAAAATAAAAAAATAAATATGAAAATGATAAGAAAAATAAACAGGAGTGGAAAATAAAACTTTTTCTTTATTAATAAATAAATAAATAATAAAAATTGTTAAATAATTTTCATTCATGATGATTTATTATCGTTAAACTTTCTCTTCAATTAATGTTGTTAAAATTTAATATATAAATATTTCTTATTTTTATATATTTTTTAGCTTATCATCTATATGCAAATAGCACAACGCGTCAAGCGGATGAAATATTATCTGTTAAGTATGAGGATGGTAGATGGTCAAAACCATATTATGACTGTGGCGGTGGTAATATTTGGATGCTGACATACACTGTACCGTTTTTTGGCTATGAAACGGCACATATTTTTTCAAGTAAGCTATTTTATATATATTTTATTTATTTTTTTAGTATTTTATAAATATTTAAAAGATTTATTCATGAATTATGATTAAAGGAAAGTTCATTTACTTTATTTGCTTTGATGACCTCGTAAAATTTTACATCTGAATATCGTTTGAATCATTTTTTATTTATTTATTAAGTAAAGCACCTTTTATTTATTATTAAATGTAGCCATATATGCATGAAAACCTTTCTTTGATAAACATTCTCTTTATTCATTATTTACGTAATTATTACCACAAAATTTTATTCATCTTTATCGTTTCAGTTGGTTAGCATTGAATTTTACTCTTAATAGTTTTTTCTTTTTTCTGCTGCTGATATTTAACCTTTAACCATTTTAATAAACCGACAATAAAATTTTAAGCTTTTAGCCAGATTTTTTAATTAATTAAACGAATTTAAATTGCTTAGTTAAATTAACAAATATGAAAATAATGTTAAGGCACTACTTAAAGCCATTCAAAATGATTTAATTTTTAATTTAAATTTTTCATAAAATTATATTTTTATTTTATTATTATTATTATTTATTAATAAAATTTTATTTAATTGGTTAATAAATATTAAA
This sequence comes from Ptychoptera contaminata, assembly GCA_963942525.1. Lineage (NCBI taxonomy): Eukaryota > Metazoa > Arthropoda > Insecta > Diptera > Ptychopteridae > Ptychoptera > Ptychoptera contaminata. Next base: position 11,120,022 of record OZ012638.1, on the reverse strand, counting down.
TTCACATTTATATTGAACATATTGAAGAAATTTTTAATATTTATTATACTAAAATTATTATTATAATTATCAATAAAATTTTGTTTATTGCGGTAATTTTTTTTAACAGGTACAAAAAAAAAACAAATTAATTTCCGATTAATAAAAACAAAATACAGCATAAAATTAATATAATGGCAAATGTTGACACACCTTTAAAGCTTTTGTTGTTTCGATTAAAAATCGGTTGTTTGAAAAAAAAAATCTTCTCGTATTTAATTCATAATTTATAATCAAAACGATAGCATTTTTTCATTTTAATTGTAATCAAACAAAATAAAAAAAAATAAATTATTGCTTCTTGGCACGACAAACTTTCTTCTCTAGTTAAAAATAATAACACTAAGCCTTAGTTGAGGGCTGTGCTATGACTTTATTTCGTGTTTATAGAAATGTCAACAAAATGAGAAATAATATAATTAAAATTCTAACATAAATAGTTTCGTTATTTCTTTGTTTGTATTTATTTCTTAATTGTTAATTAAATCAGATTAGAGTTGAAGCTTAGTTTCGTTAATTATCTCTCCTATTCTTCTGTTGTATCACCTATTTTTATTCGTAACGCGATTTGTAGACGTAAAATGATATATGTATTTCATGTAAAATAAATTAACTAATAAATTTTCTTGAAACAAATAACTAACGAATGAAAGTAAAGAAAACCAATATATATAGGCAAAAGGAAGTAAAAACGACACATGTGACAGATGCTTAAGATTAACTTAATAGATATGTTTCTTTTGGTTTTATTTTTATTTTATTATTAGTTTTCCTTCATTTCTAAATAAAAAAAAATTACACACATGCAAGACAGAATTTATAGATTATGTGAAAATATTTACTAAAGTTAAGTAAGTTTTAGAAAGACACGCGAAACACGAAGAGATTCTATTAGAAGAAAAAAAAATGAATATAACGAATTAATCGTGGTATCGCAAAATAATTTATTTTAAATTTTTCTTATTGGATAGAAATATTTTTTTTTGTTTTCTGTTGATTGTGGTTCAAGCTTTAGTACGAAAAAAGTTCAAACTAACGAATTTAATCAAATCAAGTGGAAAAAATATATAATAATAAAAAAGGAAAAATAAAATATTGTCTACACGGCAATAGGCCAGGTTGTTATTTTAATCTTATCGATGGTAAAAGAAGTTGTTGAGATTTTTTTTTTATATTTTTCTATCAAGTTGTTATGATGTAATCGATATTATTTCATTTTAGATATATTCTGATATTCAATATTCAGTGTGTACATATTACACAATCATTTTGTTTTTTCCTTTTTTTGTCTTTATTAATTTATCTTTTATTCTAGGAAAATTAAAAAAAAAAAATGAAAACAAAAAATTCAATTTTTGCTACCTAATGCAAAATTATTTATATTTCTTTGTTTTATTATTTAATAATATAAACAGAAAAAAAATATATTCAAAAATCAATAATATATTATCTACTGAGCACACAATAGTTGCGATTTAAAAAGTTGCAAAGTAGAATTTTTTATTATCAATTGTAGCTTAACATCAGGCCAAGTTTTTGTCATCAATCTTTTAACCCTTTTTTCGTTTTTCAATGCGTTTTCTTTTTCTTTTTATTTGTTACTGTTTTTTCTCTTTTCTATTATTTTTTGGTAGATTTTTTTTTTTTTTTTTGAAAAGACAAACACCATAAAATCCGGTTGAATTCCGCATGCAAATTTATTCAAACAACAAAAAATAAAACATAAGGGACAAATATTTATTTGGCAAATTTTCTATTGTTTTTCGTCCACTTTTTATTATTTTTTAATTTAATTTTACCATTTGTTTGATTATTAAATTATAACTTTTGTTATTTGTGTCACTTTTTCTATATTTATTCTATTCCATACTGTTATGATTGTTATTGGAATTTATTTCAAGTCCGAGTGAAACATAAAAAATCCACAAAGTCTCGTGTGTATCTCAATAATAGAAAGGAAATATATGTGTGTGTTTTTTTTTTCTTATTTTTATTGTTTTTATCAAGAGCATTTATATAAATCAATAATTATTTTACTGGTGAAAATCCATTTAAATCAATAACGAGTTTTAAATGTGTCTTTAAGACGCTTCTCGGGGAAACCGAAGCTAATAAAAATTTCTTTTTTTATTATTTTTTCTAATATTCTTTAGGGGAACATCAGGAATTGATATAGATTTACGACGAGTTGATATCGACCAGTGTCCCCAGAGAAATACTGGATCTGCTCAACCATTAAATATTTTCGCTGGTACAGATAAATGTAAACAACGCACAACTGAGGTAAAAAAAGAATACGAAGATTTCTCTTTATTTTTTCTTTCATGTCTTTTATTATTATTATTATTACTTTTTGTTGTAAATAAAGAAGATGAAAAAACAACCTAATAAAGCTTTTACGCAATAATGATTCATAAAATAAATATTTTCGGTTTAATATTTTCTGTTTGGTTTTCAGTGCAAACCGATACCAGGTCTTGGATTTCGTCGTGGCTCTTATAAATGTATTTGTCGACGTGGTTTTTACTTTCCTGATACAAATATACCGCAGAAATATTTTAATGGCAGTACACTGGAGGAGGAATATGAAAAATTAATGCTGGTGGGTTTTTATTAATATTTTCATCTTTTTTTTTTGTAAGTTTAAGATTTTTATTTCAAATTATTGACTAATTAAAATACTTAATTAGTAAACATTATTGATTTGATTTGTTTTTAAAGTATACCCTTCAAGTCTTTCTGCTACTCCCATTACAAGGCAATTAACGAAACCACTGGCATAGTTAATCCTTTTAACGAAATTTTGTTAAATCAGAAAATATTTATTTTCTTGTCTATAATTTGGTAGAAAAACCCCAAAAGGGATGATTCAAAGTTATACTGCTAATTGCTTTGGGAAAACAAATCAGAACGCGTGTACTTATTTTTAGATAAAAATTTATTTTATACTTTGAATGAATCTGTGCTTGCGTTAGACCAATTAAACTTTTTTAAACTTTTTTAAGATTTGGTATTAAATAAATTAACTGTATATAACATTTTTAGCGTGAATTATCAATGTATAAGATACCAGCGACGTATGAGTGCCTTCCGTGTGCTGAGGGTTGTGATTCGTGTATGGACGCATCACCGTGCGTTGCTGCACTCAACTGGCCAATGCGTACAAGTATACTTGTACTTGCCTGTGCTGTTATTGGACTTTTACCACCAGCTGCACTATTTACATTTCGATATCAACAAGTTAAGGTAATTTATTTTATTTTTTTAATTATTTAAAAAGTAATTAATATAATTGCACGTTTTCCTAAAAACACTTATTATCCCATGCAGCCTGTGTTTGAATACAAAAGATGTCATTAAACAAGTAAATAATTTAACTAAGACGATAAGAAAATTACATTTACAACAGCAGAATTTTAAATTCAATTATTCGTTGTTGTGACTTATTTATTAAACATGCTTTAATCGACTTATTTCTACAGTGTTTATTGAGTGTCATTACATTTTACTCCATTTTTATTTATATTTTTGTATAACATAAAGCATTAAACATTACCATTAAAAAAACATTTTTACCATTAAAATCCTGTGTTTGACGGTTATGCTTCTTCTAACAAGTAATAAAATAAAAAATTGGAAAAAATTATTGTAATGATTTTTCAACGTTGATCCCAACCACCCATTTATTTATAGTTTATTTATGTATAAATAACATCAACACCTCACTTTTAATACTTAATAGCATGTTATTTGTATTCAGCTACAGCTACTGGCTATAAATAAAACAAATACGGGGCAATCAAGTATTCAACATGAATTTACTGTATCAAAAAAAAGAAAATTTTTTTTTTCTTCTACTTATGCCGAGTTTTCATTCTTTGCTATAATTTTTTTTTATTTTGTTTCAAGCTATTATTCTTCTTCAAAAAAATGATTTTTAATAATCAGTGTTTTCTTTCTATTCATTCTCAATTATTATGTAATAAAAATTTACGCATTTTTACGTTTGTTTTTGTGTTTATTCAAATGATCAAACAAATAATGATGGGAATACTTAATAATAAAATTTAATTTTCTCATTTTAGATATTTATTTTATGTTTTACCAAGTGTGTAGACTTCTAGCATGAATATCATTATTTATCCTTGGTTGACGCATAATATTTTTTTTACAGAATAATATGATTTTAATGGCAGTTGCTCTAAGAGGGTGTGAAAATATATTTAAAAAAATAATAATAATAAAAAAAAACTAAAATAAAACCGCTAAAGTGTGTGTTGAAGGTACTTAAGTTTTCAACAAGAAACGCGAATCTATTTTCTTCTGTTTTTTTTACCATTCTTTTGTTTATTAACAATTTTTTGGAGTTTAACATTTTCGTTCATAATAAAAAAAAGTCAAACCAAAAAGGAAACGAAAGAAAATGATAAAAATAAAGTAGAAAAGATTGGCATAATGTAAGGCAATCATACTAAAAAAAAAAAACGGAATAGAAAAATAAAAAGAAACTTTTGCGAATCTAATCCTCTTACCAAGCATAGTAAAAAAGGGCTTACAGTTCCTTTAAACCAATTTTTTGTATTTTGAATATATATAAAGCAACAAAAATGTTAATTTTCACTAGAAAAATTTAATCAAAAACATTTATATTATATTTATATTTATATAAATATTTATATAGACCAAATGCACTGTAGCCACTATAGAAATTTCGTACCCTTTTCTTTCACATTTGACGCGACAAATCCGGTTAAAGTTTTATTAAATTTTAATAAAATTTTCATTATTCATATTTTTTTTTTTGATCGTGTGTAATATGCTTCTATGTAATTAATATTTTATTTGTGTTTATATTACTTTTGGTGCTTCGGCTGTGTTTACTCTGTTTGTATTTTCTAATTCATGGGATTGTTTTCCATTTTCTATTTAGTTTATTAATTTACTATGCGTTGAGCTTGTAAAAAAACACTGTTTTGCGCTTTCTATGAAATACATTAAAATAATCCAGCAATGTATCACAATTATATTTTAAAGGAATGTTGAGGAAAAATATATAAGCTTCTTTATTAGGTATGCAGGTAGTAATTTGTAGCTATATACCGAAAATCTTAATATATTTGGCTTACAATATTTATTCACTATTATATATGTGAATGATATAAATCGTCGTATATGTAATAATATAGTCAGTATATTTACTTCTTTATAATATTTATTATAATTAATTTTATTTATTTAATTACTTCGAACAACTTCAATTAATATTAAGAACAATTTTCTTATTTGCTAATATATAACTTTAGTATAACTTAAATTACTGATTGACTTAATTATGGTATGCGTGTTACTGGTTTTTGAATTTTGAATGGTCGATAGTCGGAGAGACAGTGTCTGGGTGACTTTCTTCAAAATAGTGAGTGTTCGGGGTGACTACCTCCTAGAAAGTGAGTGATAAGACACAGGGTCCGTTGCTACGATCAACAGAATGTGAATGAAGCACAATGTCCTCGTACTAACGATATGCACAATGTGAATGTGACACAGTGTCGGTTCTAACGATGGGTACAATGTGAATGATCCTTACAGTTTTGCATAACGTTTTATACCAAACTGCTAATGATTGAAAGAGGGGATATCTCTTTGAACATTCCGTAGTAATATTTTCTCACGATGAAAATTCCTTTAGTTAAAATTATTATCAGATAGTTTTTTAGGACTTATTTGACAAAAACCACATGCATCGATATGCATAAGGCAGAAATGTATAAGATGCATTATCTCCGAAGTGGCCGTAATAACTTATATAATTTATTGTTAACGGTCATATTCAAAAATCCTTTTTGAATTCTAAGTTAAGGGTACGGTAATAAAATATAGTTAAACAATTGCATCTTAAATAAGCATGTACTTTTTAGTCATAAAATTATGTGTAAACAATGACCTGAAATCTTTTTAAAATAAAATGCACAATGCTGCGAAACAAACGTAGGCGTCTGCTGGTCGTAAAATAATTTTCTAAAGGATATGATTTCAAATCCTTAAAAGTAATAAAATAAATTGTGTGAAACAATGTTCCATAGAAACAAATTAAATAAAAATGCATGTTTAAGAAACTATGCTGTAAAAAAAACATTGACATTTGATTGCCATAAAATCTTATCTAAATGATGAGATTTTAAAATTCAAGGATGTTATCTTTTGAAATAAGATAAACAATTAAATATGTGCAACGCACGAAATATGAGATGTATAAAAATTAACATTAGAAAATAGAAAATAGAAACATGTGCATAACAACATATTTAAAAATATTAAATATCAACAATTGAGAATATTCTAATTATATTCTAAAATAATAAAAACGTTGTGATCAAAATTTGGGATCACAACAGGAATAAATGATAGCGCTCTAAAATAGCAGAATAACTTTTCTTAATTCATATATTTTTACTTATTGAATCGTATTTTTATGAATTTTTTATTTTTTATAATTATGGGTGCGTGTCTCATATTTTTTATTCTTTTAATTTAAATGTTTTGTTGTGTCTTGTCTAGACATAATTATTTTACTGTTATCATCAGTTGAACAGTCAAAGGGTTGCTTATCGCTGCTTTTAATTATTCGTTTTCGGTTACTTAAAGTATTAAATATTTTTTTCGTTTTTGTTTATTTATTAAATTTTTTTTAGTAAGCTCTTTTAAAACAACAATA